>CM042962.1:24124841-25324841 GCA_023678885.1 Pogostemon cablin
CCAGATAGTTCAGTTACAAAAGGGAGGAAGAAGATGATAAAGAGCCTATTTCAAAAAATCAAAAAAAATCAAGAAAAAACATTAGAGTTAGTAAATGAATTTCGATCTAAAACTTCAAATGCTCATTTAATTTAGTAATGTAACAAGTTAAATGTTGTGACATACTTTGATGAATTATTACATTTTTTTTTATTTTAAATGAGTAATTTTTTTTTTTGTAATTATGAAATGCTTTTATTGAAAATATATTGTTAAATGCAATTATGCATGTATTATACTAATATTTATTTATGTTGTTGTGATGTAATACCCTGGATTAAATTTACAAGAAAACAACACAATGTAATACCCTCCATTCACACTTTGTTAACTTGTATTCCAAATATTTACATGACAATAGTATACCCTCTATTAAGTTCTAATCAGGTAAAGTGTTGCTTTGACACTATTATTGAATATTATATCCTTTAGTATTGAGTGTCGTACATTTTTGTATAAAATCATGTCATATGCATCATGTCATAATAATATTTTAACAATATAAACTTGAAACAATGTCAACAGCAGATGCTCTAAACTCCATACTCTTTATATGACAACAATATACCATTTACTCACTAACAATATACTCTTTATTCATCAACAATATACCCTTTGCAACTGTACATACTATTTACATAAAAATAATATACTCTTTACACCATATTATAATACCTTTATTACATAAGTTTAAAACACTGTTAACAACATGAGCACTAAACTCCATATCCTTTACATGACAACAATATACTTTTTACTCATCAGCAATATACTCTTTACTTATCAGCAATATACCCTTTGCAACTACATATTATTTACACAAAAATAATACAAGCTCTTTACATAATAATAATATACTCTTTACACCATGTTATAATACCTCAATAACATAAACTTAAAACCCTATCAACAACATGACATTAAACTCCATACCGTTTACATGACAACAATATACCCTTTACTAATCAATAATATACCTTTTACTCATCAACAATATACCCTTTGCAACTACATACTATTTACACGACAATAATATTAGTCCAAAAGCTTCTCCATAGGTTTTTGCATTGCATCTTTCTTTTTCTTCAAATTGGTCACACGTTAAGAAGTGCACTATTTTGATCTCATTATATAAAAACCTGAAAAAAAATAATCATACGAAATAAGAAAAGTAAATAAGAATAATTGGGAGAAAAAAGATCCAATGACAAAGTAATATAAAATCTGAAATATTCTATTTCTACAAGAATTTAGAAATTTTATAAAATCTGCTGATAAAGTATTGGGAGGATATTAGTTCAATTGACAAAGTAAACTGACTTTATTAAAAGTAATATAAAATCTGAAATATTCTATTTCTACAAAAATTAGTTGAACTCACATTTACAAGTTCAAAGAGATGAATTTTTGTTCGTTGCTAACCATAGAGAATTTGTATAGCATTTCACTTGTATTCTAGTTGAATGAATGCGATGGTGAAAGGATAATGAAGCTATTGCACCAACAAGATAACAAAAGGTACACCAAGTGGCACAGATCCATATAGAGAAAGGAGAATGAAAATAAATCATCATCCATAATTCATACACAAAAACATGTAACGTAACAAGCAAAATTAGAGGAAAGAAGAGTTGAGGTACTTTGACATCTAATGGAATGCAGGATGATAGCATTTGGCAGGAGAGACATGATTGTAATAATGCAATACTTTTAAACAAATCGAAGGAAATGTGTTTAGTGCAAAACAACTATCAACGGAGTCTGCAGAAGAATTTTTAACATGATTGTAAAAAATACATTTCATGTTACTTAAAACAGACCACATAGAAGGGAGAAAGTGTTTTTCTTGTCTGACTATCTACAAAATTGCAAAAGACAAACGCACCCACAAGGTCAATAACTAAACAACAATAGCTTGATGAGTTCAAGTTCAACGGATTTTAAACTAGTAACAGTAAGAGCTTGTTAATCCCACAAATAAAACTCTCATGTAGCAATTTATGCAAGTTCAAATATTATAATTTTTGAAATCCAACCAGGCAATGGATAATGAAATCATTACGGTGAAAATAAAAAGAACATGACCTAAGAGCAATACCCTAAATTTCTCACAATAGATTCAACTCCAAAGCCTCAGCAGCAGCTATTGAAGCTATTTTTCTCCTGTGCATGGCATCCTATTCAAATGCCAAAAAAGCAACAGATTATAAATTCATGTTGAATCACAAAACACTTATCATCAGCTACCATACAACTTTTTTCAAATGTAAATATATATAAGTACAAAAAATGGTGCAAACCTTGTACTTTATAACTATGTCTTGCGAGATCGTTTCACCACACTTCACAATCTCTCACATGTAATTAACAATTTAACACTACTATATCATAAATCAAACACTAGATAGATGAAATTTTTTACCTGGACAGAGTTGGGTAAAATCGGTCAGCGAGAAGTGATAGTGCGGAGTACTTGATGATTGACGAAACTTTCAACAGCTATTTCCAAATGATTAAGAAAAATATTCGAAAATATTCAAACAGGTACCTACATTCATACTGATATCGATTAATATTTGATAAATAAATAATAAAAAATATTGAAGATACACGTGAAGTGTAGAATGTTTTGCATCGCAAACCTCAGTCGATCGATACCTTGCGAACCGTCGCCACTCTCAATCTCCACGGTTGGCGAAACGCTCATACGAACCATTGAAAATACCATCATTAATCGACGAGTAGCAGCCGGAGAATCGTGTAGAAAATGGAGAGAGATAGAGTAAAAGATAGATTGAGCAGGAATGGGAGAAGGAAAGAGAGAGCGCGAGAATGGGAGAAGGAAATGGAGAGAGAGAGAGAGAGAGCGAGAATGGAAGAACGGCGTATTGAGAACAGGTAAACCCTAGCTGAATTTGAGTTTTTTTTCTTTAAGTATATCGGGTCAGTTTAAAAATACGGGTATGATCAAAATTGGGCACACAAATTTTAATCCGCCCAGGCAGACAAGACCTTTTGCCTAAATAAAATTGTTGGAAATAGACGTTACCCACCCTGACATATTGCACATTAAAAGATATACTAGGACAAGAGATGATAATATACATTTTTGTTGAAACTATGAATAAAGAAAATGAAATTAAAAAAAAATATCGAGACTATCCATTCAAAAGTTGGGCCTGTATTTGCATTATGAGGTCCAAAACAATATTACAATTGTTGAAGAAGGCCCAATAATAAGCAACCTTATTATTTGCTAATGAAGCCCATAGTCCAATCCAAATAATACACAAAATAATGGAAATAATAAAGACCTAATTTGGGGGGAGAATGTAACGGCATTTACCCGCCGGAAATAAGCCATCAAATTGTCTTGTACGGCGAGTATAGCCGAGTGAACGTGACTACTTGAAGGTAAGTCGTAGAGGTTTTCACTTTTCACTCTTTATATACTTCTTTCCTTGAAAGATTTTGATCTCGTTATTTTATCTTTTCAATTCCGGTTACGGCAGCCGGGAAACCTAGTTCATCGTGTTATCATATTTCTGCAGTAATTCAGTAAAATAAAATAACCACGGTAGACATAGTTTGCTTAGTTTTACCGTTAAATTGATGCGTAAAGGAGCCTTCTAAGAACTACCTCAACTTCAAGTCTTAGTCTTGGAAGTTCTATAATGGAGTTTGCATTAACATCATTTAGCTTAAGTGGAATCCCTTATAGTGAACAATTTCTACTATAGTTTGCCATGTCAATTTGATGTGCATATACTTTTGGGATGTCTTTGGAAGTACATTTTTTGTTTTCCGTGATTGCTGGAATGCTAAAAATTGAAAGCTCCTTTACACTAGGGAAAATGCTTTTTTGAGTTGAGTTGTATATGGTCTAATAAAGATGGTATAATATGTTCTATTTCAACTATTATATAAGAAAAATAAAATAACTTATCTTTTAATTGCTGCACCCTAGATGATTATTTGACAAGTTGCATTTATAATCTACTATTTGTTGTGCTTGTAGCCAATAGATGTTCATGCCATTTTCTTGTTATTTTGGCATGCTTCTTTCTGTTTTCTTTTTGTTAGATCAGTTGATTGGGGAGCTAAGAGTTTATTTTATTAGTTATCCATCCTGTGTTCTTCACTGATTGCTTTGTTGATAGCTTATTATGTTATTATTGCTTATAAAAACTTATAGAAATTCTATCATCACAGTATGTATGTATTTACTTAATAATTAGTAATCACCCATTGGATGATAATAAAAAAAACATTTCCTTTTTTGTATACATTGCTAGCATGTTCTCTTCGTTTTGTTTCTCAATCATCAGATTACCTGTATTGGTTTATGCACATATATAGATAGTAGTCACAAATATACATAAATTTGCATTGAAAATGTTTTTGTACTGTATATCACCTTAGTTTGTCCTGTTATTAACGGAGTACTTAAGTGTCTAAAAGAAAGAAAAAAATGACTATTCATGGAGAACGATTAAATCCTGGTAGGGAATGGTTTTGCATGAGTTCACTACAGTAAGGGGTAGTTCTTCAAATAGAATATTGGTTTTTTGTGTCTATATGTCACTAGTATAGTTGTTGTCCAATTAGTTTTCTAAAGCATAACTTGAATGTTCATGTTGTTAAATAATACATATGCTTGGTAATGTGCTGACTTACATGTCAAGGTTACTAATGAATTAGTTGATAATTGGTCATGAAAGTCTGGTACTAAACCTGTTACTATATGGCTTTTCTTCTAATTTTGGGATTAAGAATTTTGTATCATTAGGAGATCTGAGTTCGCAAATCTATTACTTCCTATTAAGGCTGATAGCCGGTCCGTGGGCCAATTCTAGTATTGGAGAAAGAGAAAGTGAAATATCATCAATAAAACATTGTAATAAAAAAGAAAAATGAGAAGCTTATGAGATGGCTTTTACGTGGCTTTGCCTTAGCGATAGCAGCTCCTGAACTATCCAGCATATTTACTGATAAGGTTTCGCCACTCAGCGGCAAAAGGAAGGCGATGATGGTGCATTCTTACATCTGGAATTCTTACCCTAAAACATATGCTCGTGGACCCTGCACCTGGTACCTCCATTCCCCCAATTCATGTTTTCATTTCCTATTTCGATTTTTAACTTATTTATTTCTGCTTATATTTGGGTCTTTGTTCTTGTATTTGAATATTGTTGACTCTGAAGATTGCGATTTTTTTTTTGTTTTCTTCTAGGCATTAATTTCGTGTGGTTCAAAAAATCCATATCTGTTAGTTAGTCGAAACAAGTCGATTAAGCAAAGTATCTCTTTTTACTCGCTAAATTAGCTTCGTGATTGCATTGTGTTCTACCCGCCAATGTGGTGTCAACGACAACGAGTTTTGAGTATGGTTATATGAATGCGCTATTTTAAAACAATATTTGCGCCCTCAGGTGAAATTTTGGTCGGAGGTGGCTGGGACGGTGGCAATTTCGTTACTCCATATTATTTATCGTTTTTGTTTTCTGTTTTATCAAACATCTATTTATAATATGACCAACTGGACCAATTGGACCAATTATATATTCAATTTGGTAACGGGGATGTAGTGTCTATTTCTGCAGTGAAGTTAAGAGCCAGATGCTTGCTAATCAACTCGCTTCACGAGTTCAGTTGCTTCTGCTGTATTCTCCACTGATACGCACGCCCCCTTTTCAGTGCCACCGTTCTTGCTCCTCTCTTCGCCCCCTCAAAGTATTTAGTTGCACTAATGTTGCCATCAATGAGAAAAACACAATTTCCGGTGCTGAAGGTGGAGAATATAGTGTTAGTCAAGAAGATGAAGTGAAGAGAGCGTATCCGTTTCATCAAATTGAGCCCAAGCGGCAGTGCTACTGGGAGGAGACCAAGACATTTCGGAACCCAAATGAAATTAATACTTCCAAACCTAAATTCTATGTTCTCGACATATTTCCTTATCCAAGGTGCCTTTCTCTCTCATTATCTCGGAATCTTGACTAATGCGTTAAAGGCCACAACTTTTATGTTATTAACATGTTTAATTATTACAGGCTGATAGTGATTCACTTCCTTGGATTATTTATTTTTCTGTATGCGTAAATTCATTGTTCTTGATCTTCTCTTTTTAATTTGGGCAAATTGCAATTATACCTTTTGTGGTCGTTACACATTGTGTAAGAAGGGAACTATGGGAGATATTCAGGGTTTGGCTCGGAATATGGTTTTCATCTATTGGTGATATGATAATTCATGTGTGCGTTGGAAGCGATGTCTAATGCAAAAGCTGAACATGAGTGTATAAATATTTATACAATTGGGGGATTGTTGAAGGGCAGCAAACTTTTCAGCATGTTATCAACAATGCCTGAATTAATCAGCGCCATTTCAATTTTTACCCCAACTCTAAAGCAAACACAATCAGTTGCTAGTGTGAGTTCTGATTCATCAATATAATCGATTCTGAACTTTTTTTTTTTTTGTAAAAAAGTTTCTTCCAACTCATTTGTTTTAAACATCAATGATTAGATTTGCAATTTCATTTTTGCAGTGGGGCGGTTTTACACGTGGGGCATCCTCTTGGTTATACTGCCACTGATATACTTGCTAGACTTAAACGGATGCAAGGTTTCAATGTGTTGCATCCAATGGGTTGGGATGCATTTTGTTTACCTGCAGAGCAATATGCAATTGAGGTTGTTACCTTCCTCAGTATAAAATTTAATTCACAGTACTTTGTCTGTCCTCCAGCATAATATCATTGCTTCTTGTGATAGACTGGGACCCACCCAAAGATCACGACAATGAGAAACATTGATCGCTTCCGTTCGCAGGTTAATAACATTTTATCCTTTTATAAATGAACATTGATGTGATAATTTCTTCGAAAATACATAGAAGTGAATATTTGTCAAGATTACGCAATGTTTGTGGATTTTATATTCTTAGTCGTCTTTATAATCAAAATTTTGGTACTGATATCAGTATTTATATCCAGCTTAAATTGTTAGGCTTTTCATATGACTGGGATCGTGAAATTTCTACAACAGAGCCTGAATATTATAAATGGACACAATGGATATTTCTGCAGCTTTTGAAGAGAGGATTAGCATATCAGGTTAGAGTTGTCTCATAAATTGTTTTCTGATCAGTTCAGTATTCTTAACATCTATAGGGGCTCTTAAGATATATTTATAACGTAGGCCGAAGTCCCTGTTAACTGGTGCCCTGCTCTTCGCACTGTCTGGCGAATGAGGAAGTAGTGGATGGAGTAAGTGAGCGTGGGGGACATCCAGTTATTAGAAAAGTATGTTTATCATTTATTTTTTTTTCTTTGATTTCTGCAATGTTTCAACATCAATTTTTTGCTACATTCCTTATTTTCATGGTTTTTTGATTTTACAATTCATTGTTTATTTCCGAGCAGCCTATGCGGCAATGGTTGCTGAAGATTACTGCATATGCTGACCGTCTTCTTGAAGATTTAGATGGTCTTGATTGGCCTGAAAGCGTTAAGGAATTGCAAAGAAACGGATTGGGAGATCAGAAGGAGCAGAGATGCAATTTAGTGTTCTGGATGTTAATGGTCGTGAAACGGATGTTAAAATTGTTGTTTACACCAAAGGCCTGATACAATTTTTAGTGCAACGTATATGCTTTAATTTTTCATAATGCCATGCCTTGATTTTTTAAGTACAACTTTGGTTACTTAATACGTTTGTCTTACTTTATAGTTCCTTGGTCCTGGCACCTGAACATATCTTATTGTTGGCCATAGCATCTGATGCTCAAAGAAAAGATGTATGCCCTATCTATCTTTTGTTTCACATATATAAAATATACATATTTATTATATTTTCTTCTAGTTTTGAATGTTTGTGAATTGGCATTGTGAAACATATTTTTTCTGGTACAGGTTGAAGAATACAAGGAACTTGCCTCTAGAAAGAGTGATCTTGAGAGGACTGAGCTCCAGAAAGAAAAAACTGGAATTTTCAGTGGCTGTTGCGCAAGAAATCCTGCTGATGGAATAGCTATTCCTATTTGGGTAGCTGACTATGTTTTAGGAAGGTCTGCTGATTGTTACTTTGTTCTCTCATTTCTCTAGAAAGGTGTTCACCATCTTAATTTGCCAGAATTCTGATATTTTCAAATTTATGTGACAGCTATGTGACAAGAGCTATAATGGCTGTACCTGCTCATGATACAAGAGATCATGAGTTTGCTATGAAGTACAGTATCCCTGTTTGTGGAGTTGTGACTCCGGAAAGTGGAAGTTTCAGTTATTTCAAGGAGCCATATGCTGGTGAAGGTACTATGATAAATTCATCAAGTCCAACGTCAGGTCTTGACATTAATGGCCTATCTATTAAAGATGCTGATTCTAAAGTCATTGACTGGCTTGAGGAAACCGGGAATGGGATCAGAAAGGTAATATGTTACATTCTGGCTATGGAACTCATGTTTAACAACATCTTCAGCTTACACTATACTATGGTTTCATTAGCACTTCATTATTGTGTTGAATAACTTTTGCATTATTTGCAAATTTGTGATACTTATAGGTGAACTACAAGGGACTGGCTATTTGCTCGGCAACGTTATTGGGGAGAGCCTATACCTGTCATTTTTCGAGATGATTCTGGTGAATGCATACCAATTTCTGAGGCTGAGCTGCCTCTTACCCTTCCTGAGTTGGATAATTTTACTCCAACAGGAACAGGGGAGCCTCTGCTTGCTAAGGCTCTGTCGTGGGTATGTTCGACTACTCCAAAAAAACCAGTCAAAAGTTGTGTAGAGACATGTTTCATGAGATTTATGATCCCTAGACGAGGACCTAACTCTACAACATTAAAGCACTATCTTAAACTCATTGTACTCTGAATGTTTAAAAACTATAATTCATTTGCTATAACTTGATAACATTCCTCTTCTCTCTCTCTATATTCATTAACCAAATTGATGGATGATCCATTTCCAGGTGCAAACAATGGACCCTACTTCAGGAGGACCTGCTAGGCGTGAGACGAACACTATGCCACAATGGGCTGGCTCTTGCTGGTGTGACATGTTTCTTATGACCAACTAGCTAAAATGATATTGGAATTCTATAATGTTAATTATTTAATTTATATCTAAGTTTACAGGAGGATAAGATAAAGTAGCATCCTCCTAAGCTTATTTGCAATGATCACAAATATTCATCGTCACTTCAGGGAATCTCCTGATGTTTGGTCAAGCTTTATGAACAGCATTTAAATATTTTTTCATGCATGCACTTGCATTATGAAGATTTTTAATTTAATTCTTCCCAAGTACTATTTGAGGTTTATGGACCCTAGAAATTCCAATGCATTGGTTGACAAGGAAAAAGAAAAGTAAGTTGGCATTTATTTTACCCTAAAAAGAAAAAAGAAAGTTTGTGGTCTACTTTTGCAACTCACAGTTTGGATGATGGCTTTCATTCACAAAATTTGTTCTTCTGTAGGTATTGGGGTCCTGTTGATGTGTATGTAGGTGGTGCTGAGCATGCAGTTCTTCACTTGCTCTATGCTAGATTCTGGCACAAGGTCTTTTATTCAATTTGGCCTATTTTGGAGTAGAGAATGATATACGGTCAACATATTATCTTGGATTATCATCAGTGTTCCCTATTATTATTATAATTTTTTTCTTTTCCTAGTAATTGTTTGACATGAGAAATCTTGGAACATCTGATGGTAAACTTATGCTTAGATTGTGCTTGACCAAGTGATTGAAAACCTTTAAAAGAAAGTTTGGCCCGCCTAATCCAAAAACTTGGATATTCTCACTTAATTTTGAGCTAAGACATGGGTTTATAGATGCAGTCAGCTTCTTGACTTGATTGATAAGCAGAGAGTATAATTTTTTTTACTTACTGTATTTGGGTGGGTGTGCTTAATTTGATTTCTTTTGGTTCTTGGTGATATACAATATCTTTTCTCTGAGAGGGAAGGAAATATGAAATCTGATGCTTTAACTTTAGTTGTCTAATTGATTTGGTGTGATCATAGAATACTGTAAGGTAGTTTTTCATTATTTCCTTTATTTATTATTTTCCTGGATAATGACCATTTACCTTGTTTCAGGTTCTTTATGACGCTGGTGTAGTGTCAACTAAGGAACCCTTTCAATGTGTCATAAACCAGGGAATTATTCTTGTGGAAGTAAGTACATAATTTGCTTGATCCTTGCCACATAATATTCCACTCGTACAAATAGTTCAATGGCTTGACTGGCAGGTTCAATACACAGCTTTCAGAGATTTAGATGGGAATTTAGTTTCTGCTGATTTAGTTGATGACACAAGCTGATAGAACACACACACGGAACTGAATGAAAACACGGAAATAATCCCTCGAAGAGGGCCACAGAGTTTATCTCTGCCACAAACCAATTAAGGCTGCAATATTAGATATATTTCTTTTTGTTTTTCCACACATACGGTATATAAAGAGGCTCAAGGCCCACAATCCCAGCCCTAATTCTAATGGTAATTCTAATTACCATTATGACAGGAAACTTGACTAATTAATCTAAATTAAGGAAATATTTGACTAAAATAACTTATTCCTTCTTGCTCTCTATCAATGCCTCCGTCTCCAAACAGCCTTGACCTCAAGGCTGCAATTTTAAAAAAAGACCCAACGGTCAACCATATTCCTCCTTTTCAATGGTGTCCGATACAGATGGTTGGACCTCCTCGTTGAATCCCTCCGTCTCGGGAAGGAGCAGAATGCGCAATTGTTTGGCAGCACACCTATGCTGTGGCCCCCAAGGTTGGCCACATCTGTAACATATTCCCTTGGCACGGTAGTTGCTGGCCTCCTCCGCTGTTAAGTGACGAGTATTGTTGTGTTGCAGTGGCCCGGAGTGGTTTGGAGGGTCCGATTGTTGGGCTGGTAGAGAGGCTGAAACTGGCTGAGGACCAGGCTGTTGATCAGGTTGAAAAATAGGAAGGTTGCGGTTGTGGTTAGCATCCCGGAATGATGGTTTGGTTGAGTAGTCCGAGGGTTCTAAGGACCGATTTAGGCACCTAGCTGCCGCGATGGCTGAATGAACATGAATGAACATCAATGGATTCCGGATCAGATATGCGTTCCCGAATCGCAGGTTTGAGGCCCCCCAAAAACATCCCAAGATACTGATCGGGAAGTTGCGCCACTCGCTCCTCGAACAAAGCCAAGTAGTCTTCTAACGAGCCTGTCTGCCGTGTCGCGTGCATTGCCTCATACGCATTTCTAGCAGATGAGTCACCAAAACGTTCGATTAACTCACGAGTAAACTGCTCCCACATGATCGTTGGTGTACGGCACATTGCCCATTTGGCCCAATACATAGCGCTGCCTGACATTGCAATTAGGGCTATGGGTACCCTCTCGTTTGTTGCCGTCTTGTGCACCAAAAAATATTGTTCCGCCTGGGCTAGCCAGGCCAGCGGATCAGACCCATCGAACATGAATAATTCCCGACTCTTCACTGCAAAAAACCCTGGGGAAAGTTGTTGCCCTGGCGCAGCGCCAGGGTCAAGTGTCAATCCAGTCACCCCAGTGTCGGATGGAGGAACGTGTAACGACGTTCCGGTGTCCTGATGGCCTACCAAGGCTGCTGCAAGTTGTGCGAGTTGTTTGGACAACTTGGTGATGGATGCGTGCTGGGACGCGATCTGATCGGTCACGACGGACTGAAACTCGCTTAGTGATTTCTCCACCGATTCGAGTCTCTCTTTTTCTGTCATGGAGCGTGTGTTTGTCATGGAGGCAAAGAGAGGGCATGTCGGACCAATTGATAGAACACACACACATGGAACTGAATGAAAACACGGAAATAATCCCTCAAAGAGGGCCACAGAGTTTATCTCTACCACAAACCAATTAAGGCTGCAATATTATATATATTTCTTCTTGTTTTTCCACCGTAGAGTACATACGGTATATAAAGAGGCTCAAGGCCCACAATCCCAGCCCTAATTCTAATGGTAATTCTAATTACCATTATGACAGGAAACTTAACTAATTAATCTAAATTAAGGAAATATTTGACTAAAATAACTTATTCCTTCTTGCTCTCTATCACAAGCAGTTTCATTCAGGAAAGCATACCTGAGGAGAAGGCATGTCAATATTACTTCTCTCTTTTATTAGAATGGTGCAGTTTTATTCGTAATCTCTCTCAACAACTCATTCCAAATATCATTGCACGTGATAGTTTTACTTTTTCTATTTATTTTCAAATCAAATGTTTATACAGCCAGTTCTTTTATCAGGCCATTAATAAATGTTATTCTGAAATAGTTCATGAAATCTGAAGATTCCTTTGTTCTGAAAGAGAATCCCAGTGTTCGCTTGATTGCCCGTGCTCACAAGATGAGTAAAAGTAGGGGAAATGTTATTAACCCTGATGACATCGTTTCGGAATTTGGCGCAGATTCTCTACGTTATATGAAATGTTTATGGGCCCATTCAGGTTGTTCCCTTTCTTCTGTCCATGTCTTCCTGTTGAGATGCTTATTTTCTGTATCCAGATCACAATAATATCTGCCACTTAAATATCTACCCTTCCATTTTTATTTTTTATTTTTCATTCTGATTGTTTTCCATATCATTTTGTAGAGACTCAAAGACTTGGAGCACAAGTGGTATTGATGGTGTTCATCACTTTTTAGCAAGAGTGTGGAGATTGATTGTCGGGTCACCATCAGTCGATGGTAAATTCCAGGTTGGAACGATTGATCTCACTGAGGAGCCTCAGCTTCGTACTCTTCATAGATGCATTGATAAGGTAATTATATTCATATGCACATGAGGATTCTGTTTTTTATTAAGTTGTTTACTTAATACTTTTGAAATGCAAAAGAAAAAAACCAAGAGCAGTACTGAACTAATGTTTTGTGTAACAATAATTCTCTCTGTATTAACTTTTTCAGATTCAGAAAAGTTCAATTTTCCAGTCTGCTGTAATCATTTTGATAGTTGAGATGTTTGACTGTACTAATGTGTAGTATGTTAAGAGTTCTCAAATTGAAATATATTGAAATGTCGTCTTTGATTTCTCTTTCTGATGATTTGTGCAGTAGTATTTTGGTGGTTTGTATTTTTTCTAGTTGACAATTAAAACGTGCAAAATATTTAATAGGTAACAGAGGAAATTGAAGGAACACGATTCAACAGGGGAATTTCTGCGATGATGGAATTCATTAATGCAGCCTATAAGGTTAGCCTCCCTCTCTCTCACCCACACATTTAGCTGAAAATCAAGTCGAATAGGAGGTTGAATTCATTGCGACCTGAAAACTCAGCTCAAGACTTGATTGAACTCAGTTTTCTACTCAACTCTACTCAAACTTATGCTCGATTTGATGAGTTGCATAACATTAATTAGGCATTTTTATATAATTAGGGTATAGTTATGCGATATTAGTATACTAAGCATAAAAATATTGGAATCAATCTAAATTCACAAGTTGAGTCTAGTTTTATGAGCCCAAGCTCGAGTCCATTTCGATCTCTCTTTTGGGTTGAGTACAGCTTGCAAGTTAGCTTAAGTCATTCCATTCCAACTCAGCTCATCCTCACGTTACTAAAAAAAGTGTTTTTTCATTCATGCCATCTGTATGGCTGCATTCTTGCCAGAACTGCTATTATATGAAACCACATGTCGCATGTTTCAGACTCTGAACCCGGGAGTACTGGCTTCATTGAACTTACATACATAAAACCCTCTATGTCTTTCATTGAACGATGCAAGTTAACATTGTTTAAATTTTCTTGAAGACACATGCGTGAAGAGATCAAATACCCAGTATTGGATATGGATAATTCATTTATGTAGGCAATAAATTTTCATATTGTTGTTTTCAGTGGGACAAACTTCCAAGGTCAGTTGTTGAACAGTTTGTTCTATTTCTTTCTCCTTATGCACCTCACATGTCTGAGGAGCTGTGGTCTCGTCTGGGTCACTCAAAATCATTGGCTTACGAGCCCTTCCCTAAGGTATGAGTTCAGGTCCTTGACAACACTTCTCTGAGCTCTCTTGTAAATGCATGTTGATTGCATAATCGTAGGACTGTGTGAAATCACCTGTTCTCTCGAGCTAGTTGAGAATGCGTAGTTGTTGTAGGTGAACCCCACCTACATGGAGGACTCCATGGTGGTTCTACCTGTCCAAGTCAATGGGAAGACGAGGGGCACCATACAGGTTGAGAAAACATGCACTGAGGAGGAGGTTTTTGAACTAGCTTCGACAGACTAAATTATCCAAGTTTCTCGAAGGGAAAACCATCAAGAAAAGAATATTTGTTCCGGGTCGGATCTTGAACATTATTGTTGATGCAAAGAGCATGAAGGTAGGCCAGAGCTAGCCCTTGGGTGGCTTTCAACATTTTGATTGGATGAATGAAAAGTGGTGGTGTTTTTAATGTTGTAGGAATGTCATCATCTTCCATGAAAGGAAATATGCATTTTGTATAAACGTGTATATGGCTACATGTGTCCCTTGTATATCCCTTATAAACTATTTCATCAATTTATTATTTTTTTGAGGCTCGGATTCTCTGTGTCATTTGGTACATCATCTCCTATGTCACATCGTTAAATGGACGACACGTAGGAGAGAAAAACTATACCCTAAACCTTAAACCCTATGGACAATGGTTGAATTTAATTTCCCCTCTTACGTGTCATTACTTAACGTGTGACACAGAAGATGATGAACCAAAATGACACAGAAAATCCGGTGTGATTTTCTTTGTTGTAATTTACGGTGAAACAAATTTGAGATGGAGGGAGTAATACATTACGAAATTCATACTTTCATGCTATCGCAATATTGCAATATTATTAGAGTTGTTATACGAAACGAGACGCTCGAGAGCTCGGCTCGAGCTCGTGACTGTTCGAGCTCGGGTTCGAGCTCGTCTAAATACTCGGTAAGTTATTGAGCCGAGCTCGGCTCGATTCGATAAGGCTCTATAATAAAATAATATTAATATAAATATTATATATTGATAATTATATATATTAATATAATAATTAAATATAATATTAAATATATTAATAAAAATCCGGCTCGATTAGGCTCGAAAGCTCGTTAAAGCTTGAAAGCTCGACTCACTTTTCTTAAATGAGTCGAACCAAGCTCTTCGAGTCGAGCTCGAGCTTGCTCATAAGCTCGTTATCAAATCGAGCCGAGCTCGGCTCGATAACTACTCGAGCCGAGCTCGAGTATGCACTACTCGAGCTCGCTCGACTCGTTTAACAGGCCTAAATATTATTACTTATTTTTAACATTTGATTTACTCAAACCTCATAACATGCCTAGGGCCCAATGACCTTTAGCCCAAGTGGTATGTTAGCAATAACTAGTGATGGGCCACCTCAATTCTTGAGGTGTTACCCTGGACGACGCAGCCATAATAGAAGCCACAACTCAAATAGTGTATTCATTTCTTTGCGTAATATTCATACTTCTACCACTCTTCAACAAAGATGTCACATATTCTTCAAGAGAAGCACAAAAGATATTTAATAAAATCAAACAGAGTTCGGTATACCTACAAGGTAGAAGTAGCTAGGGTATACATGTGGAGTAAATGCATGAGAAAAATTTAACAGCAAACTCCAATGGAAATCTGCGATGAAGTGGTTGGATTGAGCAGACATTGCTTTAAAAAAACATAAAAAAATGGGAGGGGGGTACCGTCAAAATTTAATTAAATATTAGTGGTACGTCACATTCCCAAAAAGCTTTGTTTATTTATGTACGTGAGCTAAACCTCACCAAAAAGAGTGTCAATAAAGCACGTAGTGGGATCTAAGTATGTGAACAAAAGAGATTTCTGACTGCTGAGACTGTAGCATGAAGTTAGCAACTATTCAGACAAAAAAAAAACAGCTCTCTTTCTACTGGTTAAAAAGTCAGATATCTTAGGAGGTTGGTAGTTCTAGTTTTCCCTTTGTCGTTTCGTGCCTCGTTCTGAATGTTCTGTTGTATGACTACTTCCTTCGCCTTCTGAGAACTGGGTCTTTTCTTCAGCACTTTTGACGGCCGTCGCAGTCATTTCCGGTAATCTGCATGTTCGTTTTGAGCCTCAAAAGTCGACGCTGGTAGAGATGTTTCGTCGTTAACTGGTAGGAAGCCTACAAGTGTGTGGCGCTTATATGTTTTGCCTGTATACTCAGTTGTGTTGATCTTTATGTGAAGCAGGTGTTATTTATGACCAAGCCTTTCGTTCACAGTATCAACAGTTATAGGTTCACCCTGTTGTGAGTTGGATAAATAGGAAAAATAGTCAATAAACCTAAATATTGTTTTGGGTTGGATATATAGGAAAAATGATCTGTAAACTTAAAGATTATAGTTAAATAATAGTTGATTGTTGTTGAGTAAATATGTGTATGGGGAAAAACTAAAAATACGGGAACATATCACAACTACACTCACCTATTTGGTTTGGTGATGATTAATTTTTTCTCAAGGAAGCTATTATATACACTGTTATCATTATCCTATTGTCATGATTTAGAGTTTTAAACAAAGACGAAGGTATGCAGAAACAACATTACTCAAGTAGAGTCAGACATATTAAATTTCATAATCAGTTATAGTTGGCATTGATAACTGAAACTCTCATTAAAGTCAGGCTTTTTTGAGGCATGAAGAAATCTGTCAAGTTCAGGTCACCATTCAAACTTACCAATGCAACTACAAAGTTAGGTCCCGAAAATTTCAAGTACAGTGGTAAAAAATACCTTTGAACTCCTGCACAATTTCACCCATGACTAGGGCAGAGTCTCACCAATATTCCTCTTAGTTCTAGCAACATACTGGAATGTTAACAATTATAGGGACATTGATACATAATTAATTACTTGATTCCATGTCATATATTCAAAGTGAATACAAATATTGTCACAAAATTGCAGAACAATCAGAGCACGAAAATCAATGACATGGTATAAACAAAAGGTCGATCGATATCAGCTTTGAACTGAAGTTGTGTTCCCATCTTAGCGTCTGTAGGGCTTTTCGCAAGCACTTTGATACATAGAAATAAATTATTGAACAATCTTCACAATGTATAAAACGCAACTACTCTAACAATCGAATAAAATATTTCTAAGGAGAACCAGGTGGGCTAGCTCACCTGGCCATTGGACTCCTCACAAAAATGAGTGACCCAGGTTCGAATGAAACATTAAATATTCCTAATCCACTAATGTTGATCTCATACGTTGAAAACAAGAACTTTAGCAGTCCTGCATCACATCCGAAAAGGTCATGAACTCAATCCTTCCAACATTAAAATTATTACCTGATAATGTCCAAAATCAAGATTTTGTAGTATGTTGTTTGCATGTGTGGCACAGCTGTGTTTAGTTTACAAGAGGATTCATTATTCAGTTTCCGTTTGGAATTAATAATATTTAACCTACAACATGCCACAATTTTCCGTACATAGACTTTTAATGAAACTTCTTAAATAGATCAATGTATTTCTAGTTAACCAAGAATAGCTACGCTACGCATAAATGGAGTAATTGCATGCACTAATTTCCATCTATGGGAAAATGTTTCCTCTTTTAGGTTTGTATGAGTGAATCATGACAGTGTTTTAGAGTCCTTATGAGATTTGGCAGATCTAATACAAGGGAATTGATGAAGCTTATGAGGTGATGGCCTAAACAACAGTAGAACAACTTGTGAGATAAAAGGCAAATAGATCATATCATATAAAGAAAAATAGAAAAGTACAAAGAGTGAAATACAAAAAGATGTGAGAAGACCAAACTCTATCTAAATCTGAAGTATTCTCTATTCATATCATAAAAGAGTAAATTGTGTAGTGCAGTAGGGGCTGAGTCCAACCATGTCAGTGGCCCACCAACCTCAGATAGTGCATCAGCAATACTGTTTTCTTCTCTGAAGATGTGGGTGATGCTAAATGTAAAACCTCGAAGAAGATCCTTTGCCTTTCGCCACTTGGAGATGATTTTCCATGGAATTGTAGGATTCTGATGTGTGAAAGCATAAACAACATAAGTTGAATCTGTCTCAAGCCAAAGGTTTCTCCAATTCCTCTCATGTGCATATTCAATAGCCAAAATCGCCGCAAGTAACTCCGCTTCCAAAGCAAACCCAATACCAAACCCTGAAGTGAAGCATCCCATAGGGAAGCCTCGGCTGTTGCGAAAGATGCCTCCACCAGATATCAGCCCCAGACTTCCAGCTGCATGCCCATCAACGTTCACTTCACACATCCTACTGCTGGAGGGTGCCATCTTAAAGGGGTGATCGAAGGTGCTCACCTCGGTATCCCCTTGATTTTGAAGTACCTCAAAGTGTTAAAATCCTCTATAGTATTATTCATGCTGCCCAATTTGAAGTAGTCCCCTCCTTGATCAATGCCATTAGTTGTGCTTTTATCTTAGAAACACGAACAACTTTATCTCGTAGCTCCTGATCATAGCCATCATTTGTCATCTCGTATCCATCATTCATCATCTCATTACGCTGCTGCTATATGATCCAAATATATAAAACAATTGCTAGCCTCCAAATCGATCCTATTTGAGCACTCTCCGAAACCTCAATGGCTTGCATGATGAAGCCTACAAACGATTGCTCCATAATCAGAGTAAAAACAAAACCTGCTAAGACATGCAAGAGAACATTAGAAGAAACTGAGCAGTGTAAGAATATGTGGTCAACTGTGTCCTCTCTTGCCTTGTAGAGATAACATCGTGAAGGACCTCGGAAACCCCTATTAGATGGATCTCCTAGATGGAATGAATGATGACCAAATTCACTTTCCCCAATTGACTTCTAAGAATGCGTGTCTCAAGTGTATGTAAAGGTAAAAGGTAAAGTACGTCATTCATAAGTTTTCTAAGGCTAAAATGATAAACCCAAGGAAGAGAGATACTAATAAAGGAACAATGACAATAAAGAGGGATGGGTGTTGATCTTTTGTGTAGAAAAATTTAATGAAAATTATGGAAATGTTATTCAGTGCTAATGGCGTAATGTGGTAAATGATTAGTGTGAAAATCTGCGTGTTTTAGGGTCTGATTTAGCACCGTTTTGTGGTATATATCCGTATTTGAGCATCTTGTAGGTGAATTGCATATATTTGTGTTACAGATGCATGTAAGGTGTTATTTCATATTTTTAGTTGGAAAACGAAGTAAAAAGAGCAAAAACAGAAGTTGGGAGCGAAGTCGGGGAAATCAGGAAATGAAGCTGGTTCCTTATGCTTAGGCAGTAGGAAGCCTCATGTATGCAATGCTATGTACGAGATCGAATATCTGTTGATCTCTATTATTATAAATGTTCGTGCTTGATAAGTGTTTTCTCAACACACAAAATAATCCCCAAGTATAAGGATATCAATTGTAGTCTCGATAGGCAACCAAGTGATTATCGAACCCTAGGGACGGATTATTATCAATTCAATTATATTCCAGTCAACGAAGATTATGTTGGCAAATCTGATTTGGTTTGATTAAGAAACTAAATAACATATAATTGAGATAGCAAGATAAATAAACAAGCAAGATTAGAAATTCGATTGTGATCAAGTAAGTAATGGAGTAGTTCTTCAGGTAATCTAGTTTTATTCGTTAATTTCCTTTCCATGTGTTGATGTCCGACTCTGCCTTGTAGAATGGATGCATCACTAAACCATGCAAGCGTACTCTATAGACACAAGTAAGCAAGCGTATGACACGTGTGAATATCCTTAGAACAAGACGTATACTTCACCCCCCTTTCTAGGTACTATCATAATCAATTATTTCCCGTGCACTTAGTACTCTAACCAGATTTGATCTCCCTTTTTAGGTACTATAAAGTAATACTCTTTATCCTACTTACTAACCCGAATATGATTCAATTAACAAGTATCTATATAAGATAGTTCTAATAAGACTTCGAAATCCCTTCACTTAGAATTATAACATATGATTCTGCTCAGCGGTGAATGCACTCAATCAATAACCAAGAGATGCATTCGAACTCAACATAACAGTTAATGATGCACAAAATGACCGTGAGTATGAATTGAAAAAGTACAATCTTATATAAAATAAACCACAAGTAGTATTGTACGGAGTTTACAAATGGAAATTCGATTAACTCATAAAACTTTCATAACCCTAGAACTACTAAGGTGGTTCTAGCCCATGACTAGGAACAATCATGGCTAGTTGGTATGATCGTACTTGACTCGCCAGACGAACCTTTCTCACAACCCCTTCGGATGATGGTAGGGTTTTGGTGGATGAAGGAAGATGTGTGTTGTCTTGTGTTGTGTGTGTGTCTTTCCTCCTGCGAGAGCTCTTCTTTTATACTCATAGGACCTCCTTATGGGCTTAGGATGGGCCTTTTCTTGAAGCACACGTCAAATTTGGTAAAAGACATCCGAAATTATCATAAATAGCATCAGCGACACGCCGTTTGACCAAGGCATACTGGTAGAACAAGGAGCTGTTGGTCGAGCAAGCTCTCTAGACGATTTTGGCATTCTGTTCGACCAAACTGCTCTTACTCGACCACATTAATGTTTGGTCGAGCAAGCCCTTCAAGTCGAACGAGCTCACTGCAAATTTCGTCCACTTTGTTCGACTTCTTCTCATCTGCTTGACCAAGCCGATGTTGTTCGAGCAACATCTCCAAGTCGAGCTACTTTTCTGGATGGGTTTTGGCAATCTGCTCGACTTGTCACCCTCTGTTCGACCACACTAATGTTGGTCGAACAACACTCTAATCTCGCCTCCAAAATCGTGTCTTCCCATTCCAAGCCTTTTTCACCTGTTTTTCTATACAAATATGCTCAATAGCCCTTGTGCCCTCGTGACTTTCCCATAAACGTACCGATTTATCTCAATAAAAGACTAAATTGTACTCCATTTCCACGCAAATCAGAGCCCAAAATATGTGAATTTACACTCTCATCAGTGCTCTTAATCCCTATACAATAACCTCGACACGTAAACCAGTATATACCTCTTTGATTCATCAATGGGTGAGAATTAAGCTTTAAATCAACAAGCTCGGTGAGTTGGAAAATAGTGTTGTCTCTATAATGTGCTGTAGATTGTAGAAGGAATCTGTGTCCTATTAAATAGGTTGATGATGCCCCCTTGAGGAGCTCATAAGAATTATCATTTAAATCTTGTAAGTGGATTAATTCCAGCATGATAATAAGGTTGAGTGGTACTACTCTCGGATGTAATATTAATTAATTGAGTTGTTAATAACTTAATTAATTAATGAGCATTGTATATCGTAAATATGGGGAGACTGTCGGGCTCAAAATAAGAAGGCAGTGCAGTAATAATATTTTAGTGGAATATATTATAATTATTGGACTTAAGTATAAGTTTTGGGCTAAACTTGTATACTTAAGCCCCAATGGAGGCCCGACTCTAATTTCTCCTCCTAGTCCCTATTGTAGCTTATATATAAATCATCTCAACTGTCCGAAAATCCTAATTAGACACGCTTAATCGCGACTTGGATAGGAAGAACAGCAGATTGAGAGGATCTTAAAGATCGTCGCCCACACGAGCTTAAGATTGGACTTGGGAATACAGCAGAAGATCAAGAGGTTGTTTTCTACAGCTGTTCTTCTTCAACATACCTGGTGAAAGGCAATACGTTTCTATATTCTTGCTTTCGTTGATTTAGGAACACATAGAACCCTAACGGTTCACATTAACCAAACGATCGAATGCCAACACATATAAGATTAAAATGATGTTTTTGGTTTATTTATTTTTATTCTTATACAGGTGGAGGCTGATCTGAAAAAAATCCAACACGTCATTCCCCGGGCAGGCTTCCAGCTACACGGTGGCTTGATTTGCAAAACGGGCTTAAGGTCGAGAACTTAATTGTAAATATTAAAAAGTGTATACTAATTTGCAATTCGTGAGAACATTGAGACTTTTAGTGTAATTAACCCTTAAATACTTTCCACGTGTCATAATCAAGGCCCAATAATCATGCCCCAAGGGTTTAATGGTCATTTGTAATGTATAATTTTTGTATATTGTGAAACACCAATGAAACACCGGATGTGGAATAGGGAATTTAACTTAGCTATTTTTCTCCAAGTTGTTTCTTTAGAAAGAAAAAATGAAAAGATTTAGTTACGATTCGAAATTGACTTTCTATCTTCTGCTATGGATCCTTTACTCATACTTATTCAATTGAAAATTCAATTGGAAGTTTTGATCCTAATCAAAAATTTTATTTTGCAATTTCATAATCCAACTTTTCAATTTATAAGTAACACGTGGTTACAAATCACGAGAATTCGTCTTTTTTTCTCGAATCTCTCATTGAGAGGTAAAGGATAAGATATAAAGTTTTTGGTTAGAATATAAACAAAACCAAAAGATCCTTTAAGTTAAAAGAACGAATCACACTTTTATCACTAAACTATACCAGCTACAATAGGATTATTGTATACAAATGGACCTTTGTCGAACAAGATAGGATCATCAAAGAATCATCAATTGAACTTTTTTTGTGGGGAGATCTTAATTTAACGAGATTCTGAAAAGAGACTTCATCTAATTTAAATTAAACATCTAAAGTTTTCCCTGAAGAAAATAGATATGAATTAAAAAAATAATAAATCATAACAGAAAAATGCGTTGTGGAAGAATTGATAGTTTCATTTTTAGTTGGATAAAATAGAACAAGAAAAAGAAAGTAAATAATCTTTCTTCTTTTTTTTATTGTTGAATATAAAATATTCAATTAAATATATATATATATATATATATATATATATATATATATATATATATATATATAATAAAAATAAAAAAAGTCTTTGTATTTTCAAATAAGAAATCATTATTTATCTAGAATTCGTTGAAAAAAAGAGCCCGACTAGGTACTGATCGGGCCAGGCCGAGCCGGCCTGTGAGAATAGAGTTGGGCCTTTCGAACAAAATCAAGACAAAGGGTTCTTGCTTTTTTTTTTAGTTCGATTGTTCACGCGGTCAAGCTCATCTTTTAGATAAAGAAAATTCCAGATTTATTGATATATATATATATATATATATATATATATATATATATATATATATATATATATATATATATATATAGAAAGAGAGAGAAATTAAAGTCTATTTTTTATGGAGAATTAAAGTCTATTTTTTATTTTTGGACAATGGTCCAGTCATGTAAGAACTTAAATGAAGGAGGATCGTTTGAGTGGGCTCGCTCCATATTATTTCCAACTAAAGATGAGGCCTATATGGTTCATGACACTTGAAAACGTTCAACCATCAGTTAAAAATTCAAATTTGGATGTGTAATAGTTGAGTATAAACATGACAGAGTCAATCTGTAACAGCATGTAAGAACTGGTAAAGGCCAGTATTAATTAGCTCTATTGAATGTAGTAGTAACTGCTATATGAACCTGAAATATGAGTGGAATGATACCTATAAATAGGATCATTCATCATTTGTTGGACACATAACATGAAACACTTGACACACGTGAAAAACATCATGATAAATCGTATCTTGAGAATGTGAAGCATACATTGCATACAAGTTGCATATCTTAGAGTGTCATTGTGAGTCTCATATAGTGAGCAACCTAGTTCTATCATCTCTTAGTTCGTGGAGTTCTCGTACGTGGGGTGCAACTTGTACAAGAGATGAAGTCATTTTACCTTTGGGAACAACACATCGGAAATATGAGCACTATCGGGACGTGATTGTTTTATGAGTAAAGTCCTATACTTGACTCGACTTAATTTTTTGTCTAACGATTATTCGTGTTTGTTCTGAAAATCTGCACAATATTTTTTATGTAAGAACTCGAAGCTGCTGTTTTTTGGAAGATCAAGTCAAAATTGGATCTCAACACATTACGAAACTCAAATTCAAACTGGAGTTCAACCTACTTAAGGACATTGATCAGATTTAATAATCTGATAGACGTTCAAACCCGCCCATGTTAGAACTGAGACTACTCCAGAAAGCTAATTTTTTTGAAATTCTTTATCCAAGACTGTACAATATTCTTTCAGTAAATTCCTGTAATTTTCCAATTTGTTCATCCACTGTAATTTGCATTGTTTGGTGACCTAAATTTCCAACATTATAAAGTCAATGTTTTTCTTTGAATCTAATAGGTATTTCGTGTTTAACTCAAATGAAAAATTGGAAATCGATTTAATGATTGAGGTAGGGATGATTTATCTTATCCCTTTGTATTCATTTTATCATTATTCGATAGTCGATATTAATCAACCCTATATTTATATTAAACCAAATACATATCAATCATATAATATAATCATATAAAATGAAAAAATATTTCGCTTATGCTTATATAGTACGTATCATTCTATTTCAACAAGATTTTTTTTTTTGGTAAAAATTTTCTAAAAATATTTGTAATCCTTAAATACTTTAAACTTAAATTCTACATCAATATTTAAAATAGTAACAATTGTTTTGTCTATATGATAGATACGAACATCCCTCCCCTTCTATTTTGATTTTTGCTTTTGCGACCCGTGCTAAATTATTTAAGGCAATATCTCAAAAAATAAGAGGAAATCTTGTACGAAACCGTCTAACTTAAACCCTTACGCAAGACGTATAAAAAGTGATAACATAATTAACGAAAAGTAATATTAAATTGATGAAAAGTAATAATAGTGCAGTAAATTATTTTTCGATAATTTATAGTATAAATAAAATAAATTATAGCAAAAGTGATAACATTTTATAGCGAAAGTGATAATGATATTATCACTTTTTATCCATCTCACGTTAGAGCTTATGTGAGAATATCGATCTCATGCACACAAGTCTTTGCCAAAAATGAAATATTAAACTTTATGAATAAAATAATGTATATCATGAAGAGTTAATATCTTGTGCACCCGAGTGCACACGTTCATCCATATTTATAAATTTCTATTCAATAATGTATATGTTTCTCAATAATTGTACAGTATTTTTACATTTAATTTTTA
This sequence comes from Pogostemon cablin, assembly GCA_023678885.1. Classification (NCBI taxonomy): domain Eukaryota; kingdom Viridiplantae; phylum Streptophyta; class Magnoliopsida; order Lamiales; family Lamiaceae; genus Pogostemon; species Pogostemon cablin. Next base: position 24,149,917 of record CM042962.1, read on the forward strand.
TTAAAAAAAACTAAAAGAAAATTTGATAATAAATTTATACATTTTTATTCATTAATGTAATTATTTTTATTTAAGTGTACAAGTTTTTTAAAGTGGGTGCACGATACACTTAGGTGCACAGAATTATTTGCTATCATGAATCAAAGAAGAAAGATAAAATAAGAAAAAAAAATTCAATAAATGGAACAAAATAACTTTTGACTTACTTAAAATAAATTACTCAATTGCATATATTTATGACTCGATTGAAGATTTTTGTAACTCGATTGTAAATATTTTTATAATTCGAATGTACATATGATTAAACCTTTTAAATCGAGTCACCAATCAAAATAAAGAATATTTTGAACATTTTGGGTAAAAATGAATCATTAATCTAAATGGCTATAGTAAAAATTTACCCAATAATTTATCTTTCACAAAGTCTCTTATAAGACGTTACTTATGTGAGACGATTTGTAAGACGTATTATAGTATGTCTATTATATAAGTAAAGTGTATTTAATGGTTGTTAAAGTATATTTTCTAAAGTACGCTGATTATGCATTAAAGTATGATTTTAAAGTTATAATATGATTCATTATTGACATATTTTAAGTAATAATAAGTACTCCCTCTGTCCCTTTACAAACTTTACGTTTGCTTTTTGCACGTAGAGTAAGGAATGTAGTATTTTAATGTGTAGTGAGGTGAGATAAATAATATTTTAAGGTTAAGTGGATAGGTGTATTAGTGTGATGTGTGGGTCCATGGAGAGAGAAATAATTAATTTGTATGGGTCTCATTTACTAAAAATGAAAATGTAAAAATTGAAATGGGACGCCAAATTAAAAATATGAAAAGATTAAAATGGGACAGAAGTAATATATTTTATTTATATAATAACAAAAATACTTTAGTGATTGGTCGACCCGTCTCACAAGTGAGCGTCTCCTTTATTTTTCTGGTTTTTAGTGAAAGAATGCGTGCTAACTGTCCATGAACACCATTTTTTTTCTCTCTTAATTTTTTTCCTTGTTTTTTCTTCTTCTTTTGTTATTATTAAATTATTTAGTAAATTACAAAAGAAAGGTAAAAGTTTTAGTGGGGGAGAGAGAGTATATTGAATAGGTTAACGTGTAAAATAATTGAAAAATAATTGTTGTAGAAACCGACCCCTTTACTTTGATTGTAAGTTAGTATAAACATTTGTTATTTTGGTAAAAATAAATAAAGAAATAGAATCTAATTAGTTTTGGCTACTCAAACCATATGTTAGCTAGATATGTTATGTTCGAATGCTGACATGTAAAATGAAAAAAAAAAGTAACAAGTCAAAACGACATTGTCTTTAATTCGAATATTCAAAATAAATGGCCATTTGTTCATGGCTAGGTATGAAAGTTTAACCGTTACTTGCAAATGAAATACCAATGAGTATCAAGCTTTCTGTGAAAAACAATTTTATACACAATGCCAAGGTGCGTTGAGGGTCTAGTGTGATCGTGACAGTGATGTTGTGCGAAGTGTCGATAACACAAAGTACACATTAGCTTATATCAGAATTTGAAATCATACAATTTATAACAAGTTTAAACAGTGAAAACTTGAACATGTGAATCACTCAAACTTTCCACAAATACCACTATCTTTGAAAATGTGATTATAAATGCTGATTCTAAAGATGGAAACATTCTTTCCACTCTCGAACACAAAATCAGATCTTTCGATCCAAAAAAATGTAGGAATTAATTAATTAAATTAATTAAAATTAATTGGTTAGTAAGGGTTAATTGTTAAATTAATCACCAATTAAATGAGTGTAGTAGGTGAGTGTAATTTGGCTCATCTACTGGAGAGGTTATGTGAAGCGTAATGGGATTAATATGAAATTATTATCCCACGTGGGAAGGGAATCCTCAAAAGTCGGATCAACCTGTGAAGACGAATCATGTTATGTGTAAAGATTCGTTAGACCTAGAGTAGGTTTGTTTAACCTGAACGCAGTAACCCTTTATAATTGCTGATTAGAGGTAATTACGTCATTGGCAATTAATTCGTCATAATTGCTGATTAGAGAAAATTACGCAATCAGCAATTAATATGTCGTAAATCACGCAATCACCATTATGGCTGAGTGGAATGGTGCGCCTATAAATAGGGTCATTCAGAATGCATTTCAACACAACAAACACACAACACACCACAAACGAGCACCTCTACATACAATTGCATTTTGCATAGTCTAGACGATCCAATTTTTCATCCTCTTTATTTTGCCGGAGTTCCTGCAATAGCGGTATTATTTCGTTGCAAATGAAGAACCGTTTTACCTTTGGGGGCGTTGCGCCAAGCACTACCGTGGCATTTTATGTCTTGCGGGAAGAGATCAAATCTCGACTCAGTTCAAGATCCAGATCCAGTTCCCGCACCAGATCAAGATCCAGATCCAAAGATCAAGATCCAAAGATAAGATTTGAAGATCTTTCTCGTTTCTTCATTTCTTGTATTTACTTTTTATTTAGTATCATATTGTAGGTGATTGTTTGGTGCACCCCCATTTCCTCAACAATCACAAGACGTAAAAACGTTGTAACCCCTGCACCTACAATCATAATATGAATACCGATATGGACATTGACGGAGCATCGATCCCAACAGTGAGTGAAACCTTCAATGTCAATGAGAACTTTGTTAGGACTGATTTCCAAAGAGTAAATGTGAATCCTGTTGGGACTGATTCCCAAAGGATGTATCCTCCAAAAGGGATGTCGAGACCATTCATGGTTCTGGCACCGGGGAGAAGCCCGAAATAATTTACGGGAATCAATATGTACGTAACCAACATTCATAGAGATGTTGGATCCAAGAACTTGGTTTAATGGGAAAACAAAACTGTGGAGGTTCAAGTGAAACTTGATACCTACCATTCCTTAGTAGAGCAATATTACCAAGTATGGGAACCCGTATTGTGGTGAGGTTAAGTCTCTGACTTCTAATGATTCCTGAAACACCTCATGTAGGTTGAGTATAACGGGATACTCAAGATAGGAGATCACTTATATAAGTTTGAAGTGAGTGGTCACTTCAAATGAACACTTATGAATTCAAAGGGGGTTCATGGCCGATACGGACCAAAATGTGAGAACAAGGATGATGAGAGACATTGATGCGTTCACACTATTGTCTCAGTATATGCTAAGAAGGAGTAGTTCAAAGACCTTGTGCCTACTAAGCTACCAGTATACTCGATAGTGTTGGACTACGAAAGGTTCAAAGTCTCAAACTACCTATCCGAATATATTAGTGTCTCACGAGGACTAGATAGTGTGTTTACATTTCATATGGGATCACCAAATTCCACTCATGTGGGGGATTGTAGGAATTAATTTAATTAATTAATTAGATTTAATTGGTTAGTAAGGGTTAATTGTTAAATTAATCACCAATTAAATGAGTGTAGTGAGTGAATGTAATTTGGCTCATCTACTTGAGAGGTTATGTGAAGCGTAATAGGGATTAATATGAAATTATTATCCCATATGGGAGGGAATCCTCAAAAGTCGGGTCAAGTCGTAAAGACGAATCATGTTGTGTGTAAAGATTCGTTAGACCTAGAGTAGGTTCGTTGAACCTAGATGCAACAACCCTTCATAATTGCTGATTAGAGTTAATTACGCTATCAACAATTAATTCGTCATAATTGCTGATTAGAGGAAATTACGCCATCAGTAATTAATACATTGTAAATCACGCATTCTCCATTATGGCTGAGTAGAATGGTGCGCCTATAAATAGAGCTATTCAGCATGCATTCCAACACAACAAACACACAATAACAAACACACCACAAACGAGCACCTCTGTATACACTTGCATAGTACATAGTCTAGACGATCTAGTTTTCCATCCTCTTTAGTTTGCCGGAGTACCTGCGATAGCGGTGCTACTTTGATGGAAACAAAGAACCATTTTACCTTTGGGGACGTTGTGCCAAAACCCAAAGCACTACTGAGGCGTTTTACGTCTTGCGGGAAGAGAACCAATCTCGACTCGATTCAAGATTCAAATCCAGTTCCCACGCCAAATCAAGATCCAGATCCAAAAATAAGATTTGAAGACCTTTCTCGTTTCTTCATTTCTTGTATTTACTTTTTAATATTCATATTGTAAGTGATTGTTTGGTGCACCGCCATTTCCCAACAAAAAGTTCCTAAATGAAAATCTAAACTATAAGATCTAAACCTACTTTAAGTGTGCATTTCCATTGGCTTTGAAAAATACATACAATACGTGTGAGATAACAGTATAAACTAAGTCTGGCATGAGGTGTGAAACACTTGTGAAAATACTACTATCTATAAGTGTGGTGTCTTTCTACTCTGCAACGTGAATTTTCGTCTTATTTGCTTTTAACGTCCAACAGTCCTTTATATAGAAGTGGGAAGCTGTAGGAGTTTGTTCCAGTAAATAAGTGGTCTAGAGGAGTGGGACAACTCCGGTGATTAAGAGAATAATTACCTACTATCTTGTATAAAAAAATTCTAATTTCTTTATTGGTGTGTTACTTGATCAACTCTTTGACTAACTTCTATTCATCATGGAGACTCTATCCACTGCCGCACACATTTAGAAACATCAAACACAACATAAATTCAAACACTGAAACTGTAAGAAAACTGTTGGAGATCAGTGTGATTCCAGATACGAAAACACTGTCATCAACACTCACATGAACAACCTCCCCCAATACAATCTATCCACTACCACATAACTTGATGCAAAGAATGTTATAATACAACAACATAACCAAGTTCAATTACATCAGGTTTAAGTTCGAATTAAGTGTAACTAGCAAAAATAAACAATGTGCTCATAACAGCAAAGCAGAAATTAATTCAAATATTAAAATAAGTTAACAACCAACTAAAGCAACCTAAACTACTAAAGTTCAAAGCAATAAAATGAAAAGAGATTAATGGCGCCAGAAATAATAGAGAGATAATAGACCAAAATAAGAAGATACAATATGCACAAATTTAAATATTATGATTTTTATCACTTAATGTAATGAAAAAAAAATTAATAACTCATTTTAAAGAAGCTAAATAAATTTTGGAAAAATCAATCAAGATTATTTTTTATGCAGACACACATACACTATCATTTTATGGATTTTTATGCACTTTTGATCTCAAGAAAACATACCACCTTTTGAAAAGAACGCATCATGATTGTCAACTCATATGTCTGGTTACTCAGTAATAGTTCAAGAGAGTGTTATCATTCATTTTTTGAAACTAAATAGTCATTTGAAAAGAACTCATCGTTGTTGTAAGCCTTGTGTGCTTGGTTACTCAATATGTTTATACCTTTAATTTTTTTAGAATTTAGTGCTTTTAGCTGTGTATATCCAGAATTGCACCTTAAGATTAAACAAAAATATAATTAGCAACAATAAAGTAAGGTATCAAATCAATTAATTTCAACATAAAATGATAAAACTTATAGTAGTGTTGTCTCGACCATTATCACAATCTCAGCAACATCATGCATTATCTTTAAGGAATGTAGAGTTCAAGAGATTCCCTTAGTGAAGAAAACCTCTCAAAATCAAGTGCTTTAGTAAATATATCAGCAATTTTTGTTTCTCGGTGGAAATATATAGTCTCCAACTTTACTACCTTTTTCTCTACGAAATCTCTCAAGAAATAATGTCTAAAACTAATATGTTTTGTGAGAGAGTGCTGCATAGAATTTTTAGAAATGTTTGTAGCACTCGTATTATCACAGTAAATTACCAAAGTATTTGTTTCAAGCACATAGCGATCTAGAATCTTCTTAAGCCATAGAAATTATGCACAACAACTACCAAGAGCAAAATATTCATATTCTGCAGTGGATTGGGAAATGCATTTTTATTTTTTTACTATGCCAAGTAACTGATAGATTGTACACTAAACGCCTAGCTTTAGTATGAATAATGTTTTAACGATATTTGAAATGAGAATCATTGATCAAATGATTGCGTCTTGTGATGCAATAGTCCACTTACTTTATATTGTAGATAATATGTTGTGCGACAACACGCGGAAGATCATATTATCGGTTTTCTTATAAAGTATAAACAGATGCTCACAATCGAGATAGACAGAGACTCTCTATCGGGATGGTTATAGCGTAATTTAGTATTAGTTTGTCTTGACTATAGAATCACATTAGTGCACCTTGTGTGTATTGAGCAGGACCGCTTGAAATCGTTCGACTTATACTAACTATATAAGAGAACTTGATCTCAATTATTTTGGAAGTTTGTGATCTTAATCCCTATACAATAACCTCGACATGTAAGGCAGTATGTATTTCTTTGATTCATCAATGGGTGAGATTTACATGCAATTAAATTAATAAACTCGGTAAGTTGGGAAATAGTGTTATCTCTATGGTGTGCTGTTGATTGTAGAAGGAATCTGTGTCCGCTATAGGTTGATGATGTCCCCTTGAGGAGCTCATAAGGATTATCATGTAAACCCTACAGATGGATTTATTCCAGCATTATAATAAGGTTGAGTGGTACTATTCTCAGATAAGGTATTAATTAATGGAATTGTCAGTAACTTAATTCATTAATGGGCATTGTATATCTTAAACATGGGGAGACTAACGGGCTCATAATAAGAAAGAGCACAAAATGTAATTTTGGGATTAGAACGGTAGTGCAGTAATAATATTTTAGTGGAATATATTATTATTATTGGACTTAAGTATAAGTTTTGGGCTAAACTTGGATACTTAAGCCCAATGGAGGCCCGACTCTAATTTCTCCTCCTGGACCCTGTTGTAGCCCATATATAAGTCATCTCAACTTATCTGGAACCCTAATTCACACGCCTAATACACATTTGAGAGAGGGAGGACAGCAGATTGAGAAGATCTTGAGGATCGTTGCCCACATAACGTCAAGATTGGACTTGAGAATGCAGCAGAAGATCAGAAGGTTATTTGCTGCTGCTGTTTGTCAACTTCCATAATTTTTATAAAATCGTACAGATCTCAGAAATGGACGTGTGATATACCGTTGGAAAGCCACGAAAGAGAGAATCTTTTTGGCATGTAAATCACTCCAATCGAAGATCAGATGAGGAAGTTATGCCCAAAACTGTGATACTGCACGTGCTATCAGCGAGAATTCATCTTCTCCAACATACCCTGGTGAAAGGTAATACGTTTCTATACTTTCTTGCTTCCGCTGATTATAGAATCGTATGGAACCCTAACGGTTCACGTTAACCAAATGATCGAATGCCAACAGAAATAAGATTATTACTCATGTAAGAGCACCCACCACTTGTGATCCTCCTATCATCATAATCTCCAGCCCAATCAGTATCACTATAACTAACAAGTGAATTATTTATGTCATTTGTGAACCATAAGCTCATGTCACTTGTTCCAACTACATATATGATTATCTTCTTGACAACCTTTATATGAGATTCTTTAAAACTTGCTTGGTACCTAGCACACACATAGCCACTATACATTATGTCAAGTCAGCTTGAAGTCAAGTACAAATAACTACCTATCATAGATCTGTGCAGAGTGTGATCAACATCTAGACCAACATCATCTTTGCACAATTTCTATAAGGTTCCCATATACCCCCTCTGTCCCACGTTAAGATTTACACTTTTCATTTTGGGTTGTCCCAAGTTAAGGTTTACATTTCCTTTTTTATCAAATTGGGTCCACACAAAATAATTAATTATTCCATTTAGGATCCACACACAATACTAATACAACTACCCACTTTACATTAAATATTATTTCTCTCACCTCACTATACATTAAAATATTATATTCCTTAATCTTCGCGCAAAAAGTAAACGTCAACATTACCATGGGACGGAGGGAGTATATGTATATTCATTTGTTTTGCATTCTCAAGTCTGAATCTTTACCAAGTTTCTTGCATACTTACTTTGTAAAATGAAAATACCACTATCTCCTTGCTTGATTTAGAGCCCTAAGAAGTACTTCCTCTGTCTCAATTTCAACTTCACACTTTCAGTTTTGGTTTGTCCCAATTTTAACTTCACACTTCTATAAAAAGAAAAAAATAATTAGTTAATATCCATCTAAAACACTTTAATTTCAAATTTATCATCATCTTTTAACACATATAACATACTTTATCGTTTATTTATTATCCACAAATATCAAATTACCCCCAAAAGTAAGTAAAAAAGTAATTTTTATAATTAATATCCGTACAAACAGTAAATATGTCATCAATATATATATATATATATATATATATATATATATATATATATATATATATATATATATATATATATATATATATATATATATATATATAATCAAGAAACCATTAAATTCATGTCTAATGAAAAGAGTTCGATCAGCTCCACCTCTAATGAATCTAAACTGAAGTAAGAATCAGTAAGTCTAACATATCATGCACTAGAAGCTTGTTTCAAATTATGATTGTTATATAGAAAAAATATATTTATTGATAATTAAAAATATATTTTCTATAATATGATGAACAATGCATTAAAGTATATATATGATTTTAAAAACCAAATGGGAATTTTATCAATAATGGGTCATTTTACCTCGCTATCCGTCTCACACAAATGTTTCATGAAGCATTAAATATATTGTGTGTATAATTTTACGTTTCAGGAAACATTTGTGAAAATTAAAATTGATGGTGAATGGAAAATGAGATAGGTATATAACATAGCTATTTGTTATATTACGTATAGCGGTATAGAATATTAAAAATATATACAAATAATATAAAATAAGGTCAACTTACCTCATTAATTAAGGCTAGAAAGAAGAAAACTCAAATTTATTTACAACTCATTAATTAAGGTCAACTTACCTCATTAATAAACGGAGTACTAGATATTATTCATATCCTTTCCAAAGTCTAATGGTAGTTGTTCCCGTACCGTCTCAAACTTATTTATACCGTCTCAAACTTATTTATTACTACACGTACCCTGTCTATTAGGGTTCACGTAGCCAGGTATTTGGAAATATCCGTCTTAATGGTAGACTCCGTCCCACGTACGTTTTCCATTTTGGGGTTGTCCCAAGTTAAAGGTTTATATTTAATATTTTATCAAGTTGGGCCACACAAAACAATTAATTATTTCATGTAGAACTCACACAACACTAATACAACTACCTACTTTACATTAAATATTATTTCTCTCACCTTACTACACATTAAAATATTATATCTCTTAATTTTCATACAAAAAGTAAACGTCAACATTAAAGCGGAACAGAGAGAGTATTTATTTATTAATATATAAATATATTTATATTTATTAAATAAAATATCTCAATTTAAAATAAAATATTATAATCCTCTGCCCCTGGTAATATTTATATTAAATGAAATCATTTATTACTCAGCGATGCATGTCCACACACTCTTGTATCAATATTCTCTCTCATTCATTGTATCTCGACTCAACAAGGCTCGAGATCAGCTCAAGCCGAGCCTCGTTTCCATGGAAGCTTCCCAACTCATTCACAGCCAATTCTTTCAATCTTTCAATGTTTTCTTCCATCACACCATTACCATTCTCTCTTGCCATCAATCCTCGTACCATGCCGGCATAAACCCCGAAGCTTCTCAGCTTCTCGACTTCCTCGTCGGCTCCGCCGCCTAATATGGCTCCGCAAGCCGCCGCACAGCCATGCATTCGACCTTCTTTCCTCCTACACACATCCTCAATAACCTCCAATCCGCTTGATTCATCCATTTCCAGCTCTTTATACTGCCCATCCACTATTCCCTCCGACCCGCTGGCCCGAGCGATCTCCGCTATGACCCGGATGATTCGGGTCGGGTCGCTCTGGGGTAGCTCCATGGACCTCGCCAAGAGCTCGAACCCGAACGGGAGGATCCCGTCTCCCGTTAACAGCTCGATGTTTGGGCCGTACATGTGCTTGATATTGGGCGTGGGCCTGGGCCTGGGCCGGTCTGTTAACTGGAGGTGCTCGTGCGTGTGGGCCGCTGCATGCATGAGATGTATGGCAGATGCAGCGGCCATGGCTTGGCTTCGCTCGCCGCCGAATAACTCGCACGCAGCCACGCATAGGGCGGGAGCGTTGGTTCTCGGGGCGGCGAAGGCGAGATGGTGCATCGGCTCGAAAACCGAGTCCGGTGGTCGTATTGGGATTGCTGCTTTGAGGTAGGAGTCGATCTCGGCCTCGATCGAGGCCCAGGAAGACTCGGGTTTGGCCATGGCCAAAACCTTTGTCATCTTAACACCAGATGATTGTGATTTTGTGTTGATGGAGAAATTGAGGTTGCCATGGTTGAAGTAGGAGAAGCTTGTGGCCATTGTTGTGTATAATTAAGATCTGCGTGTGGTGTTTGAAATTGGAAAGAGTAGATTTTGCTGCAACAGAATTTATAAAGGAGAAAAAAATGAAGTGGTTGGGTTTTTCTTGGATGGGTTTGTAATTTTGTGATGTGGACTAATCTTAATTATTGCATTGCCTAGTTATATAAGTAATGAGGCTCGTGCTACATGCGCCTTTCTTTTATATTTTACGTAACAAGTTTCACCCCTTGATGTATACTAGTCTACTCCCCACTTGTAATTTGTAGCAAATCCCACTCAATTTTAATCTTTTACATTTTTATTTGTGAGATGAATCTCATGTAAAATAATTAATATATTTCTTCATGAAAACCAAATACCGTACGCTTTATATTGAAATATTATAGTTCTTATCTCAAATTCCCTCCGTCCCAGGTTGGGAAGACCATTTTTTCATTTTGGTCATCCCACTCAAAGAGTCTCCTTTCCTTTTTTATACACACGGGACCCACACACCCCCTTTAATACAATTAAAATATGGGACCCACACTCCCACTAATACAACTACTCATTACACATTAAATATAATACTCATTAATCTACGTGCAAAAAAGCAAATGACCCTCTTACGCCGGGACGGAGGGAATATATATTAAAATTCACTATATTCCTTAATTTCGTGTAAAAAATAAATATAAATAGAGTTAGTCTCTTGTGTCTCTAGGTACACAAGATGTCTAAAGGTATAATATTTTGTTGTAAAGTATATACTACACTTTAATTAATAAGGGTACACCATTTTGTTTTGCAGAGTATACGCTTTCATTGATTTTTTTTTCAGAAAATAAAGAGTACACATTCTTATATTAACGGGTATATTAGCTAATAATAAAGAGTATGGGTAGGTCTTGCGTGAGACCATTTTTTACTTTTTAAAATAATTATCACTTTTGCTATAAATCATTATCACTTTTGCTATAAAATATTAACATTATCACTTTTTATTAATTTATTATCACTTTCCTATATAAAAATTATCACTTTCTGATCGTCTCACATAAACTCTTACGTGAGACGGTCTCACACAAGTCTTTGCCAAAGAGTATTTGAACGTACTGTATGCGCACGTAACCGGGGCACGCAAATTTATTTTTGCCATATAAATATTGCCATAAGACAGAAAGAGTATTCAATTATTGTACATTAAAAAGTGGAGTATTATTAATTCCCCCTCTTGTAATATGCTTCATCGTTTGTTGAAAAAATTACTTTATTAATTAATTGTTTTGTTATTTTTATAATAAATAAAATTTAAAATATGTTGTAGGACAAGAATGAAAAATTTAAAATTAAATTGTTTTTTAAGTAATTGAATAAATATGTTATTTTCTTATTTATTTCTTTTACTGTAAAGAGTCCGTGGACAAATAAATAAAATAGTACAAAGAATATTAATTTATGAGACGGAATAATAAAAATTGATAATAGCGGCAAGTTGGTGTATTGAAATTTATAAGTCCTTTTTAAGATACTAGAATTTTAGACGTGTTGCACGTCGCAAGGACGTTATATTTTGTAATGTGGTTTTTTATGATTTTTTTCTTCATATATTTTTATCTAAAAATTTTAATGTACATTATAATAATGAATAGTTTAAGCAAATTAAATTAAAAGTTCTTTATTTTTAATACTTTTCAACGTTCATCCAATCTAATCAAATCAAGACATTTGTGTTTCCATGAATATGCCTCTTAAAATGGTGACATATAATTGCTATTATGGCAAAATACATGTTTTGAGATATATCCTCCTAACGTTTTTCGTCTAAGCTTTATTAGTTGTCACTTTATAGCAAAGTTGACAAAAGAAATGCTTTCTTATAAATACTAATCGATATCTCTCATTATTTTCTCGGCTAAACAACATGCTTATAACGAAAATTTTATTATCATGTCACTGAAAATTAAATAATTCAATTTGAGTGCAAAACATTAATAGTTACTTGCAGAAATATTTTGTTCTTTGTCATTAAATATACTTATAATGATCATATATCTTCCAAATCCACTTCACCAGTTAAAAAAAAATCACTTTTAATCTTTCATTTTAATTATTTATTTGCAATTTTTTCTTTTGATGATCATAATTTAACATGTCTTGAAAGCATGTACTACTTCTTTGTATTCCCGTTCTTTGTAAGGGTCAATAGTTTAAATTCCTATATATTTGTAGTATATTTAAATTGTGTTATATTTTTCAAATTGATATTATTATGAATTAAAAGTATGGTATATACTTATTTTGTCTTAAATATACTTATTTGGGTGCATAAACATTTATAAACGTGATTTTTGGTATAAAGATCATGTATGATAATGAAAGAGTGTCTTGGATAATTCAAATATAGATAATTAATAAAGTTATTGAGTTTAAATTAATAAAGTGCAAGATGGGGCTAATATTGTGATAATGTTAATATAGTAAAATATTGATTTTGAGTGTTCACAACATGATGACTGTGATGATGTTAATATTGTAAAATATTGATTTTGATTGCTAACAACATGGACTCGAATAAAGAAAGCTTGTGAGGCAGTGTTAACTAAGTGATTGATTGTTGATATTATATATCGCAAGTTATTAAAAATCAAGTTGTGTATACAACAGAAAGGCAAAAATCCCAACATATTTTGAACATAGTGAATGATAAAGCATCATAAGTGATCTAACTAACTCGTTTCAACAAAGTGTAAGCTTCATATATGAACTCAGAATGGTTTATCATTCCATCAGTTGTTTAATTGATCTTTTCCTGTAAAGCAGGGTGTGATCATTTACACTCCTTTGCTTTTTTTACTTGTTCGCGCACCATCAAAATCTTTTCCTCGATTCTTATAGCTTTGCAGTTGCAGCCTCCTCATATTCATAGTCGATCTCTATTTTAAGTTTGTGAATCATCTACTTTAATCCGGTCTCAGGGGACCTAGTAGACGATTTTCTTGAATCTATAATCTGCTGTTTCTTTTTCATGTTGATCTTTCTCTTGGGGTCAATTTGTATCCCCCAAGTTTCCAGAACTTTTCAGCTCTATGCTTTAGTAATGCTTCAGTGCCAATCTTTACAAATTCCTACACAACCCAGGTATGCCTTTGAGTTGAAGAGATGCACTAAGAAAGTCACTATATTTGTTGACAAGTTCAATAGGAATCTGCATGTGCACCACCTAGTGGTACCTGCAAGAAGCAACAGAATCATATCAACATCGAACTCTAACCTGAAAGAAACATTATATGATAGATGATACGAAAAATGATCGACTATGAGAGCACTAATAATATGCATCCCCACAAAATTTAAAAATGAAATCTTAAAGGGAAAATCCCATGCTAAAAGACAAGGACAGGACAATTGGAACTGGAAGGATGAAAATTACATGACAATGAAAGAAAACAGTGCACAGAGAGAAAGAGTAACATCACTTGACTATTACCCTCAGTAATTTGTAACCTGGTTAACTCTGTAGCAGTTATCTTTAGCTTCTCAGGAGCTTGTGAAGAAGTTGTAGTTGAGTTAAAACTAAAACAACTCTTTTGACAAACATTCAAAGTCTGACATCCTTAAACCACCTTTGGGGAAGCTTTAGCAGTTTTCTACAAAATTGCAGCACATGCTGTAACGGGGAAATGAGAAACAGAGCTCCAAGAAGGACCGGCTAAGGCCATCTCCAAGAGTGTGCAAAATGGAAACATCTCCATTTTGCAGCATACTTTTGGCTCCAACAGTGTTGTATTTTTGGCTGCAAAATGGGGCAAAATGGAATAAAACATTGTAGCAGTTGCATTGTATTTTGCAACTGCTACGGTGTTTGCTGCATATTTTTTTTAGTTTTTTTTAATTTTTTTTTGTCTAAATAATAGTACTACGTGTGTGTTATATTTATAAAATGGGTATGTGTATATTTTGTTTAAATAATTTAAAATAATATAAAAAAAGATGATATATTGTTATTTTTATTATTTAAATATTAAAATTTAAAATTTTTTTTTTAAAAAAAAAAATTTGGTGTGTGAGTGAGGGGTAGGGGGTGGGTGGGTCATATGTGAATAGGGGGTGATAGAGCATGGGCTAATTCGTGGCCCGCCCCACTATAGCCCGCCCCACCAGTGGCCCGACCCACCGGTAGCCCGCCCCACTTGAGCCCATCAAAAGGTGGGTTGTGTGGGTTGTGCGTTAATTCCCCCCACCAACTCAGCTCTACCAGTACACTTCTTCTTTCCTGTGAATTGGTGTTTCTGACAAGAGGTGATTGGTTCGCTTTCCGGCGTCGACCTTGCGATTGTGGCGGAGAAGTGGTAGATCCGCGGTGGGGTGCTGGTGGCAACAATAACTGCGATTGGGCTCGGTGAGATTCCGTTTGGTGTGTTAGGGGAGAGAAAAAGTGACATTTCATTTAAACAGTTCTCACCGGCTCACGTCACCGTCCTCGTCAACCCCCACACCAACCATGTCTTCTTCTTCAGCCACCCCCAACGACGCCATCCTCCACCGCTTTCTTACCGGAGTTCACGACCCATCTGCCATGACGATTGAGTTGTCATCATTAGGGATTGCGGCGAGAAGTACTCCGATCTGTGTGCAGAGTCGAAGAGAGGAGCAGAAAGCAGTTGGGGGAAGGAGACAGCGTGACGCTGTGGTGGGACAAGGTGGAGGACTGAAGAAGTTGGAAGAATTTAGGACAATGTTGGTAAAATGCTGCTTCTTGATGAGAATTTCATGCAATTGAAAGTTGTGTGTTGTTAATTGTCTTTTTGTTTTGTCATATTAGTTTTGAATTTTCCCTTCCAAACCATTTTGGATGGCAACCATTGTTTCTATTCCTCTTGCAGTTGACGTGGCTTTATATTCTTGTAGAATTTTTTTTTAAAAAAATTTGCTCAATAAACATAGGGTGGCTTTGAAAAGTTTGAACAATTGGTCAGTGATTTTGTTCAATGGCATATGGGGCAGAGCAGACAAGACTACACTAGAAAACATAGCAGGACAAGCCAAGTACATAACTTGGGAAAATTTCCTACCAACCCCTCCCAGGGGAGAGAGAGTCAAGAGAGGGCGTCTATTATACCTGCGTGTGAAAATGTTGTAACAAAATACTCTTTCCATCCCGCTTTAATTACGAAGGAAGCGCTAATCATTAGAGCGGAATGTAGGGGATATAGGGTGAGGATATAGTTTAGGAGAGATAAAGTTTAGCAAGCAAATTTGTGTTTGGATTGAAAACCAAATTCTCTCTAGTTAAGTTATTATATATAGGGTGAGGATATAGTTTAGGAGAGATAAAGTTTAGCAAGCAAATTTGTGTTTGGATTGAAAACCAAATTCTCTTTAGTTAAGTTATTATTTGCAGTTTTTGCATCATGTTAGTTTACTTTAGCTATTAATTTAGTCTTATATTGATAATTTTGTTATTGATTCACAAGCGTATTATTTCTTATTAATTGATTACTCTTTACAATTAATTGTATTACTATGAATAAGTTTTTGAATTATTTTTATGTTGATTTTTTTATGTAGTATTGTTTTATTTGGTTTTGGATTACTATTTTCTATTAATTAGATCACTCTTTATAATAAATTGAATTACTATTTGATTTGAGACTATTATTTAAAATGAAGTCATATATTGTAAAGGTAAGTTGTATGTAATTTGTAGATTGATAGGTCACTTTATTGAAATAATTAAATTACTCTTTAAAATTAATTGGATTACTCTTTAAAATTAAAAATATATAATTAATATATAGCAATATAAGGAATACAAACCAAACAAAAAGGGTAATAATATTAATAGTAATAATACCATCTACTTCTTAATTAATAATAATAAAATTAAAACGAAACGATAAAGACAAAGTCTCTTATGAGACAGGTTATTTGTGAGACGGGTCGATCCATCTTTAAAGTATGTTTATTATAAATAAAATATGTTTAATGGTTATTAAAGTATGTTTTCTAAAATATGCTGAATTATTTATTAAAGTATGATTTTAGTATGTTATAATATGATTTATTATTAACATACTTTAATTATAAATAAACATATTTTATTTATATAATTTAAACATATTGTAGTGATAGGTTGACCCGTCTCACAACCGTCTCATAAATAACCCGTCTCACAATAGAGTATCTCCGACAAAAAATCATTTCACTGTGTGTAAATTAGAAAAGACATTTTAGATATTAGAAGATGGCAAATACTACCTACATCCCATAATACTTTTCACGTTTACTGTTCCACGTTGTTTAAGAAAATTGCATTTTTTGATCAATTTTATTGACTTTGGAGGGTATTGTAGTATTTTTAGGTAATAAAAAAGTATAAAGTAATGATATGTGTGTAAAAAAGGAGTAGCAAAATTGAAATTAAAGTAACTTTTAATGATGTTGGATAAAGTTATGTTTTCTTTTTTAGGGGTATGAAATGTTTTGTGGGACAAATAAATGAGGAAAATATGAAAAGTATTATGGGACGGAGGGAGTACTATTATGCAACTATTGCACCTTAAAAATAGGGTCAGCCCTACCCACTAAAGAAACCCGACCCATTATATGTAAACTCAGAATTTACCGTTTATTTCATTCTTCACTTGGTATTCCCTTTTTCTCTTTGATTCTAAGAAACGCTTCTCCACTAATTCATTCAGATGAGAGGGTGGCGGAAGGCGGCCGGCATAAGTGCGGCGGCGTATCTCTTCCTCTCTTTATATATTATCTCCGGCGATTTAGGGAACGATCATTGGTTGGAAAATTAAAGGCGGTGGAAAAGAGTTACTTTACATATTTTTTCCTTTTTAATTCATTTTCTTCGACAATTATTGTCAAGGGAGAAGACGACAGAGAACGACGACATTGCCGTGGGGATTCTTCCTCCCCACACGCAATTGGTAATTTAGAGATGTCAGAAAAGATCTAAACCCTAATTTTTATTTTCAAGATGTTAAAAATTATCTAAGCCCTAATTTCAAATTTCTAGATTTTGCTCCACCATAATTCTTCTTTTAAAAAATAATTTCAGATTTTCAGATTTAATTCCTACAGAAAGATTATTTAGCTTGTTATTATAATTTTATTATTATTATTTATTTTTAATTTATACCTATTTTTAGATATAAACACTGTTTTGAAAAGTTCGTTAATTACTCCATCCGTCCTCTTGAAATGTATTCGTTTACTTTTTGCACGTGGATTAAGGAGTATAATAATTTAATATATAGTAAGGTAAGAGAAATAATATTTTAATGTGTAGTGGGTGGTAGTTGTATTAGTGTTGGAGTGTGGGGTCATGTGTAGTAGTTGTGTGTCACATCAATCCAAAAAGGAGAAATGAATACTTAGTAATGAGACGGACTGAAATGAAAAAATGGATACGTATCAAGGAGACGGAGGGAGTATTTGGAAGGAATGGATTAATGATTCGTAATTTTTTTATTCTTTCAGATGGTTCTTTAAGTATACGAGACAAGTATGCTGAGTTTTGCTTTGAAAATGTATATTGTTTTTTAGATTTATTAGGATTGGATTCCAGATTTAACTTTAATGTATTGTAATATTATGGTGAAGTTATTGTATTAATTCAAATTTATTAGTGTATAGATTATATTAAATAAATGCATTACTTTTTATTCTTAGTTGTATTATTATCTTGCATATGAAAATGATATTAAATTGTATTGATTTTTAATTTACATTTTAATAATAGAATGTATTACTTTTAACTTTATAGTATATATGTTTTTTTTATTAATTGTATTATTTTTTTAATAAACTGTATTAATTGTAATTTTATAGTGTATCTGTTTTACTTAACAAATTGTATTAATTGTAATTTAATATTGTAAAAGTTTTACTTAATCGAAGTATAACTTTATTTAGTTTTTAAAATTTTTACAAATAGATATCTTATATCAATATTTTTATTTATATTTATATACACTTTAATATAAAAACTAATATATTTATTTAAAAATATACAAATCAATAATACGTAATCTCAAAAGTAAATCAAAATCAATTTCAGAAATTTAAAACATCTTTCATGTATAAAATTATACATTTATGAAGTAAAAAACATACATTTAGTAATAAAATTTAATAAATGAATCAACTCTTGAAAACTCTTAAACTCTGACTCCATCTATAAATTTCTCAACAAACTCCATCCTACATACAATATATTTGAATACATTTTAATATTTTATTTAATAATATACTTCTTCGTTAGAATTAATATTATGGAATAAGAGTAATACATTAATTACTAATATGTAATATGTTAATTACTAATAAATAATATGTTACAGAATTTTGTTTTCTCTGTAAGGAACCACGACCTTCTCATTACAAATTTAATAATACATTAACTATTAATATGTAATACGTTAATTACTAATAAGTAATACGTTACATAATTTTATTTCTCTATAGGAACCACAACCTTCCCATTACAAATTTAATAATGCATTAACTACTAGGGTAAATTACCAAAATCTCTCTCGAGATTTATCCAAATTACCAAATAAACCCCGTGCTTTGAAAAATTACCAATTACCCCCTTTAAAAAATATTTTTTTAAAAGAAATAGTGAAATTCAAAATTACAATGTTAAATATATGGATCTTGATGTCATTTCCATCCTTCTCTATTTTAAGAAAATGTGTATTTTTATTAATGTTCAAATAAAAAATAAGTTAAAGGGGGTAATTGGTAATTTTTCAAACCACGGGGTTTATTTGGTAGTTAGGACAAACCTCGAGGGGGGTTTTTGTAATTTACCCTAACTACTAATATGTAATACGTTAATTACTAATAAGTACTCCTTCTGTCCCATACTTATCTTCACACTTTTCGTTTTCGTCTGTCACATACTTATCTTCACCACCCAAAAAAGGAAACTTCACATTAACCAACAACCTCAAAAGTTATCCTAATTTCAAAAATATCACTCCCACCGAATACACATGTTGAGAGTGGAATTTCACGTGTTTTAAGTCTCACATTACACCATTTTTGATAGAATGTGATCATGATTCTATGTAGAATGGCATGTTTTTCATATCTTGCATAATTAAGATGCTACTAAGGTATTTTGTTGAGTTTTGAAGGGTAAAACATGAGGAAGCAGCTCAGCGGACTGCTCGGGAAGGAGTCGCTCAGCAGCCAATTTTGGCCGAGCTGGGGTCCTACGGAACCCTCTCGACGACAGCTTTTCATCCGTATATGGCTCAGCACCAACTCGACATGCCCATAGGCAGCTCGGCTCGAGTTGAGTGCTGAGCGGCCCAAAATTGGGTCCAGACGAGGCCTGTTCGATTGTGCACTGTATTTATACCCTTCAGATCGCGTTTTGAAGCAGAAATCGTAAAAAAAAGCCCTACATCAGTCAAAGACATAAAGGGGAAGATCAATACACAATTGGAGAGAACTCATCCACAATCCATCAATTTATCACACCAAAACACTCCAAATCAGATTCATATCTGATCTTTCATCTTCCATCCATCTTCAAGGGAAGTGATAATTGAGAGAGATCGGACGATCGAAAAAACGAGAAGGAACGCAAACTTACGCTTATGCTAGGGTTTCGTGTTTCTTATCTTTTCTTTCCTTTTATCTTGATTTTTGATATGAATTGCATAGCCATGAGTGTTGATTGTAACATCATGGACTAATTTTCTTAAACAGTTCTAGGGTTTGATAGCTTGACTTGATTGATTTGGGAACCTAGACCAAAGATTGGGAAATTATGCAGTTGATATTTTGATTTTACTTATTTTATTAAGACTTGTCTTTCTGCTTCGTAACGTTTTCACAATATTTTCATGACATCCGCTATAATGCTTGAACTATTGTGTTAGCTTGTGTGCGTTCATGATTGGTATTGTCTATCTGTTAGGGACTAAAGTAGTTCCGCTATAAACACTTTAATTTCATGAACTGGTAAATCAAATACTTGAATTGTTTAGTGGAACAATGCAATTAGACATTCAAGTAGGAAGTGGATAGAACCTTGTAGTAATTCCAGAGAATATCTTGTTAGTCGAACTTACCATCCGGAGGTATTGTTGTTTGTTTTGATTAGTATCTAGGAATAAGACTTGGTAATATTCGCGCACCTTAGGATTTAAACCAGAATATACTGTTAGTTTAGAATCGGATCATATCCAGTGGGATAACAGAGTTATGTGGTGTAATTTCATTGAAACTGCATGAATGAACAATTGAAAATCTAGTAACCCGAATTAATGGGTCTATACCTGATACCTTAGAACTGTCTTTTTTCCATTAATTAAAACTTGCTTATTTTTCCTTTGCTTTAATTATTCAGTAATTTATTATTTCAGTGTTTTAGTTAATTAATTCACTACAACTCTTGGAAAATTGGTTACGTAATTCTTCTTAAAAAGTAATCTAAAATAAATAATTAATTAACTTTCTCAGTAGGATCGATAATTTAACTTGGGTACTTACTGCTACAATTGACATCCTTATACTTGAGGATTAAATTGGAGTGCGCAGAAAATATCTATCAACACATAAAATATTTTATAATTTATTTATTCCCTAAGGCTGCGTTTACATCGTGGGTAAGGGTCAGGGTTTATAAACCCTTGGTAAGGGATAATGGAAGGTTGAGTGAAGATTAACCATTATGGTTAAGATTGAAATATACCATTTACTTCGCAGGTTAATTTTGAAGAACATTACCATAATACCCTTATTTAAATATTTTAAAATAAGTATGAGATAATACATACAGTATAATTTATACATCGAGAAAAAATAGGATTTCGGAGAAAACGAAGTTGAAGGCGCGCTGCTTATTCCGCCGCTGATTTGTCGATGATCGCGACGGAGTGTTCGAGATCTGTGATGACATCGAATAGGTAAGGTGTCAGTGTATCCGGAATCCTTTTTTCTTCCTACACTGCATATTAATTTATTGATTTTTTTATTCCCTTTTCAATCTTGGAAATTATATGGAGATGTGAACGTTTCATTGTAACATCCACATTTTAATTTCAGGTTCGGTGTTCTTTTTTTGAACAATTCCAGGTTCCTTGTGTCTAATCTCTTAAGATAGCCGTAATTTTTTTTTGTGGTTTTTTTCCTTAAATTCGTGGTGATTTTTCGCAACGGTAGTGGACATGCAAAAGTTCCACTTTGATAGGAGAAGTTGAACCTGGTATGATGAGATTAGAAGAAAAGTCTAGAAAATGAAATAATCTAGATTAATCTAGTATGCAGAGAACAAGGAAATGAACCAATGTGATCCACTATAAATAGATGATGTACTTGTAAAAATTTGATGTAAAAATCTATAAACCAATTACTCTTACTCCTCTGTTTTCAACTCCCTGTTCCTCACACTATCTTATGCTAAAACCCATCTACTTCCATCTACTCATCACATATATAAAACTCATCTCAATCAATCATACATATAAAAACCATTTACTTCTATACTAAAACCTATCAGTTTCTTAAGTTTCATTTAAATATGTTGACTATCATTTACTATTTTACAAGATAATTAGCAGATGAGTTATTTAATGGTAGCAGCAACAGTTGAGTCTTATACATAGTAATTAGCTAACTGCATTATTTATAAGTTGTATTTTTTTTCATATACTATTTTTTTTTATTATATTTCTTATTTACTATAGTTGTTTTCAATTGGCATGGAACCCCAGCAGAAGCATTCAACTACGATAAGGGAAGGTAAGTATATGTTCTTCCTTTATTGTTTGTATAATTTGTGTAGAAATTTCATTAAAAGTTAGGTTACTAGTGAACGAATTTACATTGTGTGAGTAAAATGAGTAGGACTAAGGGTGGATTATGGGTTAGATTTCTATGGTTACTTCATGATTTAAGTACCACTCTTTACCGTTATTTTAAAAAAACTGATAAGCTCTCCCATTAATCATCTGTCTTAGCTTGTGTGCCAACAGGTGTATGTATCTACAATCTTTCTTTGCCAACGTGTTCCTATTGGCCTTAATAATACCCAAATATGCACCATTTTGTTGATTGTTCTTGGAGATGAAATCCTGTGGAATCTTAGTAAGCCCATGCTTCATGTGTTTATAATTAGTTTGGTGATAAACATTTTGTTGACTTTTTTGGAGATGAAATCCTGTGAAATTTTTTGTTGTGGTCCTTATTGTTTATACAAATAAGTAATAAATTAATTACGGGTGTTTACCTTGTAGTGAGCACGTTAAGTTTACAGTCATCGGATTCCACAGGCAGCATCACACGTAGAGTATGCTATTGTGGAGAAACTGTCATCCAATTTATTTCTCGTAAACCAAATAGTCATGGCGTAGATTCATACGTTGTCGGAAACCAAAAGTATGATATTATGTCTATATGTAAATACTAAATAGATGGCATGTTATTAGACTTTTGTTTGAATTGATTTTTTTTTTGTGCAGCTAGAAAGTTGTGAGTTCTTCGAATGGATTGATGCTGAAGAGTGTGCACCCTACAAGGGTGTCATAGCCGAATTGGTAGGCAAGGTGGATGAGCAAAGAAAATTCATTGTTGAACTCGAAGAAAGTGAATTGAATTATGTGGCCACTATTACAGAAATGAAGTTTGAGTTACGAAGAAGTGAAAATGCTCTTGAGGCGATACATTCATCAAAGAATATTGGCCATTTAATTGAGTTATGGTCTCATAATATGAAAATGGGTTTACTGCTCGCATCGATTATTATATTGTGTGTATTTATTGTTTATTTGATATCGCGTAAGTTAAGCGTCAAGGTGAAATATCTTTATTTAGGTCCCTAGACAAAGCAGCTAATAGTGTTGATTATTATCCAATGCACACGATGATACATAATGACTTTGATGTAATATCTTGCTTCCAACTATAATTATGTATGCAATTGCTGTTAAGTTGTCAATATTGCTGGTTAGTAATTTTTTTTTAATTTACAATATTGTATGTTTATAAGAAAATGGGGAATGAATGTGTTCATATCTATTGTGACTCATTATGTCTCACTTTAAAGGATGTAATACTCCAAAGTTTGAATGACATGGTGGGGTTTCAAGCACGTGGCTGAACAATGTTATGAAGGACTCCAATACATATTTGAATTGACATCTCACAATGACTGACCCATTATGTCTTACTTAAAGGATGTAATACTCCACAGTTTGAATGACATGGTGGGGTTCCAAGCATGTAAATGAACAATGTTATGAAGGACTCCAATACTACATATTTGAATTGACATCTCACAATGACTGACCCAGTAGAAGTTCAATGAGTTGAATTAATTTCCAGCATATTACTGAGTATGGGATCCACTATCTGAAAAGATGAGTAAGGAGTTCAATGAGTTGAAATAATTTTCATCATATCAAATGAGTAAGTATGGGATCCACTATTTGAAAAGATAAATAATCAGACTAAGTTGTGGTCCATAGGCATTAGATTAAACAAATGAATTGTGTTTGTACTAACTCCAAACATAAAAACAAAATAGGGTGTCGGTAGAATTTTGTGTATAATACCTCCATACTTCATTTTCAAGCACACCACCACATAACAAGTTTTAATATACCAAACACACATGGCGCTCCGGGGTGTTCCGCGGTGATACCTTGATCAAGACAAGGTATTTTTCAATTCAAATTGGACGCGAGAAGTTGATCGGCAGTGGGTGTACTACTTAGACCAAGCACGGGAAGCTGGAGTTTGGGTTGTAGGTGACAATAACAAACGTGCTATCGCGTATGCCATGATGGGTTTTAATCAAGCAGTAGACAAAACTTATACGTTCGAACAATGCATGGAGCAAACCAAAAAAATGCATAAGCGATATAAAGTATGGAAATCATTGATAAATTCTCCGGATGGGACATTACACCCAGTCGATGGTCGCGTACGTTTTACAATGGCTGTATGGGAGACGAAGATTGCCATGAGTTATAGATTATTTATATTAGTACAGTCTAATATTGTAAAATACTATACATGTGTAAGAATTTAATCGAATTTTTTTCTCCAGGCGGAAAAGTTAGCTGCGGCATACTATCGTGAGGGTGAGCAGTCACCAACGACTCTTAGACGTCTTTTTGAGCCTGTGATTGATGTTGAAGACACTTCTATTGCACATTCTGTAATTCCTATATCAAGTGATGCAATAGGTGGAGAACTTGATAATGACTCATCCATCGTCGAGATTAATAATCCCTACGAGCACGAATCATCTGCAAGTGATTTGTACTCCCTAAATAGTGGGTCTATAACTACTGAAAATGCTTTTTGGGATGAATTTGTGTGGATGGATCATTCAGATACAAGTACATCATAACACAATCATTACTCATCAATGATTTCGTGTAACTCTCCTGGAAACCCTATGCATGATGCCACAAGATCATTCGTGGCCGGTACCCACCG
The DNA here is from genome assembly GCA_023678885.1 of Pogostemon cablin. Lineage (NCBI taxonomy): Eukaryota > Viridiplantae > Streptophyta > Magnoliopsida > Lamiales > Lamiaceae > Pogostemon > Pogostemon cablin. The sequence goes on from CM042962.1 coordinate 24,174,756, forward strand.
CCGTCGTCTAGGAATTAGTGACAGCTCGGTGGCGGAGTGGTCGCCTAGAAAACAATTCTAAGGTAAACCCATTGTTGTTGTGAATCACCTCAGCTGTAATAACCTTCTACTCTGTTTCAATTTATTATCTATGGGTTTCGACGTATCATCTTTGTGATTTAATATTCTTGTGCAATGTACTATGTATGTTATTGTGTTTTGCATTTAATTAAATAAATTCTGATGTATCAATAAAAATAATAATTTTCCAACTTTGAATTGAATGTTCCTTTCATTTAATTAAATGTATTATGATGTATTAATAAAAATAATAATCTCTTGTATATACATACTTTTGGATATTTTGACAAAACCAAAAATTTAAATGTTTACATACAGAGAATGTAAATTTTGATGTACACAATGTAAATTTTGTTGTAGTTAGAATGAATACGGACAAAGGTGGAGAAGCATTTGTTAAGTTCAAATACTTAACACACTTGTTATTAATGCACCTATTTTATTTGTATTATATAATAAAATTAGCATAACAAATTTTTTTTTTTAAATACGTCTGCCACCTATTAGAAGATGGATCAACCATTTTCACAATCATTTCAGAGAACATAAATAGTACTAACAGATAACACAAACTACATGATCAATATCACTTGTTCCATTGCAATTACATAATATCAAAAAGTAACACAACCAATTACAACATCATTTCACACTAGCTTCCACCTTGCACACAAAATAGCAAAGTCTAACAACACAATCATAAAAGACACCCAAACACATTAAGCAAAGTAGCAACTTTTTTTTACGCACAAAATAATTAGTTCTAGTTTAGGTTAATGGCATCTTACCACAACATGACAAAACGGGTTTTCAGGATACCCACCACAACCACATGTATTTAAACCTAATGATTCCCACCCAACATGTGCATAACAAACACCACCCTATTCTCTCGATTGAAGCTGAAGAATAATTCCACCTGCTTGTTGTTGTTAATGAGCATGGAGGCTATACCCATTATTTGTGATTGAGTGAACATACCGAGCTCTTCCAATGCTTCACCCAGTGCCTTTCTCATGTCCATCATCTTACACTCGTACCCTATGTTGGCCACGGTTTGACCGAGCCTTGCATTTGTGCGATCATTAAAATCGTTTAGAAGTTGTATCATTTTTTCCCCGATTTCACTAGATCCTTCTGAAGTCTTGCGTTTTCTGCGTTTCTTGGTCGAACCAGTCGAAGCATCTGACTGTGAGGGATGAGACTCGTTCAACTCATCCGTGATAGGAGCATCACTTGAGGCATTAGATGGTCCTATTCTGGGTTGGATGTGATCCGCAGCCTGCTGCCGCCCGGCCTCAAACACGTCTTTTCAGCATGTTGCCCGATAGCGCGATCATTTCCAAATATGTAATGCCACTTAGCAAAAAAAGGATACCTCTTATATCGCGTATTTTTGACAGCATTCTCCTTCTACGAAAAAAAAATTAGGTTAATTTTGTTAATTACATTTCACATTTACAATCAAATTTATATGTACACCTGATAAGTACCTTAACATATGGATCCCACACTTCATCGTCTCTTACAACGATCTATCCTGACTTTTCATCCCATAAGAAACCACTCGTACCCATCATCGTATGAAGAAGTCGATGGTCTTTTTTCCACGCATTCATCTTGGATGAGATATGAGGCTCTGCACGGAGATCGCAGTGGGGATCCAACCTCTTCATTGTCCTCTCCAGCTCTCCAGTGTAACCTGGACGAAAACCATTCTCTGATCTCCAACTATTTCAATAATTATCTCCAAGGCCACTATCAAATTTTTCTCTTCATCGGGTGTCCAGATGCGGCGCCGGCGTTTGGGCATAGCAGACGACGTTGCTTTACTTTCTGCTTGACTCATGTTCACCGCGTCCCTATGAAAATGAAGAGTAAATTACACCATTACGTAAAAAGATCAGCACAAAATCAGCTTTGTAGGAAAAAATAAGATATGTTCTCCAGTTATAGCATCTCATCACTAAATAGATAAAGACCACCGACCTCAAACAACTTTATTTGCAAAGATGAACAGAAATATATTAATCAGGAGAACAAGTTAATGCTAATCGTACCCAAATGATCAGTAGTGCACCTACTATAGAACAATGAAATTTTACCCCACCAAATTTCCGAGAAACACACCTAAACGCACATCTTATATGATAACAAACAACCAATTATCGAAAAAATCATTGTACAACGTTAGAGAGAGACATATCTTCATACAAGTGATATAAGATGTCAAGTTAAAATAAGCTAAAATGCCAAAACCCATAACAAAACCAATAATTCGAACTAATTCCATATTACAACATTAAAAGATTTTCAAAATGTAAAATACGTCTTAACAATATATTGGGTAGACAACTATTACATTAATATTTTACATTCACAAGTGATTATTTTAACCCCTTCATGCATTGTACATTGAAGTAGTCAACTAGTCCCTCCAATTTCTCCAGCGTTGTGTGAACTCATCCGACTGATCTTCATCGTGTTCTCTTTGATCTTCTCCACTATTTTGAGGCACCTCAATCTCAGTTTCGTCCACACCCTCGTGGAATTTGATGAAATTATGAAGCAAGTAACAGGCCATTATTATTCGGTTTTGCACTTTAATAGGGTATAAGGATGGACAACGAAGTATGGCCCAACATTTTTTTGCCACTCCAAAGGTTTTCTCGATCACATTTCTTGACCTTGCATGTTTCATATTAAAATATTCTTCCTTATTCCGGGGAACTCTACCTCCAACTCCCCATTCATGTAAATGATAACGAACGCCCCTATATGGAGCTAAATAATCTTCTCGATGGGTATACCGCCATCGCAGAGATAGTAATTTCCTACAGGTACAGATGACAAAAAAATAATGACCTAATTTTTGTAATTTTTAAAACAAAAAATTGAATAACTAATTAAAACTACAGAAAATCAGATTACCGGGATGTACACGAAATCCTAGATCTCTAAATTTAGCATTTCGAAGGACCCTGGAATCATTAGCACTACCCTCCCAACCGCTTAACACATAAATTAAATTAAGATTCCAGTCAGAAACACCTAGGACATTAACCGTACAATTCCTATCGCGGTCACGATATCGTCCCTGATCCGCTTTCGGAACAGTAACTTCAATATGCGTACCATCTAGCGCCCCGAAGCAACCTTAAAGAGATACACATAACACATGTACTTAGTAACCTATGCCAATAGTATTATAGAGAAGTTATAATTTTAACAACACAACTATATTTACCTTAAAACACTTTAACCGGTTATCAGTACAATTCTCATCAATAGGTACAGGCTGTACGAGCAATAATGGATGAAGCTTGAGGACGGCAGTGAGGACCTTATGAAAGTTTCGACTAGTAGTGCGGGCAGATCTTTTAAAAACACCACTTACTATCTGGTGTTTTTCATGATGTGCTAAGATAAACAGAAATTGCGCTACTATTTCAGGTACTCTGCAATTTCTAGTACTCCTAAGACCATCATTCACCTCTAAAAGGTTAGTCAAAATGGAAAGGGTGCCCCTGTTCATCTTAAGAAAGTTATGACACATCACGTCATCAACACCTGTAATTTCTCTTAACTTACGTATCTGCCTTGGGACTCTAGATAAATGCTATATTGGCCCTAAAACCGTCAGTATTGTGCTGGGGTCAAACATTCTCTAAAATGCATGTAACACATGCTAATAATCATAAAAAATTCAATATGAACATTCATAAGCTCATTAAGAACAACAAAAATCTCCTCTTCAGAATGTAATTCTTCCTCGCAATCAACATCCATCCTATGTAAAAGAATTTGAACATATTCACTGTCAACACCCCTATATTTATAAGCAGCCTACAAAAATTAAATAAAGTTAATTTTATATTTTTTGAAGTAGTACGTTGTCAATAATTACAAATATTTTTTTATCTAACTCTAAATCACTACTACAAGAAACTCCTATTAATACACTAATGTAATATGAATTTTACTACATAAACTAGTCGAAACTAAAACCCCACATAAACTAACTAAGTAATGCTTGTGTACACAATGACATTGAAAGTAGTTTACATTTATATATGCTATTATAACTCTTTTAATGTTACTGGTAATAATATACTTATATTGTTCAAGATGTATGATCACATTGCCATTCAAGAAATCTAAATTTTTAAATCAGTATTTTTTAATGAAGCGTGCATCTGTGAACAACCTTCCAGTTTTAAGAAAATAATGGACCACTGAACATGTGTTTAATGCATTATTTAATATGAGCAAACTAATTTCATTTAGAACAAGGAATCTATTGTTTCATGTTAAACATTTTACAACAAAATGTTTAAAAAAGGAGGCACAACATGGTAATACACAAAACATCATAAAAATGAGCATCACCAAAAAAATATGATAGAAAATCCTCAAAGAAGATAAATGATCACTGCAAAATCACCAAAAACCATCAAAATCTGAAGCAGCTCAATAAAACTATACTCAACAGCCATACTCTTACAAATACTTACAGTGTCATTGCCTCTAAAAAAATTATTGCTGATTTTCTGATATTCTCCAGCTTCACCTTTAAATCATTAAGCTACGTACTTGACGAAGAAAATACAGAATGAAGGACTTGTTTAACACATACCATGAATGCCAAAACTCAAGATACCAAAAGACGAGGAATTAATGATTGAAGAAAAAAAATCCGCTTTACAGACACAGAACTTTCAAAATTAATATTAAAGAAAATAAAAAAAACTTTTCAGCTTTTATTATACTACCAGCCCTAATTGTTGCAAGTCCTACGCTTTCTAATACTATTATAAGAAAAGGAGGAGAAAAAAATCCCAAAAAAATGAAATACTATCTAATCTTCTATTAAGTCATAATGTTGCATTTTTATGGGAAACAGTGGAATTGAACTTTCATATTCCATATTTTAAGAAATATTAATATTCAACAAAAGGTTTTGAGATAGAAATACATAGGCCTCATGCTAATATCTAACATTGTATACCATTTCCTATCATTTGGTTGCCAAAATCCCCATTTAGCATGAGTTCATCACAAACTAAAAGCATTTGTTCAATCAAGTTTATTGTGATGTCATATAACATACTAATCTGATTACAAAGGTTTTTATTAGATTATCTTTAATGTAAAGAATAATCTCAAAAATTTTGACACACATTTCTTGGATTAACTTACAACGAGAGATTAGAATAGATTAACATACATTTTTCACAATCGTTTGAGATTAGAAGAATAAAAATAAAAAATAAAATAACTACAGCAGTGGAGCTTGGAATAGTAGGATCCAAAAGAAATTGCTTACAAGGCTTACATAGCTTCGAGTATTGGAGGTGGGAAGAAGAAACCCTAATTACCTATTTACGAAATTGGCGCGGCTGGGTGCGCTGAAGGAACCCTAATTTTGCTCTCTCCTCAATGTGAGATTCGATGTGAGAGTATGACGTGAATGAAGTGTGTTTGCTTAACTTGAGGGGCAAAAACATAAATTCACACACATAACTGCAGGGTTGGGAATAATCCGCTCATGGTCAACTAACTAGGGTTCCATAAGGGATAACCTCTGTTAACACTCAAAGTAAACGCAGCCTAAAAATACCATAATACCCTTAAAAAGTCAATAAAATTAGTCAAAAAATAACTTTTCTTAAATTTCGTTCCTACAGTATCGGTGCAGATAAGTATGGGATGGAGGGAGTAATACGTAATAGAATTTTGTTTCCTCTTTGTGAAAGCACGACCTTCCACCAGATTTCCAATTAACAGAGAATTTTGTTTCCTCTCTGAGAAAACAAGACCTTCCACCAGATCTCCCGTTAACTCCCTTCCACATTACAAGTTTAATAATACATTAACTCCTAATATATAATAATATGGACTTATGTGCTAATTGGGTGCTTAAACTGACTTATCTTGTCTTTTGGAAATTATTGTTTTGATGATGTAATTTGGTGTAAAATCAAGTTTGTAGAAGGATTTCAAGTCTGTCCAGCTGGATCAACACTGATGGGTTCAGTGTTAGAAGAAACTGATGGCAAAATCCAAGTAATTATGGAAAGTGGCAGCTAGAGATCTTTTCTCACGTTTGGGATATTAAATCATACCAAAATCAGGCCCATATCTTGTGGGATCACAAAGAAAGATATAGAAAAGGAAAGGAGATAATTTTGGAAGAAAAAGATAAGGAAAGAGATTTGGGGTATCTTAGGGATCAAGACACATATATAGCAGAGATTTCTAATCTCTAAAACAGACGTGAATTCCTGGAAGCCAAAAAGCCGCGTAGTCCTTTTCTTCCAAGACAGATTTAGGTGTGAAGTTTCAAGGGTGATCAGATTCATCGGTTATTTAATTTTAATTTTGTTTTCGTCATGAACATGCGTGGCTAATCCCCTTTTTTAGTTTAGGATTTCGTGAACCTCCCGTTGAGTGATAATTTAATTATTAAAGGTTTTTCATTGAATCTTTTGTGAAAATTTATTCTATTACATGCTTTGATTTTCTTTATAACACTTTGATAATTAATTAGCCTAATCAACTAGTTTAATTATTTTATTGCTTAATGTTATTTCATGATCCATGATCCGTAATTGTGTGAGGATTGAATTGAGTAGCAAATAGAGATAATTCCCTCTAGATGTAATAGGATCTAGGTTGTATGATTCCTAGCCGATTTTCGTAGCCTAGTAATTCTATATTTGGAGTCTTAATGTATTTTCGAGTTCGAATCCATATGGTTACTCGTAAATAGTTCAATTTAGTAATCGTACCCTAATTGATGAACTTAAGAACATTCGGGTTGATTGGTCATACCGTCAATCTAGGGATTTGAGTTTGCACACTAGGCTAGATGTCTAATTCCTGTAATTAATTAATTCAGTAAACGGGAGGGGATCGTCATCCTAAACTAGGTTTTTCTCACTTGGTTAATTTTATAATTAATTTTTGTTTACTTTGTTATTTAAAAATTAAGTTGATTTATTACTTGTGTTAATTTCGAATGCTCTCAAACTAAATCCCCCCTTATTTATTTTATTTGTTTTCAACACTTTAATTTAATTAAAATTTCATTATACTCTCTTGGGTTCGACCTGTACTCGTTGCTATACTCAGCATTGAAGTGAGTCGGAAATAAATTTTATTTTGGTAGGCCGGCGACAGCTTATCAACATTACAAATTTAATAATACATTAACTACTAATATGTACTCCCTCTGTCCTGGACTTATGTTCACCGGTATTGTAGATACGGAGTTTAAGAAAAGTTATTTTTTTACCAACTTTATTGACTTTTTAGGGATATTGTGGTATTTTTAGGTAATAAATAAATTATAAAGTATGTTATGTGTGTTAGGTGGGAGTAGTATTTTTTAAATTAAGATAACTTTTAAGGTTGTTGGTTAATGTGAAGTTTCCTTTTTTGGTGTTGAACATAAATGTGGGATGTACGAAAATGAAAAATGTGAACATAAATATAGGAAGAGGGAGTAATACGTTAATTACTAATAAGCTCTGTCCCCTTGATATGTATTCATTTTGCAATTTTGATCCGTCCCATTACAAAGTATCCATTTTCTCTTTTAGATTGATGTGACCACACATGACCCCACACTCAACACTAATACAACTACCCACTACACTTTAAAATATTTCTCTCACCTCAAAATACATTAAATTATTATATTCTTTAATCCACGTGTAAAAAGTAAACAGATATATTTTAAGGGGACGAAGGGAGTACATTACGGAATTTTGTTTCCTCTTTAAGGAAACACGACCTTCCACCAGACCTCCAGTCAATCTCCACCACCGGCCATCACCACGGCATTCTCTAATCCGTCTTCCATCTTCAGTCAAATATACTTTTTGATTCGTCCTCTACCTCCAGTCAATTCTCTACCAAGCAGCAATCACATTTCAAATCCAAGCACTAGTCACAGGCCTAATGAATCCGTCAATCTCAATTCAACATCGCAAATCTCAAAACTGACCATGTCAATCTTCAATTCCCAAGTCCCAACCACAAATCCAAATCTCCAATTCCGCTTACTTGAGGCGAGACGACGGATTTTTCCTCCAATATCACCAATCGGAGGGACGACGGATGTTGTGAGGTGAATCTCTAAATTATAAATCTCAATTTTCCGATCTAAATGATTTCAATCGAATCGAGAAGAATTGAGAGAAAAACTTATATATACAGTGAAGCAATGGGTGAAGGTGGCAGTTGAGAGGGTAGATGAGTGAGGTGGAGCAGGGGCGAAGTGAGGGACACAAGACGGTGGACGGATGTTGGCGAGACGGCGGACGTGGGAGGAGGGCAGGAAAGGAAGAATGAGTTGAGCGATGGCAAAGTAGGAGCATGAATTATGTTATCATCCGGGTTTTAGACCCTTTATACCTGACTCATTTGGGTCATTTAGGTTATGTTATTAGTGTACACTTGTTGTAGAATTCTCTTTGAAATTAATTAAATTGAATGCAATGTTAGATTTTTCTATAAAAATAATTAAGTTACTCTTTGAAATTAATTAGATTACTTTTTGAAATTAATCACTCTTTAAAATTAATTAAATTGAATGCAATCTATACTTGTTAGTTTGCTGTATAAAAAAATTTAGGTTACTCTTAAATTAATTAGATTACTTTTTTGAATTAATTGGATCACACTTTGAAATTACTTTAATTATATAAAATCTATATATTGTTAGATTACTCTATAAAAATAATTAGATTACTCTTTGAAATTAAATGGGTTACCCTTTACAGTGAATTTGGTTATTCTTTAATTTGAGACTATAATTTTCTAAAAATAAGGGCATGAATCTATACGTTGTTAGATTATTCTATAAGAATAATTAGGCTACTATTTGAAATAAATTGGTTACTCTTTGATTTATGACTCCAATTTTTTAAAAATAAAGGCATAAATCTATACGTTGTTAGATTACTCTATAAAAATAATTAGGTTATTTTTTATAATTAATTGGATTACTCTTTACAGTGAAATGGATTACTCTTTGATTTGAGATTCCGTTTTTCTAAAAATAAAGTCATGAATCTATACGTTGTTAAATTGATCTATAAAAATAATTAGGTTACTCTTTGAAATTAATTGGATTACTCTTTACAGTGAATTTGATTACTCTTTGATTTGAGATTCCGTTTTTCTAAAAATAAAGTCATGAATCTATACGTTGTTAGATTGATTTATAAAAATAATTAGGTTACTCTTTGGAATTAATTGGGTTACTTTTTATAGTGAATTGAGTTACACTTTCATTTGAAACTCCAATTTTCTAAAAATAAAGTCATGTATCGTACAAAATTAATTTGTATGAAATCTTTATATTTCTATGTAGAAAGAATTATATCCCCTTAGTAATTAATTGAATCACACTTTTCAATTATTAATTTTTCACAAAAAAGACTATTTACACTTCTGAGTGTCAATATATCAACAATGTCATAACAGGAAGAGGAGAAACTGGATAGTAGCTTAATGTAGACAAATGTAAAGACATTTATCCAAATAAGAGATGGGCCTGGTAGACTTCGAAATTCTTGTACGCAAATCTTTCATTTTTCCTCCAGAGAAACCATCACTGTGCTTTACATTATTATCCTTCTTGTTAGGACTATGATTCAAATAAAATTTATCAATTTTGGAATTCTATTAAGAAATGAAAGAATAAAAAAACCAAAGATACCCAAACCAACTCAATTCCCATCCAATAAGGTGAATCTCCCAAATCAAAACAGAGAGCATTTCTATAAGAAACACTTCATTTTTTACTAACAAGACTATATTAATCCTCCATGACTATGTTTCTGAAAGCTAAAATTTTTTCTTCCTCAAAGACAAAAGGACCAACTCAAATTGGCACAACCCAACACAAATCATTAATTAAAAGAAAAACAAATTAAAGTATAAAGAAAATCAGAGGAAAACATGTGAAATTTGGTGCCTTCACTACTATGAAGGCATAAAAGCAATGGCAGAAGTTTAAAAAAAATGTAGAAGAGAACAAGTTCTGATCTTTACAGTATGAAATCAAAATAACATACTCCTTCCATCCTTCCGAAAGGTCCCCATTTTACTATTGGTCGTCTCACTCAAAGGTCCTCATTTTTCTTTTTTAGTAAAAGGCCTCATGGCCCACCATTCACTACTAATACAACTAATCACTACACATAAAAAATAATACTCATTAATCCACGTACAAAAAGCAAATGAGGACCTATGGCCGGGACTGAGGGAGTAGTATTTACGACTGGAGCGCGGCACGATGGCAATTCTGCAACAGCCGACAATAGAAGGCAGCAATTGAAAGCAGAAGAGTCTCAGTGTTGAATGCACAAACAGATCGATCAACCAAATTGCTTGGATAAACTTTGAATAAAGAATCAAGGATTGATTCAAACTCACAAAAACAATGCAAAACTCAAGTGTGTGAGTGTGTTTGAAGAACTTTGTAGAACAAGATGTATAGTGGTTCGACTTATTAACCAAGCCTACGTCCACTTGATGATGATGATCGTTTCTTATTGCTTTCAGAAGATTATGAGGATTACATACATACTGATATACACAGATTACACCATATATACATTATGCAGAATAAGTTGAAACTTATAGGACCATCACGTGTGTTCAACTTCCAGCTGTTATTTGGGTAGTTAAATGGAATCCTTTTCTGTTATAACTAACTCCAGTGCATAGCCAACCCTTTGAGCTTTCAAACCGTGTATGGAACGTTCCAGAATATGCTTCCAAACACTCCCTACACCAGCTGCAACACACCCTATCACAACTCCTTCCACATGCATTGATTTCAGTTTATTAAGTATGATCATGCACCCGTTTCTGATGATTACCATGATCACACACAACTAAACTACAGACATACTCCTACTAATGTTGATCAGGCATTAATAGATGAGGTTTCCATCTCAAATCTCCACCTAAACCTCATACTTAAGCATTAATTACTTCACCTTCATCACACTGTTTTAAAGTCAGCAAACTTACTTCTACTGCCTTTGTTGGAGAGCAGCAAAACTCCCTTCACTACTTTGAGAGAGTAGCAGAACTCTTTACTGTCATATTTAACACATGTTGATAAGGCTTTTGCATAATTCGAACTTCGAAGTAGGCAAAGCCTTTGTAAGAAAATCTGATGGATTCCTTTCTGTTCCAATTTTCTTCACAATCACTCTTCCATCACCTATCAAATCTCTAATGAAGTATAGTCTGATATCAATATGCTTTGTTCTATCATGATATCCTTGGTGCCTTGAGAGATGTATGACACTAGCATTATCACAATACAACACCACAGACTCTTGCACAATACCAAATTCAGACAGAATACCCTTCAGCCACAAACCTTCCTTAATCCCTTCTGTAAGTGAAATGAACTCAGCCTCTGTTGTAGATAGTGCCACCACTGGTTGATGTGTTGACCTCCAACTAATGGTTGTTCCAAATAAACTGAATACATAGCCTGATAGTGACTTCCTTGTGTCCAAATTTGCAGCATAGTCAGCATCTACATAACCTGCAAGAAAATAAATGTTAGATGAAACTTTATTGAAATGCAAACCTGTTGTTAAGCTTCCCTTCAGATATCTTTGAATCCATTTGACAGCTTCCCAATGCTCCCTTCCTGGATTTCCCATGAACCTGCTCACTAAGCTCATTGCATGAGCTAAGTCTGGTCTACAACACACCATTGCATACATAAGACTTCCTACAGCATTAGCATATGGAATTCTATCCATTTCTGAAATCTCTGCTTCTGTACTTGCTGATTGTTGACTTGATAAACTTATCACTTGCTTAACAGGTGTGGAAACTGATTTACACATATCCATATTATATCTTTTTAGTACTTTTTCCAAGTAAATACTCTGATGAAGCACAACTGATCCAGCTGATCTATCCCTCTCAATCTGCATCCCTAGAATTACAGTAGCTTCCCCTAAGTCTTTCATGCTAAATTCTGATTTCAACATCTCTTTGACAGCTAGAATTCCATCCATAGATTTGCAAGCTATCAGTATGTCATCAACATACAATAGTAAGAATACCTGCCAATCAACATCACTTCTAATGTACACACAATTGTCATGCAGACTTCTTTTGAAACCACAGCTGACAATATATTCATCAAACCTCAAGTACCATCTCCTTGGACTTTGCTTCAATCCATATAAGGATTTCAGAAGTAAACAAGCCTTATTGGTGGTATCTTGAACTGCTACACCTTCTGGAATGCTCATATATATTTTCTCTTCCAAATTTCCATGAAGAAAAGCTGTTGTTACATCCATTTGATGTAACTCAAGATCAAACTGAGCAACTAGAGCTAACATTACTCTAATTGAACAATGTTTGACAACTGGAGAAAATATTTCAGTGTAATCAATCCCTTCTTTCTGTGAAAAACCTCTTGCAACTAATCTGGCTTTGTACCTTAATCCACCTGCATTTACTGGAGCTACCTTTTTCTTGTAGATCCACTTGCAACTAACCAACCTCTGATCCTTTGGCTTCTGAACTATCTTCCATGTTTGATTCCTTTCCAAAGACATCAACTCTTCTTGCATAGCAACACTCCACCTGTCACTTTCCTTGCAATTCATAGCCTCTAGATAATTCTTTGGTTCATATGAATCAATCTCCTCTGCTGTATATAGTGCATAAGAGACTATGTCAGCATTTACATACCTAGCTGGTGGTTTAATAGACCTTCTCTGTCTATCCCTAGCTAACTGATAGCTATTTAACAACTCATCAGTTTCTAATCTTCCTTGATCATTATCAGTGGTTTCAACAATATCACCTTGTAATATTTCTTCATCATCTGCCCTCTGGTTATGTACAATTCTCTTGGCATGCTCCACCTCAAGCTCAGTTTTATTACTTCCTTGAATAGTCTGAACTTGTTGTGGACATAGTGGCATTACAGCCTCATTAAATGTGACATCCCTGCTTACTAAGAACTTCTTGCTTTCAATACTCCATAGTTTGTAAGCTTTCACACCCTTAGGATATCCTATCATAACACACTTCACTTCTCTTGGTGCTAACTTATCTTGCTTAACATGAGCATAAGCTAAACAACCAATGACTCTAAGTATTGAGTAATCTGCTAATTTTCCTGACCATACCTCTTGAGGTGTTTTAAACTTCAGAGCTGCTGATGGACTTCTATTTATGAGGAATGCCACTGTAATGACCAGCTCACCCCAAAAGTCATTTGTCAAACCAGAATTACTCAATATACACCTTACTCTCTCTAGTAAGGTTTAATTTAATCTTTCTGCAACACCATTTTGTTGTGGTGTGCCTGGAACAGTCTTGTGTCTTATGATACCTTTATCTCTACAGAACTTGTTGAACTCTTCAGAACAATACTCAAGACCATTATCAGTTCTTAACACTTTGATCTTAGCATTACAGATGTTTTCCACCTCAACTAGCCAATTCTTGAAAGTGTTAAAGGCTGCATCTTTAGTTTTAAGAATATATATCCACACTTTCCTACTATAATCATCTATGAAAGACATGAAGTACCTTCCACCACCTTTGGTTTGAGTTCTTGCAGGTCCCCATAAGTCTGAATGGATGTAATCCAGTCTGGATGTACTTGTGTGATCACCAGTTCCAAACTTAAGTCTCTTAGCCTTTCCAAGAATGCAATGTTCACATTGTTTCAACTGCTCTAATGGAGTGATGCAGATGGTTTTCTGCCTTGATAGTTCTTGTAGCCCTTTCTCACTTATATGAGCTAACCTCCCATGCCATAAGTGTATATTATCACTTCCAATTGTAGCATTATTCTGTTCAGTTATAGTATGACCATCAAGAATGTACAACTCCCTTTTCTTGATTCCTTTCATGACTTCATACTCATCCTTTTCAACAATGAGTACTCCTCCTTTTGTTCTAAATTCATATCCTGAAGCATCTAATATACCTAATGAAATTAGATTTCTCTTGAGCTCTGGAATGTACCTCACACCTGTCAAGGTTCTAACCACTCCATCATGCATTCTTAACTTGATGGAGCCTATTCATTTTATCTGACATGTATGATCATTCCCTAATAATACTGATCCAGCATTTTGATACTTGAGATCAGTAAACCAATGCTTCATTGGAGACATATGAAATGAACATCCTGAATCAAGGATCCAATCCATGGATCCTTTTGATGAACAGAATAATAGTGCCTCAGGATAATCAATCTCCACCTGGTTTTGATTAATTGCCACCTGATTTGCTTGCACCCTTTGTTGTCCATCCTTTCCAGCCTCTGTCTTCCTTCTTTTGGTTGCTTTCCACTTTTAACAATTCTTCTTAAAATGACCAGGTTCATGACAATGGAAGTATTTTCTTCCTTCCATGTCACTGGCAGACTGATCACCTTTGGTATCTTGTTTCTTAACATCAGAACTAACCTTCTTGTTATGTTTCTTATTCTGATTTCCCTTCCGGATCATCAATCCTTCACCTGATGCTCCTTGTTCCTAACTACACTTTTGTAATTCCTTAGTTTTCAAAGCTAATTCAACCTCATCAAGACTTATTGATTCTTTGCTACCAAACAGCAATGTGTCTTTAAAATTTTCAAACGATTTTGGAAGTGCAGATAACAAAATCAGAGCCTTATCTTCATTCTCTAATTTAACCTCAACATTTTCCAGATCATCAAGTACCTTATTAAACTCATCAAGATGAACTAAAACTGATTTTTCTTCTGTCATTTTGAATGAGTATAATTTCTGTTTCAGATATAATCGATTTGCAAGAGTTTTTACCATATAGAGATCATCAAGCTTCTTCCATAATGCTCTTGCAGTCGTTTCCCTCTGAACTTCTCTGAGTGTCTTATCACCAAGACACAGGAAGATGGCACTTAGAGCTCTTTCTTGAAGATCTGCTTCAGCTGCTGCAGTCTGTACATCAACTGCTGCTGCTTCATTAACTGGAGCTTCTTTGATTGCTCCTCCGAGGCCTTGCTGTACCAAGATGGATCTCATCTTGATCTTCCACAGCCCATAGTCTGACTTCTCAGTGAACCGTTCAATATCAAATTTGGTAACCATGTTGAATCCTTCTTTCTTCTTCAAGTAACTGCCTCTTTGATCTACTTGTCTATGATGTTTCCCACAGACGGCGCCAATTCTCAGTGTTGAATGCACAAACAGATCGATCAACCAAATTGCTTGGATAAACTTTGAATAAAGAATCAAGGATTGATTCAAACTCACAAAAACAATGCAAAACTCAAGTGTGTGTGAGTGTGTTTGAAGAACTTTGAAGAACAAGATGTATAGTGGTTCGGCTTATTAACCAAGCCTACGTCCACTTGATGATGATGATCGTTTCTTATTGCTTTCAGAGGATTATGAGGATTACATACATGCTGATATACACAGATTACACCATATATACACTATGCAGAATAAGTTGAAACTTATAGGACCATCACGTGTGTTCAACTTCCAGCTGTTATTTGGGTAGTTAAATGGAATCCTTTTCTGTTATAAATAACTCCAGTGCATAGCCAACCCTTTGAGCTTTCAAACCGTGTATGGAACGTTCCAGAATATGCTTCCAAACACTCCCTACACCAGCTGCAACACACCCTATCACAACTCCTTCCACATGCATTGATTTCAGTTTATTAAGTATGATCATGCACCCGTTTCTGATGATTACCATGATCACGCACAACTAAACTACAGACATACTCCTACTAATGTTGATCAGGCATTAATAGATGAGGTTTCCATCTCAAAGAGGAAGCCCTAAATCTTACCTAACCGGATGTGGAGGTTGAGATCAGATTAACAACATATTTCATATCATTACAAAAAATGGAAGCAAAAAATCAAAAAATACCTAAATGCGGAATAGATTAAATGAGGCGCAGATGGCAAGACGCAGCGTGCAGAAGGGAAGATAATTATAAAATCCTGTGTTAGCGCAGCGCCAGAAAGACGTCAGATTTCAAAGGAAAATAGAGTGGGAGAATAACTTGCCGCTAGTGGCAGATCAGACCGGTAGTGACATCGGACTTGTGCGGTGGACAGCGCACAGTGGAGAGATAGCAGTGCGAAACTGGTGCGACGGCAGATCCGATGGCTGAGGTGACGAGATCGGCTGCTGGATTACTAAATCGTCGTGGCTTTCCTTCCCATGATGGTGGTGAGTGGCACAGCAGCGTGGCGAACTCAGCACGATTTCTTTAAAGATCCTGCGGCAACCCATCAAACATTAAGGAATGAAGGAGATTGGATCCGATTCCATGAAAATTTTATGGAACCAATTCCACACAAGTCATACTCATTAAAGTATGTTAGAGACATATTAGTTAATTATTTTTTATTTTTATGAAAATAATATAAATTTAAATTATCAAAATGAAAAGTATGAAGTAAAAGCTTGAATGGAGGGGAGTACTCCCTTAACTTGGTTTTCAAGATTCAGATTTTCAAATTCAAACTTTCAAACTCTATTTAAACCCGAAAAAACAAGGAGCATAATATTAATGTTCCTTCCTCCCCTAATTCCACCATGTTTAAGTTACAGAAAAGTCTAAGTTCAAGGCTAGCGCTTATAGTTTCATAAATTATTTTTTTGAAATTATAATCTGATATTGTCAATAAGTATGTAAGCGAACCAAATCATTCGTAAGCTATTTGAATCTCAATTCGATAAAGTATTCGTTCGAACTCGTTTGTTAATCTTAACGAGTCAAATCAAGCTCAAAATTTGAGCTTGAATAATTTATCAAACCCTACTCAAGCCTAGGGTATTCGCCTAGAAAGTTAGAGAATATATTCGTTAACGGGCTTTTTAATGGCACTAGAATGCGTTCGTAAATTTTATTATAGTATATTTTATTATTTATATATTAATACTTAATAATTAAATATTATATTGAAAAACACAAATATAATCATTATAATTTAAGTGATTATTTAAATATTTAAATATGTCTTTTTAACTTTTATTATTATTCTTTTGTTGGTTTGTTCATTAACATTTATGAATAATATTAGATGTTAATCAACGAAATGTTCTTTCAATATCTACGAACAAAAATATTAATATGTCATGAACAAACATTCATGAAAAAGTTACCTTATGTGTTCTTAAACACATTCACGAGCCTTAACAAATTCTCTCAGTTCGAGCTCGATTTCGATATTTTTTTCTCGATGAGTTCGTCGAGCTCGATATCGATTATTCCTTAACAAACAATACTTAAGCCTAGTAGTATTCGGCTCGACTCGATTCGATTACATCCGTATTTGTGTATCAGAAAGCTTGTTTGCCTATAATTTTATGTTGTTCTTTTTTTCTTTTCTTTTCTTTTCTTTTCTTTTTTTTTTCCTTTTCTTCCTCTCATCTGGATTAATGTTATACTCCCTTCGTCCCCTTCAAAGTGGGTCTTTTTTCTATTTTAGGCGACCCACCCAAAGAGTCACCTTTCCTTTTTTATACACATGTAACCCACACACACCCACTAATACAATTAAAATATGGGTCTCACACTCTCACTAATACAACTACCCACTATACATACATTAAATAATAATACTCTTAATCCACGTGTAAAAAAAGAAAATAAGAAAATGACCTTTTGGGACGAGTATGTATTTGTATGTGGTTAAGATTTAAGTTTGAGTGTGAAACTGGGAATATATTGGGTGTGCAAACTGCAAAGTAGTTGGAAATTAAAAGATTGAATTTTAAATTTGCAGTGTATAAAGATTAAATTTTTGGGGGCAAAATAAAAAAATGCCCACTGTCCTTATTTGAAAAAAAAAAATCCACTTACTTAAAAAAAATCAAATAAGCTTACTTTTAGTATAATTTGAAAAAAAAAAACCTAGTTTGTCGACCTATAACTTTTTAATTAAAAACTTTTGTCAATATGTTAATTATAACATTGTTCGAATAGAACAAAATATAAAAGAGAGAATGAAACATATTCACAGAAATAAAAGCAGAAGAAAAAAATTGAATAGAATAATACGAAGCCCAAATAACTTAAAAATATAAAGTCTGAATTCACAAAGTCCAAATAGTAAAAAGATACAAAGTCTGAATAGAACAGAAAACACAAAGATTGAATAGAACAAACATTACAAAGTCCAAATAGTACAAATTTCAAAGACTGAATAGAACAATTTTTTTTAACTTTTTAAAATTCGACTGACATTTTCAGGGATATTTATTATATTTATATAAAAATTGGGTAGATTTGATTTATTTATTTTTTTGTTAACATGAGCATTTTTTATTGGCAAAAGCTACTGCGCCCCCAGGGACATGCCGTGTTTTATGGGAACACAATTCTCCCCCTCCATATTCTATTTAAAACTATGCATTGCTAAAAGTTTAAATTACGAAGGATTACGGTGTTCCGGGGTACAAGAGTCTTACTTTTTTTATTATTTAAAATTCAAATTGGGCAACATGTGATTATTCCTCAAAAAATTTTCATAGAGTACACTTGCCCAACATAAATTCATACCACTATTTTTATTTGTCTAACAAACATATTTACACCCATTGATAAGAAAATAATATACGACCCAACAATTTCATAATATATTTTAATTTCATAATTATCACCTTTTTACTGCTTACATAATTTATTTATTACTTAAAAATATCAATTTTATCTTTAAAAGCAAATTAATAAGCAACTTTTTAGAATTTCATATCTACAAAAATTATAAACTTTATTATGAGACACAAGGAGTACTGATAAGAATTTTTAAGGTGCTCTAAAAGAAAGTTTAGGGCAACAATATAATGCCATTCTTTAATAAGTAATAAAAAAAGATATTGATGATGGAAAATTGATATCCATTCAAATGAATTATTTCATGACAACTCATTGGACAGAATATATATATATATATATATATATATATATATATATATATATATATATATATATATATATATAATCAAGAATAAGTGATTAACATCAGTTAAACTATTTTATGCATGAACAAATTATAGAAAAATAAAAGTTTGATAATGTTCAATTTTAGGATGATTCTGGGTGTACCTGGTGTATCGGTGCACCTTTATGTTTATGGGTTAAAATGGGGTAGTGGGTATTTTTAAAAAAAAAGAAAATTAATTATATTATTTGATTTAACAGTAAAAATTAAATTAAAAATTAATTTAACGGTTACGATCGTCTAGGTACACCAAGTGCACCACAATTGGACTCTTAATTTTAATAAAAAGTGATATGTAATCAAAGATAAAGTAATAACTATTCTATTAAATTATTTTAGAAAAGAATAATTTAACTAGTAAAAGTTGATTTTATTTTTAGTCAAAGTCTTATATGCACCTAATTAGTGTGAAAATATGCGTGTTTTAGGGTCTAATTTAGCACCGTTTTGTGGAATTTGTGTTTGTGATTGTATTGGAGCATCATATGGTTAATTTGCATATATTTGTGCTAAAGATGCATGTGAGGCGTTATTTCGTGTTTTTAGGTGGAAAACTGAGATAAAAAGAGCAAAATTAGAAGTCGAGATCTGATCGGATCGGGAAGAATTGCAACTGGCACGAGTCGTGCCAGCTGAGCTGATGACTCGTGCCGCCGAGGATCACCTGTCGTGCCGCACATCTTGCAGGCACGTCTGCCTGGAATTTTCGAGCACGCCAGCGAGTGCTGTCGAGAGCCGCCCAACACGTGTAGTCTAAGCTGCCGAGTCCGCCTTGCCCGTGCTGCCAACCGTGTCGAAGGAATCCGTGCGTAAGTGGCCGGCACGACTCGTGCCATATGTGGCACGACTCGTGCCGATTTTCGTTCAAGTTCAGTTTTCATCATTTTTGTTGTTTTCTTGGTCTGTTCGTGTTTAACGTGAAAAAATCCACTTTTGAGATATAATACGAGTTTTACCAATCCTCAACTATAAAAGAGACACTTTGAGAATTTCAGATTCATAACTCTTCACACCTTTTTCCTGCCACAATTTCGAAATCAAGATCCACCATCCACATCCACCTATCCCGCACTTGGAGAGTTCATCAGTGTTTGCTTACTGGAGAAGGAAAACGGAGAAGGTTCATAACCACGGAGGAATGAACAGAGAATCATGCCATATTTAGGTTTTTTTATACTTTCTTTTATCTTTCTAAATTATAAACCTATGGGAAAGTTTTCATATATAGACATGTGTGTTTCTTGCAACACCATGGGCTAGTATTTTACTGGATAGTTCTAGGGGTTTGAAGGTTTGAATTGGATTGAATTGATGATCTAAAGTAGGTTATGAATTTCTGTAGCATACTTATTCCTTTATTAATCCTTTGATTTAAGTGATTGCTTTTATAAAATTTGCAGAAATTCTAACTGATTGTCTAGTGATTTAATTTGACTAATTTAAACTATATTTCCTAGACATATCTTGTCTTCTCTCTTGAAACACTCGTGTTATTTTTCACTTGCAATTTTATTATTTCTAGTATTTATTTTTTGCACAAGTAGTTTAATTAATTACTTTCAAAATCATAGATTTGTCTTATATTAGAATTGTCATAAATATGATTAAATAGTGAGTCGAAAACTATCTTTTGAGTTGATATTAAACTTGATCATACGCTGAGTTATAATTAATTCCTTACACTTGAAGATACACTTTTAGTGCACAAAATCAGTGAACAACACCCAAGCTTACAAAACTAGGAGTACGCTCAAATCTAATTTTGAACCATTTAGTATTAAATGTCATATTCTTAATTCTGTGGATTTTTTTTTTTTGAGTTAAACATTAATAATCTTCATATTTCAACTAACATTTTTAATGAAAAATAATAACCTTATCATTTAAAGTATATATCTTTTAAAAAGAATGTTATACCTTGAACACTTTTTGCCTCCAAGTACACAAAAGACCCATTCATATTTTAATTACAATTGATTGATATATGATCAAGAAAAAAAAATACCATCAATCGAATTATTTTATGCATGAAAATTTTAAAAATTATATCATTTAAATAAAAATTAATGCTTAATAATTAAAAAATGATAATCGTCTATTCAAATTAATATTTCATAAAGAGTTGATAAAAATTCATAATACTTTAAAAAAAAGTAATACTACTATTTGATAAGGATAAACGATAACAATCAATTCCATGAATAATTTATTAAATAAATTAAATGTAATAATAACAATGTTAATAAAAAGTGAAACTTAATAAAATAATATATATATATTTATTTATTTATTTGTCATATTAAATTTTTTAGAAAAATATACCATACAAATCTCGTGTGTTAGCGGGACAATAAGTTATACTTTAGGGCAAGTCTTGTCTAAGACTACCTGACCTAAACCCTTAGGTGAGATGGATAAAAAAATCATAACATTATTATCTACAATTGAAGTATTTGGCTGCACATGGGAAACTTATTAGAGTGAGGCTTTTGTGTCCCCGGGGCACACCGTACGCCTTTAGAATTTAGTATGGAAAAGGGTATATTATTTTGTTTTAAAAGGTATACACTTTAATTAATAATGATACACCATTTTGTTGTAAATGGTATACACTTTTCATTAATTTTTTTTTTTAGAAAATAAAGGGTACACATATGTATACTATAGGGTATACAATTTATCACAAAATTCTAAAGGCGCACGGAGTGTGGTCCGTGCGCCCGGGTGCACACAAATTTTTACCAACTTATTAAGGTTCTTGTAGATAAATTTCTCTATATCCCTATTATTTGAGTAATAATTATATGTATAAAAGATTGATTTGCTTGAGAATCTTGATTTTAGCTGAGTTTTGAAGTAATAAAATTTGACTTTATTTTAACTTTTGTATGTAAAGCGCAAGTATAAAATAGCTACAGTTCTCACATTATCTGAACGAAGAAGAAATCCCGCTATTCCTATAGAAAGAAGACTAAGGATTTCTCTTTGAATCGGTGGAGATCGATGAAGTTGATCATCTTACAAAATCTCAAATTGATGTAGAATTGGCCAAGATGAGAAGTATGACTCTTCTTTCTCTTTGTGTGGTATAGTGATTTTAGGGTTGTGGTTGTGGTGCTTATATAAGGAAAAAAGTGTGTGAAAATTCCCTCCAAAGTTGTTCTGCACAGGTTCTTAAGACCAAAATTGCTCACTAGATTTTTCAAGATTGTTCAGTGAGAACAAAATTGCTTAATGGAGCAACGGGAAACTTAACGGACGAACCATTATTGCAGGAAAAAAACATTTGGGAGTGAAACCAAAACTATTGGGTCCAAAATCAAATGAGACTGTCAAGACAGGTGTGACCACTATTCCAATTTTGTCATTAACGCTGCAAATTTATTCTAATTAATTCATTTCTAAACATACGCAAAGATCATGTGTAATTCTAATGTAATCCCTAAGTCAACCAAATCTAAATTTATCTCAATAAAATCTGAAGTTTGATGCACTCAAGATTTCTAATATGATCCACTAGAATTAGCATGCCAACACAACGTCACTTTGGTGAATCTAAATTCACACATATAGTACTAAGTATTAATGAAAGCCATCAACTCAGTTTACCATTGTTTCCACCGACAGCAACTCCACCTGCTCTTTCCCCAACTCTTATTACATCTCGCTTATCCTTGACATGGTTGCGGGTTTCCTATTTTGGTAATTATATTTGGTGAGCTTCCCACATCCGCTTGACAACTCCTCCATTTGTCCATTTGCCTAAATCATCCCATAGTTCTAATTCTTTTTAACTTATACTTTCACATTCAGGTATTCATTTGGTTTTTTCCTCTAATTTTATTACAAACCGAGGGTTGATGGTTCCTGAGCATAATGATTTCCCCTTCACGATTATTGCTAGTTCCTAATCATGATCATTCTCCTTCTGTATGATTATTGCTTCTTCTATTACATGACGATAATGGAAATCAACTGGTAGGGTTTATCAGTTCTGTTGTGATACTTGCCAGTTGTCTTGATCTTCAAACAAGACACTTGATCACATACGAACTTCTCAGTTGTTGCTTCTTCATTGGAGAATTGATCAACACACACACACTCAATGAATAAAAACCAGCAAGAAAACCCCAAAAACTCTTAGAATGAAAAGAAAGATTGCACAAGAGGATTATAGTGGTTCGATCTTCTTGATCTACGTCCACTTTGAGGGAAAAGTAACTTTCTTATTGATTGATGTAATACATGAAGAAGATGACAGCTATATAAACTCAAACTAGCTCTAAACACACTGTAAAGCTTGCTGGAAGAAGATGAAATAATGCAGCTTGTAAAACTACTTTGATGTGAGTTTGTGTGTGTGTATTTATGCATCTTCCTCACCAATAACCGATCGCCATGTGCACCAATGGAATGATCACACCTCATGTGCTCAATAACTAACTAACTGAAGAGCACATGGTCACTAACAAACTCAAAACCGATCAGCAAACAAACCAAACTGATCCAAAACTCCATGTGATCACAACTGTCACATGTATACTATTGCAGCTGATAAAATGTCTCTAATGCAACATGTATGACTCATGCATTACGTCCATTTCATTCTTCACTCCCTCAGCTTCACAGCAACACCTTGTGTTCACATGATGGATCAAGATTTATACATCATTCTTCAACATACTCCACCTTAAATCAAGTATCCATCTTCAACTAAGATTGCTACCTTCCCTCCTTTACTGGTCATATTGAGCAGCACTTCAGTTTTCATTACACATACCAACTAAGCCTAAGCTTAGTTCAAATTTCGAACTAGGCAAGGCCTTAGTTAGACAATCAGCAGGATTGACAGAGGTGTCAATCTTACATACCTTGACAGCACCACTTTCAACAAGATCTCTCACAAAATACATCTTGACATCAATGTGCTTTGTTCTCTCATGATAGCCCTGGTGTTTTGCTAAATGGATAGCACTCTGATTATCACAGAACACCTTCACTGTTTCTTGCTTCACACCAAGTTCTTTAAGCATACCACTGATCCAAATTCCTTCCTTAATAGCTTCAGTTAATGCCACAAACTCAGTTTCAGTTGTGGACAAAGCAACTATGGATTGATGACTAGCCTTCCAACTTATAGCGGTTCCATAAAGAGTGAAGATATAACATGTTAAAGACTTCCTAGTATCCATGTTAGCAGCAAAATATGCATCAACATATCCACACAAAACTTCACTGTCTTGACTGAATTTCTGAAACTTCATTCCTCTACTGACAGTGCCTTTTATATATTTCATAGCCCACTTTGCTGCTTCCCAATGTAGTTTACCAGGAGATCCCATGAACCTACTTAAAACACTAAGTGTAAAAGTCATGTCTGGCCTGCAGCAGACCATACAATACATTAGACTTCCTACTGCACTAGCATAAGGAGCCTTGTCCATATTCATAACTTCTGTTTGAGACTTAGGTCCCTGCTGTAGAGTCAACTTTACACCTTGTTTAAATGGAGTAGAGACTGTCTTACACTCATCCATATTATATCTTTTATAACCTTTAACATATAAGCTTCCTGATTTAGCATTAAAGTACCACTGATCCTGTTTCTGTTAATTGACATTCCTAGTATCACCATGGCCTCTCCAAGATCCTTCATGTCAAATTCAACTTCTAAGATTCTTTTTACTTTCAGAATACCAACCATTGTATGACTGGCCAACAACATATCATCAACATATAGTAATAGATATGTGAACAGACCACTTTCCTCCATGAAGTATACGCAGCTATCATGTAGACTTCTTTGAAATCCGCACTTAACTATGTACTCATCAAATCTCAAGTACCATTGTCATGGACTTTGCTTAAGACCATAGAGAGATCTTTTAAGCAAACAAGCTTTTGAACTTGAGTTTTGAAGTTCAACACCTTCTGGTATGGTCATGTATATCTGCTCCTCTAACTCTCCATGTAGAAAAGCTGTAGTAACATTCATTTGATGAAGCTCAAGATTCCATTGAGTAACTAATGAGAGAATGATCCTTATAGAACAATGTTTAACTACAGGTGAGAATATCTCATTGTAGTCAATGCCTTCTTTCTGTGAAAAACCCCTTGCAACTAATCTTGCCTTGAATCTAGGCTTTCCACCTTCAACTGTAGAAGGTTTCTTTCTGAAAATCCATTTACAACTTATCAGCTTCTGATGCTTTGGCTTCTCCACTATATCCCATGTGTGATTCTTATCCAAAGATAAGAGCTCTTCTTGTATCGCCATTATCCACTGATCACTATCAACACTACTTATATCTTCCTTGTAATTCCCAAGTTCAAGTGATTCAACTTCAGAAGCAGTATACAAAGCATAAGAAACAAGATCAGCTTGGATGTATCTTGCAGGTAATACAATTTCTCTTCTTTGTCTATCTCTAGCAAGATGATAGGTGTTTTGACCTTCCAAAATGCTGTCACCACCACTACCTGACTTGCCAGACTCCACACCTGAGGCTCAACATCATGATCAGAACTAGTAGTAGTTTTCATCTTTTCAATCAGTGGCATTTTCCCTTTATCAAAGGAAACATCCCTGCTGATCAGAATTTTCTGTTTGTCTGGACACCACAATTTATACCCCTTTACTCCAGATGGATAACCAACTAGCACACACTTCAGAGCTCTTGGCTCCAACTTTCCTTGCTTTATATGAGCATAGGCAAGTCATCCTATTACCTTCAAACTACTGTAGTCTGCAGGTTTACCATTCCACATCTCCTCTGGAGTTTTAAAATTTAGTGGTGATGATGGACATCTGTTTATAAGAAATGCAACAGTAGTAGCTAACTCACCCCAAAAACTCTTAGGAAAACCTCCACTGCTTATCATACATCTAACTCTTTCAAGAATGGTCTGATTCATCCTTTCTGCTGTTCCATTTTGTTGTGGAGTTAATGGAACAGTCTTATGCCTTTTAACTCCTCTATCCTTACAGAACTGATTGAACTCATCTGACAAATATTCCAAGCCATTGTCAGTCCTTAAACACTTCAACTTCTTATCAATTTGATTTTCAACCTCAACTAACTACTCTTTGAACTTGGTGAAGGCTTCATCCTTGGATTACAATATATAAATCCATACCTTTCTTGAATAATCATCTATGAAGGAGATTAAATATTTTCCACCCCCCTTTGTGATGTTCTTAGCAGGTCCCCATAAATCAGAATGAACATAATCCAACACAGATGAAGAGTTATGTTCACCAACACCAAATTTTAACCTCTTTGCCTTACCCATCACACAATGTTCACACTGACTCAAAGTAATTGAAGTGTGACCACATAATAGCTCCTGTTTAGCTAATTCTTGTAGACCCCTCTCACTTATATGACCTAATCTTCCATGCCATAGTATAAAATTGTCTATTTTACTAGTGCTACAAGCTTGAGCAGTGACAGTATTTCCACACAAGAAATATAGGTCATGTTTCCTGATACCTTTCAAGAATACATCATTCCCCTTTGTGACAGTCAAACAACCATCAATTGACTGAAAACTGTATTCCATGGAATCAAGATTTCCAAGTAAAATTAGATTTCTTCTTAGATCAGGAACATACCTTACATCATGAAGCATTCTTGCTGTACCATCAGTCATTTCAAGCTTGACAGACCCTCTTCCCATGATCTTACATGTTTGATTGTTTCCAAGAAGTACAGAGCCCTCATTCTGATGTTTAAATCCTATCAACCAATGCTTGACTGGTGTCATATGGAAAGTACAGCCAAAATCAATCACTCATTCAGAGGAGACTTCAGATGCAGTGATTGTCAACACTTCAGCAAACTTTGTAGTATCTTCTTGTGCAGGGGCAGTTTGATTTACTTGGTTTTGTTGATCAATTTCTTTCCCCTTCTCAATACCTTTTCCTTTGCTAGCTTTCCACTTGTAGCAATTCCTTCTCATATGGCAAGATTGATTACAGTGATAGCATTTCCTTACTTTACCTTCTTTGGCATGCACTCCTTCCTTTCTGTCTTGTTTATTTCCATCAGAACCCCTCTTCTTCTTGTTATTTCTTTTAGCTTGATTGTTCTTCTTGACAATCAAACCTTCTCCTCCAGAACTCTGAGTACTATCAGTTACTAATTGTAGTTCTCTAGACTTGAGTGCTAGTAACACATTATCAAACTTGATGGAACTCTGATTTCCATATAACAAGGTATCTTTGAAACTTTGAAAAGATCTTGGAATAGTTGTCATCAACATGAGAACTTTCTCTTCCTCTGATATCTTTGAGTCAACAGTTTCAAAATCATCCATGATCTTGACAAACTCATCAACTTGATCCAATATAGGCTTTTCATCAGTCATTTTGTATGCATTTAGTTTCTGCCTAATGTGAAGTCGATTTGCTAATGTCTTGATCGTAAACATGGATTTCAACCTTTCCCAGACTCCAATTGCAGTAGATTCCCTAGCTACTTCCCTTAGTGCCTTATCCCCCAAACATAGAATAATAGTAGAATGAGCTTTTCTAAGTACCTCATCATCTACTTGTACTCTTGGAGGTCCAGCTGCTGATGGATCTTTTATTATCTCTGTCTTGACCGGTGGAGGTGGCTTCAATGCATCAATGAGCCCTTGTTGTGTCAAGATCGCCTTCATCTTGAGTTTCCAGAGACTGAAATCCATTTTTTCAGTGAGCTTCTCAATATCAAACCGTGTGGTGTTCATCTTCTCAGAGTTCAGCAGCTGTTTGATGGTTTGTTTCCCACAGATGACGCCACTTGTTGTGATACTTGCCGGTTGTCTTGATCTTCAAACAAGACACTTGATCACACACGAACTTCTCAGTCTTTGCTTCTTC
Organism: Pogostemon cablin; assembly: GCA_023678885.1. NCBI lineage: Eukaryota > Viridiplantae > Streptophyta > Magnoliopsida > Lamiales > Lamiaceae > Pogostemon > Pogostemon cablin. The sequence continues at coordinate 24,202,704 of CM042962.1, forward strand.
GTTGGAGAATTGATCAACACACACACACTCAATGAATAAAAACCAGCAAGAAAACCCCAAAAACTCTTAGAATGAAAAGAAAGATTGCACAAGAGGATTGTAGTGGTTCGATCTTCTTGATCTACGTCCACTTTGAGGGAAAAGGAACTTTCTTATTGATTGATGTAATACATGAAGAAGATGACAGCTATATAAACTCAAACTAGCTCTAAACACACTGTAAAGCTTGTTGGAAGAAGATGAAATAATGCAGCTTGTAAAACTACTTTGCTGTGAGTTTGTGTGTGTGTATTTATGCATATTCCTCACCAATAACCGATTGTCATGTGCACCAACGGAATGATCACACCTCATGTGCTCAATAACTAACTAACTGAAGAGCACATGGTCACTAACAAACTCAAAACCGATCAGCAAACAAACCAAACTGATCCAAAACTCCATGTGATCACAACTGTCACATGTATACTATTGCAGCTGATAAAATGTCTCTAATGCAACGTGTATGACTCATGCATTACGTCTATTTCATTCTTCACTCCCTCAGCTTCACAGCAACACCTTGTGTTCACATGATGGATCAAGATTTATACACCATTCTTCAACAAGTTCAATTTTTCTGTTCCCCACCCTGTTCCATCTTCTTCTATTACATTTGTGTTTCACGGGTGGAGTGGGAACAAGTGTCTCATTTTCACACACAGTATATTTCTAATATACACCCCCATCTCATGAACTATGAACCCTAATTTGAGATCCCCCTGTTCAGTTGTTCCCTCATCCTGTTCAATCTCGTGTTTTATATTCTGTTGTTGCCCCATCCTATTCCATCTCGTGTTTTATGGGGTGGGGTGCCGGGTGGGAGAAAAGTGTCCCATAGAATTTTGGGATTGGGAATAAGAATAAATAAAAAATATTATTCCCTCCGTCCCACAGAAGTTGTGACATTTTCCTTTTTAGGTTGTCCCACAAAAGTTGTTACATTTCATTTTCAAGCATATGGGACCCACACAAAAATATTAACATATTCCCATGGAGCCCACACACACTCCAAACATACCACTAATACACATACCCACTATATATTAAAATATTATATTCTCAACTCATTATCCAATAAAATATGGGAGAAAAGTTTTTTTATACAAATTTTAAAATCCAAAATTAATACCGACACTTTTGTTTTGAAATTATCAATTCTATCAAATATACACTTTTTGGACACTATTACACTCCAACATTAACCCTAAACCCTAATATACCCCAAATCCTTAAACCCTAAACCACAAACCCTAAACCCCCCACCCACCCACTACCGCCGCCGGCTATCCCTCCGCCGGCGACTGGCCACCGCCGCCACCGCGCAGTCGCATGAAAAATTGCTGGAACTGCAGTCTCCTCCGCGTCTTCGCCGAAAAGTTCGCCGGAGTCGCCGCCGGAGATGGTTAGGTTGGGTAGGGTGTACCACCCCCTTGGTAAAATTGATAAAATACACCGAGGGGCAATAGAGTTCAAAACGTGTCAATTAGTTAATAAACATAATTAAGTTATATGATCGTCGGTATTAATTTTTCACTCTTCATTTTGTGTAATTTTATATATTGGCACTTAAAATATTATACTCCTTAATCTCCGTGTCAAAAAAATGTAATAACTTTAACGAGACGAATGGAATAATTAATAATTAATGTAAAGGTATTTATGTCTTAACAAATCAAGATATCTTAATAAAATGTTTATGTAAAATATGTTATTCAACATAAAAATAACAAAACACTCCTATGTAAAAAATAAAAATAAAAATCGCCCATTGTTCACATGTTTAAAGTCTACAATATAATATTAAAAAAAATAAAAAACTTAAATATAATATTAAAATTAAAATGAATAAAAATAAATGATGCACACTAAGGGCATCTCCAGTCGTGTACCTTAATCCAGTACAAATTTTTGTCACATCATTGCCACATCACTGCCACATCAAAAGTTAAAAATTTTTCTATTTCTGTACCTATATTTCCCCAATCATCTCAGGTACAATTAATACTCTCTTCCGTCCCACAACAAGTGTGGCAAAACTTTTTGGCATATAGATTAAGAGATATAATATTTAATGTGTAGATGAGGAGAGAGAAATAATATATTAATGTAAAGTGGGTAGATGTATTAGTGTGGTGTGTGGGTCCTATGGGGATATATTAATTGTTTTGTGTAGGTCCCTTTTACTAAAAAAGGAAATGCACCTCTTGTGTTGGGACGGACGAAAATGGCAAAATGCACTCCTTGTTGTGGGACTAAGGGAGTATTATTTTAGGTCCCACCATCAAACATAATTTATACACATTATTAATTTAAATATAATTTTCATTTCATAAAAAATATTATTAATTTATTTATTTCACATTTATCATTTTATTTAAAACTTTAAAAAATAATAATAAATGTATTTTCATTCTGAAAAGCTAACATATTTAAATATTTTTGGTTTAAATTAAAATATAAATATAATTATTAAATATTTTTATATTAATTTAATTAAAACTTCCCGACTAATACACAACAGTTAAGTGGATTAATTTAAAAAATGATGGATGTTCTTTATTTTGTATTAAAGATAAGATAAAAATAATTTAAAATTTAAAAATATGTATTTGTGCCCCACTTTTCAGGTGTCGGATGTCTTGTTACATTCTGGTGTTACATCTCATATTACATGTGTTAGATGAGTGACACGTATGCGGAGAGAAAAATCTCAATCTTTCCCATTATGGTTGATTGTTAAGGTATAGATTAGTCTATCCTATATGTCAATCATCCAACTATTTGTAACACTAACACAAAATGTAACAGTAGATCTGAATCGCACTTTTCATATTTCTTTTTGGTTACAAATATTTGTACCTACTGCTTAATTTGACATTTGTACCTCAGCTCATTGGTGTTGTACCTGAAAATTGGGTACAAATATTTAACACGTGAGATTTGTACCCATCTCCATTTATCATTGGAGATGCTCTAAAGATGTGTGAAGCATACTAAATCCAATGTGTTTTTGTAGGGATGAATATGTGTTTATAGACAGGGTTAATGGACAAAAATTTTGTTGCTTAAAAATGGCATTACAATGTGTTTTTGTAGGTTTGAATATGAATTTATAGACAGGGTTAATGAAGCTTAGAAGTGGTATTACAAGGCACAGTCGGTGTTGAGACCGTATAGAGTCTGGAATCAATTATCTTTTTGATCAAACTCAAAGAAAGTGATATATTTATATAAGTGCTGTGCTCCTGGAAACTAAGAAGTGGCAATTCAGCCCAAACATACCGCCATCTTTTAGACAGAACACTCGTCATTGCAATTCTCTTTACGGCGGGAGCTAATTCACAACTAGACCATGGGGTGGTTAAGCCTGCTGGCTCCCTGACGAAAGAAAGGATGTGAATAAGAAAGGAATCATGCAACCCACGGAGTCCATCATCATCATCATCATCATCATCAACCCATCGCCATTTCCGACACCGTTTCCATTCCCTGACTTCTCTTTTTATTTTTTGTTTCCGACGCCGTTCCTATTCGCTGATTCATGATTATTAATTTACACTAGGATAGGGAAGGGGATCGATCTGCTAGTTCTAAGAAAGGATTATTATATGGAGATTTTGGTAGTTCTAAGGTCATCTCCAACCATGGCATCAAATCCTTATTTTGAGGATTTGATACTAGTTTTTCTCCAATGATGGTATCAAACCATCTTCAAATTTGAGATATAATACCCTTCCTCAAATTTGATACCATCCTCAAAATCATCCTCATTTATTTTTTATACTTTTTCTCATTTATTTGGTGATATAAAGATTTGATAACACCATTGGAGGACATATCATCAAATCACCAATTCTTTTGGTGATTTGATGATAGCAACCATTGGGGTTGCCCAAGGGGATTACTAATTTTATACACAGTAGTGTGGGGGAAAGGAAACACAGGTGCGAGCAGAGAGTTAGGGTGCGTTTACTTTGTGGGCTGGGGTTAGTGGTACCAGGGTCATATTATTAACCCTGTGTGAGGGTTGAGTGAAGGGATTAGTGTTAGTGTTAGGAAAGGGTTAATTATAGTAATATGTCTTCAAATTAAATTAAGGGATTACTTAGCTGACTCTTGTCATACAACACCCAAGTGTTTACCGGTAATTATCGGTTTAATGAAATTTTTTATCATTTATCAAATTATATCTCTAATTTATCGCTATATGCGTATATTATTTCTTTATTAATTGACATGTCATATATAATTTAGTATTATTTTTTATAGTACATTCCTAATTATTATAATTTATTATAATCTTATTTTCTGAAATGATACGATTAATTTAAAATAATAGTTTTTAATATTAAAATAATTTGTAATAATTTTTTAAATAAGATTTAGTTTATGAAAATTTGTAAAAAATTATCACATGGGTATTGTATCTACATGATGAATACATATATTAAAATTTTTATATTTCAATTTCAATTTTTATCCTATTTTTTCTTCAATTTGATCAATTTAAATTTGAAAATTTTATTTTTAAAAGAGGATTCGTATATATTCTTTAAAAACACAGAAAATTAAAAAGATGCAGGAATGTTAATTAGAAGACTGATAAATTTGATGAAATGATTATAATTTATTTAACAAATAAAAATAGATTAAAAGATGATTTATTTTAACTTATTTTAATCGAACCATATGTTAAGATTCAAAGGTTGGAAAACTTTAGCTGGCTATTCAGGTAAACGATTAATTTTTTTAATTAGACGTTTTCTTCATCTAACGGTGGGATTTGGATCCAACGGTTCTTACATATTTGGGTCATCTATTACTATTACACAGGTTACGTAATGAGCCCCAAATTAAACTAATTTAATAATTCGCCCATATGTCTAGTGATTGGGCTTTTCTCGTTAAAAAAAATACATTACTGATATTAATATACTATTTTTTTAATAAATTAATTTGAAAAATATAAAAACAAAACACGTTTTTTTTTAAACGGAGTCTGTAACCCAAATGAAATGAATCGATCATTTTCAGAAATCAAAACTTCCAAAATAAAATTCACAACTGAACCCTAATTCATAAAATTCCCAAAATCAAATCCAAATCAGATTCAACTCCTGACTTTCCCGGCCACAAACGAAGAAGCCGCCAACACTCCCGCCGGCGGCCGCACTCCGCGCCTGCTCGCGATGCCACCCACAATTTTCTCGAACCCAAAATTTTGCGACTGTCCCTGCCTTCTTGACTCCCTTCTCAGATTTGCAAAGCCCTACCGCCCTCTCCCCACTAACGAGAAACGCCATCGAATTGATGTTATCCAGGCCAGGCCCAGCGCCGGCGGCGGCTGGAAAGATGGCATGAAGGGGGAGAAGGCCGGGAGCATGCTATTGATGTTGTCGTGGGGGAGCTTATTCGGGACGGATCATATGGGCAGAGTGCTCCTAGGCCAGGCCGAGCCCGAATTGAGGAGAGTGTGGTTCGGATGGAGTTGCAGATAGTTGGAAAATGGGTCAAAGAAGGGGTGTGGCAGTGGCGTGTGGTTGGAGATGGGGCTACCAGCGTCTGGTGCAGTCATGAAGGCGGACACAGAGTCGGCGGCGCGTGAGTCGTACTCCTCGTCACTTCCACTCGAGGACTGCAGGCCCACTATTTCCACAATCCACCCCACGTCTCTCAATTTTCGCCTCTCTCATCACGTCTTCTGTAATTCTTTGATCTCTCGATCTCTCTCTTCTCTGCCACAATGTATGTTTAGTTATCTTTACCTTTTCTTGGCTTTAAATTTAAGACTTATGATTTCTTGATCGTTCTGATGGCTTGTTTCGTTTTCAGTTATGCAATTTATAATTTCTTAAGACAACGGTTTCCAGAGTATCAATTTGGTTTATTTTTGGTGTATAGTCTAAAACTGTTAGACATTTGATTTAACGTTAAAGATTGTGCATGCTTTTCTGATTACTAAAAGATTACTTAGTCTACGTCTTTTCACCAAGTTCTGAATTTTGATACCCACGTGTTATTTTCTTTTCCATGTTGTGGAAATTGCAGAGAATTTTTTGTTGAATCATTAGAATTTACTTGGATTGATCTCACCAAGTTTTTGTATGGAAGTTTTATAGTGTGTTGTGGCTCGTTTTTGTCATGAAGACTAAACAAGAACCAACAACGAGTGATCTCCACCATCGCCATTCATGAGCTTAAAGCTTGAAGAAAAGTAAGTAAATGCAAAGAGATTTAACTTGATTGGTTCAATAGAACCTACGTCCACGGGAGTCGAAAGAGAGTTTTTATTGATGAGGTTACAAGGAGAAATCTCTCATACTCCATGAACTAGAGTAATAGAGCTAATTAACAGTGTTGTAGATGATGAAGTTTAGAGAGAGAATTATTTTGTGGGTGATGAGTGTGTTGAAGATGATGGAGTGAGCTCCCCCCCCTCCAAGTGTTGGATTCCCTTCCTTATATGATTGTTGTTCACGTACTCCTCATGGCCTTCATCCTTGTCTTCTTGTGTAGTCCAATAATGTGTTGCCATGTGTAGGAGAATGGAATCAAATTGGTTGTAGAGTGGTCCCAACCTCTTTCCATTGGTTGATGTAGAATCTTGATTTGTTTGGAGGTGCATGCATTGTTCTCTTCTTCATGTCAAATTGATTGTAGCTTCATCCGTCTTTGGCTGGGTGGATGGGGATATTTCTGTCGAGCAGTTGATAAAAAGAATGAGGATACGGGATGGGGCAGATCTCCTTCCTGTTGGGCTTAGGAGATGAGCTGGGTTTATCCTCATGCTGCCCATGGATGAATGGAATAGCTTATTCCCGGGAATATAAGTCCACGCTCTTATGTTCTTCATCACACTTTTGTTAATATTTCTCGTATATCCTTCGTTTCTCTAGCGCGTAATGTCACGCCTCATATAGGTGTAATAACACCACAACATAGTGAGCTGTAAAAGTCAAAGTTGAATGAACATCAAATCTCTACTCCGTAATTGATACTTTTTCATATTCAAATATTAAATCTTTGACCTGAAATGCTAGGCAGTGCAGCACTAGCTACTTGTCATCCTTATAACCTTTTCCCTTTATTCTTGAAAAACGACTGGATTTCTATGTTCAGTTTGGTAGTGATCTATCCAATGGAGTACCAGATTCAGTTTAGGGAAGCAGTTAGCTTCATTGTTTTCCTACCCATTATTGGAAGATTCAGGAGTCCTAAAACAACACTCTAATTGTTAAGAGTGCATATACATATTCCTAGACACTCATGATGCTTTATATCACTTATATTGTTCCACTGATATCCTCAAAATTTTGCTAGCGAGCACTCACATTGCTGGAAAAATTTCAATGCTCAATTGATAAGCAATAAATTGATTTATTTTTCCTGCTTTTACATGCCTTCATTTATGCCACAATATTTTCATATGCTCTATGGGTAGCTGTGAAAGATATCTGTTTCCTTTTTTTGTTCTATGGTAGGTTGGTGCTGGTCTTCCTGTCATATCAACCATAAATCGTCTACTTTCATCAGGAGATCCAATCTTTCGAATAATCGGAAGTTTGAGTGGTATTCTTTTCCCCATATAAGATTCTTATTATTACAATTCTAAGTTATTCTTCAGCTTAATAAATGATAAAGAACTTAGGTTAATGAACGTCTCATGATTCTATCTATTAGGTACATTGGGCTATGTGATGAGCAAGGTTGAAGGTGGAAAACCATTTAGCCAAATTGTCAATACCCTTGGATTCAGTGAACCTGGTAATGGTCCAATTCATGCACAAACAACTATTTGATGAATCTTGTGTATATTTCAATGATGCTCAAGATTGGGTCTCTAGACTCTAACAAGGGTTATTCCTGTTCAAGTCTTACATTCAAGCATAAGATAACTAGAAAACGTGAGTATTGTGCTAATGAGCTATGTTGCATGTCAAATTTGAAATTGGAAAAACTTTCTGACAAATGTTAATATGGATCACTGTGAGTTTCCTACCTTGCAATGGAGGCTGGGATTTTTCTTTGTTTTGGTTCATAACAAGTATTATATTGTTAGCATGTACAGTTTCGAGTGTCTTAATGGTTTGCCATGTTACCTGATGAATATGTCACTCTTTTGCTTTATGGTTGAATAACTCTAAGGCTGAATCCCATATTAATTAAATTGAAGCAATGGAGAAAAAAGTGAATCAATTATATCCATAAGTTTGAAAAAAAGTGAACATTCTCACTCTCAGATGACTGATAAATATAAGTTCTTGTTTTTTTTATAGAAGTTTGAAATTTAGAATTTCTTAGTTTACCCTGTCTGTAAATAGCATCTATTCTGCTGAAACTGTAGAAAGTTGGTTATTTCAATTTGAAATTTCATTTCCATCTTATTCCTCGACAATTTTCAGCTTTCTTAATCTGAATCATACAAAAAGATAATGAGTCATGATTCTTCTGTATCGTTATCTCTGGTTTATGTAAATATCAATCTCCTGTTCCTACATTGTCATTGTGAAAGAGATTACAAGATGGACGAGCACTTGAGGTTCACCTCTCTTCCCTTTTTTTTGTGTTTCTATAAGAGAAGGAAATCCAACCATTGTTCATAGTGTTTACACTTTCTTTTTTATTGTATATTTTTCTTTTCTCTCTGATATGTTATTCATCCAACAGTTTGACATAGAAAATATTACACCAAAATAACATATGGAATTTGGACTGAGATCATGTTTCCATAAATTTGAACTTACACATAAAGAGAAATTTAGTAGCGTTGAGTACTATATAAAGGAGATTTATAAGGTCATTAATTAGTACGAGGTGATGCATACACATGATATACTTGTCTCACACTAGACTTTATTGGTATATTTCATCTCTCTTTTTTGTTATTAGAATTTTGCCTCATATTTTTCAAAGTTCAATCATGTTCAAAACTTTTCTTATAAAAGCGAAATGAACAAGCACTTGCATGTTCTACATATTCCAACATAAATTTCCTTGCATTCGATATTTTTATGAATTGGATATAGTGTTTTCATAATCAGACCGGAGATTGAATCGGTGGATGTAGTGGTTCGAGGGTTGTTCAATCGAAAAATTGAATTTTATATATTTTTTATTATATTTTATAAAATTACAATTTATAAAAAAAATTATAATAATCAAAATTATTTTATAATGAAAAATTTAGTTTATATATAAATATAATTAGATAAAATATTTATATTTTATAATTCATACTTTATACATATTTTTATATATTCTCTTAATATTTACATAATTTATAGTCAAACTGATATAAACACGTGGTGCATCACTCCAAGAAAATACATAATTTAATTCAAAATTTAAATATTATATTTTAAAATAAATAAAAATAAAAGTAAAACAATATAAAAATATAAAAAGAAAAACAAAAAAATAAAAGAATTTCAAAAATTGGTTCGACTAGTTCAATCGATTTTACCCGATTTAATTCGGTTCAACATATTAAATCCTATAAAATTATAATATTATTATTGTTAAAGACATAAATACCCTTACATAATATTAAATTAAAAAATTTCTTTTATTCTTACCCCAAAATTTGCTATATGAACCCCAATCTCATAAACCATAAATCTTACTAATTCTCTGTCATCGTATTATAATCAACATATTTACAGACGAAATGTCTGTGTTTGCATCTACAAGAACACAAACTGTTCGGACTCTACAACCGATCAATTGTTCGATTTCTACGATCGAATTGAGTAGGCTAGTTATTAGTGTTCCATCCGTGTAAATGAACACAACATGTTGAACATTTAGAGCCCATTCTCCGAAAGAGCCTACTTTTATTTCGTCGAAGGAGAAGGGGTAGGAAATTGAAGGTTCAATTGCTGATGGTGAGGGGGAGAGGGATTGGACGTCGTTTCTGTTATTTGTTTTTCTAGGCTGGCCTCATCTACTAAGTCACCATGCTTGCTCCAATTCAGAAGCCGGTAATTACTAATTATGGGGTAGTCGGCATTTGTTGATTAAGATTTGTGTATGATTGTGGTTGTTGTTTGCTGATTAAGATTGGTGTGTGATCGTGGTTGTGATGAATGTTTCAAGTAACAAATATGTATTTCATTAAAAAAAAAAAACTAGTATATTTGAAAGGAGATGATGGTTTTCAATTGAATCAAGTATTGATAGATTAGGGCTTTCATTGTATAATGCTTGACTTGAAAAATTAGAGTTCATATGTACATTTGGATATGTACTTCTGCACTGATCTTTGTACTAATGAACGAAAATCACATTACAGTACTCATTCTATTCAATGTTCTTTACATTAATGGATTTAAATTAAGGGGTAAAAAGGTCCTAAATGGGGTATGTTTAGTAAGATATATAATTATATTGGGTTCATTGAGTAAATGAGGTACATTTAGTTATTTCGGTGGTTCGAATAGCCGCTCTCAAAAGTGAAATGTTGTTTTTATTTAAGTTTTTTTATTGGGGCTATATTGTGTGAGACCATCTCATGGTGAGACTATTTTATATTTTTTTAATTAATTATTATTATCATTTTTTTTTAAAAAAAAATTGTCACTTTTTATTATTATAAATTGTTCGTAAAATAATTCCCTGCAACATTATCACTTTTCATCAATTGATTCTCATTTTTCATTAAAAATGTTATCATTTTTTATTCGTATTTCGGAAGTCTTTCCGTGTGACGGTCTTACACAAATCTTAGTTTTTTTTTAATCACTTTTTAAGTATGTAGAATATAATGAAACATGCTAAAGGAAAAATAGGAACAAGTCTTAGTTTTTTTTTTTTTTAATCACTTTTTAAGTATGTAGAATATAATGAAACATGCTAAAGGAAAAATAGGAACAATCTATTAAGAGGATGAGTTACATTGTAGGACAATTTGTTGGAGTTGTAATATACTTCATCCGTACGACGTTAAGATTTTCGTTTTCCATTTTAGTTTGTTTAATGTTAAAGTTTATATTTTTTTTTTGTCAAGTTTATTAGTGCATGTGTCTACTTGATGTTCATTCTGTTGAGGTGTTGGTCGAGATGCTGCGACACTCAGACCAATACTTGCATCAGCAGTAAATCAAACAAGTGCCGTTCCAAGTGCAGCAGCACTTTGAATGACACTGAGAGCAGAAAACTTGTACAACAACAAAAATATCAAAGAAAATTAAAGAACACATCAACGTAACTCATCCACAAACTTACGTTTGTGGCGGCCCCATGGCTAAAACTTCACTAAACTTGGAAAAATAGTGAATACAAAAGTTCTCAAGGATCAAATTCAATCTTTAGAATTTATCCTATCAAACCCGTAAAAGTAGACCTATCACAACAAGATCTAAAAACTACTCTAAAGACGAAAATTGTAAAACGACAATTACAATTTTTTAGCATATGAGAAGAGACCGCTCATCTCTCCAACGCTCCAAAAAGAGTAGACGGGATGCTGCTCGAAGTGTGGCAACACTTCGTGCAACACCCAAAATGGCACCCTCTTCTGATATTGATTTTCTATACGAGGCGCTCATGAAATGAATGACTTTGGACATATTTTATAGATTCATATTATGTCACTTCATTCCTGCAGCAGTTGTGAGACATGAAGTCTCTAACTTCTCCCCACTAAGTCTTCCACTTTCCACTTCCTTAAAAATAGGAAGTATTTGATTCTTCATTCTAATTTCTTCTTGAGAGAAATTAACGTATTTTTTATAAGCGAAATTTAAGCACCAACAAAGTTTAACCAACACAAAACAAGTAATTATTTAATTATTTCATATGCCCACACATAATAATAATAAAACTATTCTCTTCACTACATATTAAAATATTATATTACTTAATCTATATGCAAAAAATAAACATTAAATATTATTTTTCTAATTTCATTACATATTAAAATATTATATCACTTAATATATGTAAAAAACAAACGTAAATATTAATAGGGGAGTAATTCTTAAGCCCATAAGTGTGTGTGGATGAGTAGACATATTGCAACTTTTTGTTGCTTTTGGTTGGGTAGGAGAAGAAGTACTGTCGAAGGGACAAGTTACCTACTATACACCTCTACAACAACAGAAGCAACCAACTTCTGCTCTCACATTTCACTAGAAGCAAGCTAGTTAAACGGCTAATTTAATAAATTTTAAATTTGCTTTAATAAAATTTAGAGTGTGCATGGATTATTAATAATATTCTCTCTCTCCACCTATTAAGTTACTCATTTGATTTGATTTTATAAATGCATTAGAGAATTATTATTTTATAAAGAGAATAATTTGGTGAATCAAGTGTGACGCTCTTTTAAAGAAAATACTTTTAAAGTGAGCTATCAAAATAATAAAATGAATATTTTATCAACGAACAAATGGAGAGAATATATATAAACTAAGTCAGTAGATCATAGGGTGACTCTTCCACTTGGAGCTTCAAAACAGTAAAGTCACTCTTAGAACCGGCGTCTCCCACTCCACCATAAAGTCTTACAAAGTTCACGAACAGTCTTATAATCCGGTTTACCTAACTTATTATGTGAATTTGGTTTTTTTCTTATCCTAAACCATGTGGTCTTCCTTCCAATCCTGTTATACTCTATGTATTAAGGTTCACACCGTAAACCCGGTTCATAGGAGATTAACTCTAAAAAGTTATCCACAACACATTAATTATCAGTATATTTTTAAATCATACACAAAAAAAAATTTAAAAAAAATTGTATACTCTATAGTGGATGGAAATAATATACTCCCTTCATCCCCTTGATACGTATCCATTTTTCCATTTTGGTCTGTCTCATTATAAAGCATATATTTTCCTTTTTGGATTGATGTGACCTACAACCACTATACATGACCACACACTCAACATTAATACAACTACTTACTACACATTAAAATATTATTTTTCTCACCTTACTATATATTAAATTATTATATTCTTTAATCCATGTGCAAAAGTCAACGGATACCTTTCAGGGGATGGAGGGAGTATTTATGACAAAGTATTCTTGACATCAAGTTCACCCTTACATCCGACTTCAAAAAAGTTCACCCTTACATCATGCTGATTTATATCATATTATGTTGGAATATTTAAGATTAATTAATTTGATTTAATAAATCTAACAATTTAACTTGATATGTAAGAGGTCAGGGTAATTTATTTAAAAGTAGGTGGTGACATGGCATATGGGTGAGGGGTGGATAAGAGTTATATAATTTGATTTTACTAAATCCCAATTAAATTAAGGAATAAATGACATAATATTAAATCTAGAAAAATCTAGAAAAAGAAATTGAAAATAAACATAATCTTAGTTTAATATTTAGATTTTATTATAAAATTTGATCATATAATTTTTTTTAACTCATAAATAAAGATGGTTGACCAATAAACTTATATAGGATCGTTCTTACATTTTCTATTTTTATTTTCTTAAAAATATTTTTAATTAATTTAATTTTAATTTAATTTTAGAGTTCAAATCTTTAGTTAAATTTATTTTTATTTTAATATATAAATACCTTAATTTAATTAATGAAATATCATTACACTTTTTAGAGTTAATATTGACCCATGAGACTTTTAATTAAAAAAAAAAAATGGTTGCAAAAGTAACTAGTCAGGCCCGTGTAGACTGAACTATATTTTTTATTATTATTATTATTATTAATTCTCCATTTTTTTTATCCCTATTCTATATGTCACATTTTCACTCATCTTTTCCCTCATTCATTTTTTTTTTCTCTAATACGGTGACAATTATGACACTTTCTCAAACGTTATCATCCCTGTTTCTTTCCTCATGTTCTCTCTTCACTTTTTTCCTTTCACTTTATACAAAAATAGTTGTTATTAATTTTAATCATCACAAATTTTCTTCTGTTATCACTCTCATTATATACAAAATTAATTATAATTTATAAATAAAATATAAATAAATTAATTTTAATTATTACAAATTCCATAAAAAATAACAATACTTTCTTATATATTTTTTTGTGAATTATTGTTACTAATTCTTTTAAATCCTACATAAATAATGAATTAATTATGTATTTATTGTGTTATGTATTATTAATTTAAATGTTAAATTCGTGTTTATAATTTTTTTAAAATATATTTTATAGGGCTGGATCGTTTATCTGTCTGCAGCTTATTAGGATTAGGATTTGATTCATATTTTAATAATCCGTTTAAACTGTTTTGATTATACTGTTTAACCCGCAAGTAGGGTTACTCTACCTTTTCATTTTAGAAAATAAAAAAATTACGGGATAAACCAATGTCCTGAAAATTGGATCGGACCTATCGATTCAATTTATTGGAGCGGGAACCGGATCTGGAACCAATGAGGAAGGAATATAAAATCGTTTTTGGAGTTGTACCGGGTTGGATCGAGTTGAACCGGTCAATACTGAAAAAACTAGTTGCACTGGTTTCAGTGTTTTTTTTTTTTTACTTTTTTATTTTTTTAACTTTATTTATATTTCACTTTTATTTTATTTATTTTAAAACATAATATTTACATTTTGAATTAAATTATGAATTATAATATTGGGTGTGTATATTATAAACTATGTATGAACTATAATTATTTTTATTCAATTATATTTTGATTTAAATTTGTATTTTAAATTTTAAAAAATAATTTAGATGATTATATATTTTTATAAAATATAATTGAAAAAATATAAAATTCAATTTTCGATTGAACCGCCATTTGAACCGATCCAACCGGTTGGAACTCAGACCGTTGCCTCTTTCGGTTCGTTCTCCATCCCGGTTTTCTAATCATTGGGATAAACCAAGTAAAAAAATATGATTACTTTAGTTGGCCGTGGAAAGCATGAGTCTCGCATAGAATTAAATAATCATGATGAGTATGATGCAGGATCCAATTGCATTGCTAAACACGCAGAATATGATAGAAGATGGAGATGGGGCAAAATGAGCTGTAGAAAACCATGATTGAGAAGAAACAAGGCACGTTCCACGCACGTGCGCCATGTGTGCAATCCAACCATTCATCTACAGAGATGTTACTTCAGAGAGACACTTGGAATGATAATATGATCCCTTTTGCAGACTCTAAAGCCACGTCTCATATGACGTTTCAATTATAATTTGGACACCCTCCACAATATCCAAACTCATTTGATTTAAAAATTCAAAAAGATAAAAAGATGTAAACTCTGATTCTATTTTAATCTTATATACTCTATCTATTAATATATTTAAATATGAAGGATTACGTTATTTACAAGAGTTTATAATGTAAATCCGTTTTATAAGAGATTAACCTTTAAAAAATATACTCCTTCGTGGATTTGACATATGTAGATATGGAGTTTAAAAAAATATTTCTAAATTTTATTGATTTTTAGAGTTTATATAATTCTATTATTATTAAAATTAAATAAAAACTAACGCAGTATAATATGACATGAGTTATAAGAAGAATTATAAATTATTTATTTATTTTTTTGAAAAAGTTATAAGATAAAGGGATGACTATATTAGGCTTTGGGTGGGTTTCCAAAATCATAAATGGTGATAATCTATTTTTGTTTTATACATTGGAATGATATGTTATATTTCATCTGAAATCAAAGTTTGGGTTGGGGGGGGGGGGGGGGGGGGGTGTTGAATTGTGATATGCTTAAGAAGCTATTAATTAATGGCAGAGAAAAAGATGAAAGAGGAGAAGATTAATCTATATATATATATATATATATAAGCAAAATAAATCTAATCCTGGCCATTTTATTTTAAAACAAATTTCAACCACCCATTAAAATAATTAAATAATTATAATCATGACCTTTTCAAATTAGGAAATAAGATTTTATTTATTAAAAAATTAATAATATTAAATAGACCAATCAAATTATATAAAAGCAGAATAAATTCAATCATGGTAATCTATTTTTAAAATAAATCTCAACCACCCATTAAAATAATTAAATAATTATAATTATGATCTTTTCAAATTAGGAAATAAAATTTTATTTATTAAAAAAATTAATAATATTAAATAGACCAATCAAATTGCAGGGATGAAAAAACTCAAACCAACAGAATTAGGTCAAATAATACATTGACCAATCAGCTCAAGCCCATAGAATTAGGTCAAATAATCCATTGGCCAATCAAATTGCGAGTTATATATGGGGCTTCCTTACCCTTCATCTGTATAAGGAGTCATCTTCTATTCATTTCAAACACACCGAGAATGATTTTCTAAGAAGATCAAAGACATCAGAATTGTCTGAATAGTTCTTTGAATTCTTCAACGAGAATCAACTCAAGAACGGAACATCTGGAATTCAGGTTCTAAACCGCCTGGATCAAGTGTTCTACAGTCAAAATTTTGAACAGCCTATAATCTGGTTTTAAACCGTCCAGATTAAGCGTTCTATAGTAAAAAAAATTGAACGACCTATAATCTGGGATATTAAAATAATTAAATAATTATAATTATGACTTTTTTAAATTAGAAAATAAGATATTATTTATTAAAAAATTAATAATATTAAATATAAATTCAATCCTAGCCATTTATTTTTCAAAATAAATCTAAAAAAAATCAAATTATGGTCATCTATTTCTCAAATAAATCTCAGTCACCCATTGAAATAATTAAATTAAATAATTGTAATTATAAAATTTTCAAATTAGGAAATAATTAAATAATTATAATAAATCTAATCCTGACCCTTACCATCTATTTCTCAAACAAATTTCAGTAACTCAATAAAATAATTAAATTAAATAATTGTAATTAAGACTTTTTAAATAATTTAGTTCAATCTAGAATAAATCCAATTTTGGCAATTTATTTATTAAACAAATTTGTCCCATTAAAATAATTAAATAATTTAATAAATCTAATTCTGGCCATTTATTTCTCACACAAATATCAGTCACCCAATAAATAATTAAATAATTATAATTGTGACCTTTTCAAATTAGAAAATAATATATTATTTATTAATAATACTCCATTCATCCTACGTATTTTTACTTACTTTCCATTTTGGGCTGTCACATATATTTTTACTCATTCTATTAATAGAAAAAATGCATAATATTTTATTACCTACTTTTTACAATCTCAACAACTTTAATAACTTTTTACACTTTATTCATCAATCACAACAACTTTATTTACCTTTTATTTTTTAAATCACAAATTTATCCCTACTTTTTCTTACATAATATATTAAAAAAATTACATGTCTTAATCTCCGTACCCATACAAATAGGTAAAAATACTCGAGACGGATAGAGTATTAAATATAAATCAAATCCTAACCATCTATTTTTCAAACAAATTTCAACCATCTATTAAAATAATTAAATAATCGTAATTATAACTTTTTTTCAAATTATGAAATAATTTATTGTTTCCAAGGGGTTTAGGGTTTTAGGATTTAGGGTTTAAGGGTTTCAAGGGTTACCTTAAACAAATCTAGGCCACCCATTAAAATAATTAAATAATTATAATTATGATTTTTTCAAATTAGGAAATAAGATTATTTATTAAAAAATTAAAAATATTAAATATAAATCCAATCCTAACAATCTATTTTTCAATCAAATCTCAATCACCCATTAAAATAGTTAAATAATTGTAATTATAACCTTTTCAAATTAGAAAATAATTTAATGTTTCCAAAAAATCTAGGGTTTAGACTTTTTCAAATCAGGAAATAATTTCACCAATTAAAATAATTAAATAATTATAATTATAACTTTTTTAAATTAGAAAATAAGATATTAATTATTAAAATATTAATAATATTAATCCAATCCTGACCATCTATTTTTAAACAAATTTCAACCACCTATTAAAATAATTAAATAATATAATTATGGCTTTTTCAAATTAGGAAATAAGATATTGTTTATTAAAAAAATTAATAATACTAATCCAAGACCAAGCCATCCATTAAAATAATTATTTAATTTAATGTTTTCAAATGGTTTAGGGTTTAGTTCTTAAACAAAATAATTATAATTACTACTTTTTAAAATTAGGAAATAAGATATTATGTATTAAAAAAACTAATAATATTAATCCTGACCAAACCATCCATTAAAATAATTATTTAATTTAATGTTTTCAAAGGGTTTAGGGTTTTAGGGTTGATTTTAGGGGTTTAGGGTTTAGGCTTTTAGGGTTTTAAGATTTGTGGCATAATATTTCTATATGATCAAATCCTGACTATCTATTTCTTTAACAAATCTCAGCCACCCAGAATAAATCCAATGATGGTCATCTATTTCTCAAACAAATCTCAGACACTCATTAAAATAATAAAATAATTATAATTATGACTTTTCCAAATTAGGAAATAAGATATTATTTATTAAAAAATTAATAATAAATTAGAAAATAAGATATTATTTATTAAAAAATTAATAATAAATTAAAAAATAAGATATTATTTATTAAAAAATTTATAATAAATTAGAAAATAAGATATTATTTATTAAAAAATTAATAATATTAATCAAATTCTAACCATCTATTTCTTCAACAAATCACAGCCACCCACAATGTTTATCCACAAAAAAAAAAGGTATGCATTTTTTAAGTTGAACTCAATTATATACCCCTTCATCCCACACTAAGAGTAGTTTTTATTTTTTGGCACGTAGATTAAGCAGTATTATTATTTAATGTGTAGTGTGTAGCTGTATTAGTGGGAGTGTGAGTCCCATATTTTAATTGTATTAGTGGGTGTGTGTGAGTCCCATG
This sequence comes from Pogostemon cablin, assembly GCA_023678885.1. NCBI lineage: Eukaryota > Viridiplantae > Streptophyta > Magnoliopsida > Lamiales > Lamiaceae > Pogostemon > Pogostemon cablin. The sequence continues at coordinate 24,221,533 of CM042962.1, forward strand.
TGTGTAAAAAAGGAAAGTGAACTCTTTGGGTGGGACGACCAAATGAAAAAAATAGACTCTTTAGATGAGACAGAGGAAGTATTAATTTTTCAAAACAACTTATTCTGCAATAAACATCGAATATCTACATGTTTCAGATGAAACATTCTTTTATTTATATTGTAATCAATATTGCGTTCGAAAGAGTTCGTCAATTCACTAAGATGTGTAAACAATAATGGTTTTGAATTGTGTAAATTAGTAATATAGAATCTGATCCTATAATTTAGAAAAATGAAAATTTTATTGTTGCATTTTAATTTGTCATATTATGAGATAATTAAAATAAATAAATAAATAAATAATATAACAACAAGATTCAAACCACACCAAAACCGGATGACTCAAACAAATTTCAACCACCCATTAAAATAATTAAATAATTATAAATATAATTTTTTTCAAATTAGAAAATAATATAATTAAATAATTATAATTATGACTTTTTCAAATTAAGAATCAAAATATTATTTATTAAAAAATTAATAATATTAAATATAAATCAAATCATAATCATCAAAGGGTTAAGAGTTTTAGAGTTTATGGCATAAGAGTTTAGGATTTAGGGGTTTAGAGTTTATGTTATAATGTTTCCAGAGGGTAAAATCCTGACCATATATTTCTAAAACAAATCTCAACAACTCATTAAAATTATTAAATAATTGTAATTATGAATAATCTCACTTCATATTCAAATAAATATTATTTGGTTCAAACATCATAAAATTAAGTGAAATTATTGTTGCCTAAAAATAACACATCCCGTGTAACGCACGGGTGCCCATAATGCCCATAATCCCTAATTTATTATAATTAATCATCTCCACATGTAAGACTAATTTCACTCACTTTAATTATTATTTAATTGATGATTAATTGTACATACAACTACAAGTGTTTTGTTCTTGAGTTATTAATTGTGTGAGGATGGTAGGAAGTCATACGATGAATCTATACAATTTCAAAAGCACTACTATATCTGATGTTTGGAAAGTCAAAGGGAATGGTGCAGATGGATCCTGGCTCTGGTGCACCACTGATGATACGGTGTATGATGCTGTGAAGTCGATGACTCAGCATAATATTGGAGCTCTGGTTATTGTTAAACCGGGGGAGCAGAGCTCAATTGGTGGAATTAATAATTATAATTTTTTCAAATTAGGAAATAATTTAGTCCAATCTAGAATAAATTAAATCTTGACCATCTATTTTTTAAACAAATATCAGCCACCTCTCAGTTACCCATTAAAATAATTAAATAATTATAATAATCCAATCCTGGCCATCTATATTTCAAACAAATCATATAATTCAATAAATATTATTCGGTCAAAAATCATAAAATTAAACGAAGTTGTTGCCCTAGAACTAACACATACCGTGCAACGCACGGGTTAGCTACTAGTTAATGTAGAAAAAGATGAAAGTGTAGAAAGAGAGAGAAAAAAAACCTTCCTTTAGCCGTTATTAATGTATTAATTTATTTTTATACGTGAATTAAAAAACATTATTATTTTATATAAAGTGAATAGTTGTATGGTGATCGATTGGTAGGTGTGGAACCCTTTTATTAAAAATGAAAATAAATATATTTATAATGAACGAATAAAATGATAAAATTAATACCTTATCAACAAACAGAGAGAGTATAAAATGAGAAGAGAGAGTGTATTAACAATGGGTTGATTGACAATTAATACAATTCCCAAGTGTATATAAGGATCATTTTTAAGGAAAATTTTCCGTTCACTCGGCTCCAAACTAGCCCGAATATTATACTCTATCGTCTCTAGATATTAATTTTGTTATTTTGTTCGTCTCAATACAAAGTATACATTTTTTTATTTGATGTGATTCATAAAATAATATTATTATACTCAACTCATTATATATGGGCACACACTCAATACTAATGCAACTATCTACTATACAATTAAAATATTACTCCATCCGTCCCAGGTTAAGAGGGCAATTTTTCCATTTTGGTCGTCCCACCCAAAAAGTCCTCTTTCCTTTTTTTACACACATGGGACCCACACATCCCCTCTAATATAATTAAAATATGGGACCCACACTCCCACTAATACAACTACCCACTACACATTAAATAATGATACTCCTTAATCAATGTGCAAAAAAACAAAATGACCCTCTTACGCGGGGATGAAGAGAGTATATCCTTCAGTCCATTATATATTAAATTATTATACTCTTTAATTCACGTACAAAAAATAAATGAATATTTATTAGCGTGACAGAGGGAATATCTTTTAATATAAAATTATAAAAAAAATTATGTAATTCATTTCTTATTCTATTTGAACTTTAGTAAAGCATACTCCCTCCGTTCCGGATAATGATTCTCATTTATTGTTTTAGTTGTTTAAAAAAAATTGTTTTTTTGACAAATTTTGTTGATTTTAGAGGGTATAGTATTTTTAGATAATAAAAAATAGTATTAAGTAATAGTGTGTGTGTGAAATATTAGTAACAAATTTAAATTAAAATAATTTTTGAGATTGTTGAATAAAGTGATATATATTTTTTTGTTTTAAAATGAAGGAGGGAAGTATATTTTATAAAAATATTAATATTAAATAAATATTTATATATGACGATCAATACAGCTCGATTTTATAAAGAAATATGAAATTGCATTGTCTATAATGAAATATGAAATTGCATTATAGAAAATAATTAATAGTGATCTGTGTAAAAAATACTAATCGCGTGGTTTAGGTGGTTATAAAAAAATTTGTTCATCCCTATTTATAATAACTCTAAATTTCATTATGGATATAGCATTACTCCATCTCTCTATAAAAATGTTTATAGATTGATGTAGATATGAAATTCTAGAAAATTGTTCTCTCTATAAAGAAGTTTATAGATTGATGTAGATATGAAATTCTAGAAAAATTGTTTTTTAACTTGCTTTTAAGGTAGTGTTGATAAATTTAAATAATAAATAAATTATTCGTCCGTCTCATAACAAAGTACTCCCTCTGTCCCCTTCAGAGGTTTTCTTTTTCCATTTTGGGCATCCCATCCAAGAAGTCTCTTTTCCTTTTTTATACACACTCCCTCCGTCCCATAAATAAATTCACACTTTCTATTTTTGTCCATCTCATAAACAAGTTCACACCCCCAAATAAGGAAATACACACAAATCAATAACCCCACAACACACTTTAATTTCAAAATTGTCATCCATTTACAACTTATATAACTTACTTTATAATTTATTTATTACCTAAAAATACCAAACTACCCCCAAAAAGCAATTTTTTCTTAAACTCCGTTTCTACAGTAACTGTGAACTTCTTTATGGGACGGAGAGAGTATAAGACTCACATACACCTACTAATATAATTAAAATATGAGATCCACACACCCACTAATACAATTACTCACTAACATTAAATAATAAGAGTGGGTAAACCGGGTTTATATAGGCTTACACATAAACTCTATTTTTTAAAATTACTCTTTAGTATATAAAAAATTATTTTTTGAAAAGTAATAAATTTTAGGCAAAGACTTGAGTGAGACCGTCTTGCGAATCCTCTTATATGAGACGGATCATCCATTAATTCATTAATAATATTTTAAAGGGCACTTTTTGGTCGTAGTCAAATTAGAAAATTAAAAATTTATTTGCAAAAGTAAATTGATTAGGGCTTTATATATCACGAACAATTCATAAGACTAATAAAAGTTAATGCATGATAAAGAAAAAAGTGATAATTATTTAATTAAATTAATTTATGAACAATACGTATAGAATGAATAGAAAATGATAATAATTTCAATATAAAGTATAATAAAAAAAGTAGAAATTTTTAATTAATAATTAATAATAGGAAAAATTACTTATACGTACCCATTTTGTACCCCTAATTATACGATACATTGATTTAAAATAATTACTCTCACATACAAAATATTAAAGTAAAATACCAAATATAATCCTAACCCATACACTTTTAAACTACAAACCCTAAACCCTCACCCACCGCCGGACCGCCAGCCGGCCGCCGAAAAACTGCCACCGTCGTCTGACCGCTGCCAGCAGGTCGCCAGACCTCCGCCGAACTACCACAATTTTTTGCTGCACACATTTTTTTACTGCACACACTTTTTTTACTACACACACTTTTGCTGCACACAAATATTTATGTGCAGCACATTGTAAGGGTAATATTGGAATATCACTATATATTTATGTAGTTAGTAGTAATTTTTTTTATATGTTTGTATCTCATAGTAATTAAGGATTTTTTTGTGAGCTTAGTAGTAATCCTCCCTTAATAATAATAATTATTAATATTTTTATTAAAATGATTACTTATTAAAAAAAATAATAAATTAAGAAGAGTATGTAATTTCGAATCAGGCGCGCGTGTGGATCGCAAATTTGATTCCAAGAAGCCATGGTTAATTAATTTAAAACCATACACGCCCCTTTTTTTTCTTTAAATTATTTTTAGTTTAATTCGAAACAGCGTATTAAGATTAATGTCTTACCCAAAACCTACCCCAAATTTTATATAAAATAGTAATAATTCATGTCTCTACAAAGTAATTTTTTATTTATTAAAGAGTAATTGAAAAATCAGGATTTATAAGAATTTTAAGAATAGTTTTTTTAATTTTGAAGAGTAACAATTTATGTGTCTAAAGAGTAAATTTTCATGTACTAAAGAGTAATAGAGTTTATATATAAATGTATGTAAACTCAGTTTACACACGTATTTGTGAAATACTAATAATACTTCTTAATCAATGTGCAAAAAGTAAAAGCACTCATTTGTATGGTACGAAGAGAGTATGCATTTCTTTTTTTGGTAGATGAGACCCACACAAAACAATTACTTCCTCCAGAGCAAAGGTCACCATTTGCTATTATTATTTTATTTATAGTGGGTAGTTGTATTAATAGTGAATGGTGGGCCATACGTGTGCCCTTTTACTAAACACAAACACTTGTGTAAACCGAGTTCACGATGTAAAACATGTTGTCCTCTTCCAATCCTATATACTTTATGTATTGCTAGGATGTTTAAATTAAGGGAACCATAGGTAAATTCGATTTACAAGATACTAACTCTTGTTAAAAGGAGAAAATGAAGACCTTTGAGTGGAATGCCCAATATTATAAAATAAGAATTTTTCGATGGGACGTAGGTAGTATTATGTTCACATGGCCCCACGCACTATACTATTACAAATATCCATTACATATTAAATATTATTTCTCTCATTTTACTCCATATTAAAATATTATAGTGCAAAAAGCATATGTGAATTATAAAGGGGTAATAATGAATGTGAAAATTTGTATTATATTTTAGTATCCAATTTAATACGCTATGTAAAATTTATGTTCGTATTTGATCAAATAAAGTACTCCCTCTGTCCCATTCTAATGGTTATATTTTTTTTTGGCGTCTCATTCTAATGGTTACATTTCACTTTTTAGCATATGAGACTCACATAAATTAATTACTTCTCTCTTCATGGCCCCACACATCACATTAATACACCTACCTATTTTACATTAAAATATTATTTCTCTCACCTCAATACATATTAAAATATTATATTTATTAATTCACATGCAAAAAAACAAACATAATCGAACGATGGAAGAAGTGTTTATGGAGTAATGATAAACTCATAGGTGGCATAAAATTGGGAAAATAAGATAGTTTCCTTTTTAACCGTACAAGACAGCGCACCGACAGTTTTAACTGATGAATTAATGTGTGACATTGTAATCTGAACTTACCAATTTTTTACTATTTTCTCTAACTTTGAATTCTAGAAAACAAATATAAAAAAAAAAAAAAGACATGGAACAGAGTTCAGTTGGGTGGGCGGTGGGTCTATTTTACTCTACTCAAATTCCACGCACCACCATTCGTACTGCATCTTCTTCATCAATTCTTCTTCCTTCTCCCATTCCATTGTCAGATTACTCCAGTTTCCATAATTTCGGAGCCCTCTTTGTACACCTAATACCTCATACCACTTTTCTAACCCGATCAATTGAGAGAATTTTTCCTCAATTGGTCTGTTTGATGATCTCTTCAATTCATACCCAAAAGCTGGATGCTGCTGCGAGATTGATGCAATTTACGCTTTTTTTAGTTAATTCGACGTTTGATCTTTGTGTACTTGAGCTCGGGCTGTTTGAAGGCTTGGATTTGAGCTCTCTGGATCTGCTATTCAGTTGAGGTTTTGAAATGGATAATGCTTGAGTTCAGCAAGGGAGATTCATTTTGAAAAGGGCAGTATGTCTTGGAAGAGCAGAGGAGTAGAGTCGCCTTCGAAGAACGCTGTGTCGAGAAAACTGACTCTTCTTCTCTGTATTGGTTGTTTTTGTGTTGGAATGCTGTTCAGCGACAGGTTTGATCCTTTCGATTTCAAATTAATATTGTTTTTAGATTTTTTAGGGTTAAGGAATGTGTTTAGTGGTGATTGATTGACAATAGCAGTTTGCTATGATGGCCAAATTATGCAATGATTATTGGCGGTAATTGATCATCAACGCATTCATGACTTCCAACCGATTCCATTGATCTGTATTCCAATTGGAAAGTGTGAATCCACTTTTTAGTATCACATAGTGCTGCTAATAATGATAGCCTTTTTTAGAAGTGAATGTACATGTGCCGAACGTGATGTATAATTTGATTTAGTTAATTGAATCTGTTCCATCTTCCTTAGGCTTTTTGCGAATCTTCTTACCTGTCTCAGACTTTCTTGTGTTTCAAACGTGGTAGAGGTACATTATAAAACAAAATGAGTCAAAATTGGGGGATAGCCTGAAGCTCACAATTAGGCATAATGATGCAACTATGTTAGAAATTACCGTTCGAATTGGAGTGGTTGCATCTTTTCCATTTCTGTTGCCTGGGATTGTAGAAGTTTTTTTAGTCAAAACTAAGCTAATCTCCCTTGGTTCTTACGCTGTAAAATGTTTTTGGCACATTTATTTGATGTTATATGTCTTTGAGTTAAGTTCCACCCAAATTAACAATCTTATGTGCATGTTTAAGAAGTCTGAGTTGTAGAGTCTAATAATAAGTTGGAGATTGATTATTTATATAGAATATTTTAAATTGTAATTTGACTTACCCTTTTATTGCCTTGCATTTACTTTTGAAAGTAATAGTATATATCTGTCATTCTTGCTTAAGTATTCCTGAGAAGAAATGTGACAGATTTTTAAATTTTTCTCTTAATTCGGATGTTTGGTTTACCATGTGCTGCTTCATACCCTTGTCTGATTGTTTAATGCTGACAGGTGGGCAGTGCCAGAAGCTAAAGATGTATCACGGTCGCGAGGGACCGCAGACGAAAAGCTGAAGTTACTTTCAGATGGTTGTGATACAAAAGTTGTAAGTAATTGATTATTACCATTAGTGTTTCTCCTGCCATTCAAAATCTTAGGATTCAGCTAAATTGCTAATAATATAAGCACAGAAAGTCTCTTTTAGAATTTTTTCATAGAAGATTTTATTTCTTATCAAGAGATTAGTGCAAATTAGTTGCTTATTAATATTTCAATTTGCGTTTTGTCAGAAGGATGTGAGAGGGGTGTCAAAGGATGTATTAAGCAAGGTTCCAAACACACAAGATGCTATTCAGTAAGCACATCATGTCTTTGAATGTCTATTTTTAACACATTCATCAGTGACTTTGATCAATTAACTCATGGACACATTGCAGCACCTTGGATAAAACAATTTCAGATTTGGAAATGGAATTGGCTGCAGCAAGGTCTGTGCAGGATTCCTTAGTCAGTGGTTCACCGATATCCGAAGACATTAAATTCCCAGAGTTAACCAAAAAAAGAAAATACTTGATGGTTGTTGGCGTAAACACTGCTTTTAGTAGTCGAAAGAGAAGAGACTCAGTACGTGCTACTTGGATGTTTGAAGGTGCTTCATATATATATATATTTATTTATTTATAGAAAAGTTGTCCTTTTACCTGTTCAAATTTAATTCATTGCACAATACAGGTGAGAAGCGGAAAAAGCTCGAGGAAGAAAAGGGAATTATAATTCGATTCGTGATTGGTCACAGGTGAAGAAGTCATACATGTGGTGGTTTGAACATTATTTGGCTAAGTCGTCTTTCGTTTTGTGTTTGTGATACCTGATGCTTAGTATAATTAAATATCAATTGCATGAATATCTGCTTGATATTTATTTTCTTGCAATTATCCAATCAGTGATTTTCCTTCTTAAATCTTCTTCTTTTGCAAATTTTACCTGGGTATATGACGTGTTTCTCCAATTCTGCTTTATATAATTTAACACACTCAAAAAGTTAATAGCCTTAATGAAATCATCAAGTAAGTACTTCCAACTTCCAACTTCCAATCAACCTTAAATTTCATTCAGAACCTTTTCCTGGATTACACTTACCTTTGGAAAGTCCTCTAGTATCATTTTTACCTTATTTATCATGTAAATGTCTTTTAACAAAATATGAAGTCTAGTGTCACCTTATATATTTGACCCTCTACTTTCCAGTGCAACATCTGGTGGTATTCTTGATAGAGCTATTGAAGCAGAAGATAGGAAGCATGGAGATTTTCTAAGACTGGTATTTTATTAACTTTTTTTTTTTTCTCTTGTAATATATATGAAGCTTATACATGCACCTGTTCTGCAATATACTGTTATAACACTGTTTTAGGAATCATATCATTATCTTCACCTATTGTTGTCATATTTTTTAGGAACATGTTGAAGGATACCTTGAATTATCTGCCAAGACGAAAACCTATTTTACCACAGCTGTTCAACTTTGGGATGCAGATTTCTATGTCAAAGTTGATGATGATGTGCATGTAAACATAGGTAAAATGAAAATATTGTTTATTTAAAATTAACCCTACAATTATTGTTGTTTATGTTTCTTAAACAGTTCATGATGTGCATAAGTTGCATATTTTATAAAAATGAAGTCGATAGCTGTAAATAGCATCATTGATAGCATCCTTAATTCAAGAATTCGATGCAATTATGATCAGAAAATACCCACTACCATAAAGTTGCTTTATTGGGTTAAAATGGCTTTGGAGTTAAACCCATGTAATAAATGTGCCGGTGCACACCTACCTGCATTTGTGTAAGGGAGATAATCTAATTCAGTTTCAGAAAGTTGCTTGGACTGGCTATTTTATGACATAGAATTTTTTTCTTCTTGTAATCGTTTTTAATACTCATGGATATCCTTTTTCCATATTACAACTCTCGGAAAAATATGAATGCTTAACCAACAAGTTCATATTCAACTCTGAACCTGTTGTGTCCTTTTCTTTTTCCCACTCTTTTCATTTATCTCCTTCTTGTGATCTAATCAACCTGCATTATGATGGTTACTACATAAAAATTTTCAATTTTACCTTATGATGTTTTAAATGCAGCAACGTTGGGAGCAACTCTGGCTAGACATCGTTCAAAATCTAGGGTGTACATCGGTTGCATGAAATCTGGTCCAGTCCTGGCTCAGAAGTAAGCAAGATAAAGTTATTCTGATTACAAATTCAGCACGAATTTGATACTGCTTTGATTTAAACATTGGTGTTGACTGTAGATTTCCCTTTTTATTCCTTGCTGTTGGTTTTGTCATTATGACTACAGGGGGGTGAGATATCATGAACCTGAGTATTGGAAATTCGGTGAATATGGGAACAAATATTTTCGTCACGCCACAGGGCAGTTATATGCAATTTCTAAAGATTTAGCCACCTATATATCTATCAACCAGTAGGTGTTCTCCTGAGCTTGTTTTTCTCTCTCTATGTATATTTTTTTTTTTATCTAAAAAGCTAAGTACATCAATTTATTCTTTATCCCTTATATTTTATTTTGGTAGGCACGTTTTGCATAAATATGCAAATGAGGATGTTTCCCTGGGATCTTGGTTCATTGGGTTGGATGTGGAGCATATAGATGACCGAAGATTATGCTGTGGGACTCCACCTGGTAACATCTTTTTGCTAAGTGCACTGTGTTACATTGATGACTTTACTTCATTCATTAAAATCTACTTATATCCATATCAATACTAATATTGGAGTGCTGCATTAGGCATAAAACATATAAAGATCCCTGAACCGTTAACTTATATTTCTATTGGATCCCAAACAATTTTTTTAGTTAAAATACCCTGCAAGTATTAAATCTTATTTCAAGGAATCCTTTAGAATTACAATTGTAAGAATGTCAAGCCATACTACATGTTATGTTACATGTGAACTTTTTTTTGCCAAAAGTAAATTCAAACATATTTATCAAAAATTATTTCACTGATACATCATAAGAACAATTATATTAAAATTGCTTACAACAAACACATACTCCCTCCGGCCAATAAATTTTAATACTTCAAGAACATTTTACAAAATAAATATTTTGGGGACCTATCAAGATATATGATTATATTTATGGGCCTTTTAAAACATTATGCTAGCATATGATGGAATAGGATGCGTCTTCATATGTGAAAAATGTTAGTTATTGATTAAATACATAAGGTTAGTTATGGAAGAACATGTAGTGCCGGTTCCAGTCTCTTAATTATGTTAGTGAATTCACAGATTGTGAGTGGAAGGCCCAAGCAGGCAACATATGTGTTGCTTCATTCGATTGGAGCTGCAGCGGAATTTGCAATTCTGCTGATAGGATTAAGGAGGTCCACCGTAGGTGTGGAGAAGGTGAGAATGCTCTGTGGAATACAGCTTTTTGATCAGTATGGTTTCTTTTCAATACGACAAAGGCATTGATGTCCTATATCAGGACAATGCTTAAGAATATTCTTTGTTTTACATGGTTCTTTCTGATATTTCCATGTAAGACCTGTAATATGTGTATAAGAGAGGGAAAATAGTGGGAAGAAAGGTTGCTGTGGATATCCTTACAGTTTTAGCTGAGGAGATAGGGAGCAGCTATACGTAGAACATAGGTCTTTAGTATCAGTGAAACTCGTGATAATCTTGAGTGTTCACGTGAGCTTGCATGGCCATTTTGCCTGCGAATTTCTGAACTCTTTTTTGTGGTGGTAGAAAGGTGAAAGTTTAATAAAATAAGCAGCATCTATTTCATCTTTAAAAATCCAAGTTCTGATTTTCAAGATTTCTGCTTGATGTGTTTAATTGATGAAAAGATATCAGCTTTATACTCCTAGTATAAAGGGCTAAGAAGTCTATTAACTTCCATGAAAGATTAGTGATATTAAGATCCATATGATGTCGTTTCAGATGTAACCATTTGTATCATTGATGTTTCTTAGTTGTAATGAATTTGTTTAGGAGCACAATGTTTCATGGTTTTAAAACTGTAAAGATGTTATTACATTTTATTAGTTATATTATAATTTTTTACTTATGCCGCAAATTATTCATAAAGATAATTCACTTGAATAATTGTTAATTTTCATTATTAAAACATAGTTTTTTATTAAAATGGGGCAAGTCTTGTGTGAGACCTTCTCAATTAATGAAAAGTAATAATGTTGTTTAATGAATAATTTATAGTATAAGTGAAAAGTGATAATATTTTATAGTATGAGTGTGAAATGCTTATTGTTACGTGTATTCATTGCACACAAAATAATCAATCACCAAGTATTAAAGATGTAATTGTAGTTTAGGCAAACGACCAAGTTAAATATTGAACCAAAAGGACAAAGTATTATCAATTTAATTATTAACGAAATTAATTAAGACGAAGGCAATAAGATTTGGGTGTTATAATCTATAACTAAAAATACTAAAATTAAATAACAATTAAAATAAAATAAAACATTAGAAGAATTCGAAGTAAAACCAAATATGGAAAATAGTTTGAACTCCTTAATTTTTTTGTCATGTACCGACCAACTCTACTTTATAAACTATGAATGCATCATTTATATATGCAAACTTACTCTATAGACACAAGTAAATAAGCATGTAAAGATTGGATATCACCTTGGAGCAAGAGGTTTAATTTCATCCCTCATTTTAGGTACTATCAGTATCAATTCTTTCCCCCGCGGATGGTACTCAAATTTGATATGATCTCCCATTTTAGGTACTATAAAATTATTCTATTAATGCTGCTTATTAACCCGCAATTAATGCTTTAACAAACATTCATATTCAATAGTTCTAATGAAATCTCGGGAGTATTGGTTCCTCCTTATAATCATAACATGCAACCATTTTTAGCGATGAACGCACTCAATCTACAATCAGATATATATTCAAACCATATATAACAGTTGAAGATGCACAAAACGATCGTGAATATGAGTTTAAAAGGCACAATCAAATATAAAATAATCCACAAGTAGTGTTGTCAGCAGTGTACTACAAGAGAGTTCAATTAAGTTATAAAAATATTCATAACCATAGCACTACAAAAATGTTCTAGCCCATGATGTTACAAGGAACACGCATGGGGTTGGATAGATTTTATCCATAATCTGGAAAATCAGAAATAAGAAGAGAATTAGGAAAACCCTAGATAGCGATCCTTCTTTATTTGGTCTCTTCAAATCCTCTTGGTTCTCCTTCTTTATTCGACATGCTAATCTTCACATTGATGGATGTAGGAAGGGATGGATTTTGAGGAAGATAGGGCATGGATGGTGTGGGGGGTGATCCTCTTGTGGAGGTGGTGTCTCTCCACTTTTGGATGTGAGTTGTGTAAGATTATACTTGTAGACTCTCCAGTGGACCTTTAATGGGCTTTTCACTTCAGAACACGTACATACACGCACTAGGGGTGTAAAAGTATGGATATGGAGCTGTCCCGCGGCCTGTTCAACTTAAACACTTGGTCGAACAACACTACCCTTAGTCGAACGAAAATCGAACAAACATCGGCAATTAGATACACCTCTATGGACCTTGCTCGACCAAAGTGATTGGTGGAACGGGAGTCTTCTTGGTCGAACGGGACCACTGCGATCAAATTCATGTCTTTGAACCTTCAGGGACCCCGTTCGATTCGAACGGGAGGTGTTGAGATCGAACGGGTGGTCAAACAGCCTTGCGCAGTCTCACATTTTGGTGCATAACTTTCACATCCAAACTTTGATTTGAGTGATTCTTGAACTAAAACGTTCCTATCTTTCGTGGCTTTCCAACGATGTATTACATGACGAGTTTGAAATTCCACACAAACTCAAAAAATTACACAAGTTGAGTCTGCGTTTTTTCAGCATTCCTCAAACTTTGCACTTTTGATAATTTTTCCACCTAAAATACAATAAACACCTCAAATGCACATTTTCTCAAATATATGGAATATAAGAGATTGGTGCTAATATATGACAATAATTCTTATAAAAAAGATGTTAAATTAGACATTAAAATACGCTGATTTTCACTCTCAACACTTATTCATAAGGCTTATTCCATATTTATAGTCTCTCTTGATTTTTTAGTGTTTCTTATCATATTTATAGTTGCAAAATGAGGTATAGAGAGTCGTAGGGTTTCTGGTGAAGAAAGGGTTTATATTCTGGATTACGGATTGAATTCCCTATACCACATTCCATGTTTTATAGGTTATTCACAATAAAAAAAAATTATACATTACAAATGACCATTAAACCCTTGAATCATGTGGTAAATTTTGGGCATTGATTAATGATTATGACACATGTGAAGAATCTAATAAATGAAATAAGAGATTAAATATAGAAATGGAATAGATGATTTTATTTGAATGGATCATAGAAATGCGGATCAAATTTGGGTGCAACCTTTTAACTAATTGCATGCAATGGTTAAAAAAAAAGTATATAAATAAAATAAAATACTTTTCAGTCAAAGACTTAGCAACTTTTGCCCATTAATCCAACAGTGATTAAATGTACGTAAAACAGAAAAATAGAAATGCAAACCATTATAATACAATTATAATTATACACAAGCGACTGAAAATTAATCAACATAATAATTTTCTAGCTAGTAATGACATTTTATAAGGTGGAAAATAATTAATAAAAGAAGAATGGAAATTAAAAGGTCTGTTGGTGATCATGTTTATAAGAAAGAAAAGGGGGTTGAAAGGTGGTAAAGAGTCTAAAGGCAGAGACAGCAGCCAAGAAGAGGGAACAGCAGACAGCGATGACGTGGAGGGCTAAAGCCAGTCTGAATCTATTGCAGAATCTGGGGTAAGAAGCACATGCTTGACTCCATGAAACCTGTGGTTCTCCATTGAAGGCCAAGTAAAGAAACTCCCCTTGTGCTGCCATAGATGTCACCATTAGGTATGCCATCACCTAAAAATATCCATTAAACATACATCACCCTACTTGTATAGTTATAATTAAATAATTGGGGAAGTTGTGTGCATAGTTGTTAAAGGCGAGAGATGCATAAAGGTGCAAATGCCTTGTTGGAGCCTAGGGCGAGGCGCACGCCTGAGGTACAAACCACTCTAGAATATATACACATTAATATATCAACTCAACACACAATTGTCCAACTAAAGGTAAAAATAAAATAATATCAACTAATAATACATAATAACTCATAACATAATCATAAATTAAAAACTCTACACAATGTCATAATGAATTTCACAATTCAAGTACTCAACACAAATAGACAATCACATCAAATAAATAAGCAGAATCCTTCAAGTTTAAGAAAATGTCAAAGACTCCCAATGAGATAAAAAAATCATAATTATCATGGTCTATCGACCTCCTCATAATCTTCATTCTCTTCTTCACCATCAAATTGATCATTAAATTCATTAAGGTTGTGTTTGAATGAAAGGATTTGAGTAGGGATGTAATCGAGCCGAGTCGAGCCGAACAACTCCGGGCTCGAAGCTCGGCTCGAATTTTTTTAAGGGGCTCGAGCTCGGCTCGAGCTCGAGCTCGATTCGAATTTTGTTTCTAAGGCTCGAGCTCGGCTCGAGCTCGAAATATAGAGCTTACGAACATTTTGCGAGCTCGGCTCGAAGCATTTTTAACTGAAAAAAAATCAAACTCAAGCTCGAGCTCGAGTTCGAATTCGGCTCGAGCTCGGGCTCGTTAAGCTGAAAATTATTATTTTTGTTTTTTTAATGTATAAAGGCTTGATTGAGATTGTCTCGTGAATAATAAAATTTTATTAATAATTTTTTTTATAAAAAGTGGTATCTAGAGCTATTATAAATTTTTATTAATTATTAGAAGTATTAATTACTTCTATTAATTAAAATATATTTTAATAATATAACAAAAGATTTTTTTAATTAACATTTATAAGTATATGGAGTATATATTTAATTTAAATTTTGAGGTAGGATTTGTGTGAAACTCTTTACATAAGACAAATAAGAAGTGATACTATTATTAATTAAAAGTGATATTCAATCGATAAAAAGTAATAATGATGTAGTGAACTATTTTATGAATAATTTATAATATAAACAAAAACTAACATTTTATATGGAATATAGAGAAAGTGATAACATTTTATGAACTTTTTATTTGTTTCACGTAAGACCTTACGTAAGACGGTGTCACACAAGTATTTGCCTAAAATTTGGATGTATCTTTATGTTATCCCATTAACAACAACAACAATAACAACAACAACAACAACAATAATAGTAATAATAATAATAAAAGGCAAATATGGGTGTATATAAGTTTGAAATTTCTCCTTCAAATAAAATTATACTATTAAAATATAAATAAATAATTATATTTAATTAATTTATTTTTACATAAAATTATATATATATATATATATATGTATATGTGTGTGTGTGTTAATAAGGTGTCGACTTTAAAATACTTACAATTTTATTAATTACTATTAGTTACAATTTAATATATATAAATACCTATATTTATTCAAAATTTAAGTATAAATAAATCAAAATTAAGAGTCCAACTGTGGTGCATCGGGTGCATCAGTGCACCTAGACGATCTTAACCGTCAGATTAGTTTTAAATTTAATCTATACCATTAAATAAAATAAAATAATATAATTAATTTTCTTTTATTAAAAAACTACCCACACCCTTATTATTAACTTATTAACTACAGGTGCACCGGTGCACCCGGTACATTGCAGAATAACCCCAAAATTAAATCTTATATAGAGATGAAAAATTAAAAAAATTACATTTTTAAACCCATTATAAATAGGCAAAGACTTGTGTGAGAACGTCTCATATAAGGGCTTACGTGATACAGTCAGAAAGTGATAACTTTTATATTTAAAGGAGATATTAAAATTAATAAAAAGTGATAATGTTATTTCATGAAGCATAAATAAAAAGTGATAATATTTTATAGCGAAAGTGATAACATTTAATAGCAAAAGTGATAATTATTTAAAAGAGTGTAATATGATCTCACGTGAGACAGTCTCACGCAAGACCTACCATTATAAATATGACTTTTAATTCATTATTTAGAATTAATAACATGCGTTCTCTTTTTAATTTTATTTTTATTTATTACGTTTTAATAATTTCATTATTTTCATAGTCATACTTTAAATTTTTTTTATAATTTAAAGTATACTATATTTTTTAAATTATAAATTTATATCCCTTATAAATTATATTGATACAAGTATATATATATAAGTTTATTTATTTATGTAAAAAATTTTAAACTCTAAAATTACCATATTAATATGTTATAATAAATAATAATAATAATAATAATAATAATAATAATGGAGTAATAATATGAAGAATAAGCATATTCACCACTATTCGAGCCTATTATCGAACACGTTCACGAGCTTATAATCGAACACGTTCGCGAGCTTTATAAACGAACATGTTCGCGAGCCTATAAACGAACATGTTCGCGAGCTTTTAAACGAACATGTTCGCGAATACGTTCGCGAGCTTTCGAGCCAAACACCCTCGGGCTCAAGTTCGGCTCGAAAAAATAATCGAGCTCGGCTCGGCTCGTTTTTTTTCACGAACGAACTCGAATGAATTTTTTTTCGAATCGAGTCTCGAATAGTTTGCGAGCGGCTTGGTTCGTTTACATCCCTAGATTTGAGGAGGAATTTATAAATTCTTCCTTCAAATCCTTCCTTCATGTTTGGGTAACACTTGAAATCAACGGATTTATAAATCCAAGATTTTAAATCAATGGATTTCAAATCATTGGTTTGATTTTGAATTTTTTTAGTTGTTTTTGAATGAATTTCAAATCCTCACTAAACGTGTCATTTTGAAATACTTCCGTTGTTGTGTAATTGATATATTAATATATAAAAATAATATATAAATTAATAAATAAATTAAATATATATATATATATATATATTTTATATATATTATATTTTAAACTCTACCACCCACCCCACCCCTACCCACCCCCAATTTTTCTTTTCATAAAATTTTATTATTCAAATATTAAAAATCTAAAATTTTATAAAAAAAAAAATTTGGGGAGGGGGAGGTGGAGGGGGTAGAGATAAGTTGGGTGATAGAGTTCCCTCCCAAAAAATTTTTTTTAATAAAATTTTAAATTTTAATCTTTAATATAATAAAATTTTATTATTTTTATTTATCATATATAAAATTCTATTTTAAAAATAAATTTTGAATTATGGATTTGAAATCATTTCAAAGATCCATAATTTATCAAAACAGTGGAATTTAAATGAATTGATTCAAAATCCAATGAATTTAAAATCCACTTAACTTTAAATCATTGGATTTACCACTCATTTTCAAATCCATTGGATTTGAAATGATTCAATCCAAACACAACCTAAGTTTTTACTCTTCATGAAAACCATAGAAAAATAAAATTATGAAAATGTACTGAGGCGAGCCTTTTATGTATAAAAAAGACGCATGAAGTGCACTAAGGTGAATAAGGGCAAGAGTTTTTTTAACATCAAACTAAACCCCAAAAAACCAAGAATCCCAGGCAATGAGGCCTCGCCTCGCCTAAGGCACGCCTGAGGCGCGCCTTTAACAACTATGCTTGTGTGAGACCGCCTCACGTAAGTGATAACATTACGATGGAAAATGATAATGGTGCAGTAAACTATAAAAAGTGATAATATTTTATAGGAAAAGTGATAAAATTTTATAGGGAAAGTAATAATAATATTATACTTTTATTCATCATCCATTATACTTTAGAAAACATACTTTAATAATCATTAAGCATAATTTATCTACATAGCAAACATACTTTAACATGTCATACAATCTGTCTCACATAAGTAACCTCTAAAAAAACTTTGTTAAAAATTTAAGTTAAAATATATTAAATTAATAAAACTTAGATACCCTCATTATAATAAAATAAAATTATATTATTAATGTATGTTTACTTTAGTGCTTTTTTCGATTGAACATACTAAACATTATAAAAAAATTCATATATATTACTTTAAGAAATCCAATCGAGTAGAACTAAACTCCTCATGTACAGATCCAAACAGAATTTTCGAAAGCTTCTTTGAAAACTCCTTCATTGCAGTTGAAACATCAATCATCCGGAGAAACAAAAAATTATTAAATTATCAGAAAAAGTTCGTCCAACTACAAATATTAACCTCGCCAAATTTTGATGAAAAATCTCTTAGAATGACTTGATTAAGTATTAAACGATTAATCTATCTATGAATTTAAGTTTTTAGATGAGATAATCATTTAACATGATATTAGAATTAGGGTCTAGAAAAAAATTAAATCCCTACATATGACGGACTGTGTCAGAGTGACTTGATTAAGTATTAAACGAAGAATAATATTTTGTTCGTTAACAGAAAGGACAAAAGAATTCGGTTAATTTTGGTGGACCATCTCACATTAAGATTATTTTACACTTTCGTAATTAGTACTCCCTCCATTCCACAAAGGTTTGCATGCCTCTTCCGGCACGGAGATTAAGAAAAGTAATAACTTTTAGGAATATTATGATATTTTTGGTAATAAATAAATGATAAAATATGTTAGGTGTGTGTTAGGTAAGTGTAGTTTTTTTGTAAATAAAGTGTATGAGGAATGATGATTGTGTTTGACTTTTTGCTTTTTTAGGAATGTGCGAACTTTGTGGGACAATCGAAAATAGAAAGTGTGTCATCTGATATGGGACGGAGGGAGTACAAATTTTTATTAAAAATATTATCACTTTTTTTTTTCATTTATACTATAAATTTTAATGAAATAATTTATTGCACAATTTTCACTTATAATTAATTGATTATCACTTTTAATTAAAATTTTCATCACTTTTTATTCGTTTCACGTAAGTCATTTTATGAGACGATCTCACACAGGTATTTGTCTTTTTTATTTTATTACTCACTTGGTCCCATAGTAAATTTCTTACTTCCCATTTTTCATTTTCGTTTGTCTCACATTAAACATCATCACCCATAAAAAGAAATATTATATCAATCATCAACTTTTAAAGTACTTAATTAATTACAAATATGTCACTCTTACCTAATACAAATAACATAATTTATAATTGATTTATTACCTAAATACTACATTACCCTCCAAAAGTCAATAAAATTGGTTAAAAATATATTTTTTTTAAATTATGTATTTACATTAATGATGCAATTTAACTTGGCATGGGAAAAATACTAAATTAGTAAAAATTGGACAAAATTACTCCCTCCATCCACTTAAAACGTCTCAATTTTACTATTTTAGGTATTCACTCCAAAGATAATTATTTTCCTTTTTAGTAAAAAAACCTTATATATAGCTTATTATCCATTACTAATATAACTACTCGATACATATAAAATAATAATATTTCTTAATTTACGTATAAAATGTAAAGGGACCTTTTGCATGTGACGGCGGAGTATATTTTCATGCCGAAGTCCTACGTCTACAATAATGCACTATAACAAATGCTAGCTACTTTATCACATCTCTTCACCAACTCTTACAAGAAACCTACCTTATTCACTTAAGAGTGCAAATGAGGAAAGTGGTAGGAAATTGTGATTAAATTCTCCCTCATAAAAAGTAGGATGTGGAACAGTGGAAGATCATTAATTATAACATTAAATTCAAGAATCAGAGTTCGGAAGATAAATGAAGTTGGCCTTGGTTGGCCAAATTTATTGCCTCAACTAACCAACTACCCAACCTACCAATAAACTCTGTCACTTGTTAATGCACCATTCATCCGATTAACTTCTACACTGTATGTTTATTCGAGGTTTAAATGCTGGTTTTAAAAATTATAAATAATTATAATTATGTTTATTTTGAGTTTTTTTATAAAATATGTTTTAATTTTATGTTAAATTAATATGTAAAAAGTGAGGGGCGACATATGTAAGAGAGTAATATTAATTGATGTGAGAAAAAAATATTCCCTCCGTCCAATTTCAGATGACACACTTTTCATTTTGGGTTGTCCCATTAAAATTTGCACATTCCTGAAAAAGTAAAAAGTCAAACACAATCGCCGTTCCCCATACACTTTATTTACAAAAAAAATCATCTTTACCTAACACACCAAACATACTTTATTATTTATTTATTACAAAAAAAATCATAATACCCCTAAAAATTATTACTTTTCTTAATCTCCGTGCCGTAAGAGGCATGCACATTTTTGTGGGATGGAGGGAGTATGTTTTAAATAGAAAAAGGGAAAAAAATTAATTGAGAAAACATGATATATACTTATTTACTAATTACTCTTTAATATTACACAAAAAAAATTACTCTTTAAATAGAGGACTATTACTAATTTAAATAAAAATATTACTCCTTAAATTCTTGCATCCTGATTTATTGGTTACTGTTTAGTACATGAAAAAATTATTTTACTCTTTAAAGAGATAGATTGTTACTATTCTGAATGAAAAGTATTACTCTTCAAATTCTGATATGTTATGATTTTTTTATATTCTAGTTGAGATGAATAATATTCTTTATTCAAAAAAATAATATTTAATCCCTCTAAAATGTATTTTTTTCATAAAGAATCATTTTGCAAGAATGAACATGTGAACCAGGTTCACATGAAACTCCCTCAAAGAAAAATCAGAAAGATATAGGATAAAATTAAAATATAGATAGCAATAAATATGTATTCTTAATATGACCAAGACATTTTTTTATTTAGGGAAAACTTATGTAAGATTGTTTAAAAACATTAAATTTTTATTTAAATTACGAATAATTAATAAAATAATTTATTCATCTACTATCACTTATTCAAATATTAATTTATTTTAAATATTATCCATTCTTATCCGTATCACCTAAAATTTTTATGCGAGACTCTCAAAAGTTGTTTGCCAATTTTTATTTTTTTATTTCTTAACAAGGGAGTATTTATTTGTTTGGCCTAGTTTTATTACCCACAATACAAGTCACATGAAGTAATAAATATAATCACCAACTAACTTATAACGTGTATTGAAAGCAATTAAATCATAGTCCTTCACACACAATAAACCTCTCTTATTCACACTACATAATCGAAGTACGATCATTTTGTTGAAAGAATGAATTAAAAAAAAAAAAATCCTTCGTCTGTAATATGAGATTCTTCACATTTCTCTTATACGTTTGTCTCTATATATATTTATCTATAAAATAAAATAACATTTTAATCAATTCAATAATTTTAAAATTCACTTTAATTTCAAATTTATCATTTTAACTTAATATATACAGTTTCAATTTATTTATTATCAAAAAATATTAAATTATGAAAAAAATATCAATAAAAAAAATGCGTGAATGGTGTTCCTAAAGTGATTAATTAATTATAATGTCAATTATAGTGAAACAAAAATATATCGTTAACGCGTGAATGTCTGTTTCCTTGTTTTTTAATGAGTTAAAAAATCCCACAAGTTTGACTTCATTTAAAAAGTCTATTTTTTATTTTTTTTATTTTAATAAGATTCCATAGCTTTAAAAATTGTATTAATTTGGATTAAATTTCTTATATGTAGCACCCACATGACAGATAAACATATGTGCGACTCCGCCAAAAATTAAATTAATTTAATAAATTTAAAAAGTTTTAAAATTAAATTCAGTTTTTTCTTTTAAGGGACATTTCCAATAAAATAAAATTTGTGGATAAATTAGATTTTTAACCCATACATTTTGGTTTTATAAATAAAATCACTATCCTTATTTGTTTATCCAACGCTCATCCTTAATTTTATTTTAAAAAAAAATACACAATTCCATTACTTCACGATTCACTCTAATTTTAAAATTATATATATACCTAAGTTTACCAAACATGCTCTGCGACCCAAAAAAAAAAAACTCCCAGTTTACATTTTTTATTTTTATCCCTCTATTGTATTTTCTTTTTGTTTTGAGTGGAACTCACACAAAACATTTAATTATTTTACATGTGTCCACCCACAACAATAATACAAATACCCACTCCAAATTAAATATTATATTTCTAAAATACTCTAAAAAATACAAATATCAACCTTAATGATGAAAGGATTTTTTAGCATTAACCTTAAATAAACATCAACCTTAATGATTAAAGGACGGAGTATTAAAGTAAAGTTAACAAAAAAAAAAAAAACTCAAAATCTGAAATCTAAGTGGAGTAATTGTGAGCTAAAGGGAGGAAAGTAGTGTTAAAATAACCTGATCAGCAAGAAAGAAAAACCATGTTTTAGTGTGGCAGCATCTGAGCCAAGAAGAAACTGCACCAAACACAGCACATCCACAGGATACTGCGCTAATGCACACCATGTATCTGCAAACACACACACTCCAAACTTTATAAACAATCAAGAAACACACAAATATGCACACTACTTACTTGAGTCCAATGAGATTGGAGAATTCTAATTTTCCGTAGGTAGTATTATCCTGGTGGGTGGTTACAACTATCCATATGGAAGCTGCATTGAAAGGGAGGAGAAACAATCTCACTGACAAATCTAAGGTGTGGAGGTTTGAATAAGCATCTCCTCCAAGAATTCCCATTTCTTTCTTGATTTCCAATGTAGTCAAGTTAGAAGTGTTGATGAAGAACAGAGTAGCAGAAAATGTAGTTACATGTTCATTGGTTATTGTTTGTGGGGTGGAGAGAGAAAGAAGGTTGCTCTAATTTATAAGGGTGGAGAGGAGAGAGAAATGGGTAGTCTAGGTTTAAGATGCATAATGCAGTTGGAGGGGAGGGGAGGGGGAGGGGGTATTTCATCAACTCTCTTTCTATATAGATGTGTTCTCTGTTACAGGGGGTGGGTTCCCCCTCGGGCCGTCAAATGGGCTGAGGCCCAATTAAGCCTCAAGAGACCCGAACGAAGAAGCCTGCCTGGTAGAAAATGAGGCCCAAGCCCCACTACAAGAAAAATAGAAAATATCAGTGTTGCACCGATGAAATATTAACCACATGAAAATTGATAACTTTTTCTAGGAATTACCGACGATTTTCAAACCGTCCATAATAACTTAAAATTTTGGGATACTCACTATTAAGTATAAAATGGATCCATATTTACTACTTCCTCCCTCCGTTACAAAGAAAAGTTCCTGATTACTGTAGATACGGAATTTAAGAAAAAATTACTTTTTTGATTTACTTTTAGGGGTAGTTTGGTATTTTTAAGTAATTGATTGCTATTTTCTTTGAAAAATATGAATCTCACCCTCAAGTGTACCCTCAAGTGTAAGGGATCAGTTGTAACACACGCGTGACCAAGTCGAACCCACGGGATAGAGTCAGAGTGACAAATAAATCTAATATGACTATTTCTATTTAAGACAAATCCAATTTATGAAAATTAATTAATTAATAAATAATAAAATAAAATAAAATAAGATACGCCGGCGAGAAAACAATTAAGTATTCCAAGATAAGAGACTGATAATGCTAAGGACAATCCAGTTTAACATGTGACAGATTATTCTAAACTCAAATTAATTACCTGCACATATTTATAAGAGGATCGCTAAGCCTAGTTAGACCTCCTTGATCAGGTAGAATCTAACACTTATAATGAGCTGCAAATCCTAGGATCGATAAGGAATTAACTCTCACTCCAGTAATTCATGCTAAATTCCATTAAAGGGTAGAACACTAAACTTCCATTTTTAGGTACTAAATTATTAACAATTTTTGTCTCCTTAACAATTACCTAATAATTATGTTTTACCAAGTAATTAATATTCCAAATTGATTGTTTAACCGTTTCAGAAATTATAGGCCAATCCCCTAGACTGCCACATGAAACAACAATTATTATGCACAAAAAGAGAATCCTATCAACTATCAATCAGTGATACCGTCATGAATAATTAAATGAATCAAAACTCAAAACACAATAATTTGAAGTCTCAAAATATCTTCTTCAATAAGGAAATAAACATTCGGTAGTTAGGGGTGGAAAAATACGGCATACTGAAAATACCAATATCGTACTAAAATTTTCGGTATGCTATTTTGTATACCGATGTCGATACCAAAATTTCGGTGTACTGAAACTTCGGTATACCGAAATTTCAATATTAAAAAATACATACCGTTGCCAAACCGTAATTTATACCGTATCGATTTTTTTCGGTATTACCGTATTATACCGAAATACAAAAAATTTACCGAATATTATGACCATACCATGACCATACCTAATCATTACAGAAAACTATAAATTCATGGTTAATAATTAATTAAATAATTTCACAAAAATACAACCAATAATCAATAACATAACATTACAGAGAGTTTAAAATAATAAAAATATGTTCTTTTCTTTTCCCTTAAAATTTTTTAGGGCTTGGCGGCTTGCATCCTGAAGAAAAAAAAATCATGAATGGAGATGAGAGCATAGAAAATGTATTTTAAGAAATAGAAGGTATATATATGCAAACTGAGACCCAACTGAACCAGGATTGCAATAACCACAAATAGAGACAAGTTTGTAAAATCTATTGTGCTGAAAGTTTAAATTCATCGAAGAGTTGAGACTTCCAAAAGTAAATGCATTCACTAACAATTTCTAATTACCAGAAGATAAGGGATCTGGTGAGTGAGTGGGAGAAGAAGAAGGAAAGGCGTGGGCAGTGTGTGGCGGGACGAAGAACATGGTGACAAGCGGAGAAACAACCTCCGAAGCTGAAGCTCGTGGCGATGTAGGTGCTGAAGATTGATGAGAAGGATGTGGGGAAGGATTCGAATGGGACTGAGTTTGTGATCGTTGGGTAACACTCTCCCAAGTTGGTGGTGGGTAGAGTGGTGGAATGAATGGATGTGGTGGAGAGGATTGGCAGGTGAAGATTGTCTGCTAGGGTTTGAAAGGAAGAAGAGAACTACAACGTATTGTGAAATCAGTAATGGCTGGGTATATGGATTAATAGATTGAGTTTGGAATTTTGTTAAAATTAAATGGGCTAGGCCCTCCTATTGGGTGTTATGTTTGGGCTTAAAATATTTGGGCAGCCTCATGGGCTTTATATAAAATTCCATATAAATGTAAAATAATAGAATATATATATATAATTTTTCGGTATGCCGAAATACCGAAATTCTAGTTCGGAAAATACCGATATCGAACTAATTTTTTCGGTACGACGACTATACCGTACCGAAAATTTTGATATACCTATATTTCGATATTGTTCTATATTTTTCGGTATGACAAGCTCGGCATACCGAGTTTTAAGTTTTTTCCTCACCCCTATCTGCAGTATAAGAAATTCAAGTTTAGGACAATTAAATCACATAGTCAAAATTGTCTAAAGCCCTAACATAACCAAAAAAATACTTAGCCCATGATGTTACAAGCAACAACCATGTCTATGGAAGAAAACTTATCCATAAGTCTAAAAACTAGATAGAATAAAGTAAAGAAAGAAAAACTTATTTGTTTGGTTCTCCTCCTTCAACTCCGTTCTCTCCAGAATTCCCGTCTCCGATCAAGTAGACGAATACTCTCTTGAATCCTCTCCAAATGGTGGATGGCGGATGATGAAAGACGGATATGGTGGATTAGGATTAATACCTTAGGTGATGTGGTGGTGGTAGAATAGGCGATTTCTCCACACTTTTTTGTGGTGATGAGAATTGAGTATATATAGGTGTGAGAATGGAATAAGATAGGGAGAAAATTAAGAAAAAAATATAATTATGGAAGATATGGAGAGGTGTGAGATTAGGAAATAACTTGGCTACAAAGAAAATAAGAAAAAGAGGGTAATTTTCTTGAATTTTCGGAATTTTCGCTGGCAGCTGTGCACCTCACGGTTTTAAACAACTTCTTCATCCAAACTCCGTCTGAGGTAATTCTTGCGCCCACGCGATCCTCTCTTTCGTATATTTTCAACCATATATCATACGACCAATTTGGACTTCCACACGCATACAGAAAAATTATGAAAATTGATCATCTGTTTTCTTGCATGTTGCACAAATTCACCCTTCATTCCAACTTTGCATTTTTTTTTCTCATTTTTCCTATCAAAACATAACAAAATATCTCTCAAGCACCTTTTGATCAATAATCATTTAAAGTACTAAGATTTGTGCAAATAATAGCAATTAAACACTCAAAGAGGTATCAAATCGGACAAAAAAATACATGAATTTCCACTCTCATCAAACCCTCCAAACTTAAGGTGTTGATCGTCCTCGAACAACGAAACAACAAACCAAGAGCATAATGAGATAAAAAAATCATGTTCTAAGGGAAGGATCAAACATCAACTAAGCCTCCAAAGACGTAATCAATCTTAACTCAATTCACATAACTTCAAGTTCAAAAGTATCAATTCATTCAACATATGCAAATTAAGATAATTACTTTGCCAATTCAAGTGCTCAATCCACATATGCTTACAGGATATATATAGTGTAACTCTCACGCTCAAAGTGTATAAAGGTACACCACTTAAGTTATATATAAGTGTGCTTTCAAATTCAATTCAAGTACATGCGTAACCATAAGCTTGCCCATTGTCTCAACTTTCATTTTACTTGTAGCTAGAAAAATCATGGATAAAAAATGACTTTTTATTTGGTTGTAACGTAGGCTCTTTGAACAAGGCATGAAATATATTGATAAGTGACTCAAAACTCGGATCAATCAAGCGCGCTTTCTCTCTTGATCTTTCATTCTTCCTCATCACTTTTTATTCAAGCACAACTCCTCCTCTGCTTAAAAACAACAACCATCTTCTTTTAATTTTCTCTAACTCTTCAATTCCATCTTTTTCTTTCCTTCACTTTTTTTTAAATAAGGTACCAGTTTCGGGCACTACCTCTCGCATCCTCTATAAGGTACTAGGTTTAAGCACTACCCAGCTATGGTGTTTGTTTCCATGGAGTACTAGATTTAAACACTACTCCACGATTCTCTTTTAGATGCATTTTAAAGCTCAATCATTGTTTTGACACCAATTTCATTCCTTCCCAAGCTGTTATCAAACTCCATCAACACACTTTAAAAAACCATTAATTCTCCTTCATGACGGACAATCAAGGCTTAAAAAATCATTAAGATACTTAAAGTGGTTATTTCTCATAAGCTGCCAAAGAATGAAGTTTTTAGGTTCAATGGGCCTAACTACAGATAAACAATCATATGGTAGGGAATTATTTAGCTAAGTGACTCATAAAATCAAAGATGACCTAATATCATTTCCATAATCCACTAGACTATTCTCAAATATTCATGGAGACTTAAGGCAAGTTCTAGAATACACGCATAATAATGATACGCTCAAGAATAAATTATCATGCATCAATGTATTCATGATTTAAAGGCTCAAATCTCACTTGACTTTTTCATAGAATGAACGAGCACTCTTCAAGGCTACGCATACATCAAAACAAGCACGTCAAGAACTTCAAGCACTTAAGAATTAAAGCATGCTCCCTTTATTAATCATAATCAACATCATAGGCATGATAAAAGCTCATAGATCCCCATGAAATTTAGGTTATAGAATTTAAAGCTCATGCTCCTTACTTATAAGAATTCAAAACTCACATAGAAAGATTTAGAATAAGGAACGAAGTAACCTGATTTCAATCTCCTTCAAATCTTGCAAGTTCCTCGAGTTATCTAACTCGATCAGGCATATGCCTCAAATAGAACTCACTTCCTTTTGATACGTATTTTGCGCACTCCAATTTAATCCTTAAGTACAAGGATGTCAATTGTAGCAGCAAGTTCCCAAGTTAAATTATTGATCCCACTGAGATAGTTAGTTATTTATTTATTCTAGATTACTATTTAAGAAGAATTACGTAACCAATTTTCAAGAGTTTATGAATTAATTATCTAAATAACGAAATATTAAATAACTGAATTAATTAAAAGCAATAAAAATAAACAAGTTTTAATCAAGAGATAAACAATAGTTTTAAGGTATCAGGTATAGACCAATTAATTTGGGCTTCTACATTTTCAATTGTTCATTCATGCATCGTCAATGAAAATACACCACTTAATCCTGTTAACCCACCAGATATGATTCGATTTTAAGCTAACAATATGTTCTGGTTTAAATCCTAGGGTGCGTGAATATTACCAAGCCTTATTCCTAGATACTAATCAAAGCAAATAATAATACCTCCGGATGGTAAGTTCGATTAACAAGATATTCTATGGAATTATTACAAGATTCTATTAACTTCCTACTTGAATGTTTAATTGCATTGTTCAACTAAACAATTCAAGTATCTGATTTACTAGTTCATGGAATTAAAGTATTTATAGCGGAACTACTTCAATCTCTAACAGATAGACAAAATCAATCATGAATGCACACAAGCTAACATAATAAATCAAGCATTATAGTGGATGTCATGAAATTATTATGAAGACGTTACGAAGTAGATAAACAAGTCTAATTAAATTAAATAAATTCAGAATATCAACTGCACAAAATCCCAATTTTGGTCTAGGTTCCTAAATCAATCAAATCAAACCATCAAACCCTAGAACTGTATAAGAAATTAGCCCATTAGGTTACAATCAACACTCTCATATTACAAATCAAGACAAAAGAAAGGGAAAGATTAGAAACACGAAACCTTAGAGTAAGCTTAGTCCCACGTTCCTTCTCCGTCTCTTCGATCGTCCGATCTCCCTCAATTAGCACTTGGAACCTTCTTGAAGATGGATGAATGATGAAAATCAGATTTGAATCTGATGTGTGTGGAATTTCGGAGAAAAGTGGCGATGGATGTGAGTGGGTTCTCCTTAATTGTGTGTTGATCTCCCCTTTTATATCTTGGACAATTTTTTGGCTTTTTCGCGTCGATTCTTGTCTAAATCATGATCTTGAAGCTGTAAATAAACTGGTGTATCGAACAGGCAGCGATTGGGCCTAAAAAGCACAAGCTCAGCTCGAGTTGGGTCTTGGTACGGCCAAGCTGCCTCCGAGCGGCCTTGGGTGAACTTGCCATGTCATGTGGGGCCTATTCCATCTCTTCTTTGCTCCATGTGACTGCCGAGCGGCACCAGTTCAGCCCGAGATGCCATCCGAGCGGCTCCCGAGCTGGTCCATTTTGGCTCTGTTCCATGCTACTCCCTACTTTGATCTGTTTTTCCTTGTTTTCTGCATTCAAAACTCACAAAAACACCTTAGTAGCCTCAAAATCGTGTAAATACTAAAACGTACACAATTTCATGCAAAAATAATAACTTTCCTAAACAAAATGGTGTAATGTGCACACATAAAATGCGTGAAATTCCACTCTCAACACTCTTCATCATAGGATTCAGTAGTAATATAAATATTAGAGACATTTGGGAAATCGCAAAAAAATAAAAAAATTGAAAAATCAAAAATATTGAAAATCCAAAAAAATCCAAAAAAAATCGACGTCCAGACTCACGGGGGACACAAAGACGCAAAATGATGTAGAGTGAACATTCCTGGGTGTGGATGGAACAAGGGAAGAACATCACACCCCCCAAAATTATATGAAAACATGAGTTGAATCTAAGTTTCAAAGGATGTTATTACCTTAAGTGTAAGCACGCACCTTGAGTATAATTCACCTAGAACAAGATACAACAAACAAAACAAAATAAAAGCAATAAAACGATGGGTTGCCTCCCACAAAGCGCAAAGTTTAATGTCCTAAACAAAAATAATTCACAAAAGACTTATGAGTTAACGTTATCCCCGACAACGATGCCAAAAACTTGATAGCTATTTTTTTCTGGAAAATATGTGTCTCACCCTCAAGTATAAGGGATCAGTTGTAGCACACGTGTGACCAAGTTAAATTATCGAACCCACGAAATAGTATCAAAGTGACAAATAAATCTAATATGACTATTTCTATTTAAGACAAATTCAATTTATAAAAATTAATTAATAAATAATAAAATAAAATAAAATAAAAAACGACGGCGAGAAAATAATTAAGTATTCCAAGATAAGAGACTGATAATGCTAAGGACAATCCAGTTTAACATGTGACAGATTATTCTAAACTCAAATTAATTACCTGCAGATATTTATAAGAGGATCGCTAAACCTAGTTAGGTCTCCTTGATCAGGTAGAATCTAACACTTATAATGAGCTGCAAATCGTAGGATCGATAAAGAATTAACCATCACTCTCTCTATAAGTACTTCATGCTAAATTTCATTAAAGGTTAGAGCACTAGACTTCCCTTTTTAGGCATTAAATAATTAACCCCTTTTGTCTCCTTACCAATTACCTAATAATTATGTTTTACCAAGTAATTAATATTCCAAATTGATTGTCTAACCATCTTAGAAATTATAGGCCAATCTCCTAGACTGCCACATGAAACAACAATTATCATGCAGAAAAAGAAAATCCTATCAACTATTAATCAGTGATACCATCATAAATAATTAAAGGAATCAAAACTCAAAACACAACAATTTGAAGTCTCAAAATATTTTCTTCAATAAGGAAATAAACATTCTGCAGTATAAGAAATTCAAGTTTAAGGCAATCAAATCACATAGTCAAAACTGTCTAAAGCCCTAACATAACCAAAAAGATACTTAGCCCATGGTGTTACAAGCAACAACCATGTTTATGGAAGAAAACTTACCCATGAGTCTAAAAACTAGAAAGAATAAAGTAAAGAAAGAAAAGCTTATTTGTTTGGTTCTCCTCCTTCAGCTCCGTCCTCGCCAGAATTCTCGTCTCCGATCAAGTAGACGAATACTCTCCAGATGATGGATGGTGGATGATGGGTAGAAGATTGATTTGTCGTAATATAGTCAGGATGACCAATTAAAGAATTATCGAACCACAGGAAGAAAGATACTAGAGTTTAAGCAATCTCAAGTTTATCGTGATTTTATAAAGACTATCGAAAAGGAGGATAGATAAGCATGCAAATAAATGTACTTAAACTAATGAAAATAAGATAAAATGAATGCAAGAAAATTGGTTCCAAACGATGCAAGGATGAGATTAACAATAATCATGGCATAGATAATTAAGTATTCATGCAATTAATTCTAATCTCTCATGGACATGACATAGGAGCGACCAATAATTTCACCTTAACTCTCTCTCGAGATGTATAGGATTTAGGCCCTCAATAAGGCTCCCAAAGCATATAGGATCGAGACAAAGTGAACACCTCCCACTAGGTACTAATTACTCTACGCGTTCCCTAACGAGGTTCTAATTCATAGGCAATATTCCCTTTTAAGGTACTATGAATTCACTAATGGCTTGGTTCTCCTCACTTAATCAACCAATCTCTCGATTAAGCTAATCATATGTTCTATCAAAGGGTTCTAAATCTAGAAAGATATCTCTATCTCATTCTAAATTAATGCACATGAAGTGTATGATAAAATGATTCAATGAACTATCCTAA
Source organism: Pogostemon cablin (assembly GCA_023678885.1). NCBI lineage: Eukaryota > Viridiplantae > Streptophyta > Magnoliopsida > Lamiales > Lamiaceae > Pogostemon > Pogostemon cablin. Next base: position 24,253,385 of record CM042962.1, read on the forward strand.
ACACATAATTGATTTCTCAATCTAATCACATGCCCATGACAATTAATCACACATATTATCATATAAATCAAACAATTCACATCAATAATAGAAATAACACAAATGCCCAATTAAGATTAAAATTAATTTGCATAAAACTTAAATTATCCAATACCAATCATGGAGCTAATCTCACAAAGGAGATTAGCCTCTCATAGTCATAAGAAATTCAACATAGACATTAAAATCCTTACAAACCATGACAAATCTATAAAGAAATTCACTAAAATTAGAATTAGATTCCCCCTTTGAAGTGCTTCAATGGAAATCTCCTTCTTCTTCTTGTGATCTCACTCTCTCTTGCTTCCTTGATCACTTGGATTGTGGATTTGATGGAGGGGATCAAGTGTAGATGGATGGGATGAAAGGTAGATGGAATGGAGGGGAAAGTGTGTGAAAAATGGTGTGAAAAGTGTGTGGAGCTGATCCCTATTGATATTTACACTAAAAAATGGGTATTTATACCCCTTGGAACATTCTAGATCACATTCTAATCATAAAATTGACTTCGGACCGAGTTCGGGTCGAGTTCGGGTAGAGTTTGGATTGGTGCAGTGCAGTCTCACAGTTTCTCATATAACTTTCATATCCGAAATCCGATTCGGGTGATTCTTGCGCTCACGCAATCCTCTCTTCCTTGGCTTTCTATGCATATAAATAATTGACAAAACTTTAAACATTTAAAGGTGTAACAAGTCATGCAAAGTAGCACAATCATGCTGAGTAGGAACAGCTTGCGCGACGCCACCATTTTAATTATAACTTTCTCGTTTGGGCTCTGATTGAGGTGTTTCTTATACCAAAACGATCCTATTTTCTCTGGCTTTCCAACCATATATCACACTTTTAGTTTTGAGCTCCACAAGAGTACAAAAAAATTACACAAATTGGACGTGCTTTTTTCAGTGTTTTGCTTTGACTCATTCTCCCTCGTTGCAACTCCGAATTGAGCTCCGTTTTCTCCTACATCTTCCTTATCGCGTCTAGAATCCATTTTTATCTAAAAATCATATGTTTAACCTCATTCACATACATTTTCATAAAAATACAAAACACAACCAAAATACACATAAATACGGATAAAATAATACAAAAATACATATAAAAAGACACTAAAATCTAGGTAAAAATATCACTCATCAAAGATGAAAGACGGATATGGTGGATTAGAATTACACTTTTATGTGGTGATGAGAATGGAGTGTATATAAGTGTGAGAATGGAATAAGATAAGGAGAAAAATAAGGAAAAATATAATTATGGAAGATATGGAGAGGTGTGAGATTAGGAAATAACTTGGTCACCAAGAAAATAAGAAGAAGAGAGTAATTTTCTTGAATTTTCGGAATTTTCGCTGGTAGCTGCGCGACCTCACGATTTTAAATATAACTTTTTCATCCAAACTCTGATTGAGGTGATTCTTGCGCCCAAGCGATCCTCTCTTCTGTATCTTTCTAACCATGTATCATATGTATAGTTTAAACTTCCACACGTGTACAGAAAAACTATGGAAATTGATCATCTATTTTTTTGCATGTTGCACAAATTCACCCTTCGTTCTAATGTTCCATTTTTTATCCTTTTTCCTATCAAAATATAAAAATATACATCTCAAGAACCTTTTAGTCAATAATCATTCAAAGTATTAAGATTTGTACAAATAATAGTAATTAAACACTAAAATAGGTATCAAATTGAACCCTAAAATACATGAATTTCCACTCTCATCAGTAATACATAAATTATAAAGTAAGTTATGTGAGTTGTGAAAGGGTGACAATTTTGAAATTAAGGTGTGCTGTGGGGTTATTGATTTGTGTGTATTTCCTTATTTGGGGGTGTGAAGTTATATATGTGACGAACAAAAATAGAAAGTATGAATTTATTTACGGACGGAGAGAGTATTAGACACTAAATTTTAAGTATAATAAGATACAAAATTGGACAATGAGATGCCCATATTGACCCCCTTAATTATTGATGTGTAGAAGCTTAAAAAATATATAATTTATTTCTCTTTCATTAATCCCGAATTTACACAATATCCCATCTACGTTTAAAAATATGAAATTTACTCTTTCATCAATCCCTTAAATATTGGGATTTGCACAATATTCATTTAAAATGGGATTTTTTTCTTTTTCACCAATCCTTTAAGGCAAAGACTTTGGTATACTATCTCACGGATCCTCTTATGTGAGATGGATCATCCATTAACCAATTTAACTAATTTTAAAGGGTCTTGTTTGGTTGTTATGAAATTAAAAAATTGAAAAATTAGTTGTAGAGTAAAATTAATTAGATCTAATAAATGTAAAGGGCCTTGTTTGGTTAATATCAAATTAGAAAAATTTGAAAATTAATTATGAAAAAGAAATTAATATGTATATGAAATTAGAAAATTGAAAAATTAGTTGTAGAGTAAAATTAATTAGATCTAATAAATGTAAAGGGCCTTGTTTTGTTAATATCAAATTAGAAAATTTTAAAAATTAATTATGAAAAAGAAATTAATATGTATATATTATTTTAATAATTTTTTTATTTAATTTATATTTTTTATTATTCAAAGATATAATAATTTAAAATTTATTATTCATTTAATTTAAATATTATAAATTTATAAAATGTGATAATATGTGATAACCTTTATAATTAAAAGTGATATCAAATTGATAAAAAGTGACAATGGTGTTGTGAACTATTTCATAAAAAATTATAAAATAAAAAAGTGGTAATATTTTTAAATAAAAGTGATAATATCTTTGAATAAAAGTGATGACTAATTACAAAAGTGTATTTCACGAACAATTTAAAAAATGAATAAAAAGTGATAATATTTTTAATAAAAAGTGATTTTTGATCAAAGAAAAGTGATATGCATCTAATTAAAATATTATTACTCCATTATTTGACCAATAATTTGCCCCGAAACAATAAAAGTGATAATATTTTAATATAAAGTGATATCCGATCAAAATAAAGTGATAACAGAATAATTCAACTATCTATTAATTAATTACTAAAAAATATTATTATAATTAAATAATAATAATAATAATAATAATAATAAGGGTAGGTCTTGCGTGAGACCGTCTCACGTGAGATCATTTTTCACTTTTAATAAAAGTTATCACTTTCGCTATAAAATGTTATCATTTTTCATATAAAATATTATCACTTTTTATTTTTATTATAAATAGTTCATAAAATACCATTATCACTTTTTATTAATTTATTATCACTTTCCTTTATAAAAGTTATCACTTTTTGAGCGTATCACGTAAGGACTTATGTGAGACGGTCTCATCCAAGTCTTTGCCTAATAATAATAATAATAATAATAATAATAATAATAATAATAATAATATTATTATTATTATTATTATTATTATTATTATTATTTATTAAAATTTTAAAAAAAATTGATTTGAATACCTATGTAATATTTCGTTGATAGTGACTCCAATTTCATTAAAGATAAGTAATCTTAGTTAACAAAACCAAACAAGGCCCTTATTTTGTTTTAATTATTTTTTTTATTTTTTATTTTTATATTAATGGGTAGGATATGATCCGTCTCACATAAGGAGATCCACGATCTCACTCAAGACCTACCCATTCATTAAATAGTGAATTTGCACAATATTACAATATTTAAACATGAAATTTATTTCTCTTTCATCATTCCATTAAATATTGGGATTTGCACCATATCTTATCCTAACAAGATATTATCTTGTTTGTCTCCAATTCTTCCTGGATCAGAATAAATGACCCTTTTTTCTAACTGTTGATGGGTAGGATAGGATCTGTCTCACATAAGGGGATCCGTGAGATGGTCTTACCCAAGACCTATCCATCCATTAAATAGTGGATTTGCACAATATTACAATATTTAAACATGGAATTTATTTCTCTTTCATCAATCCATTAAATATTGAGATTTGCACCATATCTTATCCTAACAAGATACTATCTTGTTTATCTCCAATTCTTCTTGGATCAAAATAAAGGGCCCATTCTTCTAACTGTTGATGGTTGTTCTCGTAGGGTGAATGGCGGTGATGGGTTGGACTTGGAGTAGCTACAAACGTTGGACAAAAATAAATCAAGACCTAGGCTACAGTGCCCAATGCCAAAAATTAATATTAAAAAATACCCAGTGAAGTTGATGCGTGTTTTCTTTGCACGTAAAATTAATCCCCAAGTATTAAGGATATTAGTTGCAGTTTAAACAAGCGACCATGTTAAATATCGAACCCAAAAGAGTAAGGACGACGTATTATTAATTAAATTATTAACTAAATTAATTAAGACAAGTAACAATAAAGATTGAAGAATTAATTATCAACTACTAAACAATTAATTAAAATAACAAATAAAATAAATTAAGCACTTGAAGAATACGAAAGTTAATCAAGCAGAAGAATAGGTAGCTCTAGGATAATTCAATTTCACTCATTAATTTTCCTTTCGTGTATCAATGTCCGACTCTGTCTTGTGAAATATGAACGCATCAATAAGCCATACATATTTACTTTATAGACACAAGCAAATATGTGTATAACACGTGTGAATAACCTTGGAGCAAGAGATATAACTTCACCCCCTTTCTTGGTACAATCAGTATCAATTATTTCCCTGCCCAATTGGTACTCTAACCCGATATGATCTCCCTTTATATGTAAAATTACCCTCTTTATCCTACTTATCAACCCAAATCCAATTCAATAAATAAGTATTCATATAAGATAGTTCTAATAAAGCTTCAGAGTCCCCTCACTTAGAATCATAACATGGAATCCTGCTCAGCAGTGAACGCACTCAATCAATAATCAAGATACGCATTCAGACTCTACATAACAGTTAATGATGTACAAAACAACTCTGAGTATGAATTAAAAATGCATAGTCTTATATAAAATAAATTCACAAGTAGTGTTTTACGGAGTATACACTTGAAAGTTCAATTATTTCATAAAAACTTTTACAACCCTAGATCTACCAAAAAGGTTCTAGTTCATGATGTTGCGAAGAACAATTATGGGTGTTGGATAGATCTTACCCATATATCTGAAAAATACAAGATAAATTAGGAAACAAATAAAACCCTAGATGTGGACATCGTCGCGTCCTTCTCTATCTTGAATCCTCCTCTTGGTTCTCCTCTTGATTTAGCAAATGAATCTTCAAAGTGATGGATGGATGGAGAAAAGAATGTGGATGATGATTGGGGGGTGACCCCCCCTTGTGGGGTGTAGGATGATTGTATTGCGTTTCCTCCCTTGGTGTGATCTACATCCCCTTATATACTTGTAAGCTCTCCTTATAAACCCTTGATGGGTTTTTTCTTGGAAAACATGAACTGAAGGTGTAAAAATAGGGATCCAGAAACTTCCCGCGTGGTGGTTTGACCAAAACCCTAGGTCAAACCAACTGCCCGCTGGTTGATCTAGGGTTGAATCAATTTAACACAGTCTCAGGCATTTGGTTCGACCATGGTTCAACCTTTATGGATGGCCGAACCATGTCATCGTGGTCGAACCACACTGTAACAAACTTTCAGGTTTCTGGTTCGACCCGAACCAGTGGTCGAACCAGCTTGTGTAGGCACACCGTATTGCATATAACTTACACATCAAAATTCTGATTTGAGTGATTCTTACGCTCACACGATCCTCTCTTCCTCGGCTTTCTATCCATATAAATAACTTATAAAAAATCCAACATTTATAGGTGTAAATAGCCATGGAAATTGAGATAGCTGTGAACAGGAACAAATTTTGCGACGTCACCATTTTGATCATAACTTTCTCATTTGAATTCCGATTGAGGTATTTTTTACATCAAAACGACACTTTCTTTTGTGGCTTTCCAACCATATATCACAATTTTAGTTTTGTGCTCCAAAAAAATATAAAAACATTACACAAGTTGGACGTGCACTTTTCAGCATTCTTGCACAAGTTGCACCTTTTCTCCAACTTTGCTCTTTTGATCATTTTTCCACCTAAAACACAATAAAACACCTCAAACAAACCTTTTTCTCATATATATCAAATATAAGACACTTGTGCTAATATATGACAACAATTCTCATAAAAAAAGTATTAAATTGGACACTAAAACAAGCTTATTTTCACTCTCATCAGTAGTACAAAAAGAAAACAAAAATGCCCAACTTTGAGAGAAAAAGAGTCTGATACCCTTGATTTGATGTGAAAAAGTATGACTTCTTCTTTATTATTGCAGAACATCTGTTTCACTCTGTCTTTCAATTTTTTTTCTGTGTATTCGGATTTTTAGAATATATATCACTCGGACCTCCTTTGAAATATATATATTACTCGGTGTTGAAGGGCTTTAAGAATTGAATATACATATTACTCGGACTCGCCTTTGAAATATATATATTACTCGGTCTTGAAGGGCGAAATATATATATTACTTGGTCCTGAAAAACTTTAAGAATTGAATATACATATCACTCGGACTCGCCTTTTATATATATATATATATATATATATATATTACTCGGCCTTGAAGGGCTTTGAGAATTGAATATACATATTACTAGGACTCGCACTCGGCTTAGAAATATATATATATATATATATATATATATATATATATATATATATATATATATATATATATATATATATATATATATATATATATATATATATATTACTCGGTCTTGAAGGGCTTTGAGAATTGAATATTCATAACACTCGGACTCGTCTTTGAAATATATATATTACTCGATCTTGGAGGACTTTGAGATTTGAATATACAAATCACTCGAACTCGGACTCGGCTTTGAAAAATGAGAGTGACCAGGGTGAGACCGGTCCCATGAAAATTTGGTGGAACCGATCTCTACCAGCATGAAATGGGTAAATTTTTTTCTCTTACTACACGTTTCTTCATCTGTGATTCTAAAATTACACATATCCAATCCCTCAAAATATGCTGTTCTACTTCTTTCTAATTTCCCAAAATTGAATCCTCAAAATACGCTGCTCTTCTTCTTTCTCAATGGCTCCACCAGTTTTCCCATAGTCCCGCCATCGATAGCCCTTTACCATCGAGCCCCACAATTGGAACCACTAGTGCCGCTACTTCGCGACGACCACCACCATGGTTCAACGAAACAGTGCTGTCAACAAATTGGGAGGAAGTGGGTGTTGGATTGTATACTAAAAACCTAGCTTTAGTATGAACAATATTTTAACAATATTTGAAATGAGAATCATTGATCAAATGATTGCGTCTTATAATTTATTTATATGTCCGATGCAATAGTCCACTTACTTTATACTGTAGATAATATGTTGTGCAACAACACGCGGAAGATCATATTATCAGTTTCCTTATAAAGTATAAACAGATGCTCACAACCGAGATAGACGGGAACTCTCTATCGGGATGATTGTAGTGTGATTTGGTATTAGTTTCTTGACTATAAAATCACATTAGTGCACTTTGTGTGTATTGAGCAGGACCACTTGAGATCGTTCAACTTATACTGACTATATAAGAGAACTTGATCTCAGTTATTATGGATGTTCATACTCTTAATCCCTATACAATAACCTCGACACGTAAGACAATATGTATTTCTTTGATTCATTAATGGGTGAGATTTATATGTAATTAAATCAACAAGCTCGGTGAGTTGGGAAATAATGCTGTCTCTATGGCCTGTTGTTGATTGTAGAAGGAATCCGTGTCCTATTAAATAAGTTGATGATGTCCCCTTAAGGAGCTCATAAGGATTATCATGTAAATCCTGCAGGTCGATTTATTTCGGCATGATAATGAGGTTGAGTGGTAATACTCTCTGATGAGATATTAATTAATGGAGTTGTCAGTAACTTAATTAATTAATTGGCATTGTATATCTTAAACACGGGGAGACTGTCGGGCTCATAATAAGAAGGAGCCCATAACGTAATTTGGGATTAGAGCATCAGTGCAGTAATAATATTTTAGTGGAATATATTATTATTATTGGACTTAAGTATAAGTTTTGGGATAAACTTGGATGCTTAAGCCCAATGGAGGCCCGACTATAATTTCTCCTCCTGGTCCCTATTGTAGCCCATATGTAAGTCATTTTAGTGATCCGAAAACCCTAATTCTAGTGCGTAACACACGTAAGTTTGAGGGAAGATTACAGATTAAGAGGATCTTGAGGATCATCGCCCACACAACGTCAAGATTGGACTTGGGAATACAACAGAAGATCAAGAGGTTATTTTCAGCAACCTGATTGTCAATTTCCATGATTTTTTTATAATTTTGTGAAACTCAAAATTAGTCGTGTGATATATGATTGGAAATCTACGGAAGAGAGGATCGTTTTGGTATAAAAATCATTTAAATCAGAGATCGGATGATGAACTTAGGCCCAAAATTATGAGATCGCGCAAGCTGCCGGCGAGAATTTCTCTTCTTCAACATACCCTGGTAAAAGGTAATATGATTTTATGTTCTTACTTCCGTTGATATAGAATCATATGGAATCATAATGGTTCACGTTGACTAAACGATCGAACGTCAATAATTGGTATTAGAGCTTCGATTTTATGATAAAGCGTGACACGTTAGGCTAGGGTTTATGTGTCAAACATGGATTAGGGTTTAGAAATTATTGTTTCTTGTTGAATACTCTATCCGAATACTTTGGTATGATTATCTCCGATGGACGGCGCTGGTGGCGGCACGTGACTGCATGGTGAAAGACATGGATAGCCCGACGGCAGCGCTTGGAGCTGGCATGAGTCATGCCAGCGGGCAGACGTCAGACGCTGGATTCCTAGCATGGCAACACGCACGTTGGTGCACGGATCGGCGGGCACTGCCGCTCGCTGGTGCACACGGGATGCAGGCTGGGCGTGCGTTGAACAAGAGATGTAGGCATGCGGGGCGCTCCGTGGGCTGCAAGGCTCGACAGCACGAGTCGTGCCTGACCTTGGCACGACTTGTGCAGAATGCAGCGGCAACGCACGAGCGTGACACGATAGGTAAGTCTGTGGAGCAGCACGACCCGTGCAGCAAATAGCACAAGTCGTACAGGGTGCCTGGTAGGCATTGCGATGCGTGGCTGGCATCGGGAAGGCTAGCGATGGATGTATGGAGGACGGCACGACCCGTGCTGGTTCCTAGCATCAGCACGAGTCGTGTCGACGTGCTGTGTGGGCAGACGTGCTGATTTTTTTGTTCGACATGTTCTGGCGAGTTCTGAGTCAAGACAACCGGTGATGATGAACGACTTAGGGCACAAGTGATCCTACTTGTTGCGTAAGACATCGGTTCAATAGCTGGAGTTTTGGACAAAACTTCCTTATTTAGTGGCGATTTAATTCGTAATATATAACTGACATAATTGATTTAATTATCTATTATTGTTATATATGGTTGCATGTCAATATCGATGATCTGGACAATGTCGATGATTTTTATTATCTTATCGATATCGATGATTTTGATAATCTGGATGATATCGACGGTCGATATCGATATTTTCAAAATTTTGATAATCTGAAAGTTTTTCGAAAATTTGATAATCTGATCGATATTGATGATTTCGATAATCTAGACGATATCGACGGTCGATATCGATGGTTTTGAAAATTTGATAATTTGGAAATTTTCAAAAATTTGATAATCTGGAAGTCTTTGCCGATATTCGTGCTTAGTGGAGAACAATCAAATTCGCTGATATATAACTGTCATAATTCTGATTTGATTATCAGATTATTGTTATATATGTATGCATGATTCTCTGTGATTTACTTCCTTATTTGGTGTAATAGGAGCATGCTAGGTTGTGTATTTTATTCTTGAATATTATATGCATGTAAAAAAAACCCTCGGTGTTAAATTACTAAGTGAGAGAGGAGATTGATAATTAATTCCCTTGGCTTCCATTATTGGTTTGTAAGTGATGTGAGTAAACTTGCGTGTTGGAAATAGGTCTTCCTCCACAACGGAGAGTTTATTCATGGATTGCTAGAACGAACTTCTTTATGATGATTGTAGGAAGTTATCTGAGCGTGTGTGTACTTCTCCAACTCTAAGGCACACAAGCTTGGGCCGCGGACATGAGATCAAATAATGGTGTACACTAAGGTGCAAATAATAAGTATCCTCCCCAACGGAATCACTGTTATTATTTGTATGCTTAAATAGGAGCCGACTATTATTTATTTTGTCACAAGGTTAGGTTGACGAATGAAATTAATGGGTAAAACCTTCTCTTGTAAATGTTCGGGTTTGTATACGTCCACCTAATGTGGCATGCAGATTCAAGGTGCATGAGATGTTGGTGAATTTTATTTTATATTGTTTTGAAGGAATCAATATAAATGGATAAATTCGTAGATTTGATCTGTGTATTTATTTATGTGATTCACTGTATTTTCGAATGGTTTATTTCATTTATTGTTAACTAAAAGAAAACATATTTACTGGTCAAAAATTAGATGATTAGAAAAGAATCTTAGTTTCGATTCTTACTGCTTAGGAAAACATATGTGTTCTCACTAAAGGTATCCTCTAGTGTCTATTTAAGACTCCAATGAAGAGATGAGAATTTTATAGAAATATATGTTCATTCTCGTGCGACTCTTCGGATACTTGAGTAAGTAAGAAAGACAAGAGATCATGGTTGACTTGATGAATGAATTGAGAAACATGGATAGAAATTGAAAGGGAAACCTAGGTCAATTTTATTATCCATAATTTGCCTAGAAGTTTTGAGTAAGTTCCACTTGAATTACAAGAGGCTGTATTCGGTAGGAAACTTCTAACAAAACAAGTGGCGAAGGAAATCAATTTTCATCAAGATGTGAACAAGGTTTGTATCACATTCGCTAATTGTTGAAGTATAATTAGTGATGACATCTACTGACACGTTGTGTGCAGATATCAGAATCACTAAAAGCGTGTAACTAAGTGATGATGAGATTATTGAGTATATGGGTAATCTACGAAAGTAGTGGTCATTGTAGTGGGAGTTGTTTATTTATCTTCTGATAGGAATAAACGTTTGATTATGAAAAATTATATTTATGTACATTTTCATAGAAAGAATTTCATTTCAATTTCTATGCATTTAAGGATGGATACTCCATTTCATTAAATGACATGGTCATAGTGATGAGGGATGGAAGTATAATCTGTTGTGGTACGTTGGTAACAATTTGTACACTCTTAAATTATGTTTCTTTCACGATGCAACATAATAGTAATAATAACGTGTCTTCTAAACCTAATAAGAGAAAGGAACATTCGGATATAAACCAAACATACTTTTGGCATTTGAAACTAGGTCATGATTGCCTTTTAAGGCAAAGGGGTGTAGAGCCAAAGATATGTTGTAATTCATTTATTCTGATTTATGTGGTCCTAAGATTATCCCTAAGAGAGGTGGTTAGATATTATTTGATGCACTGCAAGTCTGAGTACTATGATTAATTCAAAAGTGTATGGCTCATATGGTGAAGGGTCATCGAATATATATCAAGTCATTACGATTTGATCGCAGTGGCGAGTACCTCTTAGGATAGTTCAGGAGCTATTTATCAGAGGTTGAGATTGAATTCCAAGTAGTCAACACCGGGCAAACTCCAGCCGACTGGTGTGGCTAAAAGAAGGAATAAGACTCTTATTGAAATTGTTAGATAGATGATGAGTTATTTGGAATTACTAAATTCATTTTATGGGTATGCCCTAAAAACAACATGTCATATTAATGTTTGTCTGTTTGTGGGATATCCTAGAAAAATGAAGGGTGGTTTCTTTGATAGTCCAAAAGATCAAAGGGTGATTGTTAACACATACACTAAACTTTGGAAAAGGACTATGTAATAAATCATAAACCCATGTATGAATTGTTCTAAAGGAAGTGAGACGAAAACATAAAGTATTGTACAAATTGTACAAGAGAATATACCACAAGAAAACTACAACGCGTGATACGTCTGATACACAATTACGTGTAGTACTTTGTTGTAGTGGGAGGGTTGTTCTACAACCTGAAAGATTTATGTTTTGGGAGAGTCGTGAGACTTGGTCCATAGTAAACATGAAATCGGCTCATGGGTATGACAATGCACTACAAGATAAAATACGAAATCTTAGAAAAGAGCAATGATTTCCAGGATAGAATCTATGGATTCTAAATTAGATCTGGATGCTTGTAGAATCGCGAAGTGGTGTAATAGCCATTGAAAGTGGTTCTATAAAATAAAAGAGGATTAGACGGTAAGGTGATATTTTGAAATAAGGCTTGTTGCGTAAAGGTACACTCAGAAAGAAGGGTGAGTTCGAGTGTGAGGTAACCTTTTCGCTGGTAGCTAAGTTTAAGTCGATCCGTATTCTTTTATTACTGCTCATATTGATTATGAGGTATAGCAAGTAGATGTCAAGACAGCTTCCGTGAGGAAGTCTTGAAGAAAACATCTATGTGAAGCAACCAGAGTGATTCATTGCAAAGAGCTATTTTAAGTGTATGTTTAAAATTGTCCATCGATGAACTAAAGCAAACTTCAAGATCTTGGTGCGTCTATTTTGATGAGGAATCCAGTGATATATGAATTTATTCAATGTGCGAATGTGTCTTGTGTATTGAAAAAAGTGATGAAAATGTGGTGGTATTTTTTGTACTATACATAGATAATATCTTGTTCATTGGAGACAATGAAAGAGTATTGTCGGGCATATGGATATGGCTCATAAAGCAGTATGAAATGAAGGAATTTAGAAAAAGCAAAACATATTCTTATGATCATGGTGATACGGATCACAAGATATAATGTTGTGCTTATCTCAAGCTTCATGAAATGATACAATCCTTACTCGTTTTAGCATGTGACTTTATCTAAGGAAATATGTCTTATGATATAAAAGAAGATAAAGGTGATGAAGACGGTTCCTTATGCTTCGACGAATAAAGAAGCTTAATTTGTGGAAAGCTATGCGCGAGAATGGATATCTGTTTTGCCAATGGCATGATCAGTGGGTATCAACGTAATCCGAAACAAAAATGATGAACTACGGTAAGACATATTTGAAGTGCCTGAGAAGGACTGTGAATTATATGTAGGCTTACCGGACATGTTCACTGCTTCTTGTGGATTACGTAGATTCAAATTTTTCTAATCATATAGGGACGGCAGTAAATTCACTTCAAGGTTATGTGTTTAATTTTAGAAAGTGGAGTCATAATGTGGAGGAGTGTTATGTAGAAATATATTTCGGACTCCACCATAGAAAGATGATAAATTGGAGCCAATGAGACAGCCAAAGAATTTGTATGACTCTAGAGACTTCATGATGGACTAGAATATATTTTCTGAGTTTGCCCAAGGCTATCACAATTTATTGTGATAATAATGGTGCAGTTGCAAACTTGAAGGAATCACGAGCCCATAAGACAATTAAACACATTAAGAGCAAGTACCACCTTATACGAGAAATCATATGATGAGGGGAAGGTTATTGTCGCCAAGATTGTATCGGATGATAACCTAGTAAATCCCTTTACAAGGACTCTAAAGCAAAAACTTTTGATGGTCATGTAGTGGGAGGGGAATCAGATGTATGGCAGAAGACATGACAGCATATTCTTTTAGTATAAGTGGAAGATTGTTGGATTGTATACTAAAAGTCTAGCTTTAGTATGAATACTGTTTTAACAATATTTGAAATGAAAATCATTGATCAAATGATTGCTTTTTATAATTTATTTATATGTTTGATACAATAGTCCACTTACTTTATACTGTAGATAATATGTTGTGCGACAACACCTGGAAGATCATATTATCGGTTTCCTTATAAAGTATAAACAGATGCTCACAACCAAGATAGACGGGGACTCTCTATCGGGATGGTTGTAGTGTGATTTGGTATTAGTTTATCTTGATTATAAAATCACATTAGTGCACTTTGTGTGTATTGAGAAGGACCGCTTGAGATCGTTCAACTTATACTGACTATATAGAAGAATTTGATCTCAGTTATTATGGATGTTCTTTCTCTTAATCCCTATATAATAATCTCGACACGTAAGGCAGTATGTATTTCTTTGATTCATCAATGGGTGAGATTTACATGTAATTAAATCAACAAGTTCGGTGAGTTGGGAAATAGTGATGTCTCTATGGTGTGCTGTTAATTGTAGAAGGAATTCGTGTCCTATTAAATAGGTTCATGATGTCCCCTTGAGAAGCTCATAAGGATTATCATGTAAACCCTGCAGGTGGATTTATTCTGGCATGATAATGAGGTTGAGTGGTACTACTCTCGGATGAGATATTAATTAATGGAGTTGTCAGTAACTTAATTAATTAATGGGTATTGTATATCTTAAACACGGGGAGACTGTCGGGCTCATAATAAGAAAGAGCCCATAACGTAATTTGGGATTAGAGTGACAATGCAGTAATAATATTTTAGTGGAATATATTATTATTATTATTGGGCTTAAGTATAAGTTTTGGGCTAAACTTGGATGCTTAAGCCCAATGGAGGCCCGACTCTAATTTCTCCTCCTGGTCCCAGTTGTAGCCCATATATAAGTCATTTTAGTGATCTAAAAACCTTAATTCCAGCATGTAACACATGTAAGTTTGAGGGAGGATTACAGATTGAGAGGATCTTGAGGATCATCGCCCACATGACGTCAAGATTGGACTTCGCAATACAGCAGAAGATCAAGAGGTTATTTTCAGCAACCTGATTGTCAACTTCCACAAATTTTCTATAATCTTGTGGAACTCAATATTGGTTGTGTGATATATGGTTTGAAATTTACGGAAGAGAGGATTGTTTTGGCGCAAAAATCACTTAAATCGGAGATCGGATGAGGAAGTTATGCCCAAAAGGGTGAGGTAGCGCAAGCTGCCGACGAGAATTTCTCTTCTTCAACATAACCTGGTGAAAGGTAATATGATTTTATTTTCTTACTTTTACTGATATAGAATCGTATGGAACTCTAACGGTTCACGTTAACCAAATGATCGAACGCCAACAGTGGGTTCGAAATAATACCTGTTGTTCAATGTCTTTCTAAAGATATTATTAAAAGAAGAAGCCTATATTTGATCATTTGAAGAAGAGGAAATCATTTTCTAATATTTGCAGATCTTCAGTCGCCCGATTTGCAAATCTCCAAACCCAGACTGGGATCTATATCATATGAGTTTACAGAGAGATAGGTTGGAGAGGGGGATAACGTGCAGAAATTCTTTTGATTCCAATTGCCTTGTTGTAGATTCAATTTCTGAGGAGACACTGAAAATTCTTTTAATTTGGGGAATATCTGCTCTATTTCTTCTTCTTCCTTTCTGTTTCTTTCTTCCTTCTTGCTGTTCTACTTTCTTTCTTTTTCATCTTATGAGGGATTAATTGGTAAAAAACATGTATGTTTAACAAGTAAAATAAACAATGGAGGGGTTAAGGAAATGAACGGCTAACCTTTACTCAAGATCCCTTGGTTGTGAAATGTAAGTGTTCTTTCATGTACTCTTCTTAATTGTTTCTATATTCTACTACAATATCACTTTTTTAAAAAAATAAAAAATTCAAATTAAATAGTAACCTAATTTATTATAAAAAGGTAACCAAATTAATATAAAAGAGTAACATAAAAGATGTTAAACAAATAGAAAAATATTTTATTTTCTCTAATCCGAATATAAAATTAAGAGTAACTCAAATTATTAGAAAGAGTAGCCCAATTAACATAAAAGAGTAACCTAAAAGATATTAACTAAATAAAATATTACATTACTCTAATAGAAGTAATTAGATTACTCTTTTAGATTAATTAGATTACTCTATAAAAATAATTAGATTACTCTTTTGAATAAAATAAAAATAAAAATAAAATAAAATAAATATAATATTATCTAATATATAGGCGTTGGTTAATGGAGAGTGAACTATTAAAGTGGGGGACCACATATTTAATTAATGAGTCACTTACTAAGGGGTACACAAAAAAATGCATAATTGCTTTAAACTACATGACTCAAAGCACTATTACTCCTAACTACACAATTATGACTGTAATATCATAAATACTTGCACACTTTGTCTGCACAAATTGATTTTGCACAATTTGGTTCTGCACAATTTTATTTTGCACAATTGTTCTGCACAATTTTATTTTTGTACATTTTGTTTGCACATTTTAAATTCCGGCAGTAGGGGGAGGCGGTCAGCAACGATCAACGGCCGGTCAACGCCGGTCCGGCCGTCGATCAACAGCTGGTCAACGGCGGTAGGTGGGTGAGTGGTAGGGTTGTTGGTTTAAGAGTGTTGGAGTATAAAGTTATATTTGGTATTTTACTTTAATATTTTGTATGTGAGAGTAATTATTTAAATTTCATGTATCTAATAGTATTTTAGGTTAAAAGTGTGTATCTATTAGTGATAATCCCTTAATTAATTTAGGAGGGGACTATATATAATAGGGTACCACATACATGCTTTAATTAAGAAATGAAATATATAAAGGAGGGGATCACAAGGGACCACACTATATGAGGTGGAGCATCCGATTCCACATATTTGAAATTTAGAACGGTTCCATTCTAATTATTGTCTTGAAATATATATACATATATATATATATATATATATATATATATATATATATATATATATATATTACTCAGTCTTGAAAGGGTTTGAGAATTTATATATCACAAGGACACTCGAACTCGTCTTTGGAAATCAGCAAAAGATTGATTAAATATAATTTTTAGGATTTTTATCTACTCTCCCAAATTAATATTTAAATATTAAATCATAATAAAGATTAAAAAGAAAAATTATAGAGTAATTTATATTAAAAAATTATAAAGTACTTTATATATGATATTGAGGGTTTATATTTCTTATAAAAATTATAAAATATTTTATATTTTAATTTGATAAAAATTAAATAATTTATGAAAAATGATAAAATTTAAATATCGGCATGAATTAATATCCAAATTGAAATTAATACTTGAAGATGGATATAAATAAAATTTTTAATTTAATATTTTAAATATTAAATTATAATAAAGATCGACAAATATTATTTTATGTTCTATAATCTTACAAATCCAACTCATCCTTTTCATTTTCATTATATTATACACTTGGTCTCTAACCTTTTCATTTTTATTATATTATACACTTGGTCTTTGCCAAAAATAATACCAAGCAAGTTCAAACCATCAACTCCACTCGGTCACTCAACCCTTACCCTCAACTCCACTCATCCACTCAACTCTTTATATCTTGTCTTGTAACCTGAAAATGCCGGACTCATAAAGAGTAGGGGTAATTCAGTAAAGTTAAATTTAAAGTGGGCATTTTTGCTCATTTTTAGTCAAAGTATGCATTTTTGCATTTGTCAAATTACAAAAGGACAATAGACTACATTTCTCAAATAAAGCACATCAAATACAAATAGGATGAATGGAAGGTTGGAGCTCACTCTTTTTGTATTAATATTGAATTGCTTACACCCTCAACCTTACAACCCTCATTTTACCAGATGAGAAGATGAAGTAATAAAAATTATGTTACAAATATTTAAGGATAACTATTTATACATTCTTCATTAGTCCTCACACAGGCTCCCATTTTAGTCAAATGACTTAGGCCAATCAGGTGAGACCATGTGTTCTTGGAGGACCAAATCTATCAATCATTGATGACTAATTCTGCTAAAAGGTTGTTATGTGAATGGTTCCCAAGCTAGCTAGAGAGGATTTTTATTGGTTGAGGGATGAGTAACAACAAATTTTGTATTTATAATAAAATAAATACATATTGAGTTCAAAGATAATTTCATATGGATTTTATATATGTAAACGTGTTACAATCTCAATCAATCATCTGGTTCTTCTTTCGAACCAATTTGGCTTGACTTGACTTTGACTTGACTTGTGTGTGTTGAATTTAACTTCTTTGACTAGAGTGTATGCTGACTGTGTTGACAGCGTGTGTATTGAGCTGGATCTTCAAATGAAGCTTGTCCGAGCTTGAATGTGTAGTCTTGAAATGTTGATCCAGAGACATTGAACCTTTGTTCGGATTAATTGTTGACTGAAGAGCTTTCCACGAAGAACGCTTGATCTGGGTGACTTGGAGCCTTGATCCCGAATTGGTGGCCGTTCTTGACTTGAAGCTTACTTGAAGATGTTTGAAGCTTGAAGACTTGAAGATTACTTGAAGATCCTCACTTGTTATTTGCTTGAAGCTTTAAAGACTTGAGGGAGCGCTGCTCGTATTTTTAATCTCTTCAGGAGCATCTCGTCTTCGGTTGCTTGAATGTATGTGTCCAAAATGAATGGAGGAGGGCTCCTTTATATAGGTGAGAGGTGAAGATGCCCCATAAATAACTCGCATTTTAATTGGTCAAGGGCTATTTGGGCCCTATTCTGCGAGTTTGGGCCTCCAACTTGATTGGACTGTAATCAGACCTATTTTACTTGGGCCTGATTTAATTTGTATTGACTTGTTTGACTTAAGTCAGACCTCATTTAACTTGGGTCAGACCTCATTTAAATTAGACCCCATTTAATTTGTTGGGCTCAAATTAACTATCAATTATTTTATTAATCTATTTTAGAAATTAATTTATTTAATTCCAAAATAAATTAAAATTAATATTCAATTTAGAAAATCCACGTGTCGCCATTTGATTGGCCCGTAATTTTAATTGCTTACAAATGCCCCCTTGCGATTTGTTCTCGGACGTCATGTCTTGATGTGAAGGAATCGTAAAAGTTCTCCTTTTTTCTTTGACATTTGTAATTTGGAATCTTACAATTGAGAGATTACTTTATCCAAACAAATAAAGTAAATCTTTTTTTCTTGGCCCAATTTTTTATTTCATAAGTGACCCAACTTATTTTCTCAAGCCCAAAACTACTTTTTCCCTACTAATTTGTTCCTTATTCACCAAGATGATTTGCAAATCTTGTTCAAATCAATCAATTTTATTTGTGGTAAAGAATCTCTTAAAATTTTGAGAGATTTCAATCATATAAATTATTTCCATAAATCTGGTGAGGTTCTTCACAAGATCAATGACTCAATTTCTCTAGATATTTCAACACTAGTTCCTTTTACTCCCTCCGTTCCCCTTTAAGGGTGTGATTTGCTTTTTGCACGTGGATTAAGGAGTATTATTATTTAATGTGTAGTGGGTAGTTGTATTAGTGGAGATGTGGGTCCCATTTTTTAGTTGTATTAGTGGGTGTGTGTGGGTCCCATATGTATAAAAAAGGAAATGAGACCCTTGGGGGTGGATGCCCAAAATGGAAAAATGATACCCTTGAAAGGAGACGGAGGGAGTACTTTCTTCAATTTTTCCTTCAGAGTGTAATTTAAATCTTATAAGAAGCACACCTAAAGTGTTCTTCTTTTCCTTGCAGATTTCCTCAGGAGATCATCACTGCAAATCACACGGCTACGGGCAACATATGGGTGCACTTATTAGAGGCTGAGCGACTCCAGCACGGGTGATGTGTATCTGCAGTCGATAATGGAGTGACGATGGCTGATCTTGACATAGAAGTCTCCGGCACATGTGATGTGGGTCAGCAATCGACAATAGAGTGACGGTGGCTGATTTGACATGACTATAAGTCTCCGGCACGGGTGATGTGCGTGAACGACATGGGAGAGCCAACGACGAGAGATTTGTCTTCTTTGGTGATCGACGGTGGCGAGCGGCAGCGAGGTCAAGGAAGATTCGGTGCCAATGCGATGTTGGCCTTTGCATTTCTAGCAACGCTGGGATGGCTCACAACTTTCGACAGCGCTCGAGGGATTTTGGCGGGTGAAGAACCAGCAGCATGGCTGGTGGTGGTCGTGGGAAATGGCCGATTCATGGCTCGAAGGCACGATTCGGCGCTGTGGAGTATTGAAAGTTTCAAGGTGGTGACTTGGCGAGGAGCTCCAACAATGATTCGTAATTTCTGGAGGCAACATGGCGGCAGTGAGCATATCTATTGTGGTTGAAGCTTCTTCCAGTAAGAAGGTGGCACGATTTCGACGACTGACGGTGTCCTTGACTTTAGTCATGCAGTGGTCGATGATGGATCCGATGACGGGAAGGGCTAGCGGTGTCTTTCGGTGAGGGAGATGGCCTAGGCAGATGAAATTACCGATGAGAAATAGAACGGATCTGCTACGAAGCAGGGGCGTATTCCAGTGGAAAAATTGGTGTGGACTTCGACTGCGAAGTTTTACTCTAGGCAACTTTTCTGATAGCGGCTGGCGGAGATCTCCAGCTAAGGCTGCTTTTCAAGAAAGAAGACCCTTAACATGAATCGTGCCATAACAATGACCAGTGGTCAACGGCTTCTTGTAGAAGAAGGTTCACTAAGAGTTCAATCGATGACATTTTGGTGGGTCCGTCTCCAGTGGGATTTAGTGCGGCAACAGGAAGAGGCAACGACACATCCAGTGCAGAGGCGATGACAACTTTCTCTGTGGGAAAGAATGAATTCCAAATGGACCGAAGCTACGACGTTTGGCTGGAACATGCCATTGGCAGTAGCTTGTGTTGTGGCCATTGGGGTGAGTATTCTGGCAGCTTTTGTTCGTTGCAGTTTTTTTTTTACAATTTTGTTTGTTGCAGATCCATGGAGAATCAGTTTTCTTCTTTTTGGAGAGGGAGAAATTTGTTTTTCCTTAAGGCCTACTCCAATGGTAAAATAAAAAAAAATAGGTTTTTTGAGCGCCACGTCAGCGCCACCCCAAAAGCAAAAAACTCATACCTCCAAAACAAAACTCCTACCCAATAATAAAACCAAATAGGACCCACCTCAATTTCATTTTATCCTCATTTAATTTATCAACTATGTCTATCTAATTTCCAAGTAAATTATATTCCCTCCCTACCAAACTCGTTGTCCTACTTTCCATTTTTGTCCGTCCCAAACTAATTGTCTTATTCTAAAAAGGAATTTTTTTATCCCTAAAATACCCCCCTCATATGCTAAATTTTCAAAATACCCAACCCACTTAAAACACTAAATCATTAATTAACCTATCTAACAATGCACTTAATTAAACCCACTAACACACACACACTAAACGGATCCTTCACACTCACACAAAACTAGTGAGACACATACCCTAATCAATAATCACTCCCTCATTCTCTCTCATCTGTCATTCTCCTCCCTCTCTTCTCTCTTGGGTTCTTGACCAAGAACCCTAGATATCTGATTCCGCTGCTCTCTGTCACCCTCATTCTCTCTCATCTGTCATTCTCCTCCCTCTCTTCTCTCTTGGGTTCTTGACCAAGAACCCTAGATATCTGATTCCGCTGCTCTCTGTCCTCTGAGCATTATGGTTTACTCACTTGGCAAACTTTCTCAACAGATTCTAACCAATTCCCAGTGGTCCAGAATTCGTCGGTGGTGGAACCCTTAGCCGCCGTCGTGTTTTCGGCATCGATGTTTCTTGATTTCTCCAAGTCAAACATCGATGTCATGGATCCGATGTTGATGGTTCCCGATTCGATTGATGGAGATGTTGATCGGCTAGATCCAGTGTTGTGGGTGCCTGATACGTTCGATTTTGACATCGACGGCCTGGATCCAGTGTTGTTTGTGCCCGATACGTTCGATTCTGTTGTCGGCGGCCTGGATCCAGTGTTGATGGTTCCCGTTGCTAGTGATTCCAATGAGAATACAATCGTCCCTTACTCTCTCTTTGTAGATCTCGGTTCAGTTTTGCCTGATATAGTGAATCCACGGGTCTCCATCCCTTGTGAAATGACTGACAACTTCTGTGACTTCATGTGGAAGTGGATTTGCCTTTGCTTCCCTGCGTGTCAGTAGACCATACTCCCTTTGTTTTTACTTTCTGTGTGGTCTTATTTGCTCTTCCCTGCCCCTTGGGTTTTTTATGTGAAATAGTGGCCCTGTGAGGTCGGTTTTTGCGATGGGGGCTTGATTGGTATTATGTTGAATTTGATTGGTGGCCCTGTGTGGTCTTATGATGTTTTTATGTGAAGTGGTGGCACTGTGTGGTCTTATGATGTTCTGTATTGGTGTCCCTGCGATGGGGGCTTGATGTTTTTATGTGAAGTGGTGGCCTTGTGTGGTCTGTTGAACTTGATTGGTGACTATGATGCTTTTTGGTGCATCCTTGACCTCTGATGAGCTTGAATGGTGGCCATGTGAGGCCTTATTTGTGATAGCCCTGTGAGGCTTTTGTGCATATATGTGAATGTGCATTCTTGGTCTCTATTGAGCTTGATTGGTGGCCAGTTTGTGGCTTGTTTTGTGATAGCCCTGTGATGCAGTGGTGCATATATGTGGCTGTGCATAATTGGTATCTGTTGAGCTTGATTTATAGCCCTGTGACGATTTTATTCCGAGGGCCTATGAAACTATTGCCTTATTATTGGTATATTGAAAACTTTTCTTGATGCATATCTAAGTCACCAACAAGGTTTTTAAAACTGTTTAGGAGACTTAGACACTTGCCTATAATGAAATTATGTAAAGCACCATGTATAAGTCACCAACATTTTTGTAAATCTGTTTTGGAGACTTTGAACATGTGTGCTGAACTTAGAGTCACCACAAGGATTATAGACCTTGTTAGGAGACTCAATTACCCGGTGATGATATTGTTCTGAGGGTAATACAATAATCAAAATATTTATTATGCACAAACAATAAAAGATATCCTAATATCTATTGTTTAAGCTGTAAACATAAAAAATCCTTACCCAAAAATCAATATCCCAGGCTGTTCATGAGGTCTGAAATGTCATAAACTGGTTTGTAGACACTGCCTTCTTGCATTAACCTATTTATACATCCTCTCACCTATTCTTCATCAATCTGCAAGGACATAGGCAGTGCACCCTGTCTCATTAACTTTCCTTTTCCAATGTGAGACACTTTGTAGTTAATACCTCCATTTACTTTCATAATCTCAATGAGGCAAGCTTGCAAACTAAGAAACACATTGTTTAAACTGACATCTGTCATGTCTTCATAAACATTCTTAACATTTATCACCAAATCTTCAAAATTCTTGCTTCCTGTTTTAAACTGTAATGACTGAATGACTCTGAAAATGCCCAAGTCATTAATATTAGTGTCCGGTGAGAATGGGGGTTGGCATACAAGTCTGATATTAAACCCATCAGACCTTGTAACCCTCCCAAACTCAAGGTCACCATCCTTAATGTGGGGCTTTGCATTATCCTGTTGTATCCAAATGTCCTTCCCCAAACATGAAGGCCATTTGGATTTGATTGCTGGTATAATCTATCAGGTACACCAAATTTTACATGTTAGTATTGCCCTTTTGATCAAACAAAGGTAAGGTGACTAAATACATGCAAACTATAGGATGATGACCTTATCTATAAGGTCTGACTATTACCTGATTTACTATGCAATCTTTGATAACTTCTTTGTTGACTATGTCAATAGGCTTTGTTACCATAGTTTCTCTTACTCTATTCTTTGAGTTTCTCCTTGTCGGCTCCACTGTTGTGAATGGGAAAGTTCCAATTTTCCCATCAAATAGGACATGTCATTCACTATCAAACAATGGCCTTGACACCGCACACATAAACATGATTTTTTGGATGAAATTTTTAGACTTACATATTCTATGTGGTTCTACCTCACTAGGAACCATGTAATACCTCTCAGAAACTCTAATAAGATAGTACCATTTCTCATCTATGTGCACAACATTATGCATTTCCTTGAACTTAAGCTTTTGTGCATACCTATCATAGTAAATGGCATCCAAATAGTAATTTAGCCTTTGAACCTTGTTCTCCGGAGTTTGCTCAGGCTTGATTGCTTTTGTGTGCCCTAAGAGAACCTCCTTTAACTCATCTGCCCACTATTGATTTGCTCATACCTATAACTGTTGATAGATCTCTGGTTATTGATCTACTTTGAAATTGAATACTCTTCACTTTATCAGCATCAAAATGTACCCTTTTGGAAATTGATACACCTGTCTTCTTGGAGACAAGGTGTATTGTTTCCCTTCCTCCATTTGTTGCTTTACAATGGCCCAAATACAACCTACGGTCCTTGTAGATACATTGAATACAATTACTGCTTCCTTTGCTTTTCCATGATCAATCTTCCCATCTTTGGTGTGCCTAATCAAAAACTGCCCTATTAAGTTTTTTTCTGTGGAATGGTGAGAACTTGTGGTGGTTGTCATTAATGCATGTCTATTAATGAAAATTACTGCACTGATCCCTGTTTTTATCCTTGATAAAATGGGGGAAAACTAAAAGGAGCTTGGGCAGTTGGAGGGAAAATTCCTGGCAGGGTTGACCAAATCTTTCAGAAGGAATTATTTTGATGTGCCAGAACTTTTGGAGGGATTTGTAAGATTTTGGAATTTTTGGAGGGAACTACCAATGATAATGCATTCATAAATCTGAGGTGTAATCTGTATTTTTTGTAAAACTATTTTTGTAATAGTCTAGGTATTGTGCAATAGTGTAGGTATTTAAATTCATTATTGTAAGCTCATTTGAAATTTCGTATTTGTAATTTTGGAGAATGATATGTATGCATCAACAGTTCACATTTTTAGTAGGATAAAAATTTCTGTTTTTTTTTTTTGGTTTAACACTAATGTTGTAGTTAACCCCAAATAATTTGGACAATTTTACACTCACATAATAGAGTTGAAAAGTCAAAAAATTAACTTTTCTTAAACTCCGTATCTAGAGTAAGTAGGACAACGAGTTTGGGACGGAGAGAGTAAATAATTATATATTCCAATTATTTAAAATTTATAAAATAAAAAATATATTATTCATTTGTTTGAATTACATAAAACATAAAAATACAAATTAAAAAGACACATTAAAATATAAAAGTAAAACTTCCAAAAGCAACAAAGTAAATTTTGATCCGAACAATTTAATGTGTAGATAATTATTCTCCAGATTGGGTCCAAACATGCTCAATTAAATCTTGTCAAAGCTGGAGATGTTTCTGCTTATCTCGTAGTTGAACATCTCTCCTGATATAGTCATTGAATGATCCAGTTGATCCTTAACTTTCTTGGGGAGACAGAATGACCACATTTGGATCGTCGGACCAATCAATCACTGCATTTCCTTCATTTTTTATTATCATTTTGTGCAATATAATGCAAGTTAACATATATGAGTTGGACCGCTAACCATTGCCCAAAAATGAGTTGGACTGCTAACCATTGCCCAACGAGCTTGAAGCACTCCAAAGGCTCGTTCGACATTGTTGAGAGTGAAAATAAGCGTGTTTTAGTTTCCAATTTAACACCTGTTTGATGAGAATTGTTGTTATATATTAGCACAAGTGTCTTATATTCAATATATGTGAGAAAAAAGGTGCACTTGAGGTATTTTGTTGTGTTTTAGGTGGAAAAAGGGATCAAAATTGCCAAGTTGGAGAAAAGGTGCAAGTTGTGCAATGATGCTGAAAAACGCACGTCCAATTTGTGTGATTTTTATATATTCGTTTGGAGCTCTTAACTGGAAGTATGATGCATGGTTGGAAAGCCACAGAAGAGAGGGTCATTTTGGCGTAAATAACACCTTAATAGGAATTCAAACGAGAAAGTTATGATCAAAGTGGTGACGTCGCGCAAGCTGTGCCTAACAGAACGGCTGTTCCACTTTGTATGACTTGTTATACATCTAAATGTTATATTTTCTCAGAGTTCTTTATATCGATAGAAAGCCAAGGAAGAGAGGATCGCGTGAGTACAAGAATTACTCAAATTGGAGGTTGGATGTGAAAGTTATGCGTGAAACGGTGAGACTGCGCAAGCTTGCTCGACCAGAGGAGATCCATTCGACCTCCGTTCGACCAGAATCACTTTGGTCGAACGAAAATACGCAGATCTGATTTTTACGCGATTTTCACCCCCTGTTCGTGAATTTTCGTGTTTCCCAAGAAAAAGCTCATCCTATGTCCATAAGGAGAACTTAAAAGTATAAAAGGAGATGTAGATCACACCAAGAAGACACATTATCATAGAGTTATATTGGATTGAGGAGAGCCACAAATCCATCCTACACCCCCCACAAGGGGGGTTCACTCCCCAACCATCATCCACATCCTTTCCTCCATCCATTCATCACTTTGAAGATTCATTCGTGGAATCAAGAGGAGAACCAAGAGGAGGATTCAAGACGGAGAAGGACGCGACGACTCCCGCATCTAGGGTTTATTTCGTTTCCTAATTTATCTTGTAATTTTCCAGACATCCAGGTAAGATCTATCCAACACCCATGATTATTCTTCGTAACATCATGGGCTAGAGCCTTTTTGGTAGAACTAGGGTTGTGAAGGTTTTTACCAATTAATTGAATTTTCGTGTGTAAACTCCGTACAACACTACTTGCGGATTTATTTTATATATGATTGTGCCTTTATAATTCATACTCACGGTCGTTTTGTGCATCATTAACTGTTATGTAGAGTCTGAATTCATATCTTGGTTATTGATTGAGTGCGTTCACTGCTGAGAAGGATTCTATGTTATGATTCTAAGTGATGGGACTCCGAAGCTTCATTATAACTATCATATATGAATACTTATTAATTGAATTGAATTCAGGTTATTAAGTAGGATAAAGAGGATAATTTTATAGTAAATATAAATGGAGATCATATTGGGTTAGAGTACCAATTGGCCAGGGAAATAATTGATACTGATAGTACCTAGAAAGGGGGTGAAATTATATCTCTTGCTCTGAGGTTATTCACACGTATTACACGCATGTTTACTTGTGTCTATAGAGTAGATATGCATGGTTTTTGATGCGTCTATATTCCACAAGGCAGAGTCGGACATCAACACACGAAAGGGAAATTAATTCGTGAATCTGGATTATCCTAGAGCTACCTATTCTCCTACTTGATCCACTTTCGTATTCTTCGAGTGAAATTTTATTTAATTTATTATTTTAATTAATTGTTTATTAGTTAATAATTCAATCTTAACGTTATTGTCTTACGTCTTAATTAATTTAGTAAATAATTAAATTGATAATACGTCGTCCTTTGGGTTCGATAATCACTTGGTCGCTTGCTTAAGCTGCAATTGATATCCTTAATATTTGGGGATTAATTTTGCCTGCAAAGAAAACGCGCATCAGACATCCTTCTTAGCAGCCTCTTGCAGTCGTTTGAATGATGCCTCTTTGGATCTTGAGGACATGGAAAACTTTTCACAAATGCAGCCCATTCTGGATAAATTCCATCAGTAAGATAATATCCTTGATTATATTGCTTATCATTGATTGTGAAATAAACAGATGGAGCGCGTCCTTATAGAGTATCCGTAAATAACGGAGATTGGTTAAGCACGTTTATATCGTTGTTGGATCCTGCTATTCCAAAGTAGACATGACATATCCATAAATATGCAGAGGCAACCGCTTCGAGCATGATTGCTGGAACGCTATGGTCACTGCGCGTGAATTGGCCTTTTCAACCTTCAGACCAGTTTCTCCATTCCCAATGCATGCAATCAAGGCTCCCCAGCATTCTGGGAAATCCGTGTCTTTCTTCGTGCATTTGTAACAACTTTTGACAATCCAGGTCATTAGGCTATCTCAAGTAGTATCAGCCAAAAATTTCGATCACACCGACAAAACTTAAAGAGACATTCTACAACGGTTGTTTCGGCAACACGTAGATACTCATCCCAATGGTGTGCTGGTCCACCATATGCCAATTGGCAAATTGGCTAACGTTCAATTTTGTAGTGGTGATAACCCTTTTTTCCCAGCTACATCTACCCTCCACCGAAAATACTCATCGTGGGACTCCAGTGCATCAACTATGAGCAAGAACAACTCTCTTGACATACGGAAGAAACGATGAAACATCTCACTTTCGTATATCGGATCTTCAGAGAAGTAGTCACAGTAGAGTCTTGTGTGCCCCGCTTCACGATTTCGGTCCACATACGTTATTCGCTTTCTGGCACCACTAGCAGAAGACCCAGTGATTGGTCATATATAGTTGGGATTACCAATTAAAGAATTTATCGAACCAAAGGGAGGAAAGCACTAGAGTTTAAGCAATCTCAAGTTTATTATTATTTTATAAGGACAACGGAATGGGAGGATAAAATGCAAATAAATGCAATTAAACTAATGAAAGAAATAAAGATAAAAGGAATGCAAAGATAAAAGGTGGGTTCCAAATGATGCAATGATGAGATTAACTACAATCATGATATAGATAATTAAGTAATTATGCAATTAATTCTAATCTCCCATGGACAAGGTATAGAAGCGATCACTAATTCCACCTAAGTTCTCTCTCGAGATGGATAGAATGTAGGCCCTAAATAAGGCTCCCAAAAGCACTTAGGATCAATACCATAGCGAACACCTCCCACTAGGTACTAATTACTCTACGAGTTCCCTAATTAGGTACTAAATTATAGGTAATATTCCCTTTTAAGGTACTATGAATTCAGTACTAATGGTTTTGGTCTCCTCACCTAATCAACCAACCTCTCGGTTAAGCCAATTAAATGTTCTATCAAAGGGTTCTCAATATAGAAGGATATCTCTATCTCATTCTAAATTAATAGATATGAAGTGTATGATGAAATGATTCAATGAACTATCCTAATTACATAATTGATTTCTCAATCTAATCACATGATCATGACAATTAATCACACATATCATCATATAAATCAAGCAATGAACAATCAATGATAGAAATAACACAAAGCCCATTCAAGATCAAAATCAATTTGCATAAAAAATAAATTATCCAATACCAATCATGGAGCTAATCTCACAAAGGAGATTAGACTATCATAGTCTTAGAAAAAACAATCATAGACAATTGTATCTACAAATCTCATGACAAATCTATAAAGAAGTTCACAACTATTAGAATTAGATTTCCCCTTTGAAGGTCTTCAATGGAGATCTCCTTCTTCTCCTTGTAATCTTCACTCTCCCTTGCTTCCTTGATCACTTGGATGGTGGATTTGATGGAGGGGGATCAAGTGTAGATGGATGGATGAAGAATGGATAAAGAGGATGGTGTAAAATGAAGAGAATTGTGTGTGATGTAGGTGAAACAGTAGAAACTCTCGAATAATCTGATCAAATGTTGAAATATTGGGTATTTATACCCCTTGGGAAGCTTCTAGAAGATTTCTGATATTTTCTAGCTTTTTGACCCAGCTCGACTCAAGCTCAAGCACTCGGCTCGAGTTGGGTAGTGTTCTGGCGTCATTTCTCGACAGCAAATAGAGCTCGAGTCGAGTGCACGAGCTCGACTCGAGTACTGAACAGGACACGCCTCAAGTTCTGCGCACTGGCACAGGGGTGGCCATGTAGGTATTTCTGCCATCGGCACACGACCATTCTGGACAGGCCCATGCGCGGCGCACGACTCGTACTGTGCCATTCGACTCGAGCTGCAGCACTAGGCTCGAGTTGGGTCGTGCTCTGTTTTTCTTCTTCGTTTCATCTCCCTTCTCTATTTTTGCTCCGTTTTCACATGTTTTACATACTTTTAAGCTCATTCTCACACATTTCCACAAAAATACAAAATACAACCAAATAACAAATAAATACAGATAAAATACTACGAAAATGAATATAAAAAGACAATAAAATCTTGGTGAAAATATCACTCATCACACCCCCAAACTTAAACTGTTGTGCGTCCCCGCACAATGAAAATAATAAACCAAGGGGTGAGATTTTCACCTAGAAAAAGACTAAACGAACATAAGTAATAACACATCAATAGCAATAAGAATCACAATCTATGCTAAGTCGTCCTATAACATTTAATTCATAACATGAGGAATTAAAATGTTCAATCAAAAGAAAATAAAGTGTAATATAGTCCTTTTTGGTCGAAGCCTCACAACGGATATCAATTTCACTCAACACTCTATAAAGTAGGGTAAATCAACACTCATTAACCGATTGGCTTGACTAGCTATAAGCTTGCTCGTAGACTATATTTACAAACCACCAAAATTTCTATTAGTGATCAAAAAGGTCTTTCATTATGGATGTAATAATATGCTCTTTGGTAGGGTAGGAAGAATATAGGTAAGAGTGACTGATCATGTGTAAGTAATCGAAGAGATGGCCAACTTCTCCAACTTCTCCGCTTTTCCATCTTCCTTTCTTGTCTTTAATGTTCACAAACACTAATCATCAACTTTCCTTGGATTGAGCTTCTTTTAATGCATGCATCCTTCTTTGAACTTTTAAGTACTTGAGCAATTGTTATTGCTTTGCTCATTGTCTTGTTTTGAGGTTGCATGTTCATTCTTGTTTGTGCTCTCTTTTTCATCATTTTTCTTGCTTGTTTACCATTTCATTTTCTTCTCTTGTTATTCAATCAATCTTTTCTAGCTACCATCTCCTCAACCACCCACACAAAGGATATATATAAGGCTTAAGTGTGTAATCATGGCTTCTAATGTGCTAAATTCACAAGAAATATGCTTAAAGGCTCAAAGTGGTTGACTAGGGATGATGTTCATGGTAGGAAACATTTGGCAATGACTATGAATAACAAGGATGACCTTAGGTCATGTCACTAATCTCTACAAATCGGGCTCGTTCCTATAGTCCTTGAGCAAGTTCTAGCTTATCAAACACAAATGATCCACTCATGAAGAAATACCATGTATGCACGGTTGAGGCTCAAATTCTCACAAGTTTATGCATTGGACCTTAAGGAACTTATTACACCACATTAATCTCAAAATTGAACAAGTTAAATAAAACATGTCACAATTTGAAAGTGTAGAGATTCTTAATCATAACTTGTCATCACTTAACACAACAACATGTTATCACTCACATTCAAAAATGATTCACAACATCCCAAAAACAAACCACCAAAATGACCCTAAACAAGAGTAAGAAAACATACAAAACACATAAGAAAAGACTCACCAAATAAGAAACAAGACAAAAACACATAACATGCAAAAACAAAAAAACCATCCATCATTATAAAGTTAAGCACACATTCATATCATCCATAACAATTAAGCTCACATTCATCCCTTTGATTGAAAAGGAAATCCTAAATTACCAAAATAAACCTCCCACAAACATAACAAATGAAGTAGCATGCTAATCACATCAATCCAAATCAAATCAAATTATGCTAAGTACATAAAAGCGGTATGGTGTAGAGTGAACTCCCTCCATAGGCATTTGGTAGTAGAAGTTGTTAGCTCCGAGCTCAATTCGTGCTTCCAATACCCTTCATTCATGCTCAAAAACTCATCAAACACCATTAGCTCAATAATTTCATTAAAAATATGGACTCACATGCACTTTAACACCACAAATCATACCAAAATCCAACCAATACTCATGAGAAAAATTCAAAATTAGCCCAAAAATACGAAAATTATATGCTTTCAAGACAAAATATGTCACACCACGCCATATCCCCCAAACTTAAATTGAAATAAGAGTTTCGAGTTAAGTTTGCAAAAAAGTGGTGTGACGTAATTACACACTTCAAATCAAGCACTTCTCGAAGCTTCAATACGCATTCTCCTCATAAGCACAATCAACCTACATGACCAAAATTACAAAATAATATCAAATCTACAATCCTTATTGAAAACACTAAATAAAGCAATAAAGATAATGATGGGTTGCCTCTTATCTAGCGCTAAGTTTAAAGTCTTCAAGCTGGACGATAGTCTTTAGCTCATGGTGGTCTTGAATATTCCTTAGGCACTATCATATGTTTCTTCTTGAAGTAGTGCCTTATGCCCTCATGCTCAACCAAAAGAACGTTTCCTTTCTTGTTGAATAATTCAAGCAATTATTCTCTGAAGCCGTTCTTCACATGGAATGGCCCTTTCCACTTGTTCCACTTTTTCATGGGGCTCTATATGAATTTTGAACTTCAACCACATCCCCCGGTAAGAATTTGGGCATTGACAAGTGTTGGTGACCTCTTGCAACCTTTTTCCTACAATCACCAAATAAATTTTTTTTAATAAAATCATGGAAGTTCTTAAGAGAATTTAAAATTTCAATAGAATGAGAAGATTTTGTCTTGTAGGGAGTAGAATCCATGATCTTAGTTTTCGGAGGCTTCTTTTCTTCCATAAGGGCATGAATCTCTTCTTGGTTTCGAATCTTGACTTTCTCTACCATCTCTTCGAGAGACTCAACAAATCTAGCGAATTCCCCCTTCAACTCTTCTTTCAACTCCTTTGCTTTTACCCACTTCGGAACTCTTTCTCTTCTTTCCTTCATAACCTCATCAACCCCCAAACTATCCTCTTCTCTAACCTTAACGACCATGCATTCGCTCTTTGTTCTGGAGGTAGAAGGCTTGTTGTTCTCTTCTTGAAGTCTCTCCACGATGGACACAACTTGACTTACTTGGTGCTCTAATGAATTCAACTTAGCATTGAATGCTACCATTGTATTCATCATCGTTTCACACAAGTTTCCAATTCTATCAATCCACACTTGATTAGACTCTCACCTCTCTTCTAAGCGATCCATAACCATTTCAAATAACTTTTCTCCAAGCATCGCTACGTGGTCATTTTGGGTGGAATAAGAGGTGTTGGAGTCTTGAAAATTTCCCCATAGTTGTGGTTGATTTCCTTCTTGATGTCTAGAAAAAATTTCTTGAAAAACATGTTCCACACCTAGAGGGTATACTTGTTGATGCATTTGATGAGGGGCTCCAAAATTCTCATAACTTTGTTGTTGGAATTGCATATCTTATACTCCGAACTCCGATTGCAAATTAGGCTCACAATTTGGCATTTGAAATTCTTGAAAATTTCCTTATATGTTCATAGCGGAATGAGCACTTCTATTCACCATATTTCGAAGAATATCCATGTAGCTCATATTTTTGGGCTTGTTCTCCTTCTTCTTCCTTCTCAAGGTATACATCTACAAGAGAAAGAAAAATTAGAACAAATTTTCTAAAACAAATATAAGATGTAAAAAGAAAAATAAATGTCCTTATTAAGACCATTTTAAGTAATCCTTCGTCAAACTACTAGCAACCGTTACCTCCCCGACAACGACACCATTTGATTGGTTGTATATAGTCGGGATGACCAATTAAAGAATTTATCAAACCACAGGGAGGAAGGCACTAGAGTTTAAGCAATCTCAAGATTATTGTGATTTTATAAGGATAATGGAATGAGAGGATAAGATGCAAATAAATGTAATTAAACTAATGAAATAAATAAAGATAAAAGGAATGCAAAGATAAAAGGTGGGTTCCAAATGATGCAAAGATGAGATTAACTACAATCATGGCATAGATAATTAAGTAATTATGCAATTAATTCTAATCTCTCATAGAAAAGGTATAGAAGCAATCACTAATTCCACCAAAACTCTCTCTCGAGATGGATAGGATGTAGGCCCTAAATAAGGCTCCCCAAAAGTACTTAGGATCGATACCATAGCGAACACCTCCCACTAGGTACTAATTACTCTACGAGTTCTCTAATTAGGTACTAAATCATAGGTAATATTCCCTTTTAAGGTACTATGAATTCACTACTGATTTTGGTCTCCTCACCTAATCAACCAACCTCTTGATTAAGCCAATTAAATGTTCTATCAAATGGTTCTCAATATAAAAAGATATCTCTATCTCATTCTAAATTAATAGACATGAAGTGTATGATAAAATGATTCAATGAACTATCCTAAACACATAATTGATTTCTCAATCTAATCACATGATCATGACAATTAATCACACATATCATCATATAAATCAAGCAATGAACAATCAATGATAGAAATAACACAAAGCACATTCAAGATCAAAATTAATTTGCATAAAAACTAAATTATCCAACACCAATCATGTAGCTAATCTCACAATGGAGATTAGTCTATCATAGTCTTAATGAAAACAATCATAGACAATTGTATCTACAAATCCCATGACAAATCAATACAAAAGTTCACAACAATTAGAATTAGATTCCCCCTTTAAAGGTCTTCAATGGAGATCTCCTTCTTCTTCTTGTGATCTTCACTCTCCCTTGCTTCCTTGATCACTTGGATGGTGGATTTGATAGAGGGGATCAAGTGTAGATGGATGGATGAAGAATGGATAAAGAGGATGGTGTAAAATGAAGATAATTGTGTGTGATGTAGGTGAAACAGTAGAAACCCTCGAATAATCTGATCAAATGTTGAAATATTAGGTATTTATCCCCATTGGGAAGCTTCTAGAAGATTTCTGATATTTTTCAGCTTTTTGACCCAGCTCGACTCGAGCTCAAGCACTCGGCTCGAGTCGAGTAGTGTTCTGGCGTCATTTCTCGACAGCAGGTGGAGCTCGAGTCGAGTGCACGAGCTCGGCTCGAGTACTGAACAGGACACAGCTCGAGTTCTGCGCACGGGCACATGGGTGATTGTGTAGGTATTTATGTGTTATTTGTGCGGCGCACGACTCGTGCTGTGCCAGCTCGACTCGAGCTGCAGCACTCGGCTCGAGTCGGGTCGTGCCATGTTTTTCTTCTTTGTTTCATCTCCCTTCTCCATTTTTACTCCGTTTTCACCTGTTTTACATACATTTAAGCTCATTCTCACACATTTCCACAAAAACACAAAATACAACCAAATAACACATAAATACGGATAAAATACTACGAAAATGGATATAAAAAGACACTAAAATTTAGGTGAAAATATCACTCATCACCCAGCACCGCCATGTAACTCTTGATATTTTTAAGTACCGACATTATTTCTTCCTCTATCGTGTTATCAAACATGTATTCAAGACAACTATCATTTTCAGAAGAAGAAGAAGACATGTTTGAGAGAAGGAAAAAAATGGAAGGATAAAGTGTTTCTATGAGTGTATTGTTCTCAGGTAGGATTTCCAACAATTCAATTACATCCTTTAAATAGAGTAGAGTTCCACAACGGCTATTTTTATAACTGCTTGTTTCACAACGGCTAGTTTTTAAAATGAAACGAAATACATTAACTAACATTAAAATGCTGAAAAATACAATGACTAATTCTTCAAATTTACAACCCCCATTCTTTCTTGATTAGATCCACAGCGTGGAGATGGATACGTAGTTGATCCTCTGTCATGTTCGAGGTATCTTTCATAAGTATCTTATAATCTTTAGCTCGGGCAATCTTAGTAATTCCTTCGTTCTTTGTCTTGAGCTACTCTTCCAAGTTCTTAAGCCTTTTCTCAAGAGCTTTGTCACTTTCTCCTACCGATGCAGTTGTTTTTCCTTTACCCTTCCCGATTCGCCTTACTGCATTTCTTCCCATAGGATGAAGGGGCTCGTCACCGCCTTCATCTCTAACTTCTGATTCAGTGTTTATAGATACAATTTACTCTACACTCGCCGAGACTTTTGCCTTTTTTGAATCGCGAACAACACCATCTGGATCAGTGAACTTCAGACTTTCTTTCAATACTTTCCAAACTTTGATTTGTAAAAAATTGGAACCATGCTTCACTTTATATTGAACCTTTGCTTTATCTTCAATATTAGCATCTCTGCACCCACTCCCCCAGGTCTTTTTCTCTTGATTATAGCAACAATTGAACCATTTCAATTATTTCTATAGAGCGTAGTAATGTGACTTCAATTTATAAATATCATGTCACTTGAACGGTTAGTATTGTATGCCTTAGTGATCCGAATCTATATTTGCTCCAACTTTTGATCATTTCCGACAATGGAGTCCGTGCTGATATCGAGCCAACACCTTGCGAGAAGAGCATTTTCATCAAAAGGATAAAAATTCTTTTTAGGAACTGTTGGTGGATCTTCGGCGTCCTCAAAGTCAGTAGCAAGATTTACCCGCTCCAATCCTAGTGGAGAGAATTGAGGCAAGAAAGAAGAACGCTGAGAGTTTAGAGATGCAGTGTCTCTATCTGTATCTGATAAATTTGTGTGAATTGCCGGAAGAAATCCGTATTGGGGATGAGGAGACATATAGGGATTTGGATACATGAAAAATAGTGCTCCGTATAAATTAAAAGAATTGAATTGAGAGAAACTACCTTTTGGAAAATTTAGAAAAGTAGTTGGAAAGTTTTGGGATGAAAAATTACTCAAAAACTTTATCGGAGAATTAGTTGAAAATTTTTGGAGTGAAAAATTATTCGAAAAATTTGTCGTAGGATTAGTTGGAAAATTTGGATTTTGAGGATAGAAGTTGACACGTGGACAAAAATTCACATTTTGAGACATTTAATTTTCACCGGAGTTTGAAGAATTGAATCCGAAATGCATCCACAAATCTTTATCCATTTTTTTTGGATGAGAAGAAAAAGAAATATTTGATGTATAAGATTTGAATTTGAGATGTGATGATAAAATATAATATAGGATAAAAATGAAGTAAAGAATATATTTATAGGGATAATTTAAAAAAAATTGACAACTGTAATATAACGGTCATATAAATGGTCATAATTTTATTTTTTGAGATATGGAGTAGTGTTGTGTTCATAAAAAAAATTTAAATAAATAACTAACGTAAACCTGCTGTTCCAATAGCCAACTTTCCCCCTTGGCCCCATTCTCAATTTGAATTGTATGTGATGTTGTGAATAAAAAAAAAATTCAATGCCTTGGAAACAATCCAGCCAGATGTGGCCACAAGATTATTTTCCATTGTGTGCGTGAACCACACTTGCTCAACCATTGGATAGCAACAACCACTCTCTTCTTTCTTCATTCCCTCATTTAAGAAAAAAACCTAGGTTCTCTGCATGAAACCCAACAAAAAACCCCACCCTTCCCCCATTGGAAAAAACCTCTCACTTGAGCTTTTTTAACTGCCAAGCCATTAAAAAACCTCCCAATTGGGGGAGGCCTAATGGAGACCTACCTTCACGTGACCTATTTGTAGTGAAAGTGACATTGATTTTTGACTTGCAACTTTTTTAGAAAGAGAATCAATTATTGCAACTAGTTTTAACTTTCCACTTAGCCTTTTCTCTTCACATGAATATGCTTGGAAATTTTGAATCAATAACTTGAAGTCTTGAACTTGTTAAAGTTAATTGGGCTTCAAATTTCAATCATAAGTTTGAGCCCTTTATTTCTTCCACTCAACAGGAGCTCATTTTTTCCTTGCAAATGTCGTGGGCCAAAAAATTTGAGCTTCAACCGTTGAGCACTTTAAGTTCAAAATTAATTTATGCTTTTGGGGCTTAAGTAAATTAAACTTTAGAGCATCAATTAATTTAATTGCCCCCTTTAACATTTGGACTTCTCCAAATATGAGTTCAGTTTATAATTTTGGAATTAATAATTAATTGATCCAAAAAAATTATTTTGGGTCTTTCAATAAATTAAATTTATAAATTTAAATTTACTTGAACTCCTCAGCTTGCTAATATGAACTCACTTGGAACATATGATGTGATAACATGGATCACTTTTCCCTTTCATTACTGCGAAGATTTGGGATTATTTTAATATTTCGAGAATTTGATTTTCCTTTACTGCTTCAATAATTTTAATTTCTTCAACCAAATTTGCATTCCACCACCATCTTCTCCTTGTCCAACTTTTTCTTCTCAACTCGTCCATGTTTCAATTTATTTGCCTCGCAAACTTGATACAAGTAAACTAAATCATGACTGAACAGGCATAGTGATGAGCTGCCTGCGTATCTCTTTGCAGAGAATCTAGTCACTACGTAATTCAAAGGGATGATTTGATTTGAATGGGGGATGCCGTACACAGTTTATACTCATGCGAGCTAGGAGTAACATGCAGTTTAAGCTCGTGCGTCATGGAGCGTTGAATTTGAATTTGCTGACAATTTGTACTCATGTCAATGAGTCTTGAATTTGAACTTGTAAACAGTATATACTCATGTTAAGGAGCCTTGTAAGGACATTTTTCACTTATGTCGAGGAGTATTGTGTGTTGTGTGGACACTTTTCGCTCGCGCCAAGGAGCTTTGTATGTATAGCGTTTATTCTATTCCCAAGAAGATTTGATTTGATGTGTTGATAGTTTAAACTCATATCATGGAGTATTGAACATGTAGAGAGTTTAGTCTCTTCTCAAGGGATTTAATTTGAGTTGGACAGTTTAAGCTCGTATCAAGGAGTATTTTGTGGATAGTTTTCACTCGTATCGAGGAACCTTGAATTTGATTTGTGTTAGGTAGTTTAGGCTCGTATCAAGGAGCATCATGTATAGATAGTTTTAGCTCGTATCAAGGAGCATAATTCAGACAGTTTACACTCGTGTCGAGAAGCTTTGCACTTGAGTTTGTCAACAGTTCATTGCCCCCAATATTGGGATGCTCCACTTTCTCTTGCTTCCACTTCATTTCTATAAATCTTTATGGAAACTGCAGTCTTTGATTGTGGTTCCTCTTCCATGAGCTCATCAGAAGGCATGTCTTCAAACTCATATGAATCTTGAATAGATGACCATTCAATGTCATTTGAAATCAAGCTCAACTCCATGTCGTGAGCTCTTGTAGCCAACTCTTCAAAAGTTTTAGGCCGAATTCTTTGGAGTATGTAGCGAAGATTCCACTGCATACCTTAAATGCACATTTCGATAGCCAAAGTTTCTGACAGTTTTTTTTTCCAATTGAGGCTTAGGCTCCTCCATCTATTGATGTAGTCGATTACATATTCTTCATCACTTTGATGAGTATTTGTTAGCTCCATCATGCTAACAGTTCTTCTTGTGCTATAGAAATGGTTGAGGAACATTTTTTTCATTTTCCCCCAACTGTCGATGGAGTTGGCTTCCAAGTCGATATATCAATCGAATGGATTTCCTTCAAGAGAGCGGACAAACTGTCTCACCATGTGATCTCCGTAGGTTCTAACATCATTGCATGTTTCGATGAAGTGCGCTACATGTTGTCTTGGATTGCCTTTGCCGTCGAATTATTAAAACTTTGGAGGTTGGTAGTCAGTTGGCATCCTCAAGTTATCAATCCTCTTTATATATGGCTTGGCGTAGGTTGAAGAAGATTTGAAGCTCCCTTCAAACTTATCTTTTATCGTCTCCAACACGATGGCCATTAGTTGGCCAACATGAGGTATTTCATCAACTGAAACTTGTATCTTTTCCTCAGGTTGATTTTCTTCAGATAGATGTTGTTTTGCAGTATCCTCCTCCTCGCTTCCATCATCAACTTGCTTCTCATTTATACGACTTGTCTCCACATTCTCCATTTTCTTCATAAGTTGGGAGATTTTTAAGTTTTGAGCTTTGACGAGTCCTTCAATAGCTTTCATCATACTTGCTATTTGCTCCTCGAGAGTTATAGCACTTGTTTTCATCACTACAACTGCAATTGAGGTAGATGGTGAACTTGGCATTGAGCAGTCGGAGTTATCTTCAAAATTCTTGTCGCCGTGTGGTGGCTTATTGTGAACAACTCCAACCGAATGACTTGTTTTCAAAGAGACTTCACTTTTTATAATGATTTAAACATCTTCGGTTTGCAACTGCGTAGGCTTTGAAACAGTGGGTTTTCATATCGCAATCTTGAGTGGAGTTATCTTTTGAATCTCTTGAGTTTGCAGCTCTGAAGGCTTCAATCCAGAGAGGAATCATGCTTTGTATCTTTGAGCTTTTGAAGAGAAGAAATGAGAGGTTGAGATTGTCCCACTGGGCGTGGCAAAATTTGTAACAACAAATTTTGTATTTATAATAAAATACATACAAATTGAGTAAAAAATTAATTTCAGAGGGATTTGATATATGTAAACATGTTACAATCTCAATCAATTATCTGATTCTTCTCTCGAACCAATTTGGCTTGACTTGACTTTGACTTGACTTGTGTGTGTTGACTTTAACTTCTTTGACTAGAGTATATGCTGACTGTGTTAACAACGTGTGTATTGAGCCGGATCTTCAAATAAAGCTTGTCCGAGCTCGGATGTGTAGTCTTGAAATGTTGATCTGGAGGCGTTGAACCTTTATTTGGATTGAACGTTGACTGAAGAGCTTTCCACGAAGAACGCTTGATCTGGGGGACTTGGAGCCTTGATCCCGGATTGATGGCCATTCTTAACTTGAAGCTTGAAGACTTGAAGATCCTCGCTTGTTCTTCGCTTGAAGCTTTGAAGACTTGAAGATCCTCACTTATTCTTTTCTTGAAGCTTTGAAGACTTGAGGGAGTGTTGCTCGTGTTCTTGATCTCTTCAGGAGCGTCTCATCTTCGGTTGCTTGAATGTATGTGTCTAAAATGAATGGAGGAGTGCTCCTTTATATAGGTAAGAGGTGAAGATGCCCCATAAAGAACTCGCATTCTGATTGGCCCAGGGCTATTTGGGCCCAATTATGAGGGCTTGGGCCTCTAACTTGATTGGACTGTAATCAGACCTATTTTACTTGGGTCTGATTTAATTTGTATGAGCTTGTTTGACTTAAGTTAGGCCTCATTTGACTTGGGCTTACTTGACTTGTGTCAGACCTCATTTAATTTAGACCTCATTTAATTTATTGGGCTCAAATTAACTATCAATTATTTTATTAATCTATTTTAGAAATTAATTTATTTAAATTCCAAAATAAATTAAAATTGGTATTTA
The DNA here is from genome assembly GCA_023678885.1 of Pogostemon cablin. Lineage (NCBI taxonomy): Eukaryota > Viridiplantae > Streptophyta > Magnoliopsida > Lamiales > Lamiaceae > Pogostemon > Pogostemon cablin. Next base: position 24,294,058 of record CM042962.1, read on the forward strand.
ATCAAAAAAATCCACGTATCATCATTTAATTGGACCGTGAATTTTAATTGCTTACAGGATGGCTCATGTCTTTTGTGTGTTGTCCTTTTATTAGGAATAATGAAAGTTACCTGAGTTTATCCTATATCAAGCCGAGCCTATTGAAGGCCGGCTCAACTGTGGATGGTTATGTCGAGCTTTCATAAAGCCGATAATAGGGATATATGTTCAAAAGGGAGTGGGCTTTATCATCTTTGGCCTTTGGGCCTAGCGTTAATTGTCAGTTTTGCTATGACCCGGCTTTATCCTCAGCCTTTCATGTTCGGCCTATTGGACTTTTGGCCTATTGGCTTCCTTTAGCATATTGTATTGCTCATGGACCTTAGCCCATATTTGAAGTGAGATATAATACAAATAACATAAATTAAATTAAAAATATATATCAAAATTAAAATAAATTCAACAACTTCTACAATCAAATTAAAGCTAAATAATTTAATTAGATTTGTTAAATATATAGAATAAAAATTACCAAAGCATCAGCTTAATATAAATTATATTATATTATATCATACAATATTATATATTAAGTTATTATTGATTGAAAATTAGTATATTAATTTCAATTAATTAGATAGGCATTTTTTTCATATTTACTAAATTTATATTGTCAATTAAAAAATAATGAGTTGATATTAGATGTACCCATATGTGTATAACTTTTTATTCTATTTTGTATACATGTTATTCTATTTTGTATACGTTTTTCTTAATAATTGTATTTTTTTATACTAAGTTTTTCCTTAAAAAAACTAGCATCCATATGTGTATAACTTTTTATTTAATAGTGTATACATGTTTTTTAATAATTGTATACTCCCTCCGTCCCAACTTCAACTTCACACTTTCCGTTTTGGTCCATCCCAAATTCAACTTCACTCTTCCATAAAAAGAAAAAGTAACTAACTAATATCCCTCTAACATACTTTAATTTCAAATTTGTCATCATCTTTTTATCACACATAACATATTTTATCATTTATTTATTACCCAAAAATATCATACTACCCTTAAAAGTAAGTCAAAAAATGAATTTTCTTAAACTCCGTATCTACATTAAACGTGAAGTTGAATTTGGGACGGAGGGAGTATCTTTTTACACTTAATTTTTTATTAAAAAAACTAACAATTAAATTGTATACATTTTTGTTCATAATTATACTCCCTCCGTCCCATTTAAAGAGTGACTTTTTTCCATTTTGGTCGTTCCACCCAAAGGGTCCCCTTTTCTTTTTTACACACATGGAACCCACACACCCCCTCTAATACAATTAAAATATGGGGCTCATACTCCCACTAATATAACTACCCATTACACAATATATAATAATACTCCTTAATCTACGTGCCAAAAAGCAAAAGATCCTCTTATGCCGGGACGGAGGGAGTATATGTTTTTATTTATATTTGTATACGATTTTGAAAGTGGGTGCACCCTATCTTAGGGCGCACCATGATGCACAATATAATTAGCCAAAAATAATATATTTTTGGATAAATAGAATTTTGACATCAAAAGTATTAAATGGATGGTCAAAATTTAAGATTATAATTTAGTTCTAAATACAGTAAAATTAAAAAAAAATTGAATATTAAAAGTAGTAATATAAACATGAATAAATATTTGCAAATTGCATTGCACGTGTTTATGGATAGTACTTATTTTAGTATATATAAAAAAGAAAATCAAATAAGAGTTTAAACATCAATACTTGCACCAAAATTAAATTTTAATAGGAAAAGAGTTGTGTGAGATCGTCTCACATAAATATTTACGTGAGACGATCAGAAAGTTATAACTTTTATACTGAAAAATGATACTAAAATAATGAAAAGTGATAATGTTATTTCATGAACAATTTATAATACTCCCTCGTTCGGTTTCAAGAATATCATTTTTCCATTTTGGGCGTCCGTCTCCAAAGGTCTCATTTCCTTTTTTATACATATGAGACCCATACACACCTACTAATACAACTAAAAAATGGACCCACATTTCTACTAATACAACTACCCACTACACATTAAATAATAATACACCTTAATCCACATGCAAAAAAACAAATGACACCCTTAAAGGCGGAAGGAGAAAATATAAATCAAAAGTGATAACATTTTAAGCGAAAGTGATAACGTTTATTGTAAAAGTGATATCTATTTTAAAAAGTATAAAATGATCTCACGTGAGATGGTCTCACGCAAGACCTACTCATTTTCATATATACTCATTTGATTTTTTAATAAAAAAAAAACCTGATAAAGGAGGTACTATGGGCTAATCCAGCCCTTTCCAAACAGATATATCCACTTAAGGCACATCCTGCGATTTACCTCCTTCATCAATCCCCATGGCAGGAGCAGTAGGTGCCCCTAACAGTGGGTACACCATTGTACCATTTTACAAGTGTATCACAAAAGACACTCGTACGAAAACTATTGTTGCTCCGCATTAACTCTGTCTCTTTCTCTCTCGTTTGGTAAACTCTCTCTTTCTCTCTCTCCTTAATTAATCTCTCTACGCTATTTCTTTTCTTGTATTTTTTATCTTCCTCGCAAACCCTAATTTTCGCTGCCTCGATTTTCAGTAATTCGTTCGGTTCATCAATACCCATGGCTAAAAGCTCCTTCAAGTTGGAACATCCCCTCGGTATTATCTCAATTTCACGATCATCGCTTTGCCTACGTCTAATTTATGTCTGATTTCTGTTTTTTTTTTGACTGAAGAGTTTATATGTTATTGGTTTAATTTCACGTTTAATTGACTGAGCGATCTTCAGCGATCGTATAGTCTTGACAGTTTTGAAGGACTGAAATTGCGTATGAGATTTGATTTAGTTTCGCGTGTACGAAAATTTTGCTTGGTATGGTAGGATGAGAATTAACCTTCTGTTTTTGGTAGATTTTTGTGTGATCGGGTCATGATCCGGTTTACTTTTTTTCTCGGATCAAATTACTTCAAATTTTCTGATCATAGAATACATTTTTTATTTATTTTTAATAATAATTAAGTTTGTTTGAAGTGACAATTTTAATGACCCCTTAATTCTGACTTTTATTCCACCTCATTAACTTTTTTCCTTCTTCTTTTCAAGCTGTTACTTAAAATTAATAATTATGCTTTTTAGGCTATTGCATTTTACTAAAAATATTATTACCTCCGTCCCGGTAAATAACGCACTTATTTTTGTGTGCGGAGATTAAGAAAGGTTATTTTTTTAATCTATAAAGATGAATAAAGTTATTGGGATGTGTGTAAAAGTGTGTATTTTAGATAATTTAATTGGAAATGATACGTAAAGTTATTGAGATGTGTGTAAAAAGTGATTATAATTGAGATGATTTTTTTTTCATTTTAAGAAACGAGCCTAAGTGTTGGGACGGATCAAGAAGTAAAGTGTAAAGTATTTAGTGAGTAGTAGTATATTTTAAGAATAAATTGGAACACTATTATGAAATTATAGGGAACTAGGTGACCCGAGTAGTCCCCTTGTTTATTTGGGCCTTCAAAGCACTACAGTTTCTTTTGCTAGGTTGTGAATAGGAGGAGGTGCAACATCCTGTGTGATGGTAATTTTCTCCTTTTGCTATTTCTGAATATTCAGAGAATTTTTCATCTACTTTAGATTAACCACCGTTCCCCAATTTGTCCCTCCTGGGACAGAAAATAAGCTTGTGTTTAGTAGCTTCTGTTTAAGAGAAGCATTTTTCAAGGAGTAGTTAACCAATGATTATGATAGAGCAAGAAGGAATAAGTTATTTTAGTCAAATATTTCCTTAATTTAGATTAATTAGTCAAGAAGGAATTAATTTCCTGTCATAATGGTAATTAGAATTAGGGTTGGGATTGTGGGCCTTCAGCCTCTTTATATACCGTATGTACTCTACGGTGGAGAAGACAAGAAGAAATATATCTAATATTGCAACCTTAATTGGTTTGTGGCAGAGATAAACTCTGTGGCCCTCTTTGAGGGATTACTTTTCATTCGGTTCTTTGTGTGTGTTCTATCAGATTACTTGAACAATATGCTTCAACAGCCTGGTTATCTAATACAAGAATATAAACGTTTGACGAAAAACATTAGCTGTGGTATGTTTATGCCTGGTTACTTGAATTTTCTGTTTTGTCTTGTGTGGCTTTTTCTTTAACATCCTTGTGTAATTCATTGAATATGTTTCAGAGAGGCGACAGGCTGAAGCTGCTCGTATAAGGGAAAAGTACCCTGACAGAATTCCGGTATCAAATTTTGTTTTGGGCGAATTTTTTCGTTTTTTTGCTTGATATTTTTCCCCTCGTAATCAATTGTGGTGGTACTTGTGTCTCACGCAATATAGGTTATTGTGGAAAAGGCGGAAAGAAGCGACATACCTGATATTGACAAGAAGAAGTAAGTTATTTTAGCTGTTACATGTTCCTTATTGAACCTCTTTGATTCAGTTGTGTTAGAAATTAGAATGTTTTTGGGAATGTTCCAGTGTTATGCCACCTTATATTAATGTGCCCTTCCAGCAGATTGCGTTGAAGAATATGTGTTAACATAAAACATGAGTTTTTTTAAAAGGTGATGCTAGGCATTAGGAATAGTTGCATATTTCATACGTTCATGTAACTGGAATAAGTTTTGGTCATAATTTCTTTACGCTTGGTGTCTATTATTGAACTTGTACTATGTCGGTTTTTCTTCAAGAAGAACGAGTGCAGATTTATGTTCCTTTCATCCGACTGTTGATGTTGAAGTATTGGTTTGCATAACAAAAACTTAAACTCAAATGTATTGGTTTACGAAATGAAAACCTCATCTCCAGAATATAGATGACTTGAACCAGTGTACAGTTTTTCTAGAAAGCCAATGAGCTGCTCTTTATTAACTAATTTTTTTTATTTCTTGTAATTATGTGTACAGATATCTGGTGCCTGCGGATCTCACTGTCGGGCAATTTGTTTATGTTGTGCGAAAAAGGATTAAGCTGAGTGCTGAAAAAGCCATTTTTGTCTTTGTCAAGAACATTCTCCCTCCCACTGGTAAGGAGAATCTTTTATTGCAAAGGAGGCTGACATTTTACTGAATTATGTTTTTTAATGGTTTCAAAATCTGTTACTTTTTGTTGCTGCAGCTGCCATGATGTCTGCAATTTATGAAGAAAACAAGGACGAGGATGGTTTCCTATATATGACTTACAGCGGCGAGAATACATTTGGATCACTTTGACTGGGGATCCCTACTTCGAGCTGTGTATATAGTCCAAATCAATCATGTAAATGATCCAGTAATTATCATTTTCATCATTGTCAAAAAAATTACCTGTTCTGAATCTTCGTCGAATTCATATATTTATTTCAATGGTAATATTCTACGATGACTTATGATATGGAGTACTTTTTTCCGGTTTCCTGTATTTATTATTGCAGGTCTAGTTATTTGTCTTGGCCTATAGCGTGTGTATGTATGTGTGAATTGTTCTCCATATTATCTTCAGGGCTAGACGTACTTATTTGTTTACCTGAAGCAAATGGATGCTAGGGTAATTGATGTGTAGGCTTAGTAAAATGATACAGATGGAAATAGTCTAAGTAGTGCAATGTCACTTGTTTACCATCTAATCTAAGTATTGTAATATTAATCAATTTATATGTCAAATGGATTTTTGAGAGAATTTGGATCTTTCCACCCACCTCTCGGGTGGAGGGGTGACATATTACCCCATTTGAAATTTAATTATTTAATTGAACTCCATGTTGTGTTCCAAGGGATGGAGGGGTGGCATATTAGCCCCATTTGAAATTTAATTATTTAATTGAAATTTGAAATGGAGCAATGTGTCACCCTTTAACATAAGATCATATATAAGATGTTGCAGGTGGGTGGAATAAGTTCAAGCAATCTCTACTCTAGATGGGTATTATTTTTGTGTTTTACGACACAAATAAGATACTCCTCTGTCGGTAAGAGGGATATTTACCTTTTGCACATGGGTTAAAAAAAATACTCCCTCCGTCCCAAATTCAAGTTCACGTTTACTGTAGATACGGAGTTTAAGAAAAGTCACTTTTTGACTTATTTTTTAGGGTAGTATGATATTTTTGGGTAATAAATAAATAATAAAGTATGTTATGTATGTTAAAAAGGTGATGACAAATTTGAAATTAAAGTATGTTAGAGGGATATTAGTTTGTTGCTTTTTCCTTTTATGGAAGTGTGAAGTTGAAGTTGGGACGGAGGGAGTATTATTTAATGTTTAGTGAGTAGTTGTATTAATTGGTGTAAACTTTATATTTTAATAGTTTTAATACTCCTAGGTTGCACAAGGGAGTATTAATATTATTAAATTAAATTTCATTGGTTCACCCACAAAATAACATGTTTAGTGTAATTAGTGTGTATGAAAGGTTTTTAGGCATTTTGAACGTATAGCTCGGTAAAAATGTCATTTAAAATTTTTAATACTTTATTTTGGAAAATTAACATACACCATGCCAGTTTCTAATGGAATGGAATTTCTCTCTTTTATGGATGATTTTTAGATAACTTTTTTCTCTTCCTGATTTCAGAGTCAATTTTTGCTGAATAATTCCACACAGAGGTGAGAAATTGGAAAGAAAAGGAGAGGAGAGAGAATGAGGCTACTGACATACATTAAAAACTCATTGCCAAAAATATAAATAAATAAATAATACTCCAGTATTTTTTTTTTCTTTTTTTATTGCAAAGACTTGAATTTGACCGTCTCACCAACTCTCTTATATAAGACGGATTACTCATTAATCCAAACAAATAAATTTAAAGGACTTTGTTTTGTTGCTATAAAATTTAAAAATGAGTGTTGTTAAATACACACAATTTTTTATTGAATACACACCCCCTTTTAATATACACCCCTATTTTAATGGTTTAAATCTTAATTTTATTATATACACACCCCCTAAAAACTCAAAATTACCCCTTTTAATTTTAAAATTATTATTCCTCCTCAATAATATTTTTAATTTTATAGTTTAGACACACCCCTTCATACACACTGTACACGGTGATAAAAGTTTTTGTTTGATTCCAGATTTTGGAATAAGAAGAAGAACTCAGGCCGCTGCATACAAAGATTGTTGATTCCAGATTTTGGAATAAGAATAAGAACTCAGGCCGCTGCATACAAAGATTTGGAGTCCTGTGATGATGAAATTCATTCCTAAAATTAATGAAATTGTAATATTAAAAATAAATGTGTTTCACTTAAAATCTCATATTTCTCAATTTTAAGATTCTACACAAACATAGAATGAACAATTTTTTTTAACAATCTGCGATTTCTTTTTGTTTTTTTCTTATTTTTTCTCACTCTCCAATATACTCTGCGATTTATTTTTCCTTTTTTCTTATTTTTTTCTCACTCTCCAATATTCTCAATACATTGAGAGGCCACTAACACAAAACTGCAAAACTACGAAAGATATATAAAATATGAGTATTAAATAATACAATAAATTAAAAATTGATAATTAGGGTTTATAACACAAACATGAAATTAATGAACTTGTTCATAAAAACAATAAATTAATTTACAATAACTTGCTTTCATGTACTCCCTCCGTCCCAAAACAATTGACACATTTTTTTTGGCACAGAGATTAAGGAGTATAATAATTTAATGTAAAGTGAAGTGAGAGAAATAATATTTAATGTGTAGTGGGTAGTTGTATTAGTGGTGAGTGTGATGTGTGTGTGGCCCAATGTAAATAAATAAAATTTTTTGTGTGGATCCTATATCCTTAAAAAGGAAATATGTCAATTTCTGTAGGATAACCCAAAAAGAAAAGTGTGTTAATATCTTTGAGACGGAGGAAGTATTTGTCTCAATATGTTCTTATCTTTTTTTCATTTCAATATCTTTCTCCATCTTTTTCTATCCATCTCAAGAAATAGTAGAATTCACGTGTTAATCAATTAAGGATTGATTAAATTAGTATAAAATATATAAGGGTATGTATTTAATGAAGTAAGGATAATTTAGACATTTTGAATTATATACTCCCTCCGTCATTTTTATCTTCATATTTACTGTTCGCACGCAAATTAAGAAAAATCACTTTTTGAGTAACTTTTGGGGGTAGTTTTGTATTTTTAGATAATAAATAAATGATAAAGTATGTTATGTGTGTTAAAAAGGTGATGACAATTTTGAAATTAAAGTATATTAGAGGGATATTAATTATGTACCTTTTCCTTTTATGGAAGTATGAAGTTAAAATTGAAATGGACCAAAACGGAAAGTGTAAAGTTAAAGATATGTAGTGAAAAGTCACGAATAAGGTGTGTGTGAGGCCGTTTGAGCGGATTTTCGAAGGAAAAAGGATAGAAGTGCTCATAATCGGAAAGTGGAGAGATTAGGCATCTAGTTCGACCAGAACACGGGTGGTTCGACCACCAGTTTGGGTCGAACCAGCGATCAGCGGGTGTTTCAGAGTGGTTCGACCACGATAATGTGGTTCAACCAGGCATGATGGTCGAACCGTGGTCGAACCAAAAGCCGAAATTTGTAAAGATGGTTCGACCACGATGCTTCTGGTTCGACCGGTGGTTCGAGTCTAACCAGTCACCTGCCAGTGCATTATAGGTCGGTTCGACCAGCCCATGAATGGTTCGACCAAGGGCCTTGGTTGAACTGATACACGGGAAGCTTCCGAATCTATGTTTTTACACCTTCAGTACGTGTTTTCGCTCAAAAACCCCATTAGAGGTCCGTTGGAGAAGCTAAAAGTATAAAAGGAAGACCCTACGCAGCAGGGAAAGACATCATTCACCACCTTCATTCTACACAACATCTGAAACCCTACCATCATCCATGGAGTTGTGGAGAGAGATTCGTCTGTTGAATCAAGTGAAAACCAAGTGAAGATTCAAGACGGGGAGAGACGCGACGGCGCCCACATCTAGGGTTTACTTCGCATCTTAATTTATCTTGTAATTTTCCAGACTATGGGTAAGATCCATCAAACCACCATGATTGTTCTTCGATCAATCATGGGCTAGAACCGCTTCGGTAGTTAGGGTTTATGAAGGTTTTATGAGTTAATTAAACTTCCGTGTGTATACTCCGTACAACACTACTTGTGGTTTATTTGATATAAGACTATGCCTTTTTAATTCATACTCAGAGTTGTTTTGTACATCATTAATTGTTAATAGAGTCTGAATACATATCTTGATTATTGATTGAGTGTGTTCATTGCAGAGCAGGATTATATGTTATGATTATAAGTGAGGAGACTGCGAAGTCTCATTAGAACTATCATAATATATTAAAAGTGGCTTAACAAGTGTTGACATTTTTTTTCAATTTTAACCTTACCTATATTTCTTTACTACATTTTTACCCTTATTTATTATTATAATGTATTATATATTTAACTAATTCATTATTCATAATGACTTTTCATTTTCTTCAATAAACTTTAAGGTATTACTAATAATTAATAATATTGCTAATATATTACTTGAACTATATTTAATTATAATTAATAACTAATAATTATATACACCACCTCTACATCAATAATTAATTAAGTCATTTAATGAGTAATATTAAAATATTTTTGGACATTTTTGTTCCTTACCTGTTTTAATAATAACAATATACCCCCTATCTGTGATAATAATGATACGTTATACTCCATAATAATAACATTAAATTTCTATTAAAGAAAGACTCTTGGTACCCATAACCCATTGACACGAAAAGCCCTCCAATAGTAGCCTTTAAGATCTCCTTTCCTGCATTTGAAGAAGCGGGATATTCAATCGCTACTCCATTTGAAGAAGGTGGTATAAAAGGAAGGGCTCTACCAAGAAATACATGGATTTTGCAATAATCCGAAACGAACAAGATTGGGGTGATTGGGATGTGGAGGTAGCAGCGAGGAGCTCGGTGGAGGGGATGGCTTGTAGCTGAATACCGACGGAAAGTATTTAAAGGGTTTGATGGAAATGAGGTAATTTCTTTTTTCTTAATTCTATAAGATATACTTCTAACGAAGTAAGAAGGAGAAGATGTTCTACTTGTGAAACCATCTGTCTTTACGGGCACAATTTTAGCCTTGGTCAATGAGGTATAAAAATTTATTTAGTTCGCTAGATTGTATATTTTGTTCATTTCGATTTGCTAAAATCGAAATTGGCCATGTAATTATCATAAACCCATCAGTTCTTGAGACATCAAATACGAGCTCACATTGATGCCTATACAAAGATCGTATAGAGCTTGATGAAATTAGGAAATTGGAATCTAAGAATCGTTGAGTAAGGCGTTTGTAGATGGTTGAGATGATAAAGACGTGTGGTCATGTTTTCCATGTATTAGATATTGTTGTTCTGTTGATCTTGACAACCTCAAATAAATCTTGCCTTTTTGAAATCTCAACAGCTGTGGTGCTGTGTTCAAAATGGCATTTTGCAAGGGAACATCACTATTGGAGACATGGTGACAAGTTTATTCCAGAAGAGAAAAACTAACATTACCCTTCATGGGTGATTCAAAAAGTATTGGTGATTGAATTTATGCGTGATTCAAATGCCTTTTATGAGTAACTAGAATGTTTGTGAATTTCTTCATTCTAAATGACGCTGGTAGGCATACTTACCTTAGTTTGTAAATTCTAATAGAAGAGAAAGAAGTATATATTGTGGGAAGGCAATCCCTCAATTCTAATAGAAGCTATTAAAAATGTCTGGTTAAAAATGTCTGGAAAACGAAACATGGTATGTCATGGAGGGAGATGGAGTTGGGGAAGTCGAAACTAACATTGTTTTGCTATGAAAATCCCATAGGTAGAGATTGGGTATTGAAAAATCAACCATGGATTTTTGATGCCTCTCTCCTAAATACCCTTTATATAAAAAATACTTATAATCTATATATATATATATATATATAAATCTTAATAAAACATTAATACCCTTAGTGTTTCAACAATTTCAATAAAAAAAATTATTTTATTAATTAAAATGAATTACATTTTAGAATAAATATCATTGAACACATGTATCTTTGCATTCCATGAAATAATTCACGAAATTCTTATCATTTTTCATTAATTGAGTATCATATTTTATTATAAAGGTTAATACTTTTCATTTGTCATACGAAAATTCTTACATGAGACAGTCTAACATAAGTCTTTGCTAAACGTAAGACATATGTATTGTGTTTTAAATAAATAAAAATATAAAATTAGAACTTTATAAAATATAACTTATTTTAAGATACTCATATTATAATATAACGTGCTAGCAACGTACGAAGCATGTTTTAAAAATTTAGTCTTATATAAATACTTGTTAATTGAATCTGATTCGAGCTAATAAGTAGGACAAAGAGTATAACTTCATAGTACCTATAAAGGGAGATCATATCGGGTTAGAGTACTTAGTGCATGAGAAATAATTGATACTGATAGTACCTAGAAAGGGGGGTGAGTTATATCTATTGCTCCAAGGATATTCACATGTGTCACACGCTTATTTACTTGTGTCTATGTTTAGTGTGAAAATCTGCATATTTTAGGGTCTGATTTAGCACCGGTGTGTGATATTTATATTCGTATTTGAGCATTTTTTGATTGAATTGCATATATTTGTGTTATAGATGCTTGTGAGGTGTTATTTCGTATTTTAGGTGGAAAACAGGGGTAAAAACACCAAAAACGGAAGTCGGGAGCGAAGTCGGGCCAAAATAGGAATTGGTGCAGCATGGCACGGGTCGTGCCACCCACATAGCCCACTTGCGCCGGCCACATGTGGCACGAGATGCCATCGCCGCCCAACACGCCCCAGAAGTGCATGACTCGTGCCACTACTTTGCACGACTCGTTCCATACTCAAATAGATGAATTTTTAGGAGTTCTTTAAATTGTTGGAAAGCCAAGGAATAGAGGATCTCGTGAGCGTAAAAATCACCTCAATTGGAGATCGGATGAAGAAGTTATGAGCAAAACCGTGAGGTCGTGCAGGCTGTCGACGAGTGGCACGACCCGTACCACATTTGTCACGACTCGTGCCGACCACCCAGCAAGCGCCCGTGCGCCCGTGCCATCCAGCTGTCGAGAAATTTCAATAGCATGCACCCTGCATGACTCGTGCCACCTATGGCATGACTCGTGCCGCTTCCCAGCGAGCCCGTTTCGTCGTTTTTCAGCCCGTTCGTATTTTTAACGTGAAAAAGCTCACTTTTGAGTCATAATTCAGGAATTATCAGTGCCCAACTATAAAAGGAGCCCTTGGGGTGTTTCAAACCCTAACTCTCCATAACTCTCCATATCCATACATACTTTTTCGTACCCTTTCACTGCACCGCCCCATCCACCCATCCTGGGAGTTCATCAGTATTGCTTACTTGAGAAGAAGAACAAGAAGATTCAGAATCACGGAGAAAAGAACGGAGAATCATGTCACATCTAGGGTTTGTCTTATTCTTTCTTTTAAGCTTTTGAATTATTGACCTATGAGATTGTTTTCATACCTAACCATGTATGTGTGTTGCCTGTAACACCATGTGCTAAGTTTTGAAGGTTGAATTGGTTTGAATTGATTATCTAGAATGGGTTGGATATCTGCAATATACTTATTCCCTTATTAGTGCTTTGAATTTAGACTTATATTTTTGTCTTATATGGTCTGCCCTCATTCATGATATGTCATTGTCTTATGCATATTTATGCTTGTTGCTTGTGCCATAAAGTGATTATATTTGTCAACCTGTTATGGGTAAAGGGGATCTAACCGTATAACCTTTATTCATTAGAATAATTAATATTGGACACTTAATATATCTATTAATTACCATTCTAGAGGATTTGGTTTCTTAGATTGTTAGGTGGGAATTGAGGATTAATTCTTAAGTACTTATAAAGGGAAGTCTAATGTTCTAGCCTTTAATAGAATTTTGCATAAAGTACCTAGAAAGGGAGTATGAGCTATTCGTCTGCATCTGAGGGTTTAAACCAGGTAAATGTGTTAATTTTACTTTAAAAGAGGGATTTAACATAATTAAGTGATTGCTTTCATAAGAATTGCAGGGATTCTAACTGATTGTCTAGTGATTTGATTTGACCAATTTAACTGGATTTCCTAGTGATGTCTATCTTCTCTCTTGAACACTTCATCCTTATTTTTATTTGCTATTTTATTATTTTAAGTACTTATTTTCTGCTTTCTTAGGTTTAATTAAATTCACTTATAAATAGTAAGTTTAGAATTATTCCTTGGGTTCGATAATAAACTTGGTCACACGTTGAACTGCAAGTGATTCCCTACACTTGGGGACACGCAAAAAGGTGAACAAGCAAATGGCGCCGTTGTCGGGGATAATTCCCTAGGCTTTACTATTTAATTCTTTTGTGATTTATTTTAATTTAGGACGTTAAATTTCTTATTGCTTTTATTTTTATTTTTATTTTATTTAGATCCAAACTATTCTAATCAGCTGCGTGAGCACATGTAAAATTAGCTAAGATGTCTGATGATCACGCCTCAACTCCCATGCGGGACCAGTATAAGCTGAAGCATACCACGAATGCTGGATTGAATGGACCCGCAATCACTGCGGAGAGTTTTGAGCTACCATTTAGATTGATCCGGATGGTACAAGCACAGCAGTTCAGTGGTAATCTTTTGGAGAGTCATAGTAAGCATCTGCAATTATTTGATGAGTATGGAAGGACGCAAAAGCATAGGAATGTCCCGGAGGATGCTATCAGAATGAAGCTTTTTCCATTCTCACTAACGGGGAAAGTCAAAGAGTGGTACAACAACCTTCCTGCAGGATGTTGTACTACATGGGAGCAGTTGGCAAATAAGTTCTTGAATAAGTACTTCCTCCCCTCCAAGAGCTTTAAGGTGAAGCGAAAGATCACACTATTTAAACAAGGAATCTTGGAGAGTTTCTATGAGGCATGGAAAAGGTTCAAGGAGTTGTTGCGATGTGGTCCACAACATGGATTTACAAAAGACACCTACTTAGACTTCTTCTATCAAGGCCTAAGGAGTGAATCAAGAGTGTAGGTAGACGCAATAGCTGGTGGATCGATCTTCAAAAAGTTAACAGATGAAGCATAAGAGATATTTGAGGAGATGGCAGCTAACACGTATGATTGGCCTATGGAAAGATCAGATGCAGTCGCTTTTGATAAAGTGGCTAAGGTATAAGTACAGGTCAACAGCAGCGAGATGTCAGAACTCAAGAGTCAACTCAGTGAGCTGTATAAGAAGATAGATCGCATGGCACTAGGAAACAGTGGAGAGGAAGTTAGAATGGATGGAGACAAAGATCATATGGAGGAAGCAAATTATGCTATGGGTTAGAAATTTCAAGTGGATTACAGAAATAGATAGAATTTCAGACCTAGTAATCATCAATGGAAAAGGAATGACCAAGGAAATTCCAACATCAACAATCAGAGAAGATTGATCCATCCAGGAATTGATCCATTCAGGATAAGCCAGCTGAATACCGACGGAAAGTATTTAAAGGGTTTGATGGAAATGAGGTAATTTCTTTTTTCTTAATTCTATAAGATATACTTCTAACGAAGTAAGAAGGAGAAGATGTTCTACTTGTGAAACCATCTGTCTTTACGGGCACAATTTTAGCCTTGGTCAATGAGGTATAAAAATTTATTTAGTTCGCTAGATTGTATATTTTGTTCATTTCGATTTGCTAAAATCGAAATTGGCCATGTAATTATCATAAACCCATCAGTTCTTGAGACATCAAATACGAGCTCACATTGATGCCTATACAAAGATCGTATAGAGCTTGATGAAATTAGGAAATTGGAATCTAAGAATCGTTGAGTAAGGCGTTTGTAGATGGTTGAGATGATAAAGACGTGTGGTCATGTTTTCCATGTATTAGATATTGTTGTTCTGTTGATCTTGACAACCTCAAATAAATCTTGCCTTTTTGAAATCTCAACAGCTGTGGTGCTGTGTTCAAAATGGCATTTTGCAAGGGAACATCACTATTGGAGACATGGTGACAAGTTTATTCCAGAAGAGAAAAACTAACATTACCCTTCATGGGTGATTCAAAAAGTATTGGTGATTGAATTTATGCGTGATTCAAATGCCTTTTATGAGTAACTAGAATGTTTGTGAATTTCTTCATTCTAAATGACGCTGGTAGGCATACTTACCTTAGTTTGTAAATTCTAATAGAAGAGAAAGAAGTATATATTGTGGGAAGGCAATCCCTCAATTCTAATAGAAGCTATTAAAAATGTCTGGTTAAAAATGTCTGGAAAACGAAACATGGTATGTCATGGAGGGAGATGGAGTTGGGGAAGTCGAAACTAACATTGTTTTGCTATGAAAATCCCATAGGTAGAGATTGGGTATTGAAAAATCAACCATGGATTTTTGATGCCTCTCTCCTAAATACCCTTTATATAAAAAATACTTATAATCTATATATATATATATATATAAATCTTAATAAAACATTAATACCCTTAGTGTTTCAACAATTTCAATAAAAAAAATTATTTTATTAATTAAAATGAATTACATTTTAGAATAAATATCATTGAACACATGTATCTTTGCATTCCATGAAATAATTCACGAAATTCTTATCATTTTTCATTAATTGAGTATCATATTTTATTATAAAGGTTAATACTTTTCATTTGTCATAC
Source organism: Pogostemon cablin (assembly GCA_023678885.1). Classification (NCBI taxonomy): domain Eukaryota; kingdom Viridiplantae; phylum Streptophyta; class Magnoliopsida; order Lamiales; family Lamiaceae; genus Pogostemon; species Pogostemon cablin. The sequence goes on from CM042962.1 coordinate 24,309,776, forward strand.
GAAAATTCTTACATGAGACAGTCTAACATAAGTCTTTGCTAAACGTAAGACATATGTATTGTGTTTTAAATAAATAAAAATATAAAATTAGAACTTTATAAAATATAACTTATTTTAAGATACTCATATTATAATATAACGTGCTAGCAACGTACGAAGCATGTTTTAAAAATTTAGTCTTATATAAATACTTGTTAATTGAATCTGATTCGAGCTAATAAGTAGGACAAAGAGTATAACTTCATAGTACCTATAAAGGGAGATCATATCGGGTTAGAGTACTTAGTGCATGAGAAATAATTGATACTGATAGTACCTAGAAAGGGGGGTGATTTATATCTATTGCTCCAAGGATATTCACATGTGTCACACGCTTATTTACTTGTGTCTATGTTTAGTGTGAAAATCTGCATATTTTAGGGTCTGATTTAGCACCGGTGTGTGATATTTATATTCGTATTTGAGCATTTTTTGATTGAATTGCATATATTTGTGTTATAGATGCTTGTGAGGTGTTATTTCGTATTTTAGGTGGAAAACAGGGGTAAAAACACCAAAAACGGAAGTCGGGAGCGAAGTCGGGCCAAAATAGGAATTGGTGCAGCATGGCACGGGTCGTGCCACCCACATAGCCCACTTGCGCCGGCCACATGTGGCACGAGATGCCATCGCCGCCCAACACGCCCCAGAAGTGCATGACTCGTGCCACTACTTTGCACGACTCGTTCCATACTCAAATAGATGAATTTTTAGGAGTTCTTTAAATTGTTGGAAAGCCAAGGAATAGAGGATCTCGTGAGCGTAAAAATCACCTCAATTGGAGATCGGATGAAGAAGTTATGAGCAAAACCGTGAGGTCGTGCAGGCTGTCGACGAGTGGCACGACCCGTACCACATTTGTCACGACTCGTGCCGACCACCCAGCAAGCGCCCGTGCGCCCGTGCCATCCAGCTGTCGAGAAATTTCAATAGCATGCACCCTGCATGACTCGTGCCACCTATGGCATGACTCGTGCCGCTTCCCAGCGAGCCCGTTTCGTCGTTTTTCAGCCCGTTCGTATTTTTAACGTGAAAAAGCTCACTTTTGAGTCATAATTCAGGAATTATCAGTGCCCAACTATAAAAGGAGCCCTTGGGGTGTTTCAAACCCTAACTCTCCATAACTCTCCATATCCATACATACTTTTTCGTACCCTTTCACTGCACCGCCCCATCCACCCATCCTGGGAGTTCATCAGTATTGCTTACTTGAGAAGAAGAACAAGAAGATTCAGAATCACGGAGAAAAGAACGGAGAATCATGTCACATCTAGGGTTTGTCTTATTCTTTCTTTTAAGCTTTTGAATTATTGACCTATGAGATTGTTTTCATACCTAACCATGTATGTGTGTTGCCTGTAACACCATGTGCTAAGTTTTGAAGGTTGAATTGGTTTGAATTGATTATCTAGAATGGGTTGGATATCTGCAATATACTTATTCCCTTATTAGTGCTTTGAATTTAGACTTATATTTTTGTCTTATATGGTCTGCCCTCATTCATGATATGTCATTGTCTTATGCATATTTATGCTTGTTGCTTGTGCCATAAAGTGATTATATTTGTCAACCTGTTATGGGTAAAGGGGATCTAACCGTATAACCTTTATTCATTAGAATAATTAATATTGGACACTTAATATATCTATTAATTACCATTCTAGAGGATTTGGTTTCTTAGATTGTTAGGTGGGAATTGAGGATTAATTCTTAAGTACTTATAAAGGGAAGTCTAATGTTCTAGCCTTTAATAGAATTTTGCATAAAGTACCTAGAAAGGGAGTATGAGCTATTCGTCTGCATCTGAGGGTTTAAACCAGGTAAATGTGTTAATTTTACTTTAAAAGAGGGATTTAACATAATTAAGTGATTGCTTTCATAAGAATTGCAGGGATTCTAACTGATTGTCTAGTGATTTGATTTGACCAATTTAACTGGATTTCCTAGTGATGTCTATCTTCTCTCTTGAACACTTCATCCTTATTTTTATTTGCTATTTTATTATTTTAAGTACTTATTTTCTGCTTTCTTAGGTTTAATTAAATTCACTTATAAATAGTAAGTTTAGAATTATTCCTTGGGTTCGATAATAAACTTGGTCACACGTTGAACTGCAAGTGATTCCCTACACTTGGGGACACGCAAAAAGGTGAACAAGCAAATGGCGCCGTTGTCGGGGATAATTCCCTAGGCTTTACTATTTAATTCTTTTGTGATTTATTTTAATTTAGGACGTTAAATTTCTTATTGCTTTTATTTTTATTTTTATTTTATTTAGATCCAAACTATTCTAATCAGCTGCGTGAGCACATGTAAAATTAGCTAAGATGTCTGATGATCACGCCTCAACTCCCATGCGGGACCAGTATAAGCTGAAGCATACCACGAATGCTGGATTGAATGGACCCGCAATCACTGCGGAGAGTTTTGAGCTACCATTTAGATTGATCCGGATGGTACAAGCACAGCAGTTCAGTGGTAATCTTTTGGAGAGTCATAGTAAGCATCTGCAATTATTTGATGAGTATGGAAGGACGCAAAAGCATAGGAATGTCCCGGAGGATGCTATCAGAATGAAGCTTTTTCCATTCTCACTAACGGGGAAAGTCAAAGAGTGGTACAACAACCTTCCTGCAGGATGTTGTACTACATGGGAGCAGTTGGCAAATAAGTTCTTGAATAAGTACTTCCTCCCCTCCAAGAGCTTTAAGGTGAAGCGAAAGATCACACTATTTAAACAAGGAATCTTGGAGAGTTTCTATGAGGCATGGAAAAGGTTCAAGGAGTTGTTGCGATGTGGTCCACAACATGGATTTACAAAAGACACCTACTTAGACTTCTTCTATCAAGGCCTAAGGAGTGAATCAAGAGTGTAGGTAGACGCAATAGCTGGTGGATCGATCTTCAAAAAGTTAACAGATGAAGCATAAGAGATATTTGAGGAGATGGCAGCTAACACGTATGATTGGCCTATGGAAAGATCAGATGCAGTCGCTTTTGATAAAGTGGCTAAGGTATAAGTACAGGTCAACAGCAGCGAGATGTCAGAACTCAAGAGTCAACTCAGTGAGCTGTATAAGAAGATAGATCGCATGGCACTAGGAAACAGTGGAGAGGAAGTTAGAATGGATGGAGACAAAGATCATATGGAGGAAGCAAATTATGCTATGGGTTAGAAATTTCAAGTGGATTACAGAAATAGATAGAATTTCAGACCTAGTAATCATCAATGGAAAAGGAATGACCAAGGAAATTCCAACATCAACAATCAGAGAAGATTGATCCATCCAGGAATTGATCCATTCAGGATAAGCCAGCTGAAAGAAAAGCACCCGTGGATGATGAGTTAAAACTATTGTTGAATAGCAAGGAGACTTTATGAAGCAACAAGGGGAGCAGATGAAACAGCAATGAGATCAGATAACGCAGCAAGGGGAGCAGTTAAACTTGATGGTCAAGCTGATAATATCTACTAATGAGCAATCTGAAAGGAAGCAGAAAGAAACTGATATTTCTCTCGGACAATTATATGCTTCAGTTGGGAGATTAGAGCAACAAGGTAAGTTTCCATCTCAAACGGTGACGAATCCCAAAGAAAAAGTTATGACTGTCATCCTGAGGAGTAGAACATAGTACGAGGGCCTAAAAATGCCATCAAAATGATCTGAAATCGAAATGGAGGTCGAAAAATTGGACGAGGACAAGCACGTTGGAGCTGACACGCAGCACGACTCGTGCCACCATGGGCACGACTCGTGCCGACTTGAAAACAGCGCGTCGCGCGCACCGTGCTCACCAAAGGGTGGCACTGAAGGCGGCATGACTCGTGCAGTTGACCAGCAAGACTCGTGCCAAGAATAAAACAGCGCCAACGACATCGCGCGAGCATTGCGTCACGAGTCCGAGGGTGCCCGCACGACCCGTGCGCCTGTTCTCTAATTTTGGGAAGGTCATTCCTTGCAATTGCAAGAGCACACATTGATGTAAAGAAGGGGAACTGAAGTTGCAAGTTAATGATGAAGAAGTCGTCTTTTCACTTAAAAGAGTTATGAAGTGACTTACTGATATGCAAGAGTGAAGAAGTATCAAAGAAGTAGAGGGAGCCGCAGAGGAAAGCTTGCCTTTGATCCTGTCTAAGGATCCTGTTGAAAAAAGCCAAAGCAAACTTCTTGCTTTTCTTTCTACTGATTTTGATGACAGGTTTGATGAGCTTTCTAATGGCTACATTGAATACTTACATAAATCTGATTGCAGGGATTAGCAAGAAAGCTTAAGCCGACTACTGCGAGCCTCAAGGTTGCAAGTGCAAGAGGAACAACACCTATAAAGGTGGCAGAGGATGTAGTAGTTAAGGTTGAGAAGAAGGATGTAGACAATGGAAGAGGAGATGATGCATACTTGAAGCCTCCTAACTTACCACCGGATACCCACAAATTTGAAAGTCCTTTCTCTTTTTCTTTATTTTGTGATCAATTTTATCCTGACTTTGAACTTGATGGTGATATGAGTGATTCTGAAATTGAGTGGAAGATTGACTGGACTGAGACGAAAAAGTTTGAGAAAGGAGATTCTACTAATCATGTGGTGCCTAAGAAAGGTAAGGTGGTAAGTGTGGATGATAAGAGGGGGAGAACGTATTGGAAGGTAAAAATGAAAGAAGATCACCCTCTTAATCAGTAGTCTACATATTCTGCATTCCGTCGTGACTCTCAGACGTTAAACATAAGCGCCTGTTGGGGGCTTACCCTCCTGTTTTATTGCTTTTATATGTTTGTGTGGTGTAGGAAATTTTATTAGGTGCTTCTATGTATATGGTATTCACTTTTTACAAACTTAGTTTCTCACTTAGTTTGAACTAAATTTGGGGGGGGTAGACGTGCATCCCAATGTCTTGAAGCACCAAGGTAAGTTTTCTTCACTTGTTTGTGATGATTGGAGGTTGATTTTTTTAGAATTTTCGCAATTTATTTCGAATTTTTTAATTTTTTTGGGACTACACAAGTGTCTTGTTTATTTTGATTTGTTTTTCCTAGATTTGGAGTGTGGTTTATTTTTTATTGAATTTTGAGTTCTCCTATGATTTTTCTAATGAGTTCTGATTGGTCATGAGTGATTGACCATTTTATAGTAGGGATGACCAATTAAAGAATTTATCGAAAAAAGGGAGGAAGGTACTAGAGTTTAAGCGATCTCAAGTTTATCGTGATTTTATAAGGACGATCGAAAAGGAGGATAGATAAGCATGCAAATAAATGCAATGCAAGAAATAAAAGATAAAAGGAATGCAAAGATAAATGAGTTCCAAATGATGCAAGGATGAGATTAACAACAATCATGACATAGATAATCAAGTAATCATGCAAATAGTTCTAATCTCTCATGGACATGGCATAGGAGCGATCACTAATTCCACCTAAACTCTCTCTCGAGATGAATAGGATGTAGGCCCTGAACAAGACTCCCAAAAGCTCATAGGATCGGTACCATAGCAAACACCTCCCAATAGGTACTAATTACTCTACGAGTTCCTAATGAGGTACTAAATCATAGGCAATATTCCTTTTTAAGGTACTATGAATTCACTAATGGTTTGGGTCTTCTCATCTAATCAATCAATCTCTCGATTAAGCTAATCAAATGTTCTACAAAGGGTTCTAAATCTAGAAGGATATCTCTATCTCATTCTAAATTAATTCACATGAAGTTTATGATGAAATGATTCAATGAACAATCCTAAAAATATAATTGATTTCTCAATCTAATCATATGTACATGACAATTAATCACACATGTCATCGTATAAATCAAGCAATAAACAATTCAATGATAGAAATAACACAAAGCCATTCAAGATTAAAATAAAATTACATAAAAACTAAATTATCCAACACTAATCATGGAGCTAATCTCACAAAGGAGATTAGCTTATCATAGTCTTAGAGAAAACAACATAGACAATTGGATCTACAAATCCCATGACAAAACTATAAAGAATTTCACAAAAATTAGAATTAGGATCCCCCTTTGAAGTGTTCAATGGAGATATCCTTCTTCTTCTTCTGATCTTCACTCTCCCTTGCTTCCTTGATGACTTGGATGGTGGATTTGATGGAGGGAATCAAGTGGATTGGGTGGATGGAGGGTATGGAGATGGATGGAATAGAGTTAGTGTGTGAAAATGTGATGTAAAATGTGTGTGAAGCTGATACCTACTGATCCCTCTCTTATTTTACACTCAAAATGGACATTTATACCCCTTGGAACATTCTAGAACACATTCTAATCATAAAATTGAGTTCGGGTCGAGTTCGGGTCAAGTTCGGGTTGGTGTAGCGCACTCTCATCGTTTCACATATAACTTTCACATCCAAAATCCAATTCGGGTGATTCTTAAGCTCAAGCACAATCCTCTCTTCCTTGCCTTTCTATGAATATAAAGAATTGACAAAAATTCCATTATTTGAAGGTATAACAAGTCATGCAAAGTAGCACAATCGTGCTGAGTAGGAACAACTTGCGTGACGTCACCATTTTAATCATAACTTTCTCGTTTGGGCTCTAGTTGAGGTGTTTCTTATACCAAAACGATCATCTTTTCTGTGGCTTTCCAACGGTATATCACACTTCTAGTTTTGAGCTCTGCAAGAGTACAGAAAAATTATACAAGTTGGGCGTGCATTTTTCAGCATTTTGCTTTGACTCATTCTCCCTCGTTTCAACTCCGAATTGTGCTCCGTTTTTTTCCACATCTTCCTTATCGCGTCTAGAATCCATTTTTATCTAAAATTCATATGTTTAAGCTTATTCACACATATTTCCATAAAAACACAAAACTCAACCAAAATACACATAAATACGAATGAAATACTACGAAAACGGACCTAAAAAGACACTAAAATCTAGGTGAAAACATCACTCATCACACCCCCAAACTTAAAGTATTGTGCGTCCCCGCACAACAAAAATGATAAACCCAGGGGTGAGATTTTCACCTAGGAAAAGACTAAACGAACACAAGTAATAACACATCAATAGGAATAAGAATCACAATTTATGCTAAGTCATCCTACAACATTAAACTCATTACATAAGGAATTAACAAGTTCAATCACAAGAGAATAAATTGTAATATAGCCCCTTTTGGTCCAAGCCTCACATAGGTTATCAATTTTATTCAACACTCTTTTAAGTAAGGTAACAACACTCATCAATCGATTGGCTCGACTCGCTATAATCTTACTCGTGAACTACATTCACAAACCGCCAAAGTTTCCATTAGTGATAAAAAAGGGTCTTTAATTAAGGATGTAATGATAGACTCTTTGGTATGGTAGGAAGAATATAGATACAAGTGACTAATCAAGTGTAAGTAATCGAAGAGGTAGTTACTTTCTTCCATTCCTTAACTTATCTTTCTTCCTTTCCCAACTTTGTTAATCACAAGCACTAATCATCAACTTTCCTTAGATTGAGCTTCTTTTGATTCATGCTTCCTTCTTTGGACTTTTGAGTACTTAAGCTTATTGTTGGTACTTTGCACTTTTTCTTATTTTATGGTTGCATGTCCATTCTTTGCTTGTGCTCTTTTCATCTTTTTTCTTGCTTGTTTATCATTTCCTTTTCTTCTCTTGTTATTCAATCTATCCTTTCTAGCTACCACCTCTCCTCAATCACTCACACAAAAAGGTAATTATATAAGGCACAAATGGGTAATCAAGGCTTGTAATGTGCTAAATTCACAAGAAATAGACTTTAAGGCTCAAAGTGGTTGACTAGGGATGATGTTCAAGGTAAGGAAATATATGGCAATGACTATAAATAACAAGGATGACCTTAGATCATATCACTAATCTCCACTAATCGGACTCGTTCCTATAGTCCTTGAGCAAGTTCTAGCTTATCAAACACAACCAATTCACTCATGAAGAAATACCATGTATGCATGGTTGAGGCTCAAATTCTCACAAGCTTATGCTCGAACCTTAAGGAACTTATTACACTACATTCATCTCAAAATTGAACAAGTTAAATAAAACATGTCACAATTTGAAAGTGCAGAGATTCTTAATCATAACTTGTCATCACTTATCACAACAACATGTCATCACTCACATTCAAAAATGACTCACAACATTCCAAAAACAAACCACCAAACATCCCTAAACAAGAATAAAAATACACACAAAACATAAAATAAAGACACAACAAACGAGAAACAAGACAAAAACACATAACATGCAAAAACAACAAAACCACCATTAATAGAAAATGAAGCACACATTCATGTCATCCACATTCAAGTAAGCTCACAAGCATCCCCATCTTTGATTGAAAAGAAAATCCTAAATTATGAAAATAAACCTCCCAAAAACATAACAAATGAAGTAGCATGCTAATCACATCAATCCAAATCAAAATAAATTCATGTCAAGCATTTAAATTTGATAAGGTGTAGAGTCAACTCCCTCAATAGGCATTTGATAGTGGAAGTTGTTAGCTCCAATCTCTATTCATGCTTCCAATACCCATCATTCATGCTCAAAAACTCATCAAACACCATTATCTCAACAATGTCATTAAAAATATGGACTATCATGCACTTCAACACAACCAATCATACTAAAATCGTACAAATACTCATGAGAAAAATTCAAAATTAGCCCAAAAATAAAAAAAATATATGCCTTCAAGATGAAGTATGTCACACCACTCCATATCCTCCCAAACTTAAATTGAAACAAGAGTTTCGAGTTAAGTTTGCAAAAAGTGGTATGACGTACTTACACACTTCAATTCAAGCACCTTTTGTATCTTCAACACGCATTTTTCTCACGAGCACGATCATCCTACATGCCAAAATACAAAATAATATCAAATCCACAATCCTTATTTAAAGCACTAAATAAAGCAATAAAAGATAATGATGGGTTGCCATCCATCTAGCACTAAGTTTAACGTCTTCTAGCCGGACGATATTAACGAGCTCATGGTGGACTTGAATAGTCTTTAGGCACTATCATAGGTTTCTTCTTGAAGTAGCACCTTGTGCCCTCACGCTCAACCACAAGAATGTTTCCCTTCTTGTTAAATAATTCAAGCAATTGTTCTCCGAAGGCGTTCTTCACAAGGAATGGCCCTTTCCACTTGTTCCACTTCTTCCATGGGGATTTATATGTATTTTGAACTTCAACCACATCCCCCGATAAGAATTCGGGCATTGACAAGTGTTGGTGCCCTGTTGCAACCTTTTTCCTACAATTACCAAACAAATTTTTATCAATAAAATCATGGAAGTTCTTAAGAGAATTTGAAATTTCAATGGAGTGAGAAGGTTTTGGCTTGTGGGGAGTAGAATCCATGATCTTAGTTTCTGGAGGCTTCTTTTCTTCCATAAGAGCATGAATCTCTTCTTGATTTTGATGTTTTACTTTCTCAACCATCTCTTCAAGAGACTCGACAAATCTATCGAATTCCCCCTTCAACTCTTCTTTCAACTCTTTGGCTTTCATCCACTTAGGCATTCTTTCTCTCTTTTCTTTCATAACCTCATCAACCCCCAAACTATCCTCTTTTCTAGCCTTAATGACCATGCATTCACTTTTTGTTCCGGAAGTAGAAGGCTTATTTTTTTTCTTGAAGTCTTTCCACGGTGGACATAACTTGACTTACTTGGTGCTCAATTGAGTTCATTCTAGCACGGAATGCTACAATTGCACTTGTCACCATGTCATACCAATTTCCGATTTGATCCATCCACGCTTCATTATACTTCCTACCATCTTCAATGCGTGCTATCATCCTTTCAAACAGCTCTTCTCTAAGTCTTTTTTTGTGGTCACTTTGGATGGAATAAGAGGTGTTGGAGTCTTGAAAATTTCCACCCATAGTTGTGGTTGATTTCCTTCTTGATGTCTAGAAAAATTTTCTTGAAAAATATCTTCCACATCTTGAGGGTATACTTGTCGATGCATTTGATGAGGAACTCCAAAATTCTCATAACCTTGCTGTTGGAATTGCATATCTTGTACTCCGTAATCCGGTTGTAAATTAGGCTCACAATTTAGCATTTGAAATCCTTGAAAATTTCCTTGTGTGTTCATAGTAGGATGAGAACTTCTATTCACCATATCTCGAAGAATATTCATGTAGCTCATATTTTTGGGGTTGCTCTCCTTCTTCTTCCTTCTCAAGGTATGCACCTATAAAAGAAAGAAAAATAAGAACAAAATTTTTTAAAGCAAATATAAGATGCAAAAAAAAAGTCCTTATTAAGACCACTCTAAACAATTCTTCGTCAAACTACTAGCGATCGTTACCTCCCTGGTGACGGTGCCATTTGATTGGCCATTTTGTAGTAGGGATGACCAATTAAAGAATTTATCGAACCACAGGGAAAAAGGTACTAGAGTTTAAGCGATCTCAAGTTTATCGTGATTTTATAAGGACGATCGAAAAGGAGGATAGATAAGCATGCAAATAAATGCAATGCAAGAAATAAAAGATAAAATGAATGCAAAGATAAATGGGTCCCAAATGATGCAAGGATGTATTAACAACAATCACGGCATAGATAATCAAGTAATCATGCAAATAATTCTAATCTCTCATGGACATGGCATAGGAGCGATCACTAATTCCACCTAAACTATCTCTCGAGATGGATAGGATGTAGGCCCTCAACAAGACTCCCAAAAGCTCATAGGATCGATACAATAGCAAACACCTCCCAATAGGCTAATTACTCTATGAGTTCCCTAATGAAGTACTAAATCATAGGCAATATTCCCTTTTAAGGTACTATAAATTCACTAATGGTTTGAGTCAATCAATCAATCTCTCGATTAAGCTAATCAAATATTCTATCAAAGGGTTCTAAATGTAGAAGGATATCTCTATCTCATTCTAAATTAATGCACATAAAGTGTATGATGAAATGATTCAATGAACTATCCTAAAAACATAATTGATTTCTCAATCTAATCATATGCCCATGACAATTAATCACACATGTCATCGTATAAATCAAGCAATAAACAATTCAATGATAGAAATAACACAAAGCTCATTCAAGATTAAAATTAAATTGTATAAAAACTAAATTATCCAACACCAATCATTGAGCTAATCTCACAAAGGAGATTAGCCTATCATAGTCTTAGAGAAAAAAACATAGACAATTGGATCTACAAATTCCATGACAAAACTATAAAGAATTTCACAAAAATTAAAATTAGAATCCCCCTTTGAAGTGTTCAATGGAGATCTCCTTCTTCTTCTTGTGATCTTCACTCTCCCTTACTTCCTTGATCACTTGGATGGTGGATTTGATGGAGGGGATCAAGTGGATTGGGTGGATGAAGGGTATGGAGATGGATGGAATAGAGTTAGTGTGTGAAAATGTGGTATAAAATGTGTGTGGAGCTGATCCCTACTGATCCTTCTTTTATTTTACACTCAAAATGGACATTTATACCCCTTGGAACCTTCTAGAACACATTCTAATCATAAGATTGAGTATGGGCGAGTTTGGTGCAGCGCAGTCTCACCATTTCGCATATAACTTTCACATCTGAAATCTAATTTGGGTGATTCTTGCGCTCACGTAATCCTCACTTCATTAACTTTCTATGCATATAAAGAATTGGCAAAAATTCCAATATTTGAAGGTGTAACATGTCATGCAAAGTAGCACAATCGTGCTGAGTAGGAACAGCTTGCCCGACGTCACCATTTTAATCATAACTTTCTCGTTTGGGCTCCAGTTGAGCTGTTTCTTATACCAAAACGATCCTCTTTTCTGTGGCTTTCCAACCATGTATCACAATTCTAGTTTTGAGCTATACAAGAGTATAAAAAAATTATACAATTTGATTGTGCATTTTTCAGCATTTTGCTTTGACTCATTCTCCCTCGTTTCAACTCCGAATTGAGCTCCATTTTTTCTCACATCTTCCATATCACGTCTAGAATCCATTTTTACCTAAAATTCATACGTTTAAGCTCATTCACACATATTTCCATAAAAACATAAAACACAACCAAAATACACATAAATACGAATGAAATACTATTAAAACGGACATAAAAAGACACTAAAATCTAAGTAAAAATATCACTCATCATGAGATCTATTTTGAGCTTTAATGATTATGAAGGATATCAGAGTTGAAAAAGAAGTGAGTTCTATCTGAGGCTTATGCCTGACCGAGTTGAATAACTCGAGGAGCTTGCAAGATGTGGAGGAGATGAATCAGGTGCTTTCATTTCCTTATTTTAATTTTTGTTATTATGTTGAGTTTATTGTTTAGTAGTTGAGGTACTTATGTTTGGGTTTCTGGTTGTGTGCCTATTAAGATCTTATTTGTTAGATTTCTGCTAGAAATTCATATGCTCTTGAAATTGATGAAGGGATTGTACTTAAGTTATATTGTGGTATGAAGTTCTATGTGTACTTGTGAGATATTGCTTACCATGAAGAATGCTCTGTTACTTGTTAAAAACCCAAGTGAAATTTTAAGCCTATTATCATGTATATAATCAAATGATGTTTCTTTCTGGTGAGTATCATTCTTGTGCGTGTATTCTAGAACTTGCCTTTTGTCTTACTTGAGACCGCATGATATGTTAGATAATGGGAGATGATTTTAGGCCATCTTTGATTTTTATGAGTAACTTTGCCAAATAATTTCCTACCAAATTATTTTATATCCGTAGTTAGCCCTTTTGAGCCTAAAAGTCTTATTTCTTTGGCAACCTACGAAGATAGCCAGTTTGATATCCTATTTGAGCCTTGAATATATTTAGTAGAGAATTAAATGTTGTCAAAGTGTGTGAATTGATTTTCATGGAGTTTGGAAGGAATAAAATATTTGGAGCTGTACAAGTGATTATGAGCTGAAAAATAAGCTGCTTATAGGTAGTGCCCGAAACTGATACCCGAGATATTAGAGGTAGTGCCCGAAACTGGTACCTCGAGAAAAGAAAAAGAAAAGAAAGGAAAAAAGAATGTGGAGCTTGAAGGAAATGAGAGAAAAGGAATTAGAAGAACATGAAGCTGGATAGCCTTGAAGTGTAAAAATCTACAGTATAAAAGATCTTTGGTTTTAATTCTCTACTAATTGAGTTATTTTGTCCATATATGTCCTACCTTAACCAAAGAGCCAACATTACATCCTTATAAAAGTCCTTTTTGATCCCATTGTCGAATCATACTTTAAGTGGTGGAGAGTTTGAGACATTTGGCAAGCTTATGGTTACGCATGCACTTGAATTGACTTTGAGCGTAAAACACCATACCCCATAAGTGTGCATCTTTTACACTTGAGTGAGAGTGATATATTTCCCGTGAGAATAAGTTGATGGAGCATTTTAATTGATAGTAATTTTCCTAACTTGTATGCTATGAATGAATTATTGCATGTAATGAGAGTGCTTGACCAGAGTTGATAACAATTGTAATTTGAATGGCTTAGTTGTCATGTTCCTTGTTTTCCATTAGATTTTACACACTATCTTTCTTCTTTGTTCGATTTCGTTGTTCAGGAATGAACATCTTAAGTTTGGGGGGTTTGTTTAGTGTGAAAATCTGTATGTTTTAAGGTCCGATTTAGCACTGGTGTGTGATATTTATATCCGTATTTGAGCATCTTTTGATTGAATTGCATATATTTGTGTTATAGATGCTTGTGAGGTGTTATTTCGTATTTTTAGGTGGAAAAGGGGGTAAAAAGAGTAAAAACGGAAGTCGGGAGTGAAGTCGGGCCAAATGTCTCGTGCCAGCCTTGGCACAGGTCGTGCCACCCACATAGCCCACTCGTGCCGGCCACATGCTGCACGAGATGCCATCGCCGCCCAGCACGCCCCCGGAAGTGCATGACTCATGCCACTACTTTACACAACTCGTGTCATACTCAAATAGAAGAATTTTTATGATTTCTTTATATGGTTGGAAAGCCAAGGAAGAGATGATCGCGTGAGCATAAAAATCACCTCAATTGGAGATTGGATGAAGAAGTTATGAGCAAACTCGTGAGGTTACACAGGCTGCTGAAGGGTGGCACGATCCGTGCAACCTTTGGCACGACTCGTGCCGACCACCCAGCCAGCGACAGCGCGCCCGTGCCATCCAGCTGCCGAGAAATTCTAATAGCATGCGTCCAGCACGACTCGTGCCACCTATGGCACGACTCGTGCCGCTTCTCAGCGAGCCCATTTCGTCGATTTTTGGCCCGTTCGTATTTTTGACGTGAAAAAGCCCACTTTTGAGTCATAATTCGGAAATTATCAGTGCCCAACTATAAAAGGAGCCCTAGGGGTGTTTCAAACCCTAACTCTCCATAACTCTCCACATCCATACATACTTTTCCATACCCTTTCACTGCACCGCCCCATCCACCCATCCCGGGGAGTTCATCTGTATTGCTTACTTGAGAAGGAGAACAAGGAGATTCAGAATCACGAAGGAAAGAATGAAGAATCACGCTACATCTAGGGTTTTTCTTATTCTTTCTTTTAAGGTTTTGAATTATAGACCTATGGGATTGTTTTCATACCTAACCGTGTGTATTGCCTGTAACACCGTGGGCTAGTACTTCTTGGATAGTGCTAGGTACTGAAGGTTGAATTGGTTTGAATTGATGATCTAGAATAGGTTGGATATCTGCAATATTCTTATTCCCTTATTAATGCTTTCAATTTAGACTTATATTTTTGTTTTATATGGTCTGCCCTCATTCATGATATGTCATTGTCTTATGCATATTTATGCTGGTTGCGTATGCCATAAAGTGATTATATTTGTCAACCTGTTATGGGTAAAGGAGATCTAACTGTATAACCTTTATTCATTAGAATAATTAATATTGGACACTTAATATATCTATTAATTACCATTCTAGAGGATTTGGTTTCTTAGATTGTTAAGTGAGAATTGGGGATTAATTCTTAAGTACCTATAAAGGGAAGTTTAGTGCTCTAACCTTAAATGGAATTTTGCATGAAGTACCTAGAAAGGGAGTAGGAGTTATTCTTCTGCATCTGAGGGTTTAACCAGGTTTATATGTTAAGTTTACTTTAAAAGAGGGATTTAACATAATTAAGTGATTGCTTTAATAAGAATTGCAGGGATTCTAATTTAACTGGATTTCCTTGTGCTGTCTATCTTCTCTCTTGAACACTTAATCCTTATTTTTATTTGCTATTTTGTTATTTAAATACTTATTTTCTGCTTTCTTAGTGATACGTCCATATTCCACAAGGTAGAGTCGGACATTGATACACGAAAGGAATTTTAACGAGTAAAACTGGATGGCCCGAAGAACTACCTAATTTCTCACTTATTCACTTTCGTTTAGTCTCTACTGCTTGTTTATTTTAATTGCTATTTTAATGATTTGTTCATTAATTACTTAATTCATCAAAATTATATTGCCAAACTAGTTTTAATAAGTTAGATTATAATTAAATTGATAATAATACGTCCCTTGGGTTCGATAATCACTTGGTCGCTTATCAAAGCTATAATAACATCCTTCATACTTGGGGATTAGTATTGTGTGTTGAGAAAACGTTCATTAGCGGGTACTATACTAGTATATATATTCCATTTTGGTAAGATTCCACATTAAAAAAAATCAAAAATATCATTAAAAGCTCCTAAATATATATGGTTTTCGACAATCTCCAAGAACATGGTATAATACTCTTAGCTCTTCTCTCTTTGCCTTCGATTTTACTCAATTTAAGGCTGATACTTCATTGTTTACTCTGCACAAGGTCTCAGTTTACTTATATGTACTTGCCTATGTTGATGACCTGATCATTATTGGGTCTTGTGATACCCAATTTCTGCTCTTATCAATCATCTACAATCATCATTTGCCTTAAAGGATCTTGGTCTTCTTTCTTTTTCCTTAGCATTGAGGTAGCTCACTTGATCGGTGTTGTTTTCACCTAAATTTTAGTGTCTTTTATTATATATTGTATTGTATTTTTATTCTTTTTGTATATCATTTGGTGGTGTTATATGAAGATATGGAGATTTATGCTTTGAAATGATAAATGTGTGATTTTTATGATTAAGTGCCTTAAACTGTGCTATATTTGTGAATATTTAGAGAATTGGTATTTTAGTGTAATTTGTGAGATTTTCAGTAAGAAATGAATTCTAGACACGATAAGAAAGATGTGGGAAAAAACGGAGCTCAGTTCGGAGTTGAAATGAGGAAGAACGAGCCAAAGCAAAATACTGAAAAATACACGTCTAACTTGTGTAATTTTTCTATATTCATTTGGAGGCCAAAACTTCGCGTGTCATATATGGTTGGAAAGCTACGAAAGAGAGGGTCGCGTGAGCGCAAGAATCATTCGAATTGAAGATCGGATGAGAAAGTTATGCGTGAAACTGTGAGACTGCGCTGCTGAAAATAACCCAACTCGAGTTGTAAGGTGCAACTCGAGTTGCAGTCCAGAATTGTCCAGAGAGCTTACTCAAGTTGAAAGGTCTAACTCGACTTGCAACTTGAGTCGAGTTGAGTTCCGCAAAAATTTCAGTTTCTGATTCATCCAACACGACTTGACAGGTGAGAGTTCGAGTTA
Source organism: Pogostemon cablin (assembly GCA_023678885.1). Taxonomy (NCBI): domain Eukaryota; kingdom Viridiplantae; phylum Streptophyta; class Magnoliopsida; order Lamiales; family Lamiaceae; genus Pogostemon; species Pogostemon cablin. The sequence continues at coordinate 24,326,411 of CM042962.1, forward strand.
TCAACTCGAGTCGAGTTGGGGTATGGTCCAGGTCAAGTTCCAAGCCGAGCGGGGCAGAGAAAATCGTCCCGAGAGCCAACTCGACTTGCAACTCGAGTTGAGCTGCACTAAAAAATCTAAAAAATTCAAGAAGTTTCTAGAAGCTTCCACGGAGTATAAATACATGTTTTGATCATAAGATCTGAGATGAATCATTTTGGATCAGTTTCCACACACACTAGAACCTAAATCACACACATTCATCTCCATCTATTCCATCATTCACTTCATCCATTCAAACCACTTGATCTCCTTAAATCCATCCATAAATTCATCCATCCACCAATCTAAGGAGAGGAATTCATCATTGGTTGAAGATTTTAGCATGATCAAGGAGCACCATCAAAGGGGAGTCAACTTACCTTTATTTTGATATTATCTGCATTATTTAGCTCAAATGGAGCACGACTTGGATTGTAATGAATTTGTAATGCTATGTAGTGGCTAGTCCTCATGTGAGGCTAGCAATGTGATTGGTTAGGTATTATGTAGATTTTGCACACCACATGTTGGTGAAATGATTGTTATGAATATTTTCTATCATGAATGCTTATTCTAATTTTATGTATGATTTGTGTGGTTAAATTCTCTACTCATAGTGTTAGGATGACCATCCCAATATTATGCTTAGTGGTTTAATTGAATCATTGATTGCATGAGATAACTTAGTTAGTATGAGGAGATGTAAGTCATACCCTTCAAGTGCTTAGAACCTCATGGTAGGACATTAGTATGAACAAGTCAGGGGAACCCAACTTATGATCATAGTACCTTCATGGGAATTGAGAATAAGAACAATCCTAAAAGATTTAAACTTGTAAAAGAGTTGAGAACCTAATCACCTTGGCCATAGGGGTTAGGGGTACAAACATGATTGCCCTTAATATCATAACATGAAAACCATCAATACATGTGTGTGTGTGAGTGTTAGGGGTACAAACGTGATTGCCCTTAATATCATAACATGAAAACCATCAATGCATATGTGTGTGTGAGTCTATAGCCTTACATACTTCTTAGATTGCTCACCTTCACCCATTTTCCATCACATTTATACATGTTCTATCTTTAATTGCTTTCTTAGTGTTAGTGTTTAGTGTTAATCAACCCCTTCTTCTTTGATTAAAACTACTAGAGTGAAACATCGTTCAAATACGGCTACCCACTTTTGCCCTTGGGTTCGATATAATATAAATTTTACACTTGGTCACTTACGTGCTACACACGATAGAGTACACTTGCTATAAATCAATTTAACCAAAATTGAAACCAAGTTCATGGCGCCGTTGTCAGGGCGAATGCCTTCAGCGTAACGTGTTTGAATTTGTTAGCTCTACTTAGGATATTTTTTTCTTATTTTTGCATCTTATATTTATTTTGAAAAATCTTGTTCTAACTTGTTCTTCTTGATAGGTACGACAACCTTGAAATAAAGGGAGAAGGAGCAAGCCAAAAATAGTAAGTGAAAGAAAGTTGCAGCATGCCTTGAAAAGAAGAGTAAGAACATGGATGGGTGGAACCAATACTTGGGAGGAAATTATGGAAATCTACTTGGTTTGGTTCTACCACAACAATCAAATGGCTACAAGGATGAGAGCAACAATGGGTATAGTAGTCAAATGTAGTCAAATGAGTCAAGCAAGCTCTCAAAGCTACAACAATGGGAGTTATGAGGGATGACAAAGTGCTTATAATGGAAATACATTCCAACCTCATCAAGCACACATTTATTTCGTACCAAGTTCTTCAAACCAAATTCATTTGCCTATATTTACTCCGTTATCCGAAAATACAATGGAGTTGCTTAGAAGATATGCTTATGGAAATGATACAAGACAAAACTTTCAACCAAATCTTTCAAGTTATGAGCCTCAAAATGCCTATTCAATGCCTACTTCCAACTTTAATAGAGGACAAATGTGGAATATGCCCAATTATCAAATGAGGAATGGAACATGTAAGCAAAACGGGTATGGTCAAGAGAATTTCCAAGAAGAATGTCCACCAAACGATGATGGAAGACTTTTCTTACAAAGTTCCTACAACCAAATGCCTAAGGTTACTCCTTTATCCGAAAATAGTGCCTTAATAGAGTTGTGTAGAAGATATGTTCAAGGGAACAATGCAAGGCAAAATTTCCAATCAAGTCTTCCTAGTTATGGGTCTCAATGTGTTCAAAGTATGCCAACTTCTTATCCTACGGTGCAACAAGAGTGGATGATGCCAAGTCCTCAAGTGAAGGATATTTCTAACATGCAAGGGAGTAATTTCCAAAATCAAGGAATTATCTCCAAGAACAAACATGGCAACCACTGAGTGAAGAAATAAAGTCAGTCGTAGAAGAGAGATTTGGTCAATTTATGGAGATGATATATGAGATAATTGTAGAAAAAAAGAAAGAAGATGAGGAAAATGAAAGAAGACTTGAGGCCCTAGAACGTCAAATGAGTCAAATGATAAGTGACGGGAACACTCTTCACGAAATGGAGAATTTTGATGAAAAGTTTGAAGAAAATTTGGAGGTAGAAAAGTATTTGGGGGGGATAATGAAGAAGACTCAAGAGATGTTGAGCTTATTGAGGATAAGGAATATAAGAGAGAAGAGAACTTGGATGATAGTGAAAAGGATAAAGAGCCTAAGGTAGAAGAAAGCTCAGAGGAGGACGAGATTATCTATGATTTTGTGTCCCTTGTTGATAAGGAAAATTTAAGTGAAGATGAAGAATCAATAGAGGAGTATGAATTTGATGAAGTGTAACAAGATCTAGAAGCACTTGATGATGAGTTCGGGAGTGAAATGAGCATTTCTACACCTTTTGACTCTCCAAGTTGCATTGAATTTCAAAATATTATCTATATTGACTTTGTCTTACTATTGATTCTTCTCAAAGGCTTAGGTATAAGAAAGAGCTTGAAGAGATGTTGGGGACATACTTGATAAAAAGGAATAAGTGATGGTCACAGAAGGAAAGGTCAATGGAATGCAAGCTCAAAAGAGTGGAATTTTTAAAGCCAATCTCAAAGGATGCTACTATGGTCGTTACTTACCACAAATGCCTAATAGAGAAAGAAGCACAAAGATTAAAATTTGATGGCAAGAACGAACGATATCCTTGGCCATTCCGATGAGTTCTCCATAATCCGTCCGGCTTGAAGACGTTAAACTTAGCGCAGGATGGGAGGCAACCCATCATTTATTTTAATGCTTTTATTTAATTGCTTTGATTTAATTTTCTTGCATTTTTGGTGTGTAGGTTGATTGTGTTAGATCTAAGATACGGTATAGATAACTAAACTCTTGATCCCATACTCAAGATTAGACCGTGTCAGCGGATCTTACCAAGTACGTGAACGAATTAACAAGTAATACATACCTGGGATGATTATCGACATGATTCGTTACACGGTCTTCACCTCTTTGGCTCTACGAAAGGAGATGGAATCCCATGTACTTTTTAAGATTTTTTAAGACTGTTATTTATGTTGAGATTATATAAAAACATCTAATGGCTTAGGGTTACAGCCATATTTATAATGACAGTGAAAACCCTAATGCTTAATGGGTAGAGCAAGAGATGGGATCGGCCTAGTAAGATTCAATCACTAATCCTTCCATCAAGGCTTAGTGATTGGGTTTTTGTTTAATTAGTTATTAAAGATTAATGTCTAGCTAATCATAATCTTTAGGCTAACATAACGGACTGGACAGATAAAGTCCAATATTCTCCCACTTGGCCAAATGACATAATTAGCTTTATAATAGGTTTAATTTACCAGTAAGAATGCATCCTCAATAATTCCATGCAATCTAAACACAAAATTGAATATAGGCCAAATCTAAAGTCGTATGCAATAGATTCGTTCTTAAGTCACAAATTTCACATCTTCGATTTATGGGTAAGCAACATAATGATCCATTATGTGATTTATGTAAAAATGCTCGACATTAGTGAGCAGAAATAAAGCATTAAATCACATTTTTATAAGTAGAATCCAAAAATTACATAAGGTGATCACAGTTAATATTCATATCAAGTAAGTGACCGCTCTAAGTTAAAGCACGCAAAAAGTCCAAAATTATGAAGATGCTCGCGAAACATCCTGGGAGGCAGAGCTTTCGTCAACGGGTCTGCTAGCATAGCACTTGTGTTTATGTGCTCGATGAATATCAACTCGTTTTTGATTCTTTCTTTCACAACAAGATACTTAATGTCAATATGCTTTGAAGCACAACTAGACTTTTTGTTCTTAGAAAAGAATACTGCAGTTTGATTATCACAAAATATCTTCAGTGGTTTGGAGATAGAATTCACCACTTGAAGCCCCATGATGAAATTCTTAATCCATATGGTATGACATGATGCTTCATAACAGGCTACGAATTCGGCTTCCATAGTTGACGAAGTCGTAATGGTTTGCTTTGAACTTTTCAATGAAACAGGTGCTCGGAAAGCATAAAAGCATATCCAGATGTAGATTTTCTAGAATTGAGGCACCCTGCATAATCTGAATCATAGTATCCAACGGCCTCGAGAAAATTAGTTCTCCTGTAAATGAGCATGAAGTCCTTCGTACCCTGTAAGTATCGCATTACTTTCTTAGCACATTTCCAATGATCTATTCCTAGATTAATTTGGTATCGTCCAAGCATGCCAACAATATATACGATGTCTAGACGCATGCACACTTGAGCATACATGAGACTCCATACAGCAGAAGCGTAGGAAATTTGCTCCATTTCATTAAGCGCCAATTGGGTACTCAGTCATTGTGATAGACTGAATTTTTCGCCTTTGAAGATCAGTGCAACAGTGGGAACGCAGTTATGCATGTTGAATCCTTTAAGAACCTTTTCAATATAGGCTCTTTGTGATAGACCCAACATACCACAAGACCGATCTCGGTAAATTTCAATGCCTATGACGTAAGAGGCTTCACCGAGATCTTTCATATCGAATTTACTTGATAAAAATTCTTTCGTCTCGTGTAACATGCCTAAATCGTTGCAAGCAAGTAAAATATCATCTACGTATAAAACGAGAATGATAAATTTGCTCACACATACTTTCATAAATATGCATTAGTCGACGACATTTTCCTTGAAACCAAACTCATTGATCACCTCTAAGAATTTTAAGTACCACTGTCAGGATGACTGTTTAAGGCCATAAATGGATTTCTTGAGCTTGCATACAATTTGTTCCTTGCCCTCAACCAGAAATCCTTCTGGTTGTGCCATAAAGACATTTTCATGCAAAACATCATTAAGGAATGCAGTTTTAACATCCATCTGATGTAACTCTAAATCGAAATGAACTACAAGGGCCATAACAATACAGAATGAATCCTTTTTAGACACGGTAGAGAATGTTTCATTGTAATCAATACATTCTCTTTGCATAAACCCTTTAGCGACCAAGCGAGCCTTGTAACGTTCGACTGTACCCTGAGAATTTAGTTTGGTTTTGAAAACCCATTTGCAACCTATTGGTTTAAATCCTTTAGGTAAGTCTACAAGGTCCCATACATTATTCGATTTCATCGATTTCAGCTCGTCATTCATGGCATCAAGCCAATGAGCTGATTGGTCGCTTGTCATTGCATCATGAAATAATACAAGATCATTCCCAATGGAATTGTCACAGTCATCTAAGTAGACATAGTCATCTCGAATAGCTGGCCTTTTCACTCTATCTGACCTCCGTAAAGGCGGTTCTTGAATAGTAATAGGAGAAGTTTCATTTTTATGGGATTGTACATTGGGCACTATCTTAACATTTAATGATCCTCCCACAGAATCATGGATCGCTAAAACTTTTGAAATCATCGGAACGTGAAGGGTTTCACGCTCCTCTTCAAAAGTAACATTACGAGATGTGCTATTACAAGTGCCAAGGCTTTCCAAGAATACATCATGTCTAGTTTCGAAAATTCGCGTGGTATGCGAAGGGCAATAAAATCGGAATCCCTTGTATCGTTCAGGGTACCCGATGAAATAGCAACTTATGGTCTTAGGATCAAGTTTTATTACATTTGGATTGTAAATTTTAGCCTCTGTAGGACAGCCCCATACACGCAAATACCCAATATTAAGTTTCCTATGCGTCCAAATTTCATAAGGTGTTTTGGGCGCAGCTTTAGTAGAAACACGATTGAGTATATGCATGGCCGTCTTAAGAGCCTCAACCCAAAGGCACTGAGGTAAGGATGTTTGGCATATCATACTTCGTACCATATCCATAAGGGTACGATTATTTCTCTCAGCAACACCGTTCTGCTGAGGAGTGCTAGGCATGGAAACCTGAGAAACAATGCCACATTCTTGCAAAAATAAGGCAAAAGCTCTCGGATTTTGACCAGAGTCAGAGAATTTTCCGTAATATTCCCTTTCTCTGTAAGATCTTACTACCTTAATCTTACGATCAAGTTGGTTTTCAACTTCAGACTTAAAAATTTTGAAAACCTGGAGAGTTTTAGATTTCTCATGCAAGAGGTAAATATATCCATAACGAGAGTGGTCATCAATGAAGGTAATAAAATATCGGTGTCCATGAATTCCAGGAGTATAAGGACCACTAATATCAGAATGAATCAGTTCTAAGAGTCCATTACTTCTGGTGGCACCGCATTTGTTCCCTTTAGCAAATTTCCCTTTAATACACTTAATACATGTGTCAAAATTAGAGAAGTCTAATGAATGAAGAATTCAATCTTTAATGAGGCGTTCCATTCTGTCTCGTGATATATGGCCCAAACGTTCGTGCCATAATATCGATAAATTATCATCCAATAGTTTTCTTTTGCCACTGATTTTAGTTGTACTAATCTCATGCGTAGATTCCAATAAATAAGAGGAAGAAGTATTTATGTCTAATTTATAGAGGTTTCCCTCCATAACACCGGAACCAACAATTTTGAAATTAAAAGAAATGGTAAAACCTTTATTTTCAAACTTAAACGAATAATCATAAGCGTCAAGTCGAGAAAAAGAAATAAGGTTTCTAGTAATACTGGGAACATAAACAGTATCAAATAAGTCTAGTCTGAAGCCACTCTCCAAAACTAAGCGGAGGGTTCCTACGGCTTCAACTGGAACTTTATTCCCATTTCCAACTAAAATGTTGTGTTCTCCTTCATTTAGCTTCTTCACGGAATGGAATCCCTGCAATGAACAAGTTATGTGTACAGTAGCACCAGTGTCAATCCACCATGTATCAGCAGAAACATTTGCATAAAAGGATTCATAACAAACATAATTAATTAAGTTACCCTTCTTTTCTAACCACTGTCTGAATTTCGCACACTCCGTCTGAACATGATCATTTTTGCGACAGAATTTGCACCTTAGAGGCTTAGAAGCCGAAGTGCTTGTCTTATTTGCAGAATCATCCTTCTTTACCTGCTTATGATCATTGCCTTGCCTATTTTGTTTCTTGCCTTGACCTTGAGCAGTGAAGTGAGCACTATCTAGAGTCTCAGCTTTAAGTTTTTCCTCTTCCTAATCACATATACTGATCAGTTTGCTCATTTTCCATTTCTCCTTCTGAGTATTATAATTGATCTTAAAAGGACCAAATTGAGAAGGAAGAGATGTCATAATGAAATGAACGAGAAAGCCTTCTGATATCTCCATGTCCATGGCCTTAAGCTGAGTGGCCATATCATTCATTCTTAAGATGTGCCCACGAACACCACCAACGCCATTATACTTATTGGTTACCATTTTGGTGATTAGTGTGGTAGCATGTGCTTTGGAAGAGCTTTTAAATTGCTCCTCAACTGATTCGAGGAAGGCCTTTGCTTCAGCAGAATCAGGGACGCCTCTTCAGATGTACGATGATATGGAACCTTTGATAATCATAAGTGCCAAGCGATTGGACCTTTCCCACCTTTCATGATCAGAGTGATCGTCTTTGGAACTCTCATCAGTAAGCGGGGCAGGCTTTTCCTTTCGCAAGGCATAATCAAGGTCCATAACACCAAGGACAAAGAGAATTTGTTCTTTCCATTTCTGAAAGTTGCTACCAGTTAGAGTCTCAATTGACGAAACTTGGTTCGTAATGGAAGCTGAAAAATTACAGAATTAATCATACTCAATAGTAACGATGGAAAAGTACAAATCATAATCGTAAACATAATCGATTAAGAAGTACATGATTTTAATGAAGGTAAAAATAATCCTTCAAATATTAAGAAAGAGTATATTAATGTAAACTTCCATTGGGCCGTCTACAAAAATATAATTAAGCTTCCCCAATTAATGCTAAAGTATGTAAGAAATATTCACATAAGTATTTTTTTAAGCTTTAGCATAATTACAGTTACGAACTTAAATCACCGTAGGGCAGAAGTAAATTCAAACTATAATTTAAATGATTAATTCCACTCAATGAATAAAGATCATAATTTTTTCGTTGGGCCAAACTGTGAAATTAATTTAAGAATGTAACATAAGTGTGGTTTATTAGTCTTATTTATTCAATTGATAATCTTCCGTTGGGCCGATTAATCAACAAAATAAATAAGAACCACAAATTAAGATTTAGTGTATATTACGCGGTTAATTATGCGCAAATAAATAAGTATATACACAAATCAAATATAATCATAATTAAAATAATAAATTATGATTATCTACCATAATTATTGGCAGAATATCCGACAAGATTTCCACATAATTCATGCGTAATATAAGGAGTTGCCATGTTAATAAGGAAAATCATGCAATAATTTATTCACGTTGGAGATTTGCACAATAATCAAGAAAGGCAATTCTGCGCATGAACAAATATCACATAAATATTAATATGCCACATGCATACATGCATTCGTATGCCAATTATCAAAACATGAGATGTATAAAATAATTGTTTGATAAACAAAGGCCTCACAAGTCAAGATAAAAATCTCATGGAGTATTAATCGCTACTGACATATCCATTGTCGAAAAAATTAAACGAATCATCTATTAACTATTATATGTAATGCACATAATATTATATACAATAGGCATCGTCGATTCATGCAATAAAAATTTGATTATTAAGGTCATCAAATAGTGCATACAATAATCATATATTAATCAATTAATTAATTCGATTCACATACTTGAACAACCATACTGCTCTGATGCCAAATGTTAAATCTAAGACACGGTATAGATAACTAAACTCTTGATCCCATACTCAAGATTAGACAGTGTTAGCAGATCTTACCAAGTACGTGAACGAATTAACAAGTAATATATACCTGGGATGATTGTCGACAAGATTTGATACACGATCTTCACCTCTTTGGCTCTACGAAAGGAGATGGAATCCCGTGTACTTTTTAGGGTTTTTTAAGACTGTTATTTGTGTTGAGATTATATAAAAATCTAATGGCTTAGGATTACAGCCATATTTATAATAACAGTGAAAACTCTAATGCTTAATGGGTAGAGCAAGAGATGAGATCGGCCCAATAAGATTCAATCACTAATCCATCCATCAAGGCTTAGTGATTGGGATTTTGTTTAATTAGTTATTAAGGATTAATGCCTAGCTAATCATAATCTGTAGGCCTACATAATGGACTGGACAGATAAAGTCCAACAGATTGTGCTCATTGAGGAGAATTCATATTGGAAATACGAGAAGTGCTCGATTTGAAGTGTGAAGGTATGTCTCACCACTTCTGGCAAACTTAAAGTTTAACTCTTGTTTCACTTTAAGTTTGAGGGGATAGTGCGTGGTGGACATACCTTGAATTGTTATGATGCATATACTTCTCTACAAGAAGCTCATTATTGAAAACTACAATGGTAAGCCCACCACCACTTTTTGCAAACTTAATTCTCAATTTTTTTCGATTTAAGTTTGGGGGGAGTGCGTGGTGTGACTCACCACTTGAGTGTGCTTATTATGATGATTGAGAGGTCTTCTTATAAAATTGGGTAAATTTTAAAAATTTTCTCACGAGTATTGGTATGATTTTGGATCGTTTGATTATGTTGAAGTGTATGCTAGTTCATTATTTGCTAGTAATTGTTGTGCTAATGGTTTTGATGAGTTGTTGAGCACAAATGAAGTGTGGTGGAAGCATGAATTGAGCCTGAAGATCAATGTCGAGATTCGTTGTGCATGCAATCCGAAAGCTCGTGCCAACCATTTCCATTACCAAATGCCTTTTCAGGGAGTTTACTTTAATACTCATCATTTCTATTTGCTTAGCATATACTTGATTTGATTTGGATTGTTTGGATTAGTATGAAACTTCGTGTGCTATGTACTTGGGAGGTTTACTTCCTTTATTTAGGTAATTTACTTACTTTAGTTTTTCTTATTTTGGAATAAGGTGGCAAATTCTTGAGCTTAAATGATATTGGATGATTAGGATATGTGCTTGATTTTCTCTTGATGGATAAATTTTCGTTTTTGCATGTTATGTGTTGTTGTCTTGATTCTTGTTTGGTAAGTCTTTGCTTATGTGTTTTGTTTGTATTTTTATTCTTGTATAGGATTGCTTGGTGGTTTATTTTTGGGATGTTGTGAGTCATTTTTTGAATGTGAGTAATGGCATATTAGTTTGTGATAGGTGATGGCGAACTATGTTGAGAATCTCTACTCTTTAAAATTGTGACATGTTCTATTTAACTTGTTCAAATTTGAGATGAATTGAGATGTAATGAGTTCCTAAGGGTCCGAGCAAAAGCTTGTGAGCGTTTGAACCTCAACCGTGCATCCATGGTTAATTTCTTTATGAGTGGATCGATTGAGCCTTGGTAAACCAGAACTTGCTAATGGACTACGGGAATGAGCCCGATTGGTGGAGGTTAGTGATATGATCTTAGGTCATCCTTGTTACTTTAAAGTCATTGCCATATATTTCCTTACCTTATACATCATCCCTAGTTAACTACTTTGAGCCTTAAAGGCTATTTTTTGTGATATAAGCACATTACAAGCCATGATTACCCACTTAAACCTTATATATATAACCTTTGTGTGGGTAATTGAGGAGATGATGGTTTACAAGATTTGATGGTGAAATTGTGTAAAAGAAAGAAAGAAATGGTAAACAAGCAAGAAAAGGATGAGCTCAAGCAAAATGTACATACAACCTCAACATAAGAAAAAAAGGAGCAAATCAACAAAAATATGCTTAAGGAATTCAAAAGTCGAAAGAAAGGAAGCATGTAAATTAAAAGAAGCTTAAGAGAATCCAAGGAATGATAATGATTAGAGCTTGTGATTAGAAATAAAAGAAAGGAAGATAGAAACGTGAAGAAGTTGAAGAAGCTGATCATCTCTTCGATTATCTACACTTGAATAGTCACTTTTATCCAAATTTTCCTACCTTACCAAAGAGCCTAACATTACATCCAAAGATAAAGACCTTTTTGATCACTTATTAAAACTATGGTGGCTTGTGAATGTAGTCTGTGAGCAAGCCTATGGTGCGTCGGGTTCATCCGATTTATGTGTGAAAATTACCTTACTTCATAGAGTGTTGAGTGCATTTGATACTCGTTGTGAGGCTTGGACCGAAAAGGACTTTATTACTCTTAATTTTCTTAGACTTGAACTTGTTAATTTTTCATGTCATGATTTTAATATTGTAGTGTGACTTGATATGATTTGTAGTACTTTTTACTTATGATGTGTTATTGCTTATGTTCTTTAAGTCTTTCTCAAGGTGAAAATTCCCCCTCTCGTTTTCCCATTTTCGTTGCTCGAGGATGAGCAACACTTTAAGTTTGGGGAGTTGATTGGTGTCGTTTTCACCTAGATTTTAGTGTCTTTTATTATGTATTATATTGTGCTTTTATTCTTTTTTTATATCATTTGGTGGTGTTATATGAAGATATGGAGATTTGTGCTTTGAAATGATAAATGTGTGATTTTCATGATTAAGTACCTTAAATTGTGCTATATTTGTGAATATTTAGAGAATTGGTATTTTAGTGTAATTTGTGTGATTTTCAGGAAGAAATGGATTCTAGACACGATAAGGAAGATGTGGGAAAAAACGGAGCTCAGTTCGGAGTTGAAATGAGGAAGAACGAGTCAAAGCATAATGCTAAAAAATACATATCTAACTTGTATAATTTTTCTGTATTCATGTGGAGTTCAAAACTGGGCATGTGATATATTGTTGGAAAGCTACGAAAGAGAAGGTCGCGTGAGCGCAGAATCATTCGAATTGGAGATCGGATGAGAAAGTTATGCGCAAAATGGTGAGACTGCGCTGCTGAAAATAACCCAACTCGAGTTGTAAGGTGCAACTCGAGTTGCCAATTCGAGTCGAGTTGCACTCCAGAGTTGTCCAGAGAGCTTACTCGAGTTGCAAGGTCAAACTCGACTTGCAACTCGAGTCGAGTTGAGTTCCGCAAAAATTTCAGTTTCTGATTCATCCAACAGGACTTGACAGGCGAGAGCTCGAGTTATCAACTCGGGTCGAGTTGGGGTATGGTCCAGGTCGAGTTGCAAGCCGAGCGGGGCAGAGAAAATTGTCCGATAGCCAACTCGAGTTGCAAGACCAAACTCGACTTGCAACTCGAGTCGAGCTGCACTAAAAAATCTAAAAAATTCAAAAAGTTTCTAGAAGCTTCCAGGGAGTATAAATACATATTTTGATCATAAGATCCGAGAGGAACCATTTTGGATCAGTTTCCCACACACTAGGCACCTAAATCACACACATTCATCTCCATCTCTTCCATCCTTCACTTCATCCATTCAAACCACTTGATCTCCACAAATCCATCCATAAATCCATCCATAAATCCATCCATCCACCAATCTAAGAAGAAGAATTCATCAATGGTTGAAGATTTTAGCATGATCAAGGAGGAAGAAGTTCACCATAAAAGGAGAGTCAACTTACCTTTATTTTGTTATTATCTTCATTATTTAGCTCAAATGGAACATGCCTTGGATTGTAATGAATTTGTAATGCTATGTAGTGGCTATTCCTCATGTGAGGCTAGCAATGTGATTGGTTAGGTATTATATAGATTTTGCAAATCACATATTTGATGAAATGATTGTAATGAATATTTTCTATCATGAATGCTTATTCTCATTTTATGTATGATTTGTGTGGTTAAATTCTCTACTCATAGTGTTAGGATGGTCATTCCAATATTATGTTTAGTGGTTTAATTGAATCATTGATTGCATGAGATGACTTATTTAGTATGAGGAGAGGTTAGCCAAACCCTTCAAGTGCTTTGAACCTCATGGTAGGACATTAGTGATGAACTAGTGAGGGGAACCCAACTTATTATCATAGTACCTTCATGGGAATTGAGAGTAAGAATAATCCTAGGAAATTTAAACTTGTAAAAGAGTTGAGAACCTAATCACCTTAGCCATAGGGGTTAGGGTTACAAACGTGATTGCCCTTAATATCATAATATGTAAATCATCAATGCATGTGTGTGTGTGAGTGTTAGGGGTTCAAACATGATTGCTCTTAATATCATAACATGAAAACTATCAATGCATGTGATTGTGTGAGTCTATATATATCTTACCATGAATGTTGCTTGCCTTACATACTTCTTAGATTGCTCACCTTCACCCATTTTTCATCACATTTGTACATGTTCTATCTTTAGTTGCTTTCTTAGTGTTAGTTTTTAGTGTTAATCAACCCCTCCTTCTTTGATTAGTCATGCTAGAGTGAAACATCGTTCAAATACGGCTACTCACTTTCGCCCTTGGGTTCGATATAATATAAATTTTGCACTTGGTCGCTTACGTGCTACACACGATAGAGTACACTTGCTCTAAATCAATTTAACCAAAATTGAAACCAAGTTCATCACTGTTGAGAAGGCTTGTTCTTATCTCAAAATCAATACACAGTCGACCTTCTCCGTCGCCACAAAATGGATTGTGTGAAACCTCTTTATACTCCAATCTCTACAAAGACACAAGTGGGCTCTAGCATAGTAGATGGGAGTGATTATCATAGCGCCATAGGTCTAAAATATCTTACACTAACTCGTCCTGATATTGCATTCACAGTGAATAAGTTAGCCCAGCACATGTCATTTCCTTCAGTATTTCATTGGTGTTCCGTAAAATGATTGTTTAGGTACCTCGAAGGATCGCTACATCATGGTCTTTTTCTTCGTCATTCTAATAACCTTTCAATCATGGCATACTCTGACTCAAATTTTGGTTTAGATCTCTGAAAATGGTAAATTTTATAAATTTCAGAATCAACGATTACAACAACATACAAGTACATTGTTAGCAAAAGAAAAGACACTCTTATGTTTTAAGGATAAACTTCTCTATACGCTAACCTGTTTTATAATTAAGAAACAAAGATGTTATTTGGAACATGGTAGCTTCCACAGTCTGAGAAGGCATACACATCCTTGTTCCAAACAGTTGCATATTCCTCTCCATCTATATTATTCGGCTAACTGTGACTGCAAAGGTAATGAGTAGAATTCTTCTTTGTTTTCTTTGGCGTCTTTGAATATCCTCCTTAGTGCAACTGCTACAGATGAGAACTCCTTTCTCCATCCCACTGTTTGATCTTCTTCCACATTAGTGATGTGAATGGGCATTCAAAGAAGAGGTGATTCTATGTCTTTAGATTTCCAATACAAAATCCACATTCTATATGTTCATCTATGCTCCATATTCTATCTTTAGTAAGCAATTTTTGCCTTTAGTAAGAAATTCTTGAGTATTACTTTGTGCCGGATGTTCTTAAAAGACGAATGACTCGTCTTTATATACTTTCATTCAAAGCAAATCATACATAAGAATTCCTCCACCCCTTCCCCCACCACACAGTCCTCCATCTTACTCACCCAGTTGCTCTGACTAGCTACCAGCAATACCAACCAACTAGTCACTGATTCTGAGTATAAATCGCCAAGAGTACGACTTTGGTAGAGATCTTGTAGATGGAAAATCAACAATAACATATGTTGTATTTTTTTGTGCTAATCTTATTTCTTGGCGTTCTCAGAAACAAACAGGCATTGCTTGCTCCTCAACAAAAGCTGAGTACTGCGCTCTTTCATTTGCAGCATCTAAGGTGTGTTGGTTACAACACTTATTCCGAGACATTGGCCTTGACATTTCGTCGACAGCTCGTGTGCTATGCGACAACATGGGCGCCCCTCGTTTGGCGCTAAATCCAATTCAGCACTCACATATGAAGCACATAGCTATTGACCTGCACTTTTTTTAGGATCTTGCCTCGAAAGCTCGCCTTGCTATTTCTTATGTAAAAACGGAAGAACAACTAGTTGATATCCTAACAAAGCCTCTTACTCATTCTCGCTTTCAACAAATGTGTTCAAAAATCTCCATAGATGATGGTACGTTAATTTTGTGGGGGCGTATTAAGGAATAATTATACTGCCTCTATCCACTGTCAATCTATTCATTTTACCATTTTGAACCATTCACTCTTAGTCTATCTATTTTCCCTTTTAGACACATGAGACACACACACACTAATACAATTAAAATATGAGACTCACACATCTCACTAATACAATTATCCATTACACAAATAAAATAATAATACTCCTTAATCTACGCACATAACAGATAGATACATGGACGAAGGGATTATCATTTATTCTTTGCAATATTTTGATTGTAACTATCCTGTAATTCTGGGATTTGATTATATACTTTCCATATAGAATATTTCATATGCTATATATAGGATAAATGTACATAGCAAATGTTTCAATACAACAAAGTATACATACCCTAAAATAACAAAGAAACAAAAAAAATAAAACATATATCATTATTCAATAATTTTCAAAACTAATACATAGCCTTATGGTCTATAAATATAATTTTTTTATTTAAAAAAAATCCAACAATTTAAAACTCCTAAAACAAATAGTTATCCACCTGAATTCTCTGCAAGTCGGGCCCCCTTACCCCAATTGTTGGCTCCATCATTGATCATCCATTTGGACATTTAAGTGGTGGATGCCAATGTGTGGAAGTGGCCGGCCTAGCGGGCCTGAGATATTAGAAGTGCAGTGCAAATGGAGGAGAAAAAAAAATTATAAGACCAAAAAGGACATTAATTAGCAATAATTAATTAGCGTCATAACACATGCGAGATATGTTTTTTATCTGCAACCGGCTAGAGATTAGTTGTATATAATAGGTAAGAATATTCACCCTTAAAATTATGACTTTTTAATGAGTAGATTATTAGGTTTTGTGCAAAGTGTAAATTAAAAAATGCACACAAAATTAAAGCCTTAGAAGCATAAATAATCTTGGTGGGAAATTACATTTTTGGTCCCGTAAGAATTGTTCAACGCCAAAAAAGTCCCAAAACTGACAGATTTAGTCCCACAGGAATTTTTCATCAAAATCTGTTATTAGTTAACGAAATATTTTGAACCGTTAACAAGACCAAAATGGCAACTTGTAGATTTGATTCCATAATTTGTAAAAATAATCCCCAAAGAAAGCTAATACAATGTTTATTAAGAAAGAAAACAGAGGGGAATTGTCGTAATGGACTATGTCTATGTTGAAAGATAGAAAATAATATAAATCTGTTAGTTTATTATAATATAAATTAATTTGGGATGAACATTTTCGAAAAATTATGATTATAATATTTTTATGTAACCAAAACTGCAAGATATGAGATAAGTTAATTTCTACTAAACTAAAATTAAACAAAAGAAATTCATATGGGACCTATGACATTTTCCCAATCTTGGTCGTACTAAACTGGTCAAAGTTCGTGTTCGCACAACCATTGGTTCTCCAATAAGAAGCGTGTTGCTATCACTCCCATAAATTAAAAATATATACTAATATTAATTTCTTAAATTTACATCATATGCAAAATATCAATAAGAAAGTGGCTAGTAATTTAAATTTTGTGATGGCCCTCATATATTGACCATCTAGCTATTAATTTTCACATGGAAAATGATGGAATAATTTATGAATTGGCAGTTAGTTTTTGAAACTCAATTATATATATAAACCATTCCTCCACAAAATTAACAGAAAGTTTCCTCCAAACAAAAAGAGAAGAGGTAGAGAAAGATATTAATCAAGAAAGGCAGAGATGGCAGGCATGCCTTCTCTCAATATTTTGAGGTGCTTTTCGGAGCAATCGGAGAGGAGGCGATACGTTTGCGAAGGCGACGTGTGTTATTTGCGCGAACGGAAAGGATCGAAGGCCTCCAATTCGAAGAAAAAGGACCCGAAGAAGAAGCCCTTTAATCGAATCGTGAAGACTCGATCACAAGTTGTAAGATGTTAATTTATGCCTAAGTAGATTATCATGTAATATACTAGTTTTTATTATTATATTTTTTCTTTAGATAAAATGATGAGCCCCTTTGAAGGGGGCCATTGTTGGTTCATGTAGATTAATTCAAAAAATAAAATTAGATTAGCATGCGATTGTTATTAATTAACATGTTGATCAATATACATATATATATATATATATATATATATATATATATATATATATAGATTCTTGTTAATTTTCTTGTTTTTAAAGTGTTGGTTAAATATAATGAAAATGCATCTGCTCTGTGTTTTTTTGCCTTTAGCCTTTTATATACAAACTCATAAAAGCATCTGCAGGATATATCAAGAATTAATTTGATAGCATTACTATTATTAAATTAGAATATGTTTCATTGCCGACCATTGTAATTGTTTAGGGTGGTGTTGTAAAATAATCAAGTCCATCCCTCAAAAGTTATGGTCCAAAATGTCCAACCAAGTTGTGTCTTGTATGCATAAAAAATTCACATGAGACTGTTTTAATTGCTTGTTAAATGTGAAATAAAATTTTAACCGTTTACTTATCCATAAATAGTAAAAGTTTATTTGGATTTTAAAGTTTTTATTTTTTTTAGAGTTATAAAAACATTATTTACTTCGTTCCAATTGAGTCTTCATTTCTCAAAAAAAATAAAAAATAAAAGAAAATAAAAAAAAATTGAGTCTTCACATCTACGCTAGATATGAAGTTTAATTAATTTATTTTCACCAAGTTTAATAACCCTAGAAGGTTGTGATTTTTTTTAAAAAAAATTATAAAGAGTTAGTATCTTGTGTCCCAGGTGCACAAGATGTCTAAGGATACAATATTTTGTTGTAAAGGGTATACACTTTAATTAATAAAGGTACACCATTTTGTTCTAAAAGGTATACACTTCCATTAATTTTTTTTGTATTTTTTCAGAAAATAAAAGGTACACATTCTTATACTAAAGGATATATAAGTTAATATTAAAGGGTATTTAGGCGTACAGTGGGCGCACGTGCTCGAGCACACAAGTTTTTGCCAATTATAAATGATAAAGTAAATTTTATTTATTATGGTGACATTTTAAAAAATATATATAATATATCTAGACGATATTTGTTTTGATGGAAGTATTTAAATGACTAGATATTATACAAAACGTTTTTATGAATTAAAAAAATGATTTAACAATTCAATCAAAACAAAAACACTTCTTAATTAGAGCGTAAAATCCGAATATGTAATTTTTAAACAATCATAACCTATGAATTAGATGAAAAAAGAAGTTATCCATGTACTTTGAATAGTTTATTTTGAAAAAAAAAATGCAACTTATTATAACTTTTCTTTAAAAAAGTATTCCACATTTTGATCATATTCCCAATTCACTGTTTCAAAATCTCTATTCCAATTGTATTATATATATATATATATATATATATATTGAATATAATCTATAAAGATCACTAGGCCCTTGAACACTTGGCTTCAATCCAGAAAAAGATTTTGACATGCACATTCTTTTAAATAGTGAAATAACATAACATAAGATGTATGTATATTAGATTGTAAGATCACATGCTTGGTCAATTGTGAGGTTGAAATGTAGTTTCATATAAGAATAAAGGTATCTAGATTTTTTTAAATAACACTTTCTAAAACTTATAGTGGAATCCATTTTAAAAAAACGAAGTACAAAAAGCAACGTTTTAACAAAACATTAATAAAATATGTAGAGAACTTCTGAAACACATTGTGTTTGTTTGTAGTAAAAGTGGAGATATATTGCAAATCATGTTTCAAGTGACATTTGACAAATGACTCGCTAGATATGAGTGTGTAATTTGTTCTTTTGGTAGAAACCGATCTCCTACCCTTAGCTGTTAGATCGATCTGGTTTCTGAAAACCTCCTCGATTACTTCAGCTAAGTCTAGAAGCCACCCATCGATTCCCAAATGAAAGAAAAGAAGGGTCCAAAAGAAGGGTCCTACTTCGGAGCGATCATGCCAGATTACTCTTCAATGAGATGTATAAACTCATTGACAATGAGTTTTACTCCATTGAGGCACATAATTTTACATAATTAGTTCGAAAGAAAAGCAGAGCAAGAAGAAGAAACGAATCGGGCAAAATAAGATGTTGATTTACAAATGTTTCTAACCTCAGCCAAACTGGCCTGCTTAAAAGGAGGGAGAAGGGGTTAATAAAAAGTAACATCAACAATATCCAAGATTTTCATCAAGTCATCTTCTACTAAGAAGAAGCCAAAAAATGCTACAAGATATGCTCAATTTTCATGCACTTGTAGTTGCCATCACTTGTATGTTCAGCCTGCTCTAAATCTAAATCAAATAGACAAGTAAAGCCCAAATAAGCCAAGGTCCATCATGCTCTCCTACATGGGTAAGTCAAAAAGACCAGATTTATAAGTATTCACAAAAGAAGATAGATCCCACCTCCAAAATATGCAGTTCCAAGCCAAAAAAGTACAAATGTCATCCCTTTCTTTATATGAACTGTCTGAGTTGTAGAGTTGGATCTTGCAGAACATCTGAGGAGAGCATTCCAGTTCCAGGAGACATTGATGATTGGAAATCAATAGTTAAATTCGGCCTAAGATTCCACCAAGTTGCCTGTTGCGGAAACCTTGACATATCAGCACTCGTTAAATGTGGATAAAACGCAGATTGATTATGATACTGTGCTTCAATTCCAACTCTAACAGGTACTTGACCTTGTGGTACAAAAGCATGACATGGAGGATTAAAACTATTCGGTTGAACATGCGTTCCTCCAAAAGAAGAAAATTCTCGCGGCTGGAAGTCACGTTTTATATTACATGCAGAATTTGGGTATATCGGATTGTTGAATCGCATAGTGTTGCTTCCAGCAGGTTCAAATTTTCCTGTTCCAGCAGACATACATGGTCGGGCAGTGTATGAAGCAGAAAAATTAGAGTCATTGCTAATTGTGGATGAAGGTGAAGATAAAACTTGATGAGCAGCATCAGCAACTGACTGATTCAAAGATATTTGTTGGTTTCGACCCCTTTCAGCCAAAACACTCGTCCACTGACAAGGGTTGGTAGGAACCTGTCCCTGTTCATGGGGTTCATAGAATATGCACGGACTTGCCATTTCAAACTGCTTAAAAATCTTCTTATGAGGTTCAACAGAGTTCCTGCACGATAGCGTCTGATGTTGCTTACTGCAATTAGAATATCCACTGGGCTTGATACTGGGAGATAAAAAGGGCGATACATTTTCTAATACACGCTCTCTGGTTGTACCATCGGTTGCAAGAGAGGCAATGATACTAGGAGCAGATGGATAAATAGCTTTAGGAACAAGATGTTGGCCTTTCCAGGAAGAAAAAGTGACCATTGAGACATTCTCAAAATTTATATGATCAGCAGCAGGTTGTTTTTTTGCAAAAAATGGTGGCTCTTTCACAATGTAATTTTGCAGCACAAATACAGGAGTCGGAAGTGACTCGGGCTCGCCAACCCACCCTCGACCAAACTTGATTCCCTGAGGTAGCGCCTGTTTAATCCTCTTGGAAGCAAATTTCCAAACAATAGATCCAAGAGTTGCAGCAAATCGAGCCAGACTCCTAGCATATGCATGTTCTAAATAGAGTCCTACCTGAATTGGGAATATTAGAAACTAAGATGATAAAAACTTTACTGATGATCGGAAATAAACAAACAAATCCAAAGGACACATACAGGAACCAGATGTTTGCTTTCCCCTTCAAGAGTTGAGAACATAGGCTCCGAGCAGTCCATTGAATAAGCAAGTGAGGTGTTGAATGTTGCACGACGGTCATCATCCTGTACGAATGATTCAGTACCAAAAACCCTTGAATGTGGGCCCTTTCCTACAAGAACAAAGCCAAGTGATGAAAGAAGGAAGCATCACATATGCAGATTGTACAGCTGAAAAACATGATATCATATGCTAGAAAGAAACCAATTAAAGGATGTAGAGACTAACATATAGTAGTTATAAACATGAATAGAGATCATTAAATGGATGCAGCATGAACTGATTTATTAAAAATATTTTGGATAGAGTGAGGCAGAAACGAATTTAAACTCTTCTTTAAAAGTTGAAGCAGAGAAACCAGTCAGATGCTATAAAATCTGAAGAGTTACTTGTCTGCATTTCCCCCTCATCTACGCTGTCATTCAACATAAAATTTCCTTCAACAAGGACATCGCCATTAAAAGGTCTCATTTTTTTATCCACTTTGGCAACTTTCCTTGAGCTTTCAGCTTCCAACCTTATCTTATGAAATTCCTTAACTGCCAACTCTTTGATAGATTGTGCCTAGCCAACAATGAAGACCAATCAACAGTTAACCACAAGAGTTCCATTAAAATAATAATAATAATAATAATAATGCAACTTTTTACCTGCTTATGATATATGGTGTCTGGCTCGTTATAATGCATTGCATTTGAGCACATAAGAAAAACATCATGCTGCATAACAGAAAATAGAATTAAACAAATGGAAAAAGAGTTGTGTACAGAGTTATTACTTTTATAATTACAATGAACTTTCTAACAATAACTATTGGATTGCAGAAATTCAAGGAGTTGTCATTCAAGATGAAAAACCAGCAGAGTCAAAGAAATAAAGCAAATCTCATATGTTTTGAGATATCACAAACAAATACATGTGTAAAGCACCCAAAAAAAATAAAAAATTCAGGTTTGTCTCACAAATCCAGAGATCAAAAGTAACACAATTTGAAAATGAAAGGAGACAGTTCTGAATGTATTCACATAAAGAAAATTGGACTGTAGCCACATTTCAGTTTCTAGAACTGTATCAGAATCCCACAGCCCAACCCACCACCAAACCCTGATGATTTTAAAAAAAAAGGAAAGGAATAAGAAGTAGAGAAAGAACAAGATTATTGCACCCTCCAGCAGCCTTTATAGAAATGTTTTCTAAATATAGAGTCTTTAAGTTAAAAAAAGATTCTGCACAAAAAAATATGTCACTCCAGAATAAACCGAGCAGGTTGCCCTTGCAGTGTTCAGGTAGCAAGTCCTATGAGGACTACAAGGATAACATGGACTGTACTCAATTTTTCACAGTGACAGCTCTAAGTGAAACATTGCAGCATCTATTCACCACAACAAGGATTCATGTTAGCTCATTTCATCTAAAATCTTATCAATCAAAATGCAAGAGCATGCAAACGAAGTTAACCTACTGTTAGTGCAATGAAATTTTACTAACAAAGACTTTAATTAACAAAATTCCAAAGTAAGTTACCCATACAATTTTATAGATACTAGGTTGCAAGTTATGATAGATACATAAAACGGGGGGGGGGGGGGGGGGGGGGGGGGGGGGGGGGGGGAATATCAGATAAGTAGCACTTATAAATGTTGATCCTGCTGCCTTCCACCAAGTCCCCCAGCTCACCCCACAAAGATACATAACAGAATGAATCAACATGTTGTAGATAAGTAATATATAAAAAGTAAATGAGTAATAATACATAAAACACGACAGGGCTTTATTCCTCTGACCTCAAACTGTTCCATAGTCTCATACAATCCATTTTGCAGTTTTTTCCGCACTGTGGCAAAGTCCATTGGGTGCTTTATCACATCATGGTAATCAGGTAGCTACAACAACGATTAAGCTAAAATAACTTAGACGTTCCAGCCCATATAAGCTTTAGTCCTTCCAATTTTAATAGCAACGAATTTACCTCTTCAGGATCAACAGGCTCTGCATAAACACCATAAATATCTTTCCTGCTCAGACAGGAAAAGGTTGAGATTAAAAAAAGCCCTTCTTATCCGATCCTTTGATTTTCGTCTAAATAGAGTTAGTCTCCTTACTTCTGAAGTTTGTTTAAGATCAACTCCAAAGTCTTCTTATCAGGCAGTGGTAGCCCAGATGGAGCTTCTGTATGCATCCCTACATCAGTCATAACCACAAAGTCCAACAAAACACGCCATAAGTTTCCTAAAGAGCACAGCCACATATTCAAAATGCATAACAAACAAAAAAAAAACCTGAACGCCACCATTTGGCTATAGGTTCTAGCTTTTCTTCTCTATCCTGCAAAACCCCAGAAGAATCATTATCTTTTGGGAAAAAAAAATCCACCAATTAAATAAATAAATAAATAATAAAATCATCGTCAGTAATCAATAATTGCAAACCAATATCATATAGCTAGCGAGCTAGGGTCCTAGGGAACAGGATGCAGGGTGGCTGTATCAGACAAAGACAGAAAAAGAAGGCGACTCAATAAATAAACAACATGAGAATGTTTTTATAATAGAATAAACATGTTTCTCAGTGAAAAGGGGGTGGGTGGGTGTGTGTGGCAGCTCTTAAACCCATTCCTACACAATGTGTAATATGTTCATCACCAAGCGTACTCCCATTAATCATTTTTCTACCACAGTTACCAATTTCGTTCTGTTTCCAGATGGAAACAGCATAAACAGATTATTACCTCCGCGCCATTTCCTTGATTATATCCATAACTGGCATCACATTTAGGGTCAAATATATCCTCGTCGATTTCATATTTAAATTTGGGAATTTTGGAAGGTTTGCCGCCATTTTTTTGTAAAGGGGCGAAATTATCGGCGACACGGCGGCTACAATTCCGCGGCTGAGCTGGAGATTCCGGTTCGCCGGTGGCGTTCTGGAGATTAAGGAGGAGCTTAAGCTTCTTGGCTTTGCGGCGATGGTCCTCATTGTCATCGATGTCGAAGAGGTCTTCGTCATCAAAATAGTCGTCGAGCTCGAAACCGTACTTGACATTGCGGCGGCGAAGGCTCCTCCAAAGGTTACGGGCGGTGGGCGGAGTTTGGCGAGCGGCGGAATCAGCCTTGGGTGGCCTCCCTTTCTTCTTCCTCACGCTCTGGCCCATAATCATTTCTGCTAGAATTTTTCACTCCAGTGTAAATCCCTCGCCCACTTTCTGTATCGATTTAACTTCTCTCCCTTTTCTCCCTCCTACTTGGACAGGTGGTTTTACTTTGAACAGTTGACTTCTATTTTGTTTACTCGTCAAATCTGTATTTAATCTTCTTGTGAATTTAATGATTCAATATATCACCAAAATATAATAAATTGTCCAACAAGATAATAGAAAAAAAGAATATACCAACACATATTCAAGTGGTTCGATCAAATGATCTAATATAATAAATTGTCCAACAAGATAATAGAAAAGACATATTCAAGTGGTTCGATCAAATGATCTACATTCATTGACAAAGAAATAAGTTTAACTGATATTAAGAAACACCGAACAAGATTCAGACCAAGATTAGAAAATAATACAAACCAAAATACACTTTCTCTTTTATTCTTAATATTTCGTTCTCATCACCTATGAATTCTTAGTTTTCTTGATGACATATTTCTCATGTCCCATAGAAAACTGATCAGAACCGATTGAGAACTTCCTCAATCTTATACATGCATAACTATCGTACTCCTTAAATTTTATCAGAACCGATTGAGAACTCCATCAATCTTATACATGCATAACTATCGTACCCCTTAAATATTATTTCTCATCAATTCCAATTCCCAAAATTAATTTGTACACAAATAATATATATGATCCTGCAGAGGGATTAAGAATACCATGCATAACAAATCTCCGCCTTATTCTTGTATCCATACATCCCTTCTGCCCTACATCTTACACTACTCTTACAGAGCAGCAAATACCTAGTTTAGTTCATCCCAGACAAGCTCAAACACAACTCAAACTTTGAAGTTGGAAGAGCTTTAGTGCAACAATCAGTCGGATTGCCATCTGTGCTAATCTTGCACACCTTAACTATGCCTTTGTTTACCATGTCTCTCACAAAGTAGAGTTTGACATCAATGTGTTTTGTCCTTTCATGATAACCTTGTGGTGCTTTGACAGATGTATTGCACTTTGATTATCACAATAAATCTCGACAAACTGTTGAACCACTCAAACTCTTTAATTAGTCCGTTCAACCAAATTGCTTCCTTAACAGCCTCCGTAAGAGCAACATATTCTAACTCAGTAGTTGAAATAGCTACAATGGATTGATGTATAGCTTTCCAACTCATCACAGTACCAAATAAAGTGAATATGCATCCAGTCAAAGACTTTCTAGTATCTTGGTTTGCTGCATAATCAACATCCACCAAACCAATCAAAACATTAGAGTTACCTGAAGTTCTTTGGAACTTTAGACCTCTAGCTTCTGTTCCTTTTACATACCTCAATAACTACTTGAAAGCTTCCCAATGAAGTAATGACACTCATAGTGTTTGCTAAATCAGGCCTACAACATACCATAGAGTACATTAAACTGCCAACTGAACTTGCATAAGGTATTCTCATAATTTCTCTGTTACAGTACTTGCTCCTTGATCTTGAGAGAGTTTTAAACCTTGCTTGACAGGAACTATCACTGATCTGTATTTATCCATGTTATATCTACACAACACTTTCTGCAAATATGATTCCTGATTCAAAATAACAATACCAACTTCTCTACTCCTTTTGATTTCCATACCAAATATAACAGACGTCTCTCCCAAATCTTTCATCTCAAATTCAGCTTCTAACATATCTTTAACTTCCTAAATCCCAGACAAAATCTGATTAGCAATGAGAATGTCATCAACGTACAGTAACATATATACGTTATGATCCTTATCTAACTTCAGATAAACATAACTATCATATTTACTTCTCTCAAATCTATATGACTGAATGTACTCATCAAATCTCAAGTAGCACTATCTTGGACACTGTTTCAAGCCATAAAGAGATCTTTGTAGTAAACAAGCCTTATAGTCAGCATTTTTTTAACAAAAATACCATCTGGTATCTTCTTGTAGATTTTTTCTCCAATTTACCATGTAGGAACGCTGTTGTTACATCCATTTGATGCAACTCCAGATTATACTGAGCAACAAGAGATAATAAAATTCTAATTGAACAATACTTAACCACAGAAGAGAAGATTTCATTATAATCAATTCCTTCTTTTTGAGAATACCCCTTTGCAAAAAGTCTAGCTTTGTACCTGATTTTCACTTGATCTCCGGATATAGTAGGCTTCTTTTTGTATATCCATTTGCAGCCTACTGAATTCTGATTATTTGGTTTGCTTACTATTGTCCAAGTGTCATTCTTATTCAATGATGCAAGTTCTTCTTCCATAGAAAGCAACCATTTTCCACTTTCACTGCAACTTATAGCCTCAGTAAAAGTTCCAGGTTCAAAAGACTCAACCTCAAGTGCAGTATATAGTGAAAATGATACCATATCTGCTTGAGCATATCTTGCAGGTGAATGTATCACTCTCTTTCTCTATCTCTTGCCAACTGATAATCACTGCTTTCACCTTCTTAATCGGATACCTCAGTCTGATCCCTTCTCAGAGGTTGTTCAAATCGTGATTTAATAATCTGTGACTCGGCCGCCTCAACCTGAGTAGCGTTATCTGCTTCAGTAGCAACTTTCAATGGCATTTTTTTCATCAAAGGGGACATCTCTACTAATAATGAACTTTTGATTTTCAATACTCCATAGTTTGTAACCTTTGACACCTTGAGGATATCCAATCATCACACATTTTACTGCTCTAGGCTCCAACTTGTCTTTCTTTATAAGAGCATATGCTAAGTATCCAATGACTCTTAACATACTGTAATTCATCACCTTTCCGAACCATACCTCTTCTGGAGTTTTGAACTTCAAAGCAGTGGAAGGACACCGGTTCAGGAGATATTCCACGGTAGTGACTATTTCTCCCCAAAAAGATTTTGCAAAACCAGCACTGCTCAAACACACATCTAACCCTTTCTAATAAAGTCTGATTCATTCTCTCAGCCACACCGTTTTGATGTGGTATCTCGGGTACTATTATGTGCCTCACAATCCCTCTTTCCTTGTAAAACTGATTGAATTTCTCAGATAAAAATTCTAATCCATTTTTTGTTCTTAAATGCTTAAATTTCCTCCCACTGATGTTTTCTGCTTCAGTCAACCATTCCTTGAACTTCTCAAAAGCCTTATCTTTTGATCTAAGTATGTATAATTTTCTAGAATAATTATCTATTATGGAAATAAAATACTTACCTCCCCCCTTAGTGAGAATCTTGGTCTGTCCTCAAACATCAGAATGCACGTAGTCAAGAACAAACTTTGTCGTGTGTTCTCCTACTCCAAATAGTAATTGATGAGAGTGAAAATAAGCGTGTTTTAGTATCCAATTTAACACTTTTTTATGAGAACTGTTGTAATAGATTAGCACAAGTGTCTTATATTTAATATATATTTGAGAAAAATGTGCATTTGAGGTGTTTATTGTGTTTTAGGTGGAAAAATGATCAAAAATGCAAAGTTTGAGGAATGCTAAAAAATGCAAGCTCAATTTCTATAAAATTTTTGTATTTGTATGGAAATTAAAACTAATGATGTTACACATGGTTGGAAATCCACGAAAGAGAGGATCATTTTGATATAAGAATCACTCAAATTGGAGTTCGGACGAGGAAGTTATGCTCAAAATCGTGAGGTCGCGCAGCTGCCGACGAGAATTTTCCGAAAATTAGCCCATCTTTCCTATTTCTTGGAGCACAATTAATCTCCTTATCACATAATCCTCCATGATTCACCCATGTCTTTTCTTTCCGTATTTCATTCCCTTCTCACACCTATATATATTTTACATCATTTTTCATGTGAGGAGAACCCCCCAACCATCAATCATCCACATCTTTTCCTCCATCCATCCATCACTGTAAAAATTCGTCTGTTGAATCAAGAGAAGAACCAAGAAGAGGATTTAAGACGGAGAAGGACGTGACGACGTCCACGTCTAGGGTTTTTATCGTTTCCTAAGTTATCTTGTATTTTCTAGATATATGGATAAGATCTATCCAACCCCCATGATTATTCTTCGCAACATCATTGGCTAAAACCTTTTTGGTAGTACTAGGGTTTTGAAAGTTTTATGAATTAATTAAACCCTCTTGTGTGTCATCCGTACAACACTGCTTGTGAATTTATTTTATATATGATTGCATGTTTCTAATTCATATTCACGGTCGTTTTGTGCATCTTTAACTGTTATATAGAGTCTGAATATATCTTGGTTGTCGATTGAGTGCGTTTGCCGTTGAACAGATTGCATGTTATGATATTAAGTGATGGGACTCCAAAGCTTCATAAAAACTATCATATATAGATACTTATTGATTGAATTGAATTCAGGTTAATAAGTAGGATAAAGAGGTTAACTTTATAGTACCTATAAAGGGAGATCATATTGGGTTAGAGTATCAATTGGCCAGGGAAATAATTGATACTGATAGTACCTAGAAAGGGGGTGAAATTATATCTCTTGCTCCAAGATTATACACACGTGTTACACGCGTATTTACTTGTGTCTATAGAGTAGATTTGCATGGCTTCGTGATGCGTCCATAGTCCACAAGGCAGAGTCGGACAGCATACTTGAGAGGCAAATTAATAAGTGAAACTGAATTATCTTAGAGCTACATGTTCTCCTACTTGATTCACTTTCGTATTTTTCTAGTTCTTGATTTATTTTATTTTCTATTATAATTAATTGTTTAGTAGATATAATTATTTCCACAACTTTATTGCCTTTTCTTAATTAATTTAATAAATAATTAAATTGATAATACGTCGTCCTTTGGGTTCGATATTTAACTTGGTCGCTTGCTTAAGTTGCAATTGATATCCTTAATACTTTGGGATTAATTGTGTGTAAAGAAAACGCTCATCAGTAATCTCTTTGCGTTGCCATAAATATAATCTTCATATAATCCAATTCTTGATATATGATCTCCATTCAACAAATTCTGTTTTGAGAGTTCATGTAGTCTTCTTTCACTTATATGTACTAATCTTCCATGACATAATGATGCCTTTTCTTCATTATTCACAGCATGAACATTTCCAGTAACTGCAGATCTTTTTAAGTAGTATAAATCATTTCTTCTTATACATTTCATAATCTCCGTACTACCTTTAGAGACTATTAACTCTCCTCCCTCAAATTGGAATTTATATCCCATGGAGTCTAGCATGTCAAGAGAGATTAAATTCCTCTTGAGATCAGAAACACATCTAACGTTCATCAATGTTCTTACTTCTTACAACTCCATCATATATCCTGAGTTTCACAGAGCCCACACCTCTGATTTTGCATGATTGATCATTACTAAGTAATATAGATCCTGCATTCTGATACTTTAAATCATCAAGCCAATCTCTCCTAGGTGTCATATGGAATGTGCATCCTATATCCATAACCCATTATGTAGAAACTTCACACATAGTGATGGAAAGAGCTTCTGTAAAATCATGTCTATCTTTTGCCTTGTTGATTGTTTGGTTTACTTGAACTTTTTGAGTATTAGGAGGATGATCCACGCCTTTCCCTTTCAATGCTTTTCATTTTGGACAACTTTTCTTTAATTTTCCAGGCTCATGACAGGGAAAACATTTTCTAACATCAGAACTTGAAGAATTTCCACCCTTCTTGTCATGTTTCTTTGTTCCGGAATTGAAACTTTTCTTATTATATTTGTTATTCTGATGTTGGTTTTTCTGGATAATCAATCCTTATGTAGTAGACATAGACTAATTTTCAGTGAACTTCTGCAACTTCTTAGACTTTAGTGCAAGTTGCACTTGTTCCAACTTGATTGTTTCATGGCTTCCAAACAACAACATATCTTTAAAATTTTCAAATGACTTTAGCAAAGATGATAATAACATCAAAGCTTTGTCCTCATCATCAATCTTAACATCTATGTTCTCCAAATCATCCAATATCTTATTGAATTCATCTAGTTGATTCTGGATAGATCTATCATCAACCATCTTGAAAGAATAAAGTTTATGTTTCATGTAGAGTTGGTTTGCAAGACTCTTAACCATGTACAGAATTTCAAGCTTATCCCATATTGCTCTTGCCGTATTCTCCTTGACAACTTCTCTTAGCGCTTTATCTCCCAGTCATAAGATTATTGCACTGTGGGCCTTTTCTTGCATCTCGAGATCTTCTATTCCTTTATCTTTCATAACAGAC
Source organism: Pogostemon cablin (assembly GCA_023678885.1). Lineage (NCBI taxonomy): Eukaryota > Viridiplantae > Streptophyta > Magnoliopsida > Lamiales > Lamiaceae > Pogostemon > Pogostemon cablin. Next base: position 24,356,848 of record CM042962.1, read on the forward strand.
GATGAATCAGACTTTTCTTTCAAAGCGTCACCAAGACCTTGTTGAATTAGTGCCTTCATTTTGACCTTCCATAATCCAAATTCTGATTTCTCTATAAATTTCTCAATGTCAAATTTGATGGACACCATCTTGATTTCTTCGTCTTTCCACAGAAGACGCTAATTGTTGCGAATTTAACGATTCAATATATCATCGAAATATAACAAATTACCGAACAAGATAATAAGAAAAGAAGAATATATCAACACAGATTTAAGTGGTTCGATCAAATGATCTACCTCCACTGGCAGAGGAAAAAGTTTTATTGATATTAAGATACATTGAACAAGGTTCAGACCAAGATTGCCAAAGAGTACAAGCCAAAATACACTTTCTCTTTTTACTCTCAATCTCCCATTCTCATCACCTGTGAATTCTTACTTCACAATTTTCTTGATGACATGTTTCTCATGGGAGTTATTCTAGAACGCAAAAAATAATATATCATGTCCGATAGAAAATTTGCCAGAATCAATTGAGAACTCTCTCAAACTTATACATGCATAACTATCATACCCGTCACATATTATTTTCTCGCCAATTCTAATTCTAAAATTAATTTGTACACAAATAATATATATAATCTAGAGGGATCAAGAATACCACGTATAACAATTCTTTGATTATATTATAATTTAAATTAGAGCAACACTACATTACTACAATGATACCGATTCCACGAATTGAATTCATGGAACCTCCTCATTCCTTCATACTCATTATGAGTTTCGCTGATTTTTCTTCTTTTTTTCTTATAATAATTTAATTTTAGGGATATAATTATAATTTCACTATTATAGTTTAGGGTATATTTCATCCCTAGAGTTTAGGGTATAATTATAATTTCACTCTTATAGCTTAGGATATAATTTAAAGGTTTATGATATAATTATAATTTCACAATTGTGGTTTAGGGTATAATTATAAATTCACCTCTATGGTTTAGGGAATATTTCACCCTTAGGATTTAGGGTATAAATATAATTTTACCCTTGTAATTTAGGGTATAATATACCCATAGGGTTTAGAGTTAAGGATATGATTCAACCATATGCTTTAGGGTATAATTGTAATTTTACTCTTGTGATTTAGGCTTTACTTTATCCCTAAGATTTAATATTTAGGGTATAATTGTAATTTTACCATTATAGTATAGAGATATTTCAGCTTTATAATTTAGGATTTAGGGTATAATAGTTTTTTTAATATAGTTTTTTGAATATAATAAGATCAATAAGAAATAAAAAAAATTAATTGAAGAAGGGATCACATATTAATTAATTAGATTAATTAGAGAGAGGTGTGGACCACATGTTTAATTAAATTAATTAGAGAGAGGTGGGGACCACAAGTTTCACCAATTTATTTAGTGGAATTGGGTCCACCCAAGTTGCTCTCTTTAAATAATTATTATCTCAATTTATAGTTTGTTAACTGTTATAAATACTAACATAAATTTTTATGGAACCATGCAAATTAAATTTCCTTCGACCTTCCCTGTCTACTCCATTAATGAACCTCCACTGTAGATATACTTTTTACGTGTTTCATTATAATAAGAAATTCACAGTAAATTATGAATATTGTTTTATACTATGATGAAGAAGAAGACAAGAACAAGCGTTCTTAAGTTTATGTTATTTAAAAGTATGTTTAGTACACATACTATGTCAGTTTAGTATTAGAATGTGATATTAAATACTGTAAAAACGTTATATAAATTCCTATATTTTATTATAATGTATGTCGGTTTTATGTATGGGGTATGTTAAAAAGTACTCCTTCCGTCTCAGAGAAGTTATCATATTTTTTTAACACAGAGATTAAGGAGTATAATAATTTAACGTAAAGTGAAGTGAGAGAAATCATATTTAATGTATAGTGGGTAGTTGTATTGGAGGTGTATGTGGGCCCCATGAGAATAAATTAATTGTTTTTGTGAAGGTTGATGAGCATTTTCTTTGCACACAAAATAATTCCCAAGTATTAAGGATATCAATTGTAGCTCAACGGGTAACCAAGTTAAATATTGAACCCAAAGGACAGAGTATTATCAATTTAATTATTTACTAATTAATTAAGACAAGTGATAATAAGATTTGAAGGATTATTATATAATTAATTAGAATACTGAAATTAAATAACAATTAAAATAAAACAAGTACTGGAAGAATACGAAAGTGTCTCAAGAAAGGAGAATAGATAGATTTAGAATAATCCAGTTTTACTCATTAATTTCCCTCTCAAGTGTACTGTCCTTCTCTGCCTTGTGGGCTATGAACACGAAGTCATGCAAATCTACTCTATAAACACAAGTAAATATGCGTTTAACACGTGCGAATAACTTTAGAGCAAGAGATATAATTTCACCCCCCCTTCTGATACTATCAGTATTAATTATTTCCCCGGTCGTTTGATACTTTAACCCAATATGATTTCCCTTTATCAACCCAAATTCAATTCCATTAATAAACATTAATATATGACAGTTCTAATGAAGTTTCGGAGTCCCCTCACTTAGAATCATAACATAAAACCCTATTCAGCGGTGAACGCACTCAATCAACAACCAGATATATATTCAAACTCTATATAACAGTTGAAGATTCACAAAACGACCGTGAATATGAGTTAAAAATGTGCAATTATATATAGAATAAATCCATAAGTAGTGTTGTCATAGGACACGCAAGAGAGTTTGATTAATTCATAAGACCTTCAAAACCTTAGACTACCAGAACGGTTCTAGCCCATGATGTTGCGAAGAACAAACATGAGGGTTGGATAGATCTTGCCCATAGTCTGAAAACTTAGAAAATAGAGTAAAAGAATTAAGAGAACTCTTGGTGTAGCGATCTCCTTCCTTCTTTCTTCCGTCTCTTCAAATCCTTTTAATTCTCCTTCTTGATTCCACAAATGAATCTTCACAGTGATGGATGGATGGTGGAAGGGATGGATATGGATGATGGTGTGGGGGTGATCCCGTGTATGATGGTTGTCCACATGGATGAAGCTATGTTGGGGCTAGGAGGGGCACTGGGCCCCCTGGAAGTTTGAAAGTTCATAGTATATATGTATTAAAAAGTATGATTATACTTAGTGGCTGGCCAAGTGGAGTTATATTGCTCAAATGAGTTTCATGTCCCTTGCAATCCACTTCCCTTTAATTTTAAATTTTACCTTTTTACTCTATTATTCATTTAATTTTACATTTTTTCTTTATTAATTCATTTGATTTATTCTTAGATGTTTAGCATATATACATCAACTTTTAATTTTTTTTATTAATTTATTTAGTTTATCATTAGATGTTTAACACATATACATCAACTTGTAATTTTTTTCATATGATTAATTCATTTTTCTTTTTTTATTCATTTGATTTATTCCTAAATGTTTAACACATGTATACATAAACTTTTAATTTTTTTATTAATTTATTTAGTTTATCCTTAACAACCCCTACCGTGGGAGTCTTTCTTGGTACACCAATGATCCCAAAATATTTCAGAGTGCATAAGTCCTCCACCGTGTTGTTCATGACCCCTAAATTGAACTTATTGCCCTCCTTAATAAGCGAGAAGAGTGCTGATGTTATTCCCGAAATCCTTGCCCTTTTATCCAAACCATCCTCCTTATATCCATCGGCCATCATGTTATTTCGCTCCTGCCAAATGATCCAAAAATATGATACGATAGCCAACTTACACAAAGTTGTGACCTGCTTGCTCTCCACAATCCCAACAGCTTGAATAAAAATTCCTACAAACGACTGATCAACATGCATTCTGCTCCCAAAAGCAAAACCTGGAAGAATCTTCTTAAGAACAGCATAAGATACATGATAGTTAAGAAACAAATGCTCCAGATTTTCCTCTCCTTCCTTGCAAAGATAATATCGAGAAGGATATTTGTATCCTCGATGAACCATGAGGTCCCAAGTAGTAAGAATACCGTGAATAGCCCAAGCTGTGATGGACCTCTTGGGGGGGATAAAACCAGCCCAAAGCCAAGCCCCCCAGCTGGTTTTCAAGAGGCACTACAACATAAATGGCTTTACGTAACACGTAAAAATATTATCTAATAGCATAAATGTGTTATTATAGACGAAAGATAACACTTTTAGGTGTGTCGTTGTTGTCCCTGTTACCTATTGTCTTATGTAATATTTTTTCTTAATATAATAACACTTAAAAAAAATATTACTACTTTAGTAACACTTTATAATTGTTACAACAAAATGTTTATGTAACACTTTATAAAATAAAAAAAATTGTAATTGCATGTATTTGAACCCATGGCCTATGTGTTATGAATTTCCTTTACCAACTTAGCTATTCTATCAATTTTAACATGTATTAGATATTTATTTTATTATATATTTCTAGTCTTTTTTTTCTTTTTGAATAATTTTTTGCAGTTTAATATTTTAACCATTAACATAAAAGGTAAGTAAATATATTTTAAAATATTTTTTTGTAAATAATAGTATTCTTTTTAATTTTATAATTCAATTTTAAATAATACATATTAAAATAAAATATATTTTATGTAACGAACTATATATATTTTGTATTATATAATTACATTAAACTAATTTATTTATTTATTAAAATAAAAATATATATATATATATTGTGTGTGTGTTTGTGTAACGTTTTAATTAATATTAATCTTATAAATAAATATAGAGTATTAAAAATACCACTCCATTTTAAATGTTATGTAAATAATTTATGTATGTAGAAGAGTTACTTAAAAATGTTTCTTATGTATAAGTGTTATATTATAGTGTTACCTTTATAAAAGTGCTACATATAATATGCTATATATATAAAAGTGTTATATGCATGTGTTACATATTATAAAAGTGCTACATGTATGTGTTACTTATATAGAAAGTGTTAAAAAAATATTACATATCATTATAATTTTAAAAGTATTAACATTTTGTGTTAAATAAATTTAAAGTGTTACTATGAGATGTTATTTAACACTACTTATGTTGTATTAAGGGTTGAGCGGGTGTGAGTGTAAGCAACGCTCGACAAAACTTTGCCTTGCAAAGATCTGCTCCAATACCTGCCATCTTCGAAATTTTAAGACATTCGAACAGTTAAAATGGCCTGCACAATATGTGGAAACATAGATGTGAAACTCTCAGTGAAGTGTCAATTGCCATCAAATAAATAATCTCAAATTATATCATCAAAGAGATGACGATATTCTTGAGGTATTCCCACCAAATCAGCGATGGGACTCCCTATCTAGTTGTCGAGCCAAAAGCGAACTCTAGAGTTGTAACCCGTCACCCATACTTCCTCATTCTTCAATCTTTTAACATGAAACATGCATGGTTTTCAAATAGAAGAAACTACTGATTCAATGTATGTTGTTCATGCTTTTACTACAAAAAGACCGATTATTCCATGGAGATGGCTTGCACGATGGCGCAAGGCAAATGATCTTGATCTACAAATGATATTTCATATATCATGCGTTTTCAGAGAAGGGAATTCGGCAGCTGATGCATTATCATCCATTGGGGAAGCATTCAAATGGCATCACATTCTTCATTTCTCTTTTAATAATATCAATTATTAGCCTTAACAACCCTTACTAACCTTAATTTTTTTCTCTAATTTAATACATTAAAGAGTATGATTTTAAAATATTATAATATTCAAATATACTTTAACTATCAATAAATATATTTATTTATATATTAATATACTTTAATAATAAATTAACTCTGTCTCATATACATATACATGCATCTCACAAAAGAGTGCTCATGTTTTATATATTCAGATTGATTTAAATTAAATTTGAAAAATATAAAAATAAAAACACATTACAATTAAATGGACAAATATTAATAGACAAAAATTTAAATCCTAGATAATCTACTTGAGTATTAAAAATTTATCCGAATATACTAATCATAAGAAAAAAATATCTCGTCATATATTATTTGAGCCCCTCTCGATAAAATTCATGGAGCCGTCCATGGTTGTCCACATGAATAATGATGTGAAATATATATAGGTATGAGAAGGGAATAAAATAAGGAAAGAAAATATATGGGTGAATCATGGAGGATTATGTGATAAAGAAATTAATTGTGCTCCAAGAACTAGGAAAGATGGGCTAATTTTCGGAAATTCTTGCCGGCAGCTGCGTGATCTCACGATTTTGAACATAACTTCCTCGTCAAAACTCCGATTTGAGTTATTCTTGCGCTAAAACAATCTTCTCTTCTGTGGCTTTCCAACCATGTATAACACCACTAGTTTTGAGTTCCACATAAACACAGAAAAATTATGAAATGTGAGCGTGCGTTTTTCAGCATTGTTCTAATTTTGTATTTTTGATCATTTTTCCACCTAAAACACAATAAAACACCTCAAATGCACATTTTTCTCAAATATATAGAATATAAGACACATGTGCTAATCTAATACAGCAGTTCTCATCAAAAATGTGTTAAATTGGACACTAAAACACGCTTATTTTCACTCTCATCATAGGTTTCATGTACTAAAAATGAAATGTGTCAACTTTTATGAGACAAACCAAAAAGAAAAGTGTGTCAACTTATGTGGGACGGAGGGAGTATAACTTTTTTTTCTTTTTTTAAATTTCAATAAACATTATTAAGGAATATTCTATAATACGAGATAAACATATTTTAGCTATACAAGATATACTTTTAAAATTATATTTTATCAAGTAATATTAAGTACTCCCTCCATCCCTTTGAAAGGTACTCATTTGTTGTTTACACGTTGACAGTTCTAAGGTCTTTATTTGCTTTTTTCACGTAAATTAAGGAGTATTATTATTATAGATAAGGTGGGTAATTTTATTAGAGGGAAGTGGTGGGTCATATTGTGTATTTTCTTTATTAAATAGAGGAAATTGATGCTTTTGAAGCGAATGGCAGGAATAGTGAAATGGATACCTTTCAAGGGAATGGAAGGAGTATGTCGATTTTGTGTTAAAGTAATTTGTTCTATAGTGCTATAAAGTAGACATTTGTATTACATTATATTATTGTAGAAATAATATATTTAGTTTATGTTAAAATATGTCGGTTTTGTTTTAAAGTATATTTACAGCGACGGTCGAATGACTAATATGATGATTTACATGGTCTGATAGAATATCAAATAGATTTCTGGTAAATTTGTTCTTATCATTTAATGGAGAAGAGAAGAGAAAGAAATTATTTGGATAATCTAAATTCATAAAATTAAGAAATTGAGTAACCATAAATACATTATTAATTATTATTAAATTAATGGATAATATAGAGACCCATGTTTTTTTATAACACGTCTCATAAGTATCCCTAATCAAAGTGCAAAACTTTTGTGGGACAGTATCTACTAATTAATTTTGTAGAACCGTCCCCTCATGTATAATTTCGATGTGTACCTTTTTTGTGTTATATTTTTCTTCATTTTATTTTTCCTTTTTTTACTATATTTTTTTTTATTTTTTTAAATTTAATTTTAGTGTTATAATTATAATTTTATCCTTGTGATTTAGGATATATTCTATCCTAGTGGATTAAGACATATTTTACGAATAGAGTTTATTATTCATCCTTAAGGCAAATAAGTGATGTATTAAATTGAAATAAAAAACCATACAAGAGAGTTCAAAAAGACGTAAAGAAATTACAAGATAAAAATTATCTAAATCTATAGAACTCGCTCTTCATATCGCGAAACATTTGTCTGTTGAGTGCATCTGATGCTTGAGAGTGCCAGGTTGGCGCTCCTCCAACGCTTGAAATGAGATCTGCAGCCGCATTTCCTTCACGATATATGTGGGAAACCATAAAACACAAGCTTGTGATCAAATGCTTCGTCCGTTTCATCGAGAATAAACCCTACATGGAATAATCGGAGATGGGTGAGTAAAAGCATATATGACATAAGTGGAGTCGGACTCCAACCAAATCCTATTCCAGCCCCTGTCAAATGCATACTCAATGGCCAAGCAAGCAACCGCCAACTCTGCCTCCAGCGCAAATCATGTGCCAAAGCTGCTGGTGAAACCTCCCATAAAGAAGCCTCGACTGTTCCTAAAAACTCCACCACCCGATATACAGCCTGGTGTACCAGCAGCATGCCCATTTGTATTCACTTTCACCCATCATGCGATCGGCGGTCTCCATTTTACAGAGATAATCTTAGGTGCCCTGCGTTGTTTCCCTACAATTCCAAAGTATTTTAGCATCATCAAGTCATCAACCGTGTTGCTCATGACATCCATGTAAAATAAATTTCCTTCTCTAATTAAAGCCATGAGCATAGCTGCAACACCCGAGACTCTGATCTCCTTGTCAACGAAGTTTGTAACATCACCGTCCTATTTAATGTCATATCCATTGTGCATGGCATTGTTGCGTTCTTGCCATATAATCCAGATGAATGTAACGACCGCTAATCTCCATAAGGACTTTAATATTCATCCTTAAGGTTTAGGGTTAATTCTCAAAGTATAATTATAATTTCACTTTGTGGTTTAAGATATATGATAAGTCATATTTTAGTGAGATTATTTGGTGGAAATTCAAGTCTATTTGATTTAATAATATATTCTTTATGTGCTAATATTGGCTTATTTTCTCTTTAAGAAATAATTACTTTAATGATATGAATTGATGTGGAAACAAGTTGTTAAGCGGAGTAAATTAGGAAACAAATCGTCTAGCATGTCTTCCACATATTTGAACGATCAGATCTCTTCCAAATATGATGGGTCACGATAAAGAAGGAAAAAAACACAGTAAGAGGAGATTCTGGAAATCGAGAAAAAAACAGAAATAAATCAATTAGGTTTCTTGAGAGACAAGAAGATAAATAAGGAAGATATATACTTACGCTTGGAGGCAGACACACATGCATGAGACACGTTATTTTCTGGAAGAGAAGAAAAAGAGCGGCAATTCATTGCAAGGCAGATTCTCGAGCGTGAAAGTGAAGAACAATCAGATTCATCGATTCTTTAATTTTATTTCGTATTTTGTTATGAACATGCGGGGCTAATCCCCTTTTCTAGTTTAAGATTTCGTGAACCTCCCGTTAAATATTAATTTAATTATTAAGGATTTTTATATTGAATCTTTTGTGTGAATTTATTCCATTACATGCCTAGAATTGATTTATAGTAGTTTAATAATTAATTTAGCCTGATCTACCAGTTAATTATTTTATTGCTTATTGGTATTTTGTAATCTACAATCCGTAATTGTTGTGAGGATTGAATTGAGTAGCAAATAGAGATTATTCCCTCTAGATGTAATGGGATCTAGGTTGTATGATTCCTAGCCGATTTTCGTAGCCTAGTAATTGTATGTTTGGAGTCTTATTGCGTTTTCGAGTTCGAATCCATAGGGTCACCCATGAATAGTTCAATTTAGTTATCGTACCATAATTGATGATCTTAAGAATATTCAGGTTTATTGGTCGTACCATCAATCTAGGAATTTGAGTTTGCACACTAAGTAAGATGTTTTAATTCCTGTAATTAATTTATTTATTAAACGGGAGGGGTTCGTCGTCCTAAACTAGGTTTGTCTTCTTTTGTTAATTCCTAAATCGTCTTTGTTTAGATTACTTATGTAATTTGAGTTGATTTATTGTCATTGTTATTTTTAACTGTCACCAATCCAAAACCCCCCATTTATTTTTATGTTATCAACACTTAAATTTAATTTAAATTTAATTATACTCCTTTAGGTTCGACCCATACTCGTTGCTACACTCTGTATTGGATTGGGTCGGAAATAAATTTTAATTTGGTAGGCCGGCGACAACCAATCAAATTTGGTGTCATTTGCTCGGGGAGTAAAATTGAAAGTTTGTTAAATCTCTGTGTTTCTTATATTTCTGCATTTTTGCAGGTTCTGAAATTTTTTTGAATTTTTCTAGAATTTTTTATTTTTCCAGTAACACTGACACTGAACCCTTCATTGTCAGTACTGCCCTGTTTTCGAAAATTTTTTTGTGAATGATAACTCGTTCGTCTGGTCTAAAACAGCTTGAATACATACCAAAAATTGAGAGAACTACCCGGAGATTGAGAAAGGAGTCCCAGGAGAAGAAGAAAACAAGTTCGTCCTCTGACAGAACCACCGAAAACCTTACCGAACTCGAACTTGCAGCTGATACACTTCATCTTGGAGAGGAGAATTCTGAATTTTCTGATTTAGAGGAGGACGATACTGTAGGTTCTGAGTCGGGAGAGGAAAACATGATTGGAAATGAGGAAAAAACTTTGAATGAATTAGCAAATCCGGACGTAGTCCATCAGCCACTATACATTAACCTTCCTGCAATTAATGATAACATTATATTTGAATTAAAATCGGGATTGATTCACTTACTTCCTGCTTTACATGGTCTTTCAGGTGAAAATCCACACAAGTTCTTGAAGGAGTTCGCGGTTGTATGCACAAGCATGAAACCAACCAGAGTGACGGAGGAACAAATCAAGCTTAAGGCATTCCCCTTTGCGTTGAAAGACATGGCAAAGGATTGGTTGTATTATCTCCTTACTATTGCAAATCAAGTTGCTATTGCAATATTTCTATGAAGGGTTATCAATGATGGATCGAAACATGCTTGATGCCGCAAGTGGATGAGCATTCATGATGAAGACACCTACTGCTGCTAGGAGTTTGATTACTAGCATAGCTGCCAACACTCAACAATTTGGCACCCTTGATCCGTAGGTTAGAGAAATAAAGGAGGTCCATGATTCTAAGATAGAGGAGAGTTTGAACAAATTAACAGTTGCTATTGAAAATCTTGCAAACGGAAGAGGGGTAAGTTTTCAATATTGTCAAAATTACCTAACTTACGACCATTCCACTTTTGACTGCAGGGCCGCACCTAATGAGGAACAAGTAAACGCCATGGGGAGACCATATGATCCATTCTCACAAACCTGCAATCAAGGTTGGAGAGATCATCCTAATCTTAGGTATGGTAGTGGATAAGGAGAAAATAGGGTGCATCAGCAGTTTCAAGAGAAAAGAGTGGTGAATAGACCGCAAGATCGCCCTCAAGATGGTGGAAATCGCCAACAAGGTAGGGCAAGCTCTGGAGCTTCATTTGAGGAAATGATGAAAGAGATGGCTGTCAACAATCTCAAATTCCAAGAGATGACACATTCATCCATCCAGGACTTGAAAATGACAGCCCAATTGTCAATCTGAAATGTGAAAAATCAAATGAGTCAATTAGCTACAACTGTAGGCCAGATGCTAGCTCAAAACAGTGGAAAGTTGCCTTCACAAACGCAGGTTAATCCTAAGAATGTGAGCGCCATTACACTGCAAAGTGGAAAACAATTGGAGGATGTTGTACCGCCCAAAAACCCTGACCAAGACGTGAAAGAAGATGATGTAGTACCTGCTGGAACAGTGAAGGATAAAAATGAGCAGTTTGGGGCAGAAAAATCTGATGTGCAGAACGTAACACTGACACTGAACCCTTCAGTGTCAGAAGGTCCGAAAAAAATCAGGTTAAAATTTCTGACCATGTTCCTTTTAATTATAATCATTTGCCTTTTCCAAACAGGATGAGGAATCTGGAAACCACTGATAAGGATAAGCATATACTTCAGGATTTCGGAAAGTGAAGATCAATTTACCTCTCATTGAGGCGATTAAGCAGATTCCGAGATACGCCAAATTCTTGAAGGAGTTGTACACCAATAAAAAGAAGTTGAAGGGAGATGAAAAAGTGGTGATAGGAGAAAACGTTTCAGCTGTCTTCCATCAAACGTTACCTCAAAAGCGCAAGGATCCTGGCATGTTTGTGGTTCATTGTAAGATAGGGAATTTTAAGGTGGAAAGAGCCATGTTGAATCTTGGAGCTTCCATTAATGTGATACCTCGATCAGTGTTTGAGAAGCTGAGTGTAGGGTTGTTGAAAAAGACCGGAGTTGTCATCTAAGTTGTTGATCGAAGCCAGGCATACCCAGATGGAGTCATTGAGGATGTTCTTGTTCCAATAGACAAACTCTTTTTCCCTGCTGATTTTTATGTGTTAGAAATGAATGAACACTCATCGAATTCCACTCCAATTTTGTTGGGGAGACCATTCCTCAACACTTCACGCACTAAGATAGATGTGAGTGAAGGTACTCTCACGATGGAATTTGATGGGCAGATCATTAAATTCACCATATATGATGCTATGAAATACCTTGATGATGCTAACTTGCTTTCTGTTGTGAGTACTATTGAGCCTATTATCTAGGAATTCTTCGAACTCACTAGTAGGGATGCATTAGATACAGTCATTGAACATGGAATCATGAAGGAGGATGCTGAAAGATGGGATAATGAGGAGCTGAATCACTATGTAAATGCTTTGCACAGTTCTTCTCAGAGACTAAGCACCTTAGATGTAGCTTCTGTTAAATTTCCTGACATTTTTCCAAAAATTCTTCCCTCTATAGTGCAGGCACCGAAGCTGGAATTAAATGCACTTCCTGAGCACTTGAAGTACGTCTACTTAGGGCCAGATTCTACTCTACCAGTGATCATCTCGTCCAAGCTGATGGACGAGCAAGAGAGCTTGTTGCTTGATGTGTTGAAGAGGCATAAGACTGCTATTGGTTGGACGGTAGCCGATTTGAAGGGTATCAGTCCCGCAATTTGCATGCACAGTATAAGGATGATGTGAAGCCATCTCGAGAAGCTCAGTGCTGGTTGAATCCTCCCATGATTGAGGTGGTAAAGAAGGAGGTGTTGAAACTTCTGAGTGTAGGGATTATTTATCTCATCTCAGATAGTAAGTGGGTTAGTCCAACACAAGTGGTGCCAAAGAAATCAGGAGTGACAGTAGTTGAAAATGACAAGGGTGATATGGTTCCAACACGTTTACAAACGGGTTGGAGAGTGTGCATGGACTACTACAAGCTTAATAACATGACTAGAAAGGATCATTTTCCTTTACCCTTCATTGATCAGATGTTAGAAAAGCTTGCAGGTTATTCTTATTATTATTTTATTGATGGTTTTTTTGGTTATTTTCAGATTGCCATAGTTCCCAAAGACTAGGAGAAAACGACCTTCACATGCCCTTTGGGACTTTTTCATGTCGTCAATTACCTTTCAGGCTTTGCAACGCACCTGCCACATTTCAAAAGTGTATGGTAAGTAATTTTCTGAATTTGTGGGTAATATAATAGAGGTCTTTATGGATGATTTCAATGTCTATGGAGAATTTTTTAGTAGTTGCCTTGGAAATCTTGAATTGATCTTGAAAAGATGTGTAGAAACAAACCTTGTTTTGAATTGGGAAAAGTGTCACTTCATGGTCGAACAAGGCATTGTTTTAGGTCATGTTATTTCAAAGAATGGGATTGAAGTTGATAAGTTTAAAGTAGACCTTATATCTGCATTGCCTTACCCCGCATCTGCGTGGGAAGTTCGTTCTTTTCTCGGTCATGCTGATTTCTATAGAAGATTCATCAAGGATTTCTCAAAGATAGCTAAGCCACTTTGTGAGTTGTTGCAAAAAGATGTAAAGTTTGAGATGAATGATGCCTGTAAGAAAGCTTTTGATAAGTTGAAGGAGTTACTAACCACACCACCCATAATTCAGCCACCGGATTGGAGCTTGCCTTTTAAAATAATGTGTGATACTAATGACTATGCCGAAGGAGCAGTGCTGGGGCAATGAGTAGACAAGGCTGCACATGTGATTTACTAAGCTTCAAAAACCTTGGATAACACTCAAGCCAACTACTCCACTACGGAAAAAGAACTCCTAGATGTGGTTTTTGCTCAAGAAAAATTTCGATCTTACTTGTTGGGTACTAAAGTCACTGTTTTCTCTGATCATGCAGCTCTTCGTTATCTCATGACGAAAAATAAAGAAAAACCTCGGTTGATTCTGTGGATTTTGCTTCTTCAAGAGTTCGACTTGGAAATCAAAGACAAGAAGGGATCGGAGAATCTAGTGCCCAGCCACCTAAGCCGGCTGATTAGAGATGAAGACGAGCAGAAAATTTTGGAAAAATTCCCAAATGAACAGTTACTGGCCGTTCAGCAAAATGTAGAAAATTCGGATCAACTGACATTGTACCCTTCAGTGTCAGAAGGCTCTGTTCCATGGTTCGTCGATTTGGTAAATTTTCTGACCTCCCATCAGTTTTCAACCCACATTTGTAAAATAAAACGTGATAAACTCTGTATTGATGCCAAGTACTACATGTGGGATGATTCGTATTTGTGGAAACGCTGTTCCGATCAAGTGATAAGAAGGTGCATCCTGAAATTGAATTTAATTCAATACTTACCTTTTGTCATAGTCATGCATGTGGTGGTCATTTTGCTTTCGAAGTGCTTGAGTGTGGATTTTATTGGCCAACATTGTTTAAGGATGCTTATGAATTTTGCAATTCTTGTGATAGATGTCAGCGTGTAGGAAATATTTCTCAACGAAATGAAATTCTCCAAAATCCTATAATCATTTGTGAGATCTTTGATGTGTGGGGGATGGATTTTATGGGACTTTTTCCTTCTTCGTTTGGCTTTGCCTACATATTACTTATTGTTGATTATGTGTCGAAGTGGGTGGAAGCCAAGGCCACCCGAACTAATGATTTTAAAGTGCTTGCAGGTTTCCTGCAATCTAACATATTTTGTAAGTTTAGAATTCCTCGAGCCATCATAAGTAACAAAGGCACACATTGTTGCAACCAAATGGTGGAAGCGCTTCTGCGCAACTATTCAGCGTTTTATAAAACTCTCACGCCCTACCACCTCCAAATGATTGGCCAGGCGGAAGTATCCAACTGTTAGATCAAGAGGATTTTAGAGAGGGCGGTTAATCCATCTAGGAAAGATTGGAGCTCACGATTGGAAGATGCACTATGGGTCTATTGAACGGCCTATAAGACACCGATTGGCATGTTCCCATATCGAATCACCTATGGAAAGCCATGTCACTTACCTATGGAGCTTTAACACAAGGCATGGTGGGCAATCCAAAAGTGCAACATGGATCATGAGGAAGTCAGAGTACAATGAACACTCCAATTGCAAGAGTTGGAGGAATTGAGGAATGAAGCCTATGAAAATTCAGCGATTTATAAAGCTAAAACAAAGGCATTACATGATGCACGAATATCAAGAAAAAATTTTAGCATTGGGCAAAAAGTTTACTTTATAATCAAAGCTTAAATTATTTCCTGGTAAGTTGCATTCTCGTTGGATTGGTCGTTTATTGTGACTAGTGTTTATTCTCATGGTGCAGTTGAGATAAGAAGTATAAATTCTGAAAAGAGTTTTAAAGTTAATGGGCACCAACTTAAGGAATATCATAAAGGTTTCCAAACGATTGAGGTGGACCAAATGGAGTTGGAAGATGTGGGTTTCAATTGATAAAAATACACCTTGTCTAAGTCGAGCCAACGACAATAAAAAAAGGCGCTGATTGGGAGGCAACCCAATTTTCTTATTTTGATTTTATTTTCAATAAATAGTCTGATTGTTCATTCTTAATTTTCTATTATGATTAGCAGAAGTAATACCAACTGCAAGGGTTGATCGGGGTCAAAGTTCTACCCAAAACTGCATCATGTGCACTCGACCCAATTACATATTTAGTCTTTCTTATACTATGCTTCGTTTCGGGACAAGCAAACATTTAGGTGTAGGGAGGGATTTTATATGATAACTAGGGTAGAAAAGTATGTAAATATGGTTTGTTTCTTATTGTGATTTTTTAATTTCTTGTCTCATGTCTTGTTCTTGTTGTCCTCTGAATTTTATGTTGATGTGGAGTTTGGAAAATTGAGGAATAAAATCTTTTGAGGTGATGAGGGTGATGCAAGATTGAGGGGGTGGCAGTGATGTTGAGGAGCTGTTGAAATTTGATATTCTTTGCCAAAATTTTGTGATTGTAGTGGCTGATTTTTTTTCAAATTTCATGAAAATTCTACCTAATTTTTGGTAAGCTTTTGAGCCTTAACGAGCTATCATCTATAAGCTCCTTTGAATTTCTTTCTTGAGTGCATTGAAGTTGAATTGCTCATTCTAGAACTTGCTCTTTTGAATGCATTTCAAGATCATGTGACTGGTTGTTTGTGATAAAATGATAAGGGCACTTAGGTTTAACCCTCTTGGCTTATATTGTTCTACCCGATTATGAAAACTCTAGGGCAGCCATGTTGAGCCTAAGTCTTTTCTTTGAATTATGAGCACATAAATGAACCATGAATCCCCATTTCCTTCTTTAACTCTTCCGTTTGAACCCCTCATTACTATGCAATGTGTGAATCTTGTGGGAACAATATGTGGTTGAATTGAAGATGAAGGGGAGTTGTTGGAAAAAAATTGAAAAAAAAAAGAAGGGAAATTGTTGAAAAAGACTGGAGTGGAAAAAGAGAAAAGAACAGTGAGAACTCCAAAAAAGAAATAAGAAAGAGCAGAAAATAGGAGTTGTAATCTACTAATTTTGCAGAATTTTCTTGGACAGATAGACACTGAACCCTTCAGTGTTTAGTCTGCTGTTCGAAATTTTGAAAAAGGAGCAGGTGTGGGGAGGTTAAAAGTGCAAGAAAAATGATGTTTTAAAAAGGAAAATTTGAGGATGATATATGTTTTGATTTGTATAGATCACATGTTGTAAAGCAGTGCATTTAGCCATTTTTATCCCTCTTGTTACCTCACCCTATCCTATGGCCCCATTATAACACTATCAAAGACCCTTTGATTGTTGCACATGATCCATTAAAAAATTGGTGGAGATTTGATTTGGGAGCAAGCCTATGGTAATGACTTTTCTTTTTAATTTTTGAGTGATCTTGCTACCTAATCATACACTTGAGTATTATTGAGTGAATCTTTGTGAGGCCATGGAATTTTGAAAGATTTGATGTCGTGAGAGAGTTGCAAACTTTGAGTAAATAGTCGTTTTTCATATTAGTTCTGAATGCTCATTGGTTATTTTTCTCTTGTTGTGTTGTGACTTTCATTTACCTTTTAAGATGGAGTTCTTTGTTCTTCTATTCCCTATGGTCTTGATTTGCTTGAGGACAAGCAAAGTTTAGGTGTAGGGAGATTTGATAAGTCATATTTTAGTACGATTATTTGGTGCAAATTCAAGTCTATTTGATTTAATAATATGTTCTTTATGTGCTATTATTGATTTATTTTGTCTTTAAGAAATAATTACTTTAATGATATGAATTGATGTGGAAACAGGCTGTTAAGCGGAGTAAATTAAGAAACAAATCATCTAGCATATCTTCCACATATTTGAACGATCAGATCTCTTCCAAATATGATGGGTCACGATCAAGGAGAAAAAAACACGATAAGAGGAGATTCTGGAAATCGAGAAAAAAAGGAAAGAAAACAATTAAGTTTTTTGGGGGACAAGAAGATAAATAAGGAAGATATATACTTACGCTTGGAGGCAGACACACACGCATGAGACAATTTATTTTTTGGAAGAGAAGAAAAGGAGCGGCAGTTTATTGCAAGGCAGATTCTGGAGCGTGAAAGTGAAGAACAATCAGATTCATCGGTTCTTTTATTTTATTTTGTATTTTGTTATGAACATGCGGGGTTAATCCCCTTTTTAAGTTTAGAATTTCGTGAACCTCCCGTTGAATATTAATTTAATTATTAAGGAATTTTATATTGAATCTTTTGTGTGAATTTATTCCATTACATGCCTTGAATTGATTTATAGTAATTTAATAATTAATTTAACCTAATCAACTAGTTAATTATTTTATTGCTTATTACTATTTTGTGATCCACAATCCGTAATTGTTGTGAGGATTGAATTGAGTAGCAAGTAGAGATTATTCTCTATAGACGTAATGGGATCTAGGTTGTATGATTTCTAGCCGGTTTTCGTAGCATAGTAATTTTATGTTTGGAGTTTTAATGCATTTTCGAGTTCGAATTTATAGGGTCACTCGTGGATAGTTCAATTTAGTGGTCGTATCCTAATTGATGATCTTAAGAACATTCGGGTTGATTGATCATACCGTCAATCTAGGGATTTGAGCTTGCACACTAGGTAAGATGTTTTAATTCCTGAATTAATTGATTTAGTAAACGGGAGGGGATCGTTGTCCTAAACTAGGTTTGTCTTCTTTGGTTAATTCTTAAATCGTCATTGTTTAGATTACTTGAGTAATTTGAGTTGATTTATTGTCATTGTTATTTTTAATTGTCACCAAACCAAAACCCCCTATTTTTTATGTTATCAACACTTAAATTTAATTTAAATTTCATTATACTCCTTTGGGTTCGACCCGTACTCATTGCTATACTCTGTATTGGATTGAGTCGGAAATAAATTATAATTTGGTAGGACGGCAACAACCTATCAATATATTTCACCAAAGTGGATTCTCGGTTTTAAAACCCCGAATTTGGATTTCAAAATCCACACACAAGTTTTAAAAATCACCCCTATATATACATATATACATTCTCTCTTCTTAATTATACACTTTTTCTCTTTATCTCTCCTCTTATCTATTTTTCTCTCCTCAATTAATACATTTTCTCATTTTATCTCTCCTCTCACAAGTTTTTTTATTAATTAATATATTCTTACACATTGATTTGACATAAAGTTAAAATCTATCATATTAAAAACTCAAACCAAACATAACACGATATGTTTGTTTTCGATTTAAAAAAATTGGAATTAATTTTCAAAATTCATACAAAACCATTTCTATATACGTACCATACTACCAATATTATAATTTTTGATAATGACGATGTCACATTGGGTCAAGATAATATATATATATATATATATATATATATATATATATATATATATATATATATATATATATATATATATATATATATATATATATATATATATATGTAAGAATCATATACATATGCTAATGTAGTTGATGTGGTTAGCTCTCTTACTTAATCAAGTAGAGGACCTTAGTTTCAACTCAGACACTAACGTCCCTCACTATTTATTAATTTCGCCCTTATGATTTAAGGTATATTCCACCCCTAGGGTTTATGGTTTATGATATTACCTTTGTGCTTTATGTTATATTTCACCCCTAACACTTAGAATTTAAGGTATAATAATCTATTAAATATAATAAAATTAATAAAAAGTTAACACTAATTGAGGAGGGGACCACATATTAATTAAAAATGAATTATATGCTAATTAATCATGGGGAATAAGGATCTGATGTTCTACTAAATAATTTGGTAGAGAAGATTCCATCAAAGTAACTCTTTAAGATCATCTCCAGCAGTAGACTCTATTTTCCAGCACATTCAACTTCAATATGCAATTAACTCAACATCTCGTCTCCAACAGTTTACTCCATTTTTTACTTCAAAATTTAAAATAATAATGTATTCATTTTTTAAATATTATTTTTAATTATTTATAGAATCTAATTTATTTATCATATTCATTTTTAATTGTAAATACAAAGATAATATAATAAACATATTATATGCATAAAATTAAGATAATTCAATCAATTAAAGTACATTACAATTTACTTACAAATATAATTAAGACAACGCTTAAAATTAAAATAACATTACAAAATATATAAACATGATATTAAAACAACACATACAATTAAAATAACATAAATAAATAGATATGTCAAATGAAATGAAAACAGCAAATGGGACGTTATAAAAAATATGTACAATTAAACAACACATATAGTAAAACTACAATAAAAAATTAGAAAAATATATGGAGGATGTTACTGTAACGACTGGATTTTGGAGCATTTTGGAGCCGCTACAGTAACTTCTTGCATTTTGGAGCAAGGTTTGTGGCATTGCTGGAGGAGGAGTGTGCTGCAAAATGGAGTTGCAGCACACTCTTGGAGATGTTCTAATCTACTTTCAAATTTCTAACATTTTCTATTTATCATCAACCTTAAAGTTATCTTTTCTATCCACCTTCCATTTTTATTCCATTCACTTGTTTTTTACATTCTATTTTTTTTTTCTCATTCACTTTTAATTTAAAAAAACTATTTAAGATTAATTATATATTCCCTCTGTCTTGCATTGATGAGAGTGGAAATTTATATATTTTCGGGTCAAATTTTATACCTCTCTTGAGTGTACAAATAATAGCAATTAAGACACTCAAAGAGGTATCAAATTTGACCCGAAAATACATGAATTTACACTTTCATCAAACCCCACAAACTTAAGGTGTTGTTTGTCCTCGAACAACGAAATAAAAAATCAAGAGAAAGAAAAATGAGATGGAAAGTCATGTTCTAAGGGAATGATCAAAACATCAAATAAGCGTTCAAAAGATGTAATCATTCTTAACTTGATTCACATAACTTCAAGTTTAAAAGCATCAATTCATTCAAACATGCAAATTAAGATAATTACTACACCAATTCAAGTTCTCAATTCACCTATGCTTACAAGATATTGATCGGTATGAAATTCACCTAGAATTATGGGTTTAATTGCATGAATTCACTTGGATTTATGTGGCTTTAATTCAATAGTTAAGCATGTTTTTTATGGAAGATACAATTAATTACTTAATTATTTGGAAAAGGTATTTTTATACTTTTTGCAGAAAATTGGTGATTATGAGGTAGAAATGGATTCTGCAAGTAAAGAGCAAGATGTGAGAGAAAACGGAACTCAATTCGGAGTTGAAACGAGCAAGAACGAGCCAAAACAGTGAAGCTGCGCATGTGCTGTCACAAAAATTCGACCATGTGCACAAAAATTCGAGCGAATTTTTGTGACAGTTTCTACCAGCGAATTTTTAAAGCCTAATTTTCCTATTTTGGCCCTTGAACTAAAGTATCCCACATTGAATAAACATAGCAACACTCCTCACACCCCACTGCTATATATAAATACCCTCTCATATGAAGGTCATCAACTACAATTCTCCATTCAAGTCAATTCACTCCATATTTTAGGTTAGAATTTGGATCCATTTCTTTAAATGTTTTTCTAGATTAGGAATTTATTATTTTCCAAGAAGGTGGGGACACCTAGGAAAGGATAATCTTCATTTATGTAAAAACTTCATTAAGGTGCAATCTAATCCTACTTATTATCTTTCTATTTCTATGTTTTGGTGGTTGATTGAAGGCATTATTATTGATTAAATTATGAAAATGTCTTGATTGAATTTCCAGCTTTGATTAGGTTTCATTTATGAAATTCGCATGCTTGTAATAATATTGGATTTATGTCTTTGGTATTAATGTATAGTGATTAGATTTTGTATTGTGTATCGACATGTCTTGTCGTTGCTTTACCCTTAGTTGTTTTGCATGATTATCATATGTGAGTTTCTTCCATTATTACATGAGGGTTTAATATAAAGGGAGATTAGCCAAGGAGTCCTTATGTTTAGAACAATGTAAATGAATACTAGGGAGATCACTTAGGCCCGAGGATTAAACTAGTGAAGGGAACCCCATCCATACAAACATAGTGCCTTGAAGGAAATTGTAAGTATGATCGATCTTAGGAGCTTTTTAGGGGTTGTGAAAACAATCTACATCCTATTCACCATGACCATTGGGGATAGATGGAAATCGTGATCGCCCTTACCATAATTTGCTTAAAAATGGAAAACAATTAAAAATGTTGAATGATTGATTATATGAGTGCATCATGAAAACTACCATGTCATTAAAAATCCAAAAATATTGTAATTAGATTTATTTTTCCATGCATTTTATTTTCTTTTATTTTTAAACCTCCTTTTCGATTGGTGGTTTATAGTCCGGGCGACCAAGCAACAAAATATCGAACCCAAGAGAATTTAGGATTCATGGGCTTTAGGTATATCATCGTGATTAGTTAGGGACGATCGAAAAGGAGGTTTAAAAATAAAAAAAATAAAATGCAAGGAAAAATAAATCTAATTACAATATTTTTGGATTTTTAATGACATGGTAGTTTTCATGATGCACTCATACAATCAATCATTCAACATCTTTAATTGCTTTCCATTTTTAAGCAAATTATGGTAAGGGCGATCACGATTTTCACCTATCCCCAATGGTCATGGTGAATAATGTAAATTATTTTCACAACCCCTAAAAAGCTCCTAAGATCGATCCTACTTACAATTCCCTTCAAGGTACTATGTTTGTATGGATGGGGTTCCCTTCACTAGTTTAATCCTCGGGCCTAAGTGATCTCCTTAGTGTTAATTTATGTTGTTCTAAACATAATGACTCTTTGGCTAGGCTCCCCTTATATTAAACACTCATGTAATAAATAGAAGAAACTCACATATGATAATTATGCAAAGCAACTAAGGGTAAAACAACGACAAGACATGTTGATACACAATACTAAACCTAATCACTATACACTAATACCAAAGACATAAATCTCATATTATTACAAGCATGCGAATTTCATAAATGAAACCTAATCAAAGCCGAAAATTCGATCAAGACATTTTCATAATTTAATCAATAATCATGCCTTCAATCAGATATATAGTGTAACTCTCACACTAATATTGTATAAAGTGTACACCTTTTAGGTTATATATATGTACTCTCAGATTCAATTCAAGTGCATGTGTAACCATAAGCTTGCCCATTGTCTCAACTCTCCTTTTACTTGTAGCTAGCAAATAATGAATAAAAATGACTTTATAGTTGGTTGTAAGATAGGCTCTTTGGAAAATGTAGGAAATATATTGATAAGTGACTCAAACTCGGATCAATTAAACTGTGGTTCCATGATCTTTCATTCTTCCTCATCACTTTCAATAAAACACAACTCCTTCTCAACTCCAAATTCTTTATTTCTTTATTCAACCACATTAATAAGAGAATATTTTTCTTCTTTTCTTTAAGCATCAAGGGTACTAGATTTGCGCGCTGCCCCACTAATATTTTTCTTTCTCTCCCTTTATTTTTTTTTTCTTTTCAACTCCTTTTTCTATTTTTTCTTTTTCAACTCAATAGGATTTTTATATCCTTTTCTTCTTCTCATTTTTTCATCATCCTTTTCAACTCCACATTATACACAATCTTCTTCTAACCACTTCAACAATTACTCAATTGATCCAAGTAATATAAGGAAAAAATAAAAACTGATTAAACTCAACGGGTTTTTCAAATAATTGATATTTAAGGCTCAATAGGTTGACTAATGATTTAATGAATACAGATAAAGTGTATGAAAAAGATGGGTTATAAATCAAAGATGGACTAATATCATTTCCATAATCTAATAGACTATTCAAAGTATTAAGATTTTTGTAAATTATATCAATTATACACTCAAAGAGGTATCAAATCGAACCCAAAAATACATGAATTTACACTCTCATCAACATCGCCGGACTCTGTGATGATTGTACGGATTATCTCGTCACTATTAGGCATTTTCTGCGCACTCCAATTAAATCCCCAAGTGTAGGGATGTCAATTGCAGATGCAAGTACCCCAATTAAAAATATCGTTCCCACTGAGACAGTCAATTATCTATTTTACTATTAATTACTATTCAATTAAAATTATTGTAACCAATTTCCAAGTTTTGAATGTAATTAATAACTAAAGAATTGAAATAACGAAGAACTTATAAATAAAATAAAACAAAGAAGTATTCGAGAGTGATTTAAGAGAGAAGTACAGCTCTAAGGTATCCGATTTTGTGCAATTGATTTTGTTTCCTAGACATATTATTGTTCATTTATGTTATTTCCATTAAAATACATCACAAAATCCTATTAACCATCAAATATGATTTGATTTCAAGTTAATAATATTATTCCATTAATCACAAAAGATGCGTGAGTAATCTTTAACCCGCTTCCTAGATACTAATAATGCAAACTCAAATAAACCTCCGGATGGCAAGTTTGACTAACATATATTCTCTGAAAGTACTATTCAATCTTACTCACTTCCTACTTGATTTCTTAATTGCATTGTTCCACTAAGATAATCAAGCATCCAATTTATCAGCCCTTAAAATTATCGTGTTTACGGGCAAACTACTATAATCCCTAGCAAATAGATAATATTAACTATGTATGCACACAAGCTAACACAATATACCAAGCGTCACGGGCAACATCAATAGCATATTGTGAAGACGTTACACACATGTAAAAAGGTCTTAATCAATCAAATAAATAAGAATGAAAATATAGCATGAATTCACAACAGTTGTCTAGGGTTCCCAAATCAACTACCCTAACCTTCACTCCTTAGAACTGTAAAAGGTTTTTAGCCCATGAGGTTACACACAACCCTCATGGCTGGCAAATTATAACAAAATTCACAAAAGAAGAAATTAACGAAAAAAATAAAACTCTAGTGTCACGTGGTTTACGTTTTTCCCCGTCTCTCCGATTGAATTGGCTCTCTCAACAGCACTTGAATTCTCCTTCGAACCGATGGAATGGATGGATGAATTCTGATGTGAGTGAAAGTGGGTGGATGATGCGTGAATGGAATTCACGATCTGTTCTGATGGTGTGTGATCGATCCTCCTTTTCTCCTGGTGTCTTGATCCCTTTTTATACCCTGGGCCACGATTTTTACTTCACTGGGCTGTTTTTCCACGTCAGAAAATTAAAAATCCTAATTTTTGGCCCAAAATAACCCAACTCGAGTTGCAACACGAGTCGAGTTGCATATATTGTAACTTGTGTTGACATAGCTCGACTCGTGTTGTCCATTCGTGCTCTCGCCTGTTCGGTCGTGTTGTGAGGCTCTAAAACTGGACTGCCTTTGGGACCCAACTCGACTCGAGTTGCAAGTCGAGTAACAACTTGTCAACTCGAGTTAGCTCACTGGACGATTTTGGACGAATTTCGGACGCCAACTCGACTCGAGTTGCAAGTCGAGTTGAGTCTTGCAACTCGAGTTGGGTCTTTTCAGCCCGTTTCTTGCTCGTTTTTTATTATGCTTCATTTTTACTTGTTTTTAACATTCAAAACTCAACAAAACACCTTAGTAACACCATAATCATGCAAAATACGTAAATAATGCAATTCCACACGAATATATGGCCTTATTCTAATAAAAACAATGTAAAGTGAGATCGAAAATACGTAAATTTCCACTCTCATCAGTCACCAACGGTGAAGAGATAATCTTTCTTCAGCTGGTCATCCTTTACTTCAATTACATCCATGGTGATTTTGATTTTCGAGAAAAAGAGATTTTGCTTTTCGAGGGTTTTAGGTTTGTTGCTCTGGGGAAGTTAATGTCTAGGTCGCCTCAAAAACAAAAACCTAGTTTCAGACTCTAACTTATATTATGGGATCAAAAGCCCTCAAGCTATTTTTTGTTTTGAATTCCATCTAATATATTATTTTCTTACACTTGTTCACATTTTTTGCAATTTCTAAAAATCATATGCCCATCAAAATTTCTAACTTCCTCAGCAGTAAAATTTGGTTAGAATATTGCTTTGTGAATAAAATTGCAAAAACAATACACCTCTATATTATAAGTTAAGTATTATTCCTTCATGAGTGATTGGCCAAGATAAAAAATTGGATTTTACAAAAGGAAAGATTTTGGTCAAAATTGGCAAAATCATTTTGATTTTATATATGTATGTATGTATAGATAGATTGATAGATACTAATAATAAGTTTTAATATTTTGTGTTATTTAAATTAAATTGACCCATGGTACTGTATCACTTCATTTCCTTTCAATCGGATACTCCTTTTGCTAATACGGGTGTCAGAGGCCCAATTTTTGAAAGAAAGTAGAATGAAAAAAATCTCAAATATATATATATATATATATATATATATATATATATATATATATAATAAGGAGTACATTATTATAGAATTTATTTATTAATAAAATATCACATAGAATATAATCTAGGGGTGTAAATGGGTAGGGTAGGATAAAGTACGGTTACGCCTACTGTAAATACTACACTCAATCACATTTTCATTATCCTTACCATACATACCCTATTACCCTAAACTATATCATTGGGTAGTACGCAGATATTGCTCATCCGATACGTGGATAATCCGTCAGTAAGCAGTTATCCCCGGGTTTAAAAAAATTCAAATAGTCTATGTTCAGCCTACTCTACATATAAAAGCCCGATCTACCCTATCCCACACAAATGACCCGAATCTGACATTTGAAGAAAAAAAATTAAAAGAAATTATTACCATATTATGAGATTCATTAATATATTGAAAATAGTTTTGAAATATAATCAAGTAACTTTCACCTAATTAACATATTATGAGATTCATTAATATATTGAAAATGATTTCAAAATATAATCGAGTAAATTTCACCTTATACAACATTTCAACACAATTAAAACCCAAAGTAAATAAAAATGCAAACTAATGCATAGATAAATGAATTAATTCAATAATGCTCAACAAATTAACTTAAAATGCATGAAATCAAGTTTATTATATAATATTTCCTCCATCCCATCCATAAGTCCTTATTTATTTTTTGCATGTGAATTAAAGAATATTGTTCTTTTATGTGTAGTGGGTAATTGTATTAATAGTGAGTGAGTCTCTTTTACTAAAGGGGAAAATTGAGAACTTTGAATGAGACATTCAATATAGTGCGTAGAATGGGATGGAGTATGTTATTATATAAATGTGTAATATATATTATAATATACTCCCTCTGTTTCATACTTATTTACATCATTCCTTTGTAACTAAATTTGTTTCCGTTTCTTGTGTACTATATAGATTCAATTGGATATGGTATTTTGAGTTTAGAGTAGAGTAGTATCACACCCGTACAAAAATTTTAAGGATAAGGGTAGGATATGAATTTTATAAAATACCCGATTATCCGTTTATTTATTACATATTACATATTATATAATAATTATATAATACCCATATTATATATTCCTTCCGTCCCATACTTTAGGTAATATTTTTTAAATTAATGGTCAAGATTTAAAATAAAAAAATGTAATGAAAGGCTTATATTCATTTGAGGTTGGTAACCAAAAGTAATGGTGCAGATGAAAAATTCTCGAGATCAACAGCATGGAAGAAAGAGCGGGAATAATTTTTCTCCAATTTTGACTACATCATTTTTTTTATATTAGTATAGATTATAAATTATTCATGAAATAGCATTATCATTATTTTTTATTATAAAAATTATTAATTTTTATCTTTCTCACGTAAGCCATAACGTTAGACGGTCTCACAAGTCTTTGTTTTTTTATTTTATTTGATTTTACATTCTTTATTCTATTGAATTTAAGATTAGAAAATTTCTTATTTAATTTGATTTAAGATTGGAAAAATATTTTACATTAATATCAATATACATACATACATATATATATATATATATATATATATATATATATATATATATATATATATATATATATAATTTTAATTTGCTTGACAATGCGACGACTCATAAGTATATTTTTTTCTTTTAATTTGAATTATTTTTCTTTCTTTTAATTAATTTAATTTAACTATAATCTATAACTTTTAATTGTCTTTTATGATTTATATGATATGATTCATCAAATAATTAATAATTTAACTTTTAATTAATGTATAATTTAAAATTTAAAGTTATTATTCATAATGTAATTGTGGATCACACATTAAAATAGTATATGTATATGTTTGTTTTAAGTTTTAAAAATTGATTACATATATATCTTATAAAAGTCCAAAAACAAACATATATATCTAACTATTTTCAAACTCCATATAAATCCAAAACAATTACATAATTTAATTGACAGTTTTATGATCTATTAACATTATATCATATTAAAAAAAATCACAAACTTTACTCTTATTGCAAACTAATCTCCATCTTTGAAAAATTGAAAATTAATCCACACCTTTAAGTATATATTGTTGCAAAATGCATCCATTTTTAAAAAAAAAAACCTAACTTTTAGTCACAAATTAGATGCGTTTTGCAACAATACTTAAAAATGTGGATTAATATACAAATTTTTAAAAATGATAATTAATTTACAATAGAAATAAAGTTTATGATTTTTTTTAATTAACCCAAAAAATAATTCCAAAAAAAATTAAAATTTCAGTCGAAAACAAACAGCTATCCACCTAACTTGATTTAAATTGCTGGTTAATTCACTATTCACAAGAGAGTGCCCATATTTATAATATAAAAAAAAGATATATATATATATATATATATATATATATATATATATATATATATATATATATATATATATATATATAACATTTTAAGAATGTAATTCAATTTGATGTGGTAATGACTTGGCAACTAATGTTAGCAAAATTTTGATAGAATTTTGAGACGTGAATTGAATTGAAAAAAAAAAGTCGCATTACTAATTAAACAGAAGTTTAAAAGAAGTAGTCAATATATTTTGGAACTATAATCTAAACGTATGATGTCATAAAGTATAAATAAATGACAAAGACTTTAAGAGATTGTGTAACAAGATGAATTTTGTGAGACGAATAAGAAGTGATAACTTTTATAATATAAAATGATATCAAATTGATGAAGAAAGTGTCACTATTTCATTATTAATTTATAGCATAAATGAAAAGTGATAACATTTTAAATAAAAAGAAAAATATTCCTTAAAAAATAATACTCCCTCCGTCCGTTCGTAAGATATCCATTTACTTTTTGCACATGGATTAAGGAGTATTATTATTTTATATAAAGTATGTAGTTGTATTAGTAATGAGTAATTGGTATGTGTGAGGGAGGCTCTTTTACTAAAAAAGGAAAATAAATACATTATAAGTGGACGACCAAAATGATAAAATAAATATCTTATCAGCAGACAGAGGGAGTAACTAATTATGAAAGAGTAAAATAATCATGGGCGGTCTCATATAAGTCTACCCTAAATAAATATTGGCAAAAGCTCATGTGCACCCGAGGACACGGATGGATACTGTTAGATTAAAGTAATATACTTTAGATTGGCAAGAGGATAGGATAAATATATTCTTACAAGAATTAGCTTAAGTGAAATTAATTTGATAAAATTTTTCAGGAAAAGATTATAAATCTTAAAAAACAGAGAAAGAAGCTACCAGCTGCAAGTACATCTAGTATATACAAAACTTTGGCTTGTTGCAATCAAGCCAAGAAGATAACCAATAGTCTAATAACAGCAAAACAATATGCTTTTGATGTGTTAAACTAATGAAGTTTTTACACTGATAAATTTCTCTCTCTCTCTTTACCTAATATTTTCTCAAATCCCTAAGGCCTCAGAGATTCAACCCTATTTAAGTTCTTAACTATGAGGAAATAAAGGATCACAGAATTACATCCCACCAAACTATTTAATCATTACTAAAATGCAATTTTCGTTTGAAAATATGTTAGATAAAAGGCAGTTCTCTGCATTTTTTTATAAAATATCAAAGGATGCTAAATATGAGAAGGTATTGGGTAGTGACTGCATTAAAAGCAATGAGAATAACTAAATAGTGAACTGCAGTTCAATCACATAGAAAATTAACTAACTTACGTTTACCAGAAGAATATTACCTCAACAATTTCTATGATGTCAATCGGGTAATAGTAATCAAGTAATGGCTGGGCACCCACTTCAAAACCCAATTTGGATCAGCCCGCATTGCAGAGTAGATCTTGATAAGCTTAAAATCAAGAACAAAGATTAGTGAGAGCATGAGAAAGGCATTGGGAATATGTTATATCAAATGATAATATAACAAAATTTACTCCAAGACATTCCATCATTTAATAGTAAGTCCTACCGTGCAGAGGGTATGAATTAAGGATCCATTATATGGTAACATATCATACAAAATGAGATTCACCCTGCATTCTCTTCTAGCATACGTACCATTCTTTGTAACCAAGATCGACTGTAAATCTATACATATCAAAAGTGTCACACATGGAGAGAGCAAATTTAAGAGCCTTCAGCCCAGTACCTTTTGCAGCTGAACCAAAAGATGATTCTAGCATGAGATAAACTTGATTTAGTGTGGGAATTTCCTACAGAAACCAAAAGGTAAATTGTAACGGTTATGCATATCAAATTAAATTTTGAAAAAGTCAGAGAATGATGTTGAAGACGTGTGAATGCCTCAGCCACAGAAGCAAATTATGGCTCTGCA
This sequence comes from Pogostemon cablin, assembly GCA_023678885.1. NCBI lineage: Eukaryota > Viridiplantae > Streptophyta > Magnoliopsida > Lamiales > Lamiaceae > Pogostemon > Pogostemon cablin. The sequence goes on from CM042962.1 coordinate 24,387,048, forward strand.
TATTGCTTTCAGGATCCTATTTCATAGGGATAAACATAGCAAGGAATAACTATTCCAAGAGATAAGAATAATTATTAAGGAAAACAACATACCTATCACTTAACCAAGGATAACATTTACTCCCAACATAATCTAAATGAAATAGCCGACGGGAGAGCATCAAATTTAAAATATTAAATGGAAACAATACACACACAAATCATCTTGTTCATGATATCATGAATTGTATTTTTGATGATCGAGACTTCCTTTCCCTTGTCTGTTAATATAAAATTGTCAGTTTTCTCACACAAATTTTACATTGAAAGAAAATAGTCTTAGTTTATATGGGAAAGTTCTGAGAATCATCTTCTACAACGATTTGTCTTCTCTCTATCCTAGAACACCAAAAAATAAAGAAATTCAACATGGTTATTTTGATACTTCTTAAATATGTTCACATAAAAATGAGCTGAAGAAGAAGTTAATTCACAGCTTGAATCACACTGCAGATGTTTTGCCACATTGATTGGTCATTCTACAAAATAGCAATAAAGTCCATAAACACAATTTAATTTGATCAATGCAAGTTGCATAGGTGTTATGATAGAATCATTCCATCACCAGGGTATATATCATAGATGTGGAATGCAAGACTGATCTAATGTAGTCAAGATTTTCAGGATGAATAACCTCCACTATGCAGGAAAATGGTTATAAAACAAAAAATATGTATAAACCAATCTCTTTGGATTAGCTCCAGCATATAAGTTCACATTTTTATTTTTCTAAATGTGCTGAAGTGGGTACATGATGTTGTTTACTAAAAGATGCATATAATAACATGTAACATGAATATATCGATTCTCACTTGTTATCATGCCAGTCCACCATAGTGATTCGTACAGATATGAATACTCACCAACTATTGTAGGGGATGACAAAGAAATTTTGTTATCGTGATTCTAAATCAAGAGCTGAAATGGTGCGCAATAGTAGAACCAACATTAACAAAGAGCTACAAAATCAAACCAAATTGAATATGCCACCAATCTGCCAGTCCTTAGATTATGCAAGATTCTACCAAGTGAGTCCATTCTCTTTAATACCCATCCAGCAGGTGAACTCTTTTTCATCCCTCCACTCTAACCACCTTATTTTTCTGATCCACATCCTAAACTTTATCCACCAAAGCCAAATTTACCATCCAGAATGTGTCAACCCAAGTCCATTAAGAGAAACACCTGTCAACGAATAGAAATTAGAAAAGACGATCCGCCATTAATATTAGGGGTAGAATCAAATTCCTGGAATAACCTAATCTCATCAGCGGGGACCGAGATCTCAAGAAAACAACAGGAGGAACTGCATTTACAACAGAACGAAACAAATAAAAAATTAAGTAAAAGCAAGATAAAAGAAGATCTGCAGCCAAGAACGCGGAGATATGGGATTCGGACGTCGGATTCTCTCGAAAGTATTAATCTCCAACTGCTCGTTAGGATAGTCACGTTATTTGGATGAGAGTGGTGGAAGAAGGGAAGATTGGCTCGTTGGATTGGTGCACGGAAATTTTGATCTCATAATTCGATTAAAATGCATTGAAGTCCCAAAAATAATACACTACGTTACAGTAATAAAAGCAATAATACGTTACAATAATAAAAGCACTAAGAGCAGTCAAGAGAATCAAAGAAAATACCCAAAAACTAAAAAAAAGAACAAAATTATAAGGAGGTGCCACATCTACAAAGAATCAAGGAGAACGTGACACATAGGATAGGATGAGAAAAACCTTCGTCTTCGTTTAGATAGATAAAGATTTTTTCAGTAATTAATCATTTCTTCATCTACATGAGGCCCGCCGCTTCCTCCGCCGTTTGTGTGGAAATTGCTATGAAAGAATTTGCAGTGATTCAATTGGGTTTGAATTCCAACTAATAGCGAATAAATCCTTTAATGTAAGTGGCGTTAGTTTAGGAAATAATATTAACATGTCTCATTCTTAGGGATGTAAACGGGTAGGGTAGGGTAGAATACGGGTTGGACAAATCCACATACTACCCGCTACCCTATTTACCCTACTCTTACCCTATTCTATTATTATAAAATTAAACATCGGGTAGGGTATGAGTATACCCGTTGAATATGCGGATAATCCGCGGATAAATGGGTACCCGTAATTATTATAAAATATTATATGAATATCCGCTGTTTCTCAAACTTGAACAATCCTACCCGTATTGAAATTAAAAAGTTTTTTTTAAGTATAAATATAAATTTGGAATTAAATAATGTACTTAAATATTATTAATTAAAAATTAAATAAATAATGTAAATACGTAATTTAAAAATTAAATAATATAATAGTATATATAATTTTTGAAAGTAGGAATATAAATATATACATACATAATTAGAAATATATAATATTATAATATAAATAAAAATAAATATATTACTTGGACATAATTAATTAAAGATTAAATAATGTAAATATGAATATATAAATATGTAATGTAATTAAAAATATATAACATAATAGTACTATATATATGGTTTAGGGTTTAGGGTTTAGGGTTTATATATATATATATATATATATATATATATATATATATATATATATATATATATATATATATATATATATATATATATATAGTATCGGGTAAACGAGTCGGGTAAACGGATATAAAAGGAGAACTCGTACCCCACCCATTGCCCGATAAAGCCTACCCTACCCGTACCCACCACCTCGGATACCCGCGGATAACCCGATCCGACGGATAAAATTGACATCCCTACTCATTCTGCATTTAATTTAATTAATTAAAAGTGAAATGAAACACTATTCACTAAATTGGAATAGGTGTGATTTTGCGCCATTTAAGTAGGCAAAAGCTCATGCGCCCCCGGGGACACGAAGGGATACTCCGTGTCCCCATATGAACACAACTCTCCCCCTCCAATCCTATTTAAACTTATATATTGCTAGGGGTTTAAATTGTAAAGGGGCATGGAAATTGCGAAGGCGCACGGAATATGCTTCGTGCGCACGAGAGTACAGGAGCTTCACTCATTTAAGTATTTATGAAAATACGTACATGTATCCTTTCACTCTTAGTCTTAATTCCCTATTCTTTTCTAAATTCTCATGACATTGCTATAAAAAAAATTTGTTAGATTTTAGAGTTGTGTTCGTGTGTTTTTTGTGTGTTTTATGTTATTTTTAGTAATTTATTTCGTATTTAATAGTGTTTATATATTTAGATTAAAGTGTGTGAATCATGCTATTGTTCATGTATGATAAAATATTTTTGAGCTAAAAAGAGTAAATGAGAAAATGAGAATCAAATCGGTGTAGAAATATGGCTTAGTCCACTTAAATTTGAGACAAAAGATTGTGTTTGAAATTCAGTGAAATAAGCTCAAAAATAAATGCACAGCTCAAAAACTAAGGCATAGAAAAAAAATGGGGCTCGATTTGTAATTAAAACGAATAAAAACGGGCTAAAACAAAAATGTTACGTGAGCTGGAATTTTCAACATAAGTGGCTGCGGCCAAATGAAGTTTTTTGGCCCATTTCATCTTGATTTCCATCTTGAACTCTTAGGTGGTGTTCGTTTCCTGGTTTTAAACTCAGGTTTTGGTTTTCAAACCCACGTACAAATTTTAAAAACCACCTCTTTATATACCTATTGCACCCTCTCTTCTCAATTAATACACTTTCTCTTTTTATCTCTCCTCTTTTATTTAACTTTTTAAATAAATTAATACATTGATTTGACATAAAATTAAAATTTACCCTACCAAAAAACCAAAACAAACATAGAATAACTATTTATGATTTTTAAACCTCACGTAACCTCAAACCAAAGAATCACCCACTAGCCCATCTATTGATTACCAAACCAAAAATTTGAAATTGGGCCTCAATATTGATAGCCATAAACCAATTATACACTCCCTCCCTCCACTAATAAGGTATCCATCTTACTATTTTGATTGTTCATTCTTAAGATATTCATTTTCTCTTTTTAGTAAAAGGGTCCCACACATACCAACTACTCGCTACTGATACAACTACTCACTTTATATAAAATAATATTAAACCATAATTCACGTGCAAAAATATAAATGAATACCTTACGGACGGACGGATGGAGTATATCATTTGGTGGAAGGGGGCCTATGGTTATATCAAAGAAAAATTGGGGAACATGGAATAAAGTAGAGGTGATCATAATTTTTTCAAAACCATCTAAATCGCCTAAATCGAACCGCATTGCATCGCCATTTATAATTTTTCATGATAAACCGCGGTTAATTTTTTTTGTACAAAACCACACCGCATAGTCGAGGCAATTTCTTTTTTTATTGAAAATAGCACCCCCACCATCTAATTTAAATTATATTTCACTAATCATCTATTCTTAACTTAATTCATATATATATATATATATATATATATATATATATATATATATATATATATATAGTCATGATTTTAGACATAATTTTTTTAATCTAAATTTTTAGTGGTTATATAGTATAATAACTTATATTGTAGCTCTTTAATATTTAATCTCATACAATATTAAATCTTGGGTTAATTGCGCCAAAAGCCCCAACCTTTTCACGAATTTCATAGTTCAAACTTTTAAATATTTACAAATAAGTACTCGATCTTTAACCCATTTTTCAAATCAAGCCATCAGGCAGCGAGAAGCCTGCCCGGTGGCTGACGTGTCATTTTTAATCCATATCACCCCCTCCACCTGTTAAAATAATAATAATAATAATAATAATTTTAAAAAAACCATTAGCACAATACTCTCTCTCCTCTTTATTCAAACATTTCCTCTCATGTCCTACACTTATTTGGACATCATCATCCTCCTCCTCCTCTGCTACTTTCAGATCATTCTCTTTCTTTACTTCTCCGCCCTCCGCCGCCGCCACCGCCGCCACTAATCCCAAAACCATGGAAGAAGTCTGGAAGGACATCGCTCTCGCCGCCGATCTCCACCACCGCCCCTCCACCCGGGGGGTCATTTTCCAGCTTCCGGCGAACTCCGTGTTCTCCTCCGTCGGCTTCGTCGTTGACGTAAACGTCAAACTTCCTCCTTCCTGCTTCTCTTCTTCTTCGGCCTCTTCACCATCACTTTCAAAACCCTATCCAGCTTCGCCGAAAAACTTCCTTTGGGCTTGTTAGGCGAATACGGTCGTCATCGTCGTCCCTGTTCGTCGTCTACGCCGGAGAAGGTGGTCGAGGGAAGAACTCCACAGTGCTCAAATCCCCGTTGAATTCACATAAGAATTCAAATCCAAGTTCAACCCGTAAAGGTCACAAATGGGTGATTAAATGGGACCAAAAGTGTAAGACTATGGGCCAAGATACACTTGGCCCAATACTTTGAGAGAAGATGACCAGCATTTGGGCCAAATACCCAACGGGCCCAACAAATCTCCACCTTGGCCCAAATCATCTACCCTTGTGTATAACTAAATGGGAATTCATCATTGTACTTTTCCCCGGACACCTGCAAAATGAAAAGACTCAAAGTCAAATGCAAGATCCAGAAATTTGACACAAAGTCAAGGTATCACAAAAGATTCTCAAATCTAAGCCGAAGTAAAGATCACGGACACACAGTCACAAAATGTTTAAAATATCCCAAGTACAAAATAAACGGAGCACACAAGCTCAAGAGTGGACACAACATCCACGGAAAAGAACTGCATACAACATGCTTCAATCAAGAGAGTCGAAATTTAAAGTCCTCATGCAAGACCTAAATTTTTCAGCAGATAAGCATTTAGTACCCATATCAGCAGGATTAAACTCAGATGTAATCTTTTCCGGTTAACAATACCTTTTTCCACAATATCACGAATGAAATGATACCTAACATCTATATGCTTGGTTCTATCATGGAAAACAGGATTTTTACACAACTGAATCACAGACATACTATCAGAAAACACGGTGGCACTTTTGTCAAGAAAACCTATTTCATTCAGAAGGTCTTGCAGCCAAATAGCTTCCTTTAAAGCATCAGTAATAGCCACATATTCAGATTCAATTGTAGATAAAGCAACCACATGCTGTAACTGAGACTTCCAACTTATGCAAGAACCACACAAAGTAAACATATAAGAAGTTGTAGACTTCCTATTATCCCTATCATTTGCATAATTGGAATCAACATAGCCAACAAGGCTCACACCATTTGTAGATTTGGAAAAGCGCAAACTTACCCCCACGGAGCCCTTGAGGTATCTCAAGAGCCATTTCAAAACCTCCCAATGAGGCGCACCTGGATTAGCCATATACCTACTCAAGCAACTAACATAATATGCAATATCTGGTCTAGTGCTAACCATAAGATACATAACAGACCCAATGGCATTGGAATAAAGAACCTTTTCCATTTCAGCAATTTCAGAATCAGTCTCTGGAGACTGATTCTTACTTAACACAATGTGAGCAGCAAGAGGCACATTCACAGTTTTAGCAGACATCATAGAGAATTTACTCAAAATCTTTTCAACATATGAAATCTGATTAAGCAAGAGAACATTGTTCTTTCTATCTCTATCAATGTTCATACCAAGAATCCTTTTAGCATCTCCAAGATCTTTCATATCAAAATTATCACATAGACTCTTTTGAACAAGCTCAACATATTCAAGATCAGGGCTAACAATTAGCATATCATCCACATATATGAGCAGAAAAACAGGAACAGAAGTATCAATCTTGAAGTAAAGACAATTATCATGCAAGCTTCTCTTAAACTTCAACGATGTCATGCATTGATCAAACTTCTTATTCCACTGTCTAGGATATTGTTTCAAGCCATACAAGGATTTCTTCAAAAGACATACATGATTAGGATTTTTGGGGTCCACAAAACCCTAAGGTTGTTTCATGAAAATCTTTTTGTCCAAATCACCATTAAGAAAAGCCGTTTTGACATCAATTTGCTTCAATTCCCAATCAAAATGAGCAACTAATGCAAGCATTATACAAACAGTGGTGAATTTAACAACAGGAGCAAAGATTTCATTATAATCAACCCCTTCCTTTTGAGTAAAACATTTTGCTACCAATCTTGCTTTAAATCTAACATTTTCAGGTTCATGTTTCACTTTGAAAAGCCACTTGCAATCAACAACAGAGCAATGAGCATGTTTTGGAACTAGAGTCCAAATATGATTAACATGCAACGATTTCATTTCATCTTTCATAGCATTTAACTATTTCACAGAGTTGTCAGATTTTAAAGCCTCTTGATAGGTCTTAGGTTCATTATCAACACTTTCAAACGCATTACAAGCATGAGTATCAATATGAAAATCATCATACCTAGCAGGTGGCCTAATATTCCTTCTAGGTATATCCCTAGGCAACACATAGTCATCATCATCAGGAATATCATGCACATTTTCATCATTGATAGCAGGTTCATTGGCAACAAGTTCTTGATCAACAACGGTGTCAGACAAGTTTTCAACATCAGATAACAAAGGAGACAACTCCACCTCACTCGAAGAAGTGGTAGGATCATGTAAAGGCACAACATCAGGCATAGGAGCAGATAAGCAAGGGAATTCAGATTCATTGAAGATCACATCCCTACTAATCACGATTTTGAAACCCGATTCAGAAAAATCCCACAGCTTATAACCTTTAACACCCTCAGGATAACCAAGAAAACACATTTTCTACTCCTAGGATCCAATTTGTCATGTTTCTGACGCACAAACGCAGCACAGCCAAATACACGTAGCACAGAATAATCAATACTTTTACCAAAAAATACATAGTTAGGTCACTTACCCTTTAAAGGCACAGAGGGAGATTTGTTTATTAAAAATGTTGCGGTAATAAGCGTCTCACCCCAAAACTTTTTAGAAAGTCCAGAAGACACCAACATGCTCCTCACCCTTTCTAACAAAGTCCTATTCATCCTCTCAGCAACCCCATTCTGTTGGGGGAGTGTAAGGAACAGACTTATGTCTCACAATTCTAGATTTGACACATAAATCATCCATGACATTATTGCAAAATTCCAATCCATTATCAGTTGAAAGATACTTAATCTTTTTACCCATTTGATTTTCAATCAAAGTTTTCCAATTTTTGAACTTTTCAAAAACATCAGATTTGTTTTTAAGCAAAATCACCCACACTTTTCTTGAAAAATCATCAATAATGGACAGAAAATACACATTGCCACCTTGAGTTGACTCACTAGAAAGCCCCCACACATCAGCATGCAGGTACTCAAGTATATCACTACACGAAGAAGTCTTAGGGTATGGGGAAACAGGGAATTTCACCTTCGCATGTTTACCTTGCACACAAGAATCACAGAAAGGAATACATGTAAGCTTATCATTACCAAAAGAACAAGCTTTATGCAATATTTCAAGACCTTTTTCACTCATGTGACCTAACCTACCATGCCAAATATTTTTGTTTTATCTTCTTTAACCGCATTAGCAGACATAACAACAAATTTATCACAACAAACATACAGGTTATTCCTTTTTTCAGCAGTAAAGATGGGCACAGAACCCTTTACAATAGACATGCAACCCTTTCCCCACCTACCCTCAAGCCCCTCATCTTTAAGTGCAGCACAAGAAATCAAGTTGTTACACAAATCAGGCACATGTCGCACGTTTTTCAAAGTAAACACAGAATCATCTTCAAAACGCAAGCAAATGTCACCAACACCAAGCACATCACATCTTCTTTCATTAGCCATAGACACAGATCCATGAGAAATATTTTTATATGAAGAGAAAAGATGTTTAAAAGGTGTCATATGAAATGTGCAACCGGAATCCACAAGCCATTCACTATCACACAGAGATGAATGCACAGAATTCACACAACTATCAGAAATAGCAAACACATCACCATAATTCACAGATTCAGAGGCAACATTAGCATGATCATTAGAATTATTCCTCTTAGGATGAGGACACTTGTTTGCAAAATGTCCCCTTTCATGGCAATTAAAGCATTTCTTCTTTTTCTTGTCCCCATTCTGATTATTCTGGGATTTCACATCAGAATTTTTGTCCTTGTTCTTATTCTTGTTCTTGTTCTTGTTCTTGTTACGATTGTTAGGTTTCCCCTTAACATGCATAACATCCCCAGAATTCTTAACACCCCCATTTTGTTTTAAATCATGCTCTTTGCTTTTTAAGGCATTCACCACAATATCAAGAGTAACGTCATCACGACCATACTTTATAGCAGACTTGACATCATTGTAAGAATCAGGTATAGCATTTAAAAGCACAATAGGAGTGTATTCATCAATATGCTTGTCACCAGTTAGCTTAATATCTTGAATCAACTTCGTGAACACATCCAAATTTTCTTCAACATCTTTGTTTAAATCAAGTTTAAAACGAAAGAATTTTTTCAGAAGAAACATTTTACTAGGCAAAGATATTTCAGTGTACATCTTATCCAACGTTTCCCACAAAATTTTTGCTGACTCATGCACACCAACTTTTCTAAGCACAGGATCAGAAAGATTCAAGATAATCGCAGATAAAGCAAGCTCATTCATCTCAGCCTTTTTAGCAGGTGTATCATCCTTATCATATGAGTGATCTATAGCTTTGAATACCCTTTGTTGAATGAGTATGCACTTCATTTTCTGTTTTCAGATACTGAAGTCTCGCTTACCATCAAACGGTGCTTGTCCAAACAAATACGAAGCCATGGGTATTTAAAGTTGAGTAGAACACACTTTGAACGAAAAAAATATAGAAGTACAGAGAAACAATCTGTCATACACCAGGTTGGCACTACTCTAATCACACACAAAGCGAGAAACGGAGCAATATAACACACAAGGACAGATTTTCAGCAGCGAAAATTGAAAGACTAAGATGACAGTTTCACAAAAGAAACAAACAAGAACAGTAATAAGAGGGCCAGCCACCTCAGGGCATCACACAAGAGTAAATAAGAGGGCCAGCCGCCTCAGGGCATCAGACAAGAAAAAATAAATAAGAAAGACTCAAGCTATTTCACCAGAGCGGTGTCTCCGACGAGAACACCGTACCACCACTACGAGCCACCAGCCCGTTACTTAACGGGGGCGAATCCCTCGTAGTCTTGTTCACGAAGCATACACGAACGGAGCAACCTTCACTCCAAGTTTCAACCTACACACAAAGTGAGAAACATTGGGGGTTAGTAAAGGCACAATCTGAAAAATTTCAGAAAAATAACTATCCGGAAAAGTAACAAAACAAATTTGAAAATTTTCTGGACAATATAAAATGAGAGGAGAGACACTTCCCTTCCACAAAATGGAGAGCCCAATCTGACCGGAACCCTAGCGTCTGCAGTCAACGGCGGCGGTGGCCGGAGGTCAGCGACGGCGGCGGGCTGTAAAAGCCGGTGGCGGACAGCAGGCTAGACGGTCAGCAGTGGCATCATGGTGGTCAACTGGCGCTCAGCGGACAGGGGCGATCGCAATTCCGGTGGCGGGCAGGAGCGGCGGCGCCTGAAAAACCTAGCGACTGAAGGCTGGCGTCGGGCGTCGAGCAGGAGCAGATACAGTGGCGTTCGGTGTCGCATTCCTGGCGGGCTGCGTAGTGACGTACGGCGGCTTCGATCTGACTGGTGGCGGCGCGTTTCTGCAGGTCGCGATTTCTGCAGTGGCGGCGGCGTTGCGGAGCCCTAGCGTCGCGTTCCCGGCGGAAAGAACCAGCGACAGCGGCAGTGCGTTCCTCTCTCCCATTGGAGGCGAGCGGCGGCAGCGGTCCAAACGGGGACGAGGTCTGAGGGCGGACGCCAGCAGTGCGTTGCTGCAGATCGCGCATTCCCTGCGACTGGAAGCTGCGGCAGAACGCGAGCCCCCTCCTGGCTAATCAGCGATGGCGGCTCTAATCCTTCAGATTGCGACCAGATCGCGATTCCAGCGAAGAAATCCGGCGGTGGCCGGACGGCGTCTAATCTCCCACCGGCGGTTGACGGTCAGCAGCTTCAGGAGACGGACGGACGAAACCCGCTCTGATACCACTGTTAGGCGAATACGGTCATCATCGTCGTCCGTGTTCGTCGTCTACGCCGGAGAAGGTGGTCGAGGGAAGAACTCCACAGTGCTCAGATTCCCATTGAATTCACACAAGAATTCAAATCCACGTTCTACCCGTAAAGGTTACAAATGGGTGATTAAATGGGACCAAAAGTGTAAGGCTATGGGCCAAGACACACTTGGCCCAATACTTTGAGAGAAGAAGACCAGCATTTGGGCCAAATACCCAACGGGCCCAACAGGGCTCGGAGCATCGGCGGCTTTCGCCTTCACCAGCTTCTTCAACTTCCTGAGAGCCGAAGAAACCCTCGGCGTCGGACTGCTCTTCAGCCACGGAGTCTCCACATTCTGATTTCTGCTTGTTTGCTGTTCGGGGGTGGGGGTGGGATCGGTGCCGCTGAAGTTCAAGTGAAGCATCGTCGGCTGCTGGTGGAGCTGGTCACGGAGCCGATCGTACAGCAGCAAACTTGGCTTGGCGGAGATTGCTGGGAGACTCATTCCTCCCAGAGCATCCCAGTTCCAGAAGGGCATGGCGAAGTTTGGATCATCGATTAATTTGCCTAAGATTTTTTCGAAGAAGCAGCGGCATCAGACTGCCTTTACCAAATTTGCAATCACGCTTTTCCACCAGCCAATTTTGACTAAAATTTGGCTTTGACTTTTTTTTTAATTTTATTTTTCTTTTTTTTTTACATGTGGAAGGCTTTTGTACACGTGGAATGATAATGAAGAAGAAATATGGACACGTCAGCCCCGAGTAGGCCTCCAGCTACCCGGTGGCTTGATTTGCAAAAGGGACTAAAGGTTGAGAACCTTTTTGTAAATATTGAAAAATTTGGATTAATTTGAAATTTGCGAAAAGGTTGGGACTTTTGGCGCAATTAACCCTTAAATTTTCAATAATTTTCATTGTTATGTATCATATATTCTAATTATTTTTTGTTTTATTTATACTCATTTAATTAAAATATACTATATGATAATAGTTTAGTAAATTTAAATTTCATGTTGTATTAATAAACACAATACTTACACTAATTAAAAATCGCCAAACTGCAAAATAACCGACCGCAACCGTATGAAACCGTCTAGTTAATTTTTTAATAAACCGCCACATTTATATATAATTAAAAAATCAACCGCCTATAGTAATGTAATTTGAATTTTTTGAAAAACATCGTAAAACCGCACCGTGAACACCCCTAGAATAAAGGCGGCCGATCAGATTGGGGGAAAACAGGGGCACTCACTCACTCATTTTTTTCTCTCTTTTTCCTTTCTTCCTTTCTTCCTTTCTTCATTTATTTTCCATTTTTTATTTTTTATTTTTATTTTTTTCTTTTGATTATTCCACCACTCATCTTCTAATCTTTCACCCATTCTAAATTCTCCATTTGTGTTGAAGCTTACAAGGAATTAAGAGCAAGAAGAGGAATTTCAAGAAGCAATTGTAGATCTCCAACAAGTTAAATTAAAGGAAAGTTTTAATTCTTTTTGTAATTTTCTTTGAATTAGACTCCATGTATTATTATAATGAATCATTAATTTGTTCGTTACTTCAACTATGTTAGGCTAATCCCTCTTGTGGGGTTAGAGATATGATTAGTGCTTAATATTTATTTTATTATGCAAATTAAATGTGGTTTAGACATGAATGTGTATTTAATTTCTTCTCATGGGTCTTGTGATGTATGAATTATATGTTGGCATGATTTGTTAATTATGGGTAACATGTTAATTTAATGGATTGTTGATTAATTTATTGCTTATGTTAATTAAGTGTTATCACATTAATTCATGTAGATATTGCTTGGGGTGTGACGGAACGACCCTCCAATGTATTAGAATTAGCATAAGACGACATCGGGTTTAGGTTTAACCGAGAGGATATTTGAACCCAATGAGAGGAACTAATCCATTGTTGGCCTTAGTACGCACAAAATGGAGAATTATCTCTAGATAGTACATTCTAAGGGAAATTTAGAGAATAATTAGGATCTAGATAGAAGGAGTTAGTGTTGGCATCGATCCTAGGTGCATTTGAGAGTCTCTAGGGGACCTACAACCTTAGTAACCCGAGAGAGAGCTCTGGATGCATTTGTGATCGCCTCTAGTCCAATACATATCTCGACAATTTCTTTGGCATGATAAAATGAATTCTAAAGCACTTTGATTGTTTTTAGACCCCTATCTTACTACTTGTCCTCTATCACCAATTCTCCATTTTTATTTTCTCCTATTTTATCTTACTTTCTCTTATTTGATATCTTTGCTTATCATCATCTTGGTTCGTCCTTATAAAAACAATAAAAACATGAGCTCACTTGTTCTTTCAATCTAAACTTAAATTCTCTAGGATTTGATATTTTTATTACTTGGGTGTTTCTCTAGGACAACCGGGTATACTTGCTCGTGAGTTGAAAAATATGCAAACATAAACTTACCGAAGATGATGATTCCCAATGAAATTGGAATTTGTTGTAATGTAAATGGAATCACATATTTCATTTCATGTTCATCTTTTATTCTATTTGTTAGATGTTTGTTGTGTGTTATAATTAATGTCTAAATTACCGTATGTATATGCATTAATTTGGAGATCTCCAAAGTCATTTACAGCAAATCCAACATGTTTTTGGAGTAAAGTGCTGAAAATGATTAATGAAGAGGAGATACAAATAAGAGGCTGCTTGTTTGAGGTAATTGGAGAGGGTAATGAGAATAGATGTATATTGATGCTCGTTGTTGATGATTGGTTGGTGAAACGGGAATCAACATTCCTTAATCACTCTCATTGATTCAATAACTACACTCCACCATTCAGTCTCATTGTTATAGACTCCTTAATGATACCCATTAACATTCTATTGAAGAATTCATACCAAATTGTTCCTAAAATTATATATAAATTTGAATGTGAATATATCCTATAGATGACATGATTAATCAAGAGGAGATGCAAAATAAGATCATATATATATCTAAAATTTTAGAATAGTGTACAATTATAAATGATGCTTATTTTGTGTGTCATAATTCATTTGGGGTGGTCGACATAAATATTTGTAGCAGGTGAAAACGATGCATGGGATGGCCAAGGAAAATGAATGGTTTCGTTTCAAAATAAAACACCTATCTTGCAATATTCCACTACCATACATGTGTATACTGCACTAGTATTAATTAATTTCACATAATATAAATTGTCCTCTCTTCCTTTAAAATGCGTTTACATATATACTCCCAATACTTGGCACACTTCACACACTACCAAAATCTTGATTTGCCTCTAGGGATATATTGGAAATCTCATATTTAAAAATAGATTTTCTTAAGCCATGTGAATTGTAAAATGGATTTGTTAATACTTAAAAAAAACTACTCCCCCTGTTTCTAGAAAGCTTGCACCCCTCTTTTCGGCACGGAGATTAAGAAAGTGATAACTTTTAGCGATATAATGGTATTTTTATGTAATATATAAATGATAAAATATGGTAGGTAGAGATGGTTTTTTTGTAATTAAAGTGTATGGGAAGGGTGATTATTTTTTACTTTTTGCTTTTTTGGAACGTGCAAACTTTTGTGGGACAGCCAAAAATGGAAAGTGTGACATCTAAAATGAGACGGAGGGAGTACAATTTAAATTTATAATTATTAAATTATAGACGTGAAATGTTAAGATTTTTAGGCTTCATTTTACGTCACATTTAACTTTAAAATGCAGTCAATTCAATAATTCTCAACATTGTTTAACTTCATATTTTATTTCAAAAATTAAAATAATAATGTTTTTATTATTTTCTGTTATTTTTAAAATTTAAATTATTATTTATTTTTTATTTTAATTTTAAATACAAAAATAATATAATAAAAATATTGATACACACAAAATTAAATTAACACAATCAATTAAAATTATATTACAATTCACTTAAACATAAAATTAAGAATTAAAATAAAAAAACACATTACAAAATACATTGATATAATTATAATTTATAAATATTTTTAAATTATAATTTATTTTGACACAATTTGTATGAAAATAAAAATTTACCCTTTAAACTAATATAAAAATTATACAACTACAATTTTATATATATATATATATATATATATATATATATATATATATATATATATATATATAACATACAGCTAGTGAATTTTGAAGAAATTTCAGCAGAACAGGACTTTCTTCAAAATCCTGCTCTAACATTGAGTTATGTATCAAAATCGATGAAGTTTAAGTTTGAAGATTGCTTTGTGAAAAAATGGGAACACAGAGAGACCAAAATTATTGGTACTTGGTAGAGTCAAACATTTTCTATTAATCAGGAAAAACATTATATTAGAGATCACATCAAATTTTCAGACAACTGCATCTTCTGGAATTCATGATATGAGGTTCTCATTAAGCGCTATAATATATAAAAATATTTTTATTTATTTTATCTATTTACTTAAACATAATTTCCTTTAAAATATGTCCACTCAAATTTCAAAAGGGATATATATATATATATATATATGGCCTGAAATTTTAAACAATAATGTAGTATATGTATCATGATGAAATGATGGCTACTTAATTTCACGTATGCATTTAAAATGATGAAAACCTTAAGAAATTAAACAAGGCAATTAATTCAATAATTCAAATATAACCTTAAAATCGTGGATCTTCAAACAATTAGGCAAACAGAGACAATGTCTTTAAATGAATTCTATGAAACAAATAAGAACTAATAATATTTTAATAAAAAATAATAATAATTGAAAAGTATAATGAACTATTTTATGAAAATTTATAGTATAAATAAAAAGTATTAACATTTCTAATAAAAAGTGTTAATTAACTAAAAAATGTAAAAATAATTTCATCTTGAGACTGCCTTGTATTGTTGAAAGAATAAATGATCTTTCGACTAATTAGATTTTAAATTGATAATAATTAACTTTCCCAAAACTTAAAAAATAAAAAATAAATAAAAGAGGCTATGAATTTTTTCTACTGAACGCACTCGCGCGTATGTATTTGGTGCATATGATTGTAGCTCCACTAGCTTGGCAGATAGATGAAGAATAAGTAAATTTATATTGTAGGATAAAAGGAATAAATTGGAAGAAGCAATCCTTAGCTAGATTTTAATGACTATTTCTTAAATCAGTGGAAGAGAAAAAATTAAAGGGCATGTCAAATAATTATGATTTGCAAAAAAATCCCATCATACAAACATATTAAAAAAAGGTCAAAATAAGAGCAACAAATTCCTTCATCACAGCACACCCACTCACCCATTAAGTTCACATTTCAAAATCACATTATAAATACATCAAATTCTTCCGTCACAGTGCACATAACAAAATAAAAGCATTTACTTACATATAACTAATATTTATTTACTCAAGATTATTATATACATAAATGGCTTATACTAAACTAGCCATGCCTTGTAATAATTTATATACCTTATATTTGTCTAGTGTTGTTATAATATTGGTTTTGGGCAGTGTTTCAAGAGCTCAAATTATACCTGCAGCTGTGTATGTTTTTGGTGATTCACTGGTGGATGTTGGAAACAATAATTACATATCACTTTCGATTATAAAAGCCGATTTCCCTCGCAACGAGATCGACTATCTCGGTCAGAAGCCGACCGGGAGGTTTTCCAACGGCAAGAATTCTGTGAATTTCCTTGGTAATTAACTAACTTCTTGTTTACTTCCGTTAAGATGAACAAATCACAACGTGTTATATATGTTCATTCATACGTTATGCATGGCATGAATTTTGAATTTCACGTGTATGATTATTTAATTTAATTTAATTAATGGTGACATTACAGCTGAGAAAGTGGGGTTAGCATCACCACCGCCGTATCTAGCACCCAACAATGCGTTTCTGAAAGGTGTGTAAGCTTTGCCTCCGGAGGAGCTGGAATCTTTAACACTACTTCTGAAGGTCGTCATAGAAACAAACGCACGCACATATAAAATTTTAATTGAATTGGTGTTATAACTAATAGTTTCAAAATATATATATATATATATATATATATATATATATATATATATTATTTTATTTTTTTGGAGTGCCCAACCAATTTCATGTGGAACTTTGTGTAAAATGCAATTCTTCTCTTAAAATTAATATTAATTGTGGAGTGCACCTAGTGCACTGATGCATCTTAAAATATATCGTTTAAACTTAGGGTTTATTATGTTGTATTTTTTATTTTTTAAAATTTAAATTTAGGGCTGAGATAATTAACTTAAAATTAAAGGTTTAGATCTTACAAAGTGCACCACAATCAAACTCATATTAAAATCCAAAATGGTAAATATTAAATCTTGAAGAAAATAAGTGATACACCGCGTAGAAAAAAGACCAAACAGGTTCCATAAAATAGATTTTGACAATATATGTTGACATGGATCATGGTGATGTCCCACTTTGAACTGTTCATTTTTTTTTGGGAGGATACTCCCAAATCCCAATTACATCTTCATCTTGTTTGAGAAAGAAATGAATTAATAAAAGAAACCAAAAACAGCTCATAATCCTGTTTTGATTGGGCCTCAAGACTTTAAACCCCGCTAATAAACCCAATAAATAAATAGACACAACATAGACAAGTTCTTTTAGTATGCCCCGATTATTAGAATGGCTATTAACACCTTTTTCTGAAGATTTGTTAATAACCTTTTTGATAAGTCCATACGTTTAGTTAATAGTAATAGAGTGAGTCTCTTGTGCGTCCGAGCACACGGATTTAGATCCGTACACTTTTGCAATTTCCATGTTCCTTTACAATTTAAATTCCTTAGCAATACATAGGTTTAAATAAAATAAGGAAGTGAAGAGTTGTGTTCACATGGGGACACAGACTGTGTCCCGGGGGCGCAAGAGCTTTTGCCATAGTAATAAGGCACACAAAAATTATTACTCCCTTTCAACAAGAGTCTCATTTTACCATTTTGGACATTTGCCTCAAAGAATTGCATATAAGACTCACACACAACACTAATACAACTATCAATTACATATTAAATAATAATATTCTTTAATCCACATGAAAAAACAAATAACATCCTTGTGAGCGGACAAAAGTATTAATATAAATATATATTGGGATTTCCAAATAAAAATAATGCAGTTATTATAGATGTGCGAATATGTTATTAGCTAAAACTGTTAGTGGAGTGATGATGTGACATGCAGCCCTCTCATTATTAACAAGAAAGTTTGTGGATTCCCTTAGGATTAAGAAAGCTTTAGTTGTTTTTTTGAAACTTAAGGAAGTTAAATGTGGTAAAGGAATACTAATTAGTGTTTTCTTTAGATAAAAATTATCAATATTTCAGAAGCAAGTAATTCCATTGGCTCAACAAATAAGCTACTTGTGGGGCGTACGTGAAAGACTAGTGAAAGAAATGGGATCTACCACAAGTGTGCAACAACATTTCTCCAAATCACTATTTCCCATTGTAATTGGTAGCAACGACATTATTAATTATTTCAATCCTGACTCTGAATTGCCTAAAAAGTACACCCCTCAGCAATATGTTACTCTCATGGCTTCCACCCTCAGACAAATGCTCAAGGTAACCTTCCTACTTCACTTTTGAAATCAATTTTGCTCATATAATGGGACGGAGGAAGTAATATCAAATACAAGGTATTTACGGCATAGGAGCACGCAAGTTTTTGTTGATCGGATTGCCACCGATAGGATGTGCACCCAAACAAAGATTTCAGAAGAGCGATGAATGCAACAACATAGTAAACTACTGGTCAAACAAGTACAACCAGGAACTCAAACAGGTTACCTGACTTGAAGTCGGAGCTCCAAGACTTCCAGTACTCTTACTACGATACATACACCGTCTTTCTCGACTTCATCCAGAACCCGACAACCTAAGGTAAGAGAATTTGTACTTTCTACAAAGGATAAGTTATATGTGAGATGTCTCAAGGAATGAGTTCCATTGGACGCATAAGAAGCAACACATTTTCAATAAAAATGTGATATCTTATAATAACCTATCTAGAAAAAGTAATATATGTTTGCAGGAAAAAAGGATACAGTCTTAACAGATCCATTCCATGAGACAGTGTCACACAAAATTTTTGCCTTCTAAAAAAAATATATATATTCACACCCATCATATACACATCATGGATTTAATGCTCATACTCTTGTAAATATGTATCTGCTTATAGGTTTCAGTGAGGTAAAATCAGCATGCTGTGGACTTGGAAGACTGAGAGCACAGCTGCCGTGCACACCACTATACCTGCTTTGCTTGAACCGAAGTTCACACATTTTCTGGACGTTTACCATCCTACAGAATCTGCTGCTCGATTGTTCATTAATAAACTCTTCGATGCTTCAGCAAATTACGTTTCCCCAATCATTGTCCAGCAGCTAATCACGCTGTAGAAGTCCACAGCTACAGGAACTTAATCACTAAGAATGTGAAATCTTTGGGTTACTGAAAACGTTAATTATAATTTCTACATTTGCTCTGTTTATATATCCAACGATGTAATAGTAAGTAAAAAGCATTTGCTTATTCATCTGAATACAATATGAAAGCAGCACACCTTTTAATACCAGTCACTCTGTAGAATCCGGAACTGTAAAGAATTTATGGTGAGAAGGCAAGACGTCTTCAAAGAAAAGACGCAGATCACCATTTGATGTATCAAATGCTAGCATCTTTTCAACAGCCTCCTGCATTAAGTTAGCCTACTTCAATATGGGTCGAGAATAAATAAACAGAATATTTAATTAAAACGAAGGACAAAATACAAACACAGTATATCTGAACTTAAAAATAAGAAGAATAAATTAAACCATTTCACTCATTGAAGAGGATGTTCTTAATTCATAAAATTTTACAAATTAATGTTTTAAATTGCCTGCCCAAATATGGGGTTCATGCAGACAGACATTCAGGCAGTAATGTTGAAGGGTGAAATTTTTAAATATTGTTCTAAATTGTCAGCCCCAATACATGGTGAATTTCATTTGCAAAACCATTATAGAAAGTGCCACAATATTGCAAGTACAACCTTATACTGCTGATCCTGAGCATATATATTCTCATTGATTATTCTCTCAGCGTTCTTGTTATCTTTTATGCAAAGCAGCAAAGACGCCGCTCTCTTGATAACTTCCTCAGAAACTCCTGCAGAAAAGTGAGCATCAGCACAGTTAAGTCGAAGAAAACTAGGATGTACAGTGAAAGCAACTCTTGATATGAAATGGCATATCCAACCAAAACTTGATGAATGCATAAGTTGCAGGACAAGATAAGATTCTGATATTTGAGATTATATGAGATGCATACCAGCAAGTAGGGCACAGTGCAAGCCTGCATGACAAATTATAGCCATCAATTTTGAAATGAAAAAGAGAAAAAGATAATTGTGATCTGTCTTGTCTACAAGAGATGCTTAAATCTCTTACCATAGCTAAGAAGAGCATGTCCAGGAACCAACCTACAAAGGCATAACATCGATGCATTAGAAAATATGATCTTCACTCCTAAACAAACAACAATAAAGAAGTACAATAGGGGGTCTGTAAAGTAAGGGCATTGTCAGGAATCTAAATTCAAACAGTGTGAGTGAAGCTTCACTACACCCAAAATCTAAGTATTCCAACTAATAGGCAGTAATGTGAACCGTGCCATCCAGCAAAGCATTTACTGGATAACTTTACATTCGAAGTTTATTATATAAGGACCATTCGTACCTGTATAAAAATACAATGTCGTCAACATCTGTGCATTTGTCTTCTGGGCTTAGCACACTCATAGTGTAATACTTGATCTTGCTTGACTGCGCATATCACATGATGACGTTTAAAGCACAGCACATCTTGACAGTTGAAGAAACTCAAATTATATAAAATGTAAAGCATAACAGCATACACTACCTCCATTATGTAGCCATCTTCAAATATCTCACTCAAGTGGGTAGACAGCATCACCTGCAGCAAAGTAGACAGTCCTGATTTTCAGACATATATTCACTTAAATAGATTTAGAATCCTTTGCAATACCGCGCGAGAGTCTATTACAGTTTCCAAACCTTGGAAACTTCATAAGAAACATTTCTGCAACTAACCATTCACATACTTTTAAACTAGTGAGGATAAGTCATTTGGAGAGCTCTGGAGTAGATCGCTCACTCAAGCAACAGTGAAACAGGATATAATATGTCCTGACGCAAAAAATAAAAAATAAAAAATAATCCTAAAGAACAATGTTATTTGTTTTAGAATATAGACATACAGTATTCCCATAAATGGTTTCGCCAACTAGATAGAATTTATGTTAAACAATAGCAGTAGCAGGAACTGACTTTTTAAGGAAACATGTAAGCAAATATTTCCCTCATTTGGCAAGTTACTTCCTCCATCCCAGAAGAAATAGAAAAATGTGGCTCATCATGCAATTATAAATAAAAGTTGAAAATAAGAGATAATACACGATGTAAAGTATTCTCTCAAAAGTAGGTGAAGGTTACTGGGGGTCAAAAGGGTAGGGTTTCCTTGTATAAGAAGAAATTATTAGTAGATGCCTTACAAACGAAATGTGTAATGACCAGCCCTAATTTTACCCTAAGAATTAGGAAATAAATAAATAAATAAAATAAATATAATAACATTAAATAGAGAGGAAAAATCTGAATTTCCTTGATCATAGTAAATGGAGTCAAAAGAACCTTCCATGATTACAAATTGATTCAAATCAGCCAATCATGAACCTAGACAACCTATACCTCTACTTTACAAGCTGCCACTTCCAATTTCAAATTTAAAATCCCTCCCCTAATCCCCTTTTCTTTCTTTTGGCTTGGGCAGCCTCCGTCACCGCTGCCGCTGCCTCCACAATTTATGTGCAAGGTAGTGGTATGCAATGACGTTTAGTCATGAAACGTCAACCCTCCACGTGATTTAAACGTCTAAGGACCCTTTGGGGAAGACAATCACAAGGAAGGGATGACGAGAACAAGCCCACATGCTTTACTATTTCTATACTTCCGATGAAAGATCTACTCTCTCTCTTTTTCATTTACAAATAAAAACCCCATTTGTCTTAAGGGATTTTTACAAGAAATTCTATTTCTTCCTTCCATGTAATTATGCCTTCCACTAACCATGCCCTAACAATCATAGGTGATCCTTGAACGCGAAGGCCTATCGACTTCTCCCTTCTACCCATCACTCTACGCTACTAAGGTGAGGATAGTTTTCATACTTACTTACATACATGAGAAAAGTTAGAATAGCATTCAATGAGAAACGTTATACATTATCATATGTGTTTGCAAAAATACTTTGAGACATGAATGATTTACAAGTCTTATGAATATATTCGAGACATGGAGAAACTTTAATTCATAAATATTCTTTATATATGTATTTCCATGTATGTTTTCAAAGTACTTGAGACATGAGTAGATTGCAATACTTTCGTATATATTTGAGACATGGAGAAGCTTTAAATTATAAGTATTCCTTATATGTGAACACTTGAGACGTGCCAGGGCCCTAGAGGTGCCGGGATTATGAGAAGTCCTAAGGGAGTACCCGCAGTGCCAAAGAATTTATATTGATCGATCAATAAAAGAGACTTATAAAGTATTTTATGAGATGATAAGGAATTTAAAGTATTCCTTGACTGATATGTACATGATCATGTTTGTAAAATTATCTTCACTGAGTTTATATACTCACCCTCAACATTTGTGCATTTCAAATTGAAGAGGAGGCGAAGATTTGGAGGGCGGTGGAAATAATAAATCTTCAATAAATGCATTTTGGTTTCTTTCATGTTTTATTTAGTCGTACAATGTTCTCTTTGACTATTATTTTCATGGGATAATTAATGAGTTTTAAATAAACTTTTACGTTTTCGTTATTTCAAGGCTTGGGGTTAAATATTGGGAAAATTTCGAAATTATTAGGGTTTTATTTATTGGGTCGTTACAAAGGGGGAGCAAAAAAATTCCAACTGAGTGAGCAAAGATCTATTTGCTTGAAGCTCAGATGAAGATAGGATGTCAAACCAAACCTTTGAAGGATTATCAGTAGAGGCAAAGTAATTTATGATTCCTCCAAGGAGACCAATGCCATCTGTAATTGATGTTCACTAAATGTTAGACAAAAATAGCAACAATCTTAAGATGCTGAAGAATAGGGTCTTCTTGGGGTAGCTAACCTTCAGAAAGAGTTCCCTTTCCAAATTCATCTACCAGACACAAAGAATGAGAACTTGCATGCCTGAAGATCATTAAGATTAATTAAGAAATAGATAAATAGTAAATAGCCAAGTGCATAGTTATAGGTGAATGTAGATATCCTTATAAGCCATATTTATAGCACACCTCAACATCATGCCCACTTGCTGTAGGTCAATCATAAATGTAGATTGTTCAGCAGTCATAAACTTGCTACCCATTGCACAGAATATCCTATTTTAATTGGTGGCAGCAGCAGAAATATTTTGAATCAGAATATATTATTTTAGTGTTTCATGAGAAGACAGATCAATTGACGAGATTGTACGAACAAGGGTGAAACCTATCAGTCAGGCCCACTGTCGCTGCATCCGCTGGTACAAAACTTCCAATGTGTGCAAGGAAAACAATCAACGCTACCTGAACAAGAGAAGTAAGGACAAGAAGTGAATGTATAATAGAACAATCAGAAGTTATCCTATTCGACAGTCTATAAGTTTCCCATTTTCTCTGATATAGCCCAAGAAAATCTGTTAACATCCAACCTAACAGAAAATTGTGAGTCTAATGTGTTCATAAGCTATGTGAACTTTGATAGATCAAAAAAATTTGATCTTTTGTCAGCCATACTTCAAATACCAACTCAGTTGAAAATATTCTGTAAGTTGGTTGTTTCTCCAATATATATTCCAGATTAAATACAGGACTTCAATCACTGAAAGAACACATACATGGAGAGAGTGAAGGTAAATTAAGGGGGTAAGTGGGATTGGGAGAAAATAAAATAATTGAGAAATTAAATAAATAATAATTTCTATCCAACATAGAGTTAAGTTTGCACTCTGTATAGAGAATGAAAAATATAATTAAGGATTACGACTATTTTAAAGGACATGAATGTGTCAGTTGGTATAGGAAACTGTTTTGATCTCGACTAGCAGCCATATGTTATTGACAGAAGCATTTTCAGACACTAGAATGCCAAAGATTTGGAATCAAAGTTAAATTCTTAAAAGAGAAAATATAGAATCAGTAGAAGAATGATGAACCTGTTTTATATAAATACTTTTCCCAGAATAGTTTGGCCCCGTGATGATGCTGATTTGCCCTGAATGTTTGAGACCTCTCTTTAGCAGCCAATAGGTGACAAAATCCAAAACCTTGAAGGGCGAGTTTGTTGGGATACCTTCATCCAAAATCTTTGTATCATTGGGAATAAAAGTATCAACTGTCATTTCCTGCAAAGCATGTCTGATGCAAGAAGAAGAAAGGTTCATAAATATTCCCATTTCACAATAGTACAATATAAGGGTAACTTATTGTGCACAGCTGACAAACCTTCCATTTCTTATATCAAGAATGCTTTCTGAAGTCAAAATAGGTCTCACATAGTTGTTTTGGCGAGCAACTAATGCTAATGATAATGAGCTGGAAATAGTCACGTAGTAATAAGAACAAGAAGCAGATTAACAAATAAACTAAGGAATCCCAAGAAGAAAAATTGTGTGCCTTAGAAAAGTGAAGTTTGCTAACCAATCAAGCTCAGCAGCAAAATTAACAGCCTTGAGTAATGAAAGAGAGAATTCAAGAATGTGTGTGACAAGGTCTCTAGTAATTGCTCTTTCCATGTCTTGAAAAATGAAAATATAAGAGCAGAAAAAAAAAATCAAGTGCAAATAACACTAATACTACATGAAGATAGAATAATCATAAGAGCATAAAAATCTTACAAGAAGCAATTTCAAATATTTGGCAGGCAGCTTATTATCATTATAATAGAGATTATAGACTATACAGTATTTATGCTTCACAATACCTAATATTACTGATAAGTATTGGAAGTGACTATAGATAACCTTAAGGCCGGGGCCGTGATAAATATTTCCAGTTAGCTTACCCAAAATTTTGTGATATACATCTCCGAGAAGATGGTCTAATTCCCGTGTTTTAGCAGTGCGATAGAAAAATTTTTTGGAGTCTCCATCTTCGTCAGAGAACTATGAATCAACAAACATAAGCTTATCACATAAGAATAGGCTTCGTATAGCTCAATAACATAATGACTTACAACAAATTCAAAATCTTGAAGTTTCTCTAGGATGTTATCTCCAAGTTTTTCTTCAAATATGCACATTAAGTAGCCTGAATCATATGCAATACTAATTTCAGAAGGAGGCGAAGTCTTAAAAGAAATCTGATTAGACATGTCTTTCAAAAGTAGAAACTCAAAAGAATTAAGTATTCCAGATACAAAAATTTAGAATGTGTCTTTTCATGTAAAACAATTTCAGAATCTAGCCAATAAGACAGTTGTTCCTCCAACCTTCTCCAACATAAAAGCCCTGAAACAAAAGCTGGAAAATGTTGAATCACAATGAACGAAAAGATATATTGTTGAGACCTAATCTTCGAAGGTAGAAAGCATTAAGTTTGGAGAAATCTTGACTAATTTTAATCAAGCTAATCAGGGAATATTACTTGTAACTTAAACAAATGGAGTAAGTTAAAAACCAAAAATTATCCAAAGGACACAATAATTAGTTTTGAAAGCAATAGGCATCTCAAGGATCAGTGGTGCAGATTTGCATGCCTCCCATTACAATAAAAATACAAAATCCACCACAACTGTGTAACCAACCTATCTGATGTATATAAACAATACAGGGAATGAACTTTCCCCCCGACATATGAGGTAACCGTGCAAGTTCCAATGATGATATCTGTACAGGTAATATCTCCATGTCAGATACATGTTACACATTCTCAACAAGCAAGGTAAGTAAAAATTATAGCACCTCTTCCAGAAATTCTGGCAATTCCTCATATATTTGTCTCAGCTCATCCAACTGCAAGGAATAAATTAACAAAACTGAAACAAACTAGGAATACACTGTGACCGCTGCAATCACTAAAAATACTGAAACCCCTCATGAATATGAAACTATCTCACCTCCCCGCAGAAACCATCTTTCACCATTGTCTCATAACCCTTTTCTTTACTTCGATTTAAATCTATAACTCCAATAATCTAAAAAAGGTTCAAGCAACACAAACTCAACAAACAAGAAGAGAATATACAGTTATCAAGATGAACCATCTATGAGGAAAATATATAGGAAGAACATGGATATATGTTATCCACAAACGTGCCTGATCCTCTTAGTACTTCATGTAAAATAACCATGCTCCGTTATATTTTGGACAAGGAAGGGTATACTATAAATAGGTATATATCAGAAGTTAACTCCTTTCTAAATAATCTATTTTCTTAAATTAGCTTAAAGTTTAATAAAATAACATTACTCGATCTACGCTTAGTAAAACATGTGACGATAGAGTTTTGGTTATAAATTAACCATGAGTCTCCAAGCTCCATATATATTATGATGCATATTTACAACAATTCCTCTTTGTGAATGCAGCAACACAGTATATTCTTACAAAACTCTCTCAATGGTTCAAATCTTGAGATAGACATAACAATGGGAATGGTAATAAATACTTCAAGCAAAAAGTAATGTGTTTTACTTCTTTTACTATAATCATAGATTAGCTCTTGTTGTCATTAAAATTGAGGGGGTGGATGAGTCAGTCACAAGGTAGATAGAAAACAAATTCTTACAAGAGATGCTATGTCTTTTGCTTAAACAAGATTCTCTTCAAGAAACAGAAGCTAATAAACACTGCAGATATGCACTAACATGCCTTGCATATTATTGGCAGCTTTATCAATCATTAAAATTTTAGAATCTCAAGAAATGAAATCTTCAGTTGATTACAGTTAAAAATCAAGTATTCTAATGCGCTGCATGCAAATATTCAAAACACATAAAATATTTAATCGAACTTTAAGTCTTAAAAAAAATTTTTTTCCTTTTAACAAATATACCACTTCAATGCTTCATTCTCAGATCTTTCACCACTATCTGTCGCTTCTACCCACTTCAAGTTCTAAGGTTGGTCGAATTTGTGTATATAAAATAAATTTGAAGCCTGAGGACTTCCAAAATAACTATGCTACTTAATTAAAATTCTGATTTTTTAAATAATTATAATAAAACTACTCTGGCTTGATGCTTAAAGGTTTTTTATCACTGTTACTAACCCTTTCAACTTGCGGTTCCAATTCACTGCCAATTCACATGACTTTATATTTTAAAGCATTCCCCATGATTAAAATAACTAGTGTAAATGACTATGGAGTATTTTGTCAATTGAAAAGAAAAACATAAGGAAGAAATTAACACACACCAGTTCATATACATAAGCCAGATCCACAGATATGTGAAGACCTGCCTGCAATGTAACAAATAATTCAGGAAATGAATTAAAAAGAAAAAAAATTATTGAAGAACTAAGAGAAAAATCATGGAGCCATAATGAAGAGAAAATCCATTGCAGCTATACCTTCTCAATGATGTCCAAGTTTAAGTGTTCCAGTTGCTCACGAAGTGTATCAGAAATACCTACTTCAAATATCTTGTTGATGTGCAGTAGTGAGCATATACTCTGTATAACAAAGTCCATTTTTATACAAATTCTACTGATTAGGAATAATTGATACATAAGTTTTGAAGAAAATTTAGAAGAAGAATTATAATCGAAGTATCATATTTATAAGACTAAATACAAGAAATTTTTTGAATAAAAATAAATAAAAAATTTTATGGTCCTCTAATTCTTTCATGGAATTCGAATATTGATAAGATTGAAGGCTTGATGTCCTTCAAATATAATTCAGTCATTAAATACGTTATCAAGAATTTTGTGGCCATATTTTCAAATTAAATGGTAGATCAGCTTCATTATTTGAGAACTTGCAGGTGGAATTGCAGAGATATAAACTGGATTTGATCTTTAACAACACTATTGGATGATTCATTAATAAGCACATTGGCATTTTTCTTATTAGACTTTCCATCACACCTTTTTTTGAATCAGACTTCTTCATTTTGGCTTTTGGTATGCTTAAAATTTAGTAGAAATGACCTCTAGTTTTTACTCACAGAACAAGGACTAAGCAATAATAGTTGATGAGGTGTGATTTAACAGGCATATATTTCCTTAATCACATGTTGATTTAAATACTTAGAAACATAAGGAAATACGTCGTAAAAATATTATAATTTTGATTTATGGTGGTAAATAAGTTTTTTTCAATCAAACATTTCAATGCATAATACATCCATAATAATCCATAACAATCAAAACTCAAATTGATGACAAAATACAGAAGGCAGTGTATGTTTGCCAATAATACTTTCTATTAAGTACTAATTTATCATTTTGTCATCATTCTTACTCATCAAATGCTTTCTAATGATAGATAGGAATTGACATTAGCATATTTAATGAATTATATGTTCATTTGATTATTACTAACGGGAGATAACACACTCCCATTCTCCTACTAAAGAGTTTCTTAGTTGGTCAAGTCAGCAAGCAACACAATAATCCTAGGAAATGAAACCTAATTTAAGACCAGAGAGTATGCCTTTCAATCTGACCAATGGTTATTTATTTATTTTCAGAGATTCCATACACAACAGTTTTAAAGCATTTCCATTCTGTCCAGATTTTAACCTCTAAGAATATATCGCAAGGGAAATTTGCATTCCAAACTTTGGGAATGGAGGAGTAACTGGGCTGAGCCTCAAGATGGGAAAAAACATTAGCATCTCAACAATTTTACCCATTATAAATACAGGTTGAATCATAAACCAACTCTTAGACTGTAGATAAATGAAGTGGTAGAGAAACTGAGAAAGACAACAAAAAACTGAAAACTTGGTTTTTTTTTTTTAAAAAAAATTTACAACAGCCCCATAAATGAACAAATAGATTTTGTGATAACTTGTTGGATAACCGACTAATGCAATAGAAGATCAAAGTAAAAGGAACTTGCCCAGGAAATAAATCATAGAATTACGACATTTTAAGCAAGGAAATATTTTCCTAAGCAACATATTCAAGTTCAAACTATTACATAAACGTTCTGATTGAGGTGAGAAAGAATATTAACATACCTTCAGAAAGGTAGTCCAATCACTATTTGTACATACAGAGCTTGGAGAGTTGATTTTCTGTAAATAATTTAAAATATGATAGGTGGTCAAGAATATTAGGAAACAAAGTCCACTATCAAGCCATTCTAAATTGAACGGTACAAAACGAGGTTATAGAGGGTACGCCATAATGACTTATGACACTCAGATACTTGATTTTATTTACATATTGAAATATCACAGGCATAATAAAAGATTATTGCACCTTGAGTATGTGAGGTATATCTTTCACAGACTTCAGTGTTTGACGTAAAGAAACCAACAATTCTTCAGCACAAAGAAAGAATGATATCTTGATCTATTGAGAGGAAAACCTTGCTGTGGTAGAGTGTTCATCTCCAACAATTTGATATAATCAGCACAGAGATACAGTGGTAATATGCCACGAAAATAAATAAATAAATTAATTAATTAAATTAGCATTTGATAGAATCAGTAGTTCTAATCAGATGCAACATTCATGCTAGAACACCAAAATTGGTATATTAATTTCACAATTATTCAACAGTAACACTTGATCAGAATGTATGTTAATCATCATACCATTACAAAAGCATTGTTAAATATTAGATCATATTCATTTTCATTCTTATGTAGTTTATACAATTTTGTCACTCAGAATATAAGCACTATTGAATTAACCAAAAAGGACAACACATATTGGATGTGTCTAGGATGAGGATACAGTATTGAGACGATTGTTCAGCTTTTCAAGATCCAGTATAGGCCTCAAGAACCAGTTCCTAGTCAAATTGCACAATTAAGTGAAGGACTCAACATAGATAAAGGCAGTTGTTAAATCCCTGAAGTAATTTTACCTTAATAGACGTCTGCCTAATGGTGTTACACACTAAAACAATGTAAGATAGTTAGTCATTTCTCAATTGTAGGTATCTCAAATAATGTCATCTGCAATATAAACAGCGAGGGCTGACTAGACCTTATTCAACATCCCAAATACAGAGAACCTGAAATCAGACCAGTGAACAATTCTTATAAACATAATAAATAAGACAATATTAAGCTTCACACAATCCTAAGCTCTACCGAATGCTCAAATGGCTTGGACATTTATTGAAATCAAAAGAGTATAAGCATATACCCTTCCTTTGCTCTACCAATGCCCATATGACTTGGATGTTTGTCGGTTTGGAATATTTGTAATACCTCATGAGCAGCAGAATCAACTTTGAGGAAATTTTTTCTGATCATGTTTGTCAAGGTGTACACTGTACACTCTCAAGATATGAAATCTACGTTTCCCCAAGAAAAATGCATAAATAATAAGGAAAGATACAGTGAAATTTCTGAGACTAAATTAATTGCAATTGATGGGTTCCCACTTCCCCTCTGTTCAAGAGTGTCTACTATCCTCTCATTCTCCAAGATCGCAAGGAGTCCTCCGCTAACGCGAACTTGAACATCGCTTCGAATGTCCATCATGGAACTAAGCTACAGTTGAACAACAGAACAAGACATCTTGCAGTAAACATCTAACACAAGAAAGTGATCTAATATTCTATTATCTTGATCATGAGACCTAATTTTTCATTGTTTAATGGTATAAGGCCTCCCAAAATAGTTCAAAGTATATAAAGCAAAGAATTTAAATATATAGAGGCCAAAAATGATGTTTGACAGAGAGGACATTTCTAGCAATCAGCTCCATCTGACAGAGGATTCATACTTATGAAGGCACCATCAATGGAAATAAACAATAAAAGCCATATAATTAACTATGAGGTAAGTCTCATGCTATTTTAGAATATGCACTAGATTGCCCGCTCTTGTAAGAAGATGGTCTTCTCTACATGAGTTAAGGACATGAATCAATCCTAACGTAATTTAGGGGAAGGAGATCATGGTGCTGAGTCCACAGTCATATACAGCAGCATACCGAAGCAATGGGAAAACGTAAAAACAATAGAGTCAAGCTCAAATTATTCAACTTACAAAAGAGGCCCTTTCTTTAACGTTCAACCCTTCATCCATTCCAGCAACTCGCAGGTACATAAGTCTATTTTATACAATATAAGGGGTAAAGATTCAGATAATTAAGAATTATAAGGTCTAGGTAGAAATGAATTAACTACTCCCTCCATCCTGGAATTGTTTTCAGTTTTTTTTTGCATGTAGACTAAGAAAGTTGTTACTGTTGGGGTAATTTGTTATTTTTAAGTAATAAAAAAAGGATAAATTATGTTATGAGTGTTAGGTGTGGGTGATATTATTGTAAACAAAGAATATTGAAAGGTTAGTTGTTTTGACTACCATTTTTTGAAGGTGAAATGGGAGCAGCCTAAACTGTGAACTGGGGTTGTGGGAGAGCAATATAAGCGTCGTCTTGTGGGATGGACAAAAACGGAAAATATAAAAACAAATGTGGGACTGAGGAGTAATTCAAAAGATTGAAAGTACATCCTACAAATTCATCTGACAACATCCGAATTAAGAGCAAATACACCCACAGATGCCCATATACATGAATTCTGGCACTTTAATTAATTTCTGATCTGATGGAAACAACATGCACCGATTCAAAATTTTATGAAATTTATCTCATAATAACTTAATACTTTCGTATCAGATGCTTTTCACTGGGATCATTCAAAAACTGCTCAAGTTCATTGATTAAGATATCTTATTGGAGATTACAGAATAAGAGCACATGCATATTATTTTTATAAAAATAAGAATTTACACTGAGCCGAACAGTAAATCAATTTAATTAAGAGCATACAGCAGTTACCGGTACAACTTTAAAAAATATGAAAATATATATAGGTACAAGGTTCGGAAATTATTTTTATACCTGTGCCATGCTTGCTCATAAGTGAATAATGAACTTTTTACTAGTTTTACTGTTGGAGCTTCAACTGCTCCGTCTGCTTAACTCATGAAATATGTGTGTTAGTGCAAGAACAGAGCTGAATGATATATTAAGTTACTGAGCAGTGTACCCTTGCTTTGCAATGCTGTCAAGAAGGACTGTTCACTCTTGGTGCTGGTATAGATAATGCAAGGCTGGGCTTGATATTTCACTACACCAACATTGAGAACGAGAAATTATGCACAAAGTGAACGAAACAAGAGTTGGTATCTGAACATTTCTTTTAAAGTACCCATCTCAACCAAGGGAAAATCTTCATTTTCATCTTCCCAGAATTCCAGAACGTGGAGTTGGCATACATTGGAATCGTAATATGAGATACCAACTCTGTACAATGCATACAATTTTACATTTGCATCAATAAGAGATTCCACTTTTTGCATAAAAACCTCTTATTTAAATGATTCAAGCAATAGAGAGTCACCTTCTACCGTTCATGATGCATGCCATATACACCTGTCACACGAAGCAAGAAAGTGTGAATTATGTCATAAAAATTTACCATAAAAAACACCAATCCAGGCTCTAAAACTAATAAAACAAGAGAAACCAGACACGAATGAGAATAAACTACTTTCTCCATGAAATTGGCATTATAATTAGAAAATTAAGGATTGTTAGTCCTTGAATATTAAATAACACATGGAATCCTCAAACATTTTTTTCCAACACTTTCACAAGCAGATTTGCACAAATGTTATGCTGATTTATCTTAATCAAATAGAGAAGTGAAAAATAAAAACAAAACAGAGTTAAATTATGTACAGAAAAAATGAGGTAATCACGGATTTGGAACAAGAGAGCAACAGTGCGTTTCAAGTAGCAGTGATTATCACTGTAAATTCAAGATCGATATGCGCAAGGAAGAAGACCTGAGGTTCGGCGTCTGTTTCATCGACTTCTTCCATAAACTCGACTCCTAATCGTCGTAGCCAAGTTGAGAGAGAGAAGAGAGAGATTCGAAATCTGTAGAATGTAGGGGAAATTGGCGAGAGGAGTTGGCGCTGTTTTTGTTTTCGAATTAAACAAACTGGCATTAGGCTATAATAACAATCACAAACGCCTAGCTTAAGCTTAACTCCCTAAGCACGTCATTTTCGGTAGCACATTACTAAACAAAAAGGTGGTCTAGTGAAACTTTAGGTAGGGGGTTTAAATGAGTAAATTCCACTACTATCAAATTCGAACTTGACTCATAAAAATACTCAAAGCTCTCGATTCAAACTCAATCGAGATCAACTCGACAAAGTATTTGAAAAACTCGGATTCGACTTGGGCTACTCTTCTTTACAAAAATTACTATTACTATTATTAATGAATTATTCGGAATAGAGTAACTTATACTATCTTTATCCCACCCAAATA
The DNA here is from genome assembly GCA_023678885.1 of Pogostemon cablin. Lineage (NCBI taxonomy): Eukaryota > Viridiplantae > Streptophyta > Magnoliopsida > Lamiales > Lamiaceae > Pogostemon > Pogostemon cablin. Next base: position 24,420,691 of record CM042962.1, read on the forward strand.
GTACTATTTTACTATATTGGGCGTTTCATTCAAATTGTACCATTTTCATTTTTTAGTAAAAATGACTCACCACTACCTATCACATTTCTCTAATACACATACTCACTTTACATAAAATAATAATACTCTTTAATCTACGTGCAAAAAGCAAATGCACTTTATTGTTCAGGACGGAAGGAGTATATTTTAAAGAATAATTCTTAATATTTTAAAGAGTTAATTCAAAAGGAGGAAGTAATTAATACGAAGCTTTTCTTGATTTCCATAGTTGAAAGCAATGTTCTCAAAACTGAACAACCAGTTCACCAGTTGGGCCGAGAATCGGCCTGGAATCGATCCAAAAAATTCAAAATATCTCCTTTTTTTTTGGTTGAATCGGTCCAACCAATTTTATTTTTTACTTTTTTAAATTTAATTTTTTATGATATTTTACTTTTTTTTATATAATTTTTAAAACATAATGTTTACATTTTGAATTAAATTACGCATTGTAATATTGAGTAGGTATATTATAAATAATATATATAAAGTATAAATTAAGAACTATAAATATTCTTATTCAATTATATTTTGATTTTAAATTGTATTTTAAGCTTAAAATATAATTTAGATGATTATATATTTTTATGAATGATAATTTTATAAAATATAACTAAAAATATGTGAGATTTTAATTTATCTGTTGAACATGAACTCCCGCCTACAGCATCTTGTCGAATTAGTTGAACCTCGACTCATTTGTTCTCTGCTCAAGTTATAACGTAACATATGTACGCACGTAGCCCCAATTGCGTGGTGATTGACGTTTACAAATAAATAACTTTCAATTAATTAATAGATATATACATATAGATATATAATTTAACTTTCATTCCAAAATACAAGGAAATTAATTATTGATGTTACATAAATTGGGAATATGGAGGAAAAATTAGTCTTAACATATGACAAATTTATAAAATATAATTAGACTCGAATATATAGTAGTGAGTCACCTCCACTTAACACATGCAAACATTAATCAACCTTAATTAATCGATCTTTTATTACGTACGTAGAACCAAAGTGGAAGCATGGGTAATTTTAGGTTCATGGAAACCCACCTCCAACTCCCCCACCAGCTCCTCCGCCAAATCCACCCCCGGCGCCACCACCCAAGCCGCCTCCACCTCCAGCGCCACCTCCAAAACCCCCGCCTCCTCCAAGTCCAGACCCTCCACCGAAACCACCCCCTGCTCCTCCACCAAATCCGGAACCACCACCGAGTCCTCCCCCACCACCTCCTCCAAACCCTCCCCCGCCTCCGCCTCCAAGGCCACCACCGCCTCCAAGGCCGCTACCACCACCAAAGCCCCCACCAGCACCGGCACCGCCTCCCAGGCCTCCACCTAACCCTCCGCCACCTCCACCTCCGAATCCACCTCCTCCACCAAGTCCACCTCCGAATCCAGGACGACGAAAGAAGGTCTTTTCGTCGTTGAAAGAAGGCTCGGTCGCGGCAAGCTTTCGTGCTGTGGTAGTGCAGACGAGAAGAGCAAGAACAGGCAGGAGAAGGAACTTTAAGGCCATGTTTGGGAGAGTAAAATAATAGAACAAGATTTGATGTGAAATGAGGAGTAGAATGGAGGATTATATAGGTGGATGATGATTAAATTGATGAAGATCATCATTAAATGTGATATCTTCTCATCTGTAAACGGCAAAGAAGAAAATGTTAGTAATTAATGCAACCAACATTTTCGTTTTGAAAGAGCTGGAAGGCTGACTTCTTCAACTTCTTCTCACTTTAGACTTCACCACATATATATACACCACTTTTTTCCATCCACCCATCGTTCGCTACTTCCCCCTCTACTTGTGTCCCACTTTAATTAATTTTCTCCTCTCACCATAAAAATACTAAATGAGATCACTTGTTTCACAATGATGTTTTATCTATTGTTTCATAAATTAAATGATTGACACGTGGCACAATCAATGCCCAAAATTTAATACTTGCCCCAAGGGTTTAATGGTCATTTGTAGGGTATAGTATTTTTATGTTGTAAAACACCAATGAAATACCGGAAATGTAACAGGGAATTCAACTTGTAAAAATACTCCCCCTCCCATAAAATACATCACACTTTTATTATATTTTTCTCATTTGTTTGTTTGTCACACAAAATTATTTATATCCTAAAAATTAAACAATGCATTTATTTAATTACATTAAGGGAATGCTTGATTCAAATTCTTCAATAAGAGAATACCAATGTATCGTTAAGGAAGTTAACCACAATGAGATTAAAAGTGATTGAAGAATAGTGAGTAGTTATTGAATCAATGAAAATAATTAAAGAATTTTAATTCTCATTAGATCAAATAAGCATCAGCAATGTGAATTAATATACTTTCATTTCCATTAATCACACTCAATAGTACTCCAACCAAGCACTTCTTAAAAGTTACTTTAATTTCCAATTTATCACTCCTACTTAATACACACGTAACATTGCTTTAAAATTTATTTATTTCCAAAAATACTAATATACCTCTAAAAATTAATAAAAAAATAATATTTTTATCAAATAATGCGGAACAATAAATGTGAGTCGTTCTAGAGGGAGAGTGAGTATAATGGGAAAAATATCACATTTGGTCCCATAAGAATTTTTTCAATTCAATTATAATCCTGTAAGAATACACTGGTCCCATGACTAGCGGTTTTGGTCCCATAAGAATATTATAATCATAATTTTCGAAAATTTTCATCCCAAATTAACTTATATTATTATAAATTACCATATTTATATTATTTTCTGTTGTTTAGTCCATTTTGGTCTTGTTAATGGTTCAGAATATTTCGTCAACTATTAACAAATTTTGATGAAAAATTCCTATGGGACTAAATCTGTCAATTTTGGGACCTTTTTGGCATTTAGCAATTCTTACGGGACTAAATTTGAAATTATCATTTATTTAGAATTTGTAAAATGTGAGGTGGAAATTTAGGTTCAGTAAAAATTTATGATACTAATTAAAAAATTTTGAGATGACTAGCTTCTTATTATTGGTTTGAGATATTTATGAGTTTAAAATCAAAATTTGTCCCGTATAAATTTACTTTATTTAAAATAATTCAAAAAAACTTAATTTTTCTAAAATAGTTCTATAACTTTTAAATTCTCACAAAAATTGTCATTTTTACTTAGAAATATCTAATTTTTTAATACTATGGGATGAGATTGAATTAGTGCTTTTACAAAATTATGAGACAAAATTGGTAAAAAAAAATTGGGATGAAATCGAAACAAAACTGAAAGGTTTTGGACGAATTAATGTCCTAACTATTTTGAAACTTTTTCGAATAAAGTAAAAATATATGAGACGGTTTATGTTTTAAACTCAGAGGTTTATTATTTTGTAACTCTCCTCTTTATCTTTAATAAAGTAAAATAAGTTCTTAAAATAGAATTGAAATATGTGAGGTGTCAAGTTTAGATGTGTTTGGTTTTTATGATTTCTTTTAATTTGTAGGTGGTAACATTTAATTGGTTGGTTGATTCTAAGGAGATTACAGGTTCGAATCTCAACAGATTTTTTTTTTTTTACATACTTTTAAATGAAAATTTTAAAGTGATGTTTCTGCTAGGCATAGATGATTATTGTGAGGTTTCCTAATTCCCCCTCCCTTTTTTTGCTTTGGAATTTTCACTTACTAGAGAGCGCTTTATCTTGTAATCTTTTTATTTTCTTAATTTAAGCCGCATCAAATAGGCAACATATAGTTGAGGCAATCAACGGACTATTCAGTGGTAGTATGTAGACTAGATCAATTGCTTTCTTGGCAATAACAAAGCAATTGATCAAGTCTAGTAATTATATGTGAGCATTATCCTCTTGTTTGTTACATGTAAGTGCACTTCACGAGTCGTGGGTCAGGCTCTCCACTTGGGCTAGTCATGCATGTTGTTTTATCTTGACTGCTCTTCATCTTTAGTGGGCCAAACTAATTTCATCTGTCCATGCCAAAAAGATTATTGGGCCCAAGGCCGCCAACCCTAATTGCCAAGGCTAAAGCTTGGGGCTAGGTGAGTAAGAGTTTTGGGCTCGCATTGAGATTTTTGGACCGGGTTCATTTTTGTGGCCCAACAATTTTCAATTGGGTAATTTTTATAAAAGGAGAGAAATAGGTCACTTTTAGCAAATTAATGACATATCTAATTTCCTATTCTATTTTTTATGACAAGATTTGGGTGAAACGGTAACGGTTTGCATTAGATGGATAAAAGGTGATAATGTTGTAATAAAAAATGAACTCAATTAATGAAAAGTGATAATGTTATGATGAACAATTTATTATATTATAAATGAAAAGTGATAGAAGAAACATTTTTATCGTGAGAGTAATAATCAATTTAAAAAGTATAAAATGATTTAACGTGAGACGGTCTCCCACAAAACTTACTTTTTTTCTATTTCATCTATTATTTTATTTGTTAAATATTGTCATGTGTTACAATAATTTCTTAAATTTACGATTAGATATATAAAATTTTAATAGTCATTTATTAGGGTATAGTATATATATATATATATATATATATATATATATATATATATATATATATAATAATAATACAATAGTATTATTTTTGGAAAGTTCCCGCCAAACATATTTCTATATATAGAAAGCATAAAAATATTAATTAAATGGGTAGTCTGACTATATTTCAATAATTATTACAGTACAGCTAGCAGCAGCAGCCAGGCTTTTTTTCAATAACTATAATAAAATTTTAATTAAAGAATTAAATTATTTTCTGAAAGAAAGCATTAAAATATGGAGCAAATCTTCCATTATATTCCCTCCATCCCAGAAAAATTTGCACACTCTTTTCGTTACGGAGATTAAGAAAGTGATAACTTTTAAGGGTATTATGGTATTTTTTTGTAATAAATAAATGATAAAATATGTTAGGTGTGTTAGATAGAAATGATTTTTTTGTAAATAAAGTGTATGAGGAATAGTGATTGTGTTTGAATTTTTACTTTTTAAGAAAGGTGTAAATTTTGATGGGACAAACCAAAATGAAAAAAGTGCCGGGAACTTTCAGCTAAATTTTAGCTTCTTTTCCTATTAAAACAGAAGGGAGAGACCAAACTTCCATAAAGTCTTTCAACGTGTTGACAAGTACCTAAAAATTTTACAACTGCTTATCAATCCATCCAGAAATACATAGATTACAAGATACTATTTGCAAAGCTTCATCGATCTAATTCTTTTTAATCGAAGAAACGTACATGAGATTAAAGAAGTCATGAAGATTCAATTTGAGCCATATATAATATAGGTTGGAAGAAAGCGTAATGGCCCTGATGGCTCAAAGAAAGATTGAAAATTATAATACAAAACAAAAGTAGTATTTATCAATTTCGTGGACAAGGCAAATCACCTGAGAAAGAGATTACAACGCAAAAGTATACAATTAAGAAGAATTCGAAGCAAGTGATGAATTCAGTAAACAAGGCAAATCACCTGAGAAAGAGATTACAAGCCCCGCGCTTTGACTGTCATTAGAGAGATGAATGAAATTCGGGAGAGGAGAGAGAAGCCCGGTTGTGCCCGTATTCGGAGGAGAACCGCCTCTCGAAGTCTAAGAACCACCGCTGGGCGGCGACGGCGTATCCGGAGATCACGGTAGAGGTGGGGACGGCGGGCTGGTGCTGGGAGGTGGAGTGGAAGCCGAAGGAACGGTGGGAACGGGAGGAGGTGGGGATGACGAAGGAGGCGGGGTAGTGGCTGGAGGAGTGACTACAGCTGGGTGCGGCGTGGCGGCGGAACTGTGTTGTTGGCTGGTGGCAAGTAGGGCAGCAGTGCGGCGCCCGGCGCTGGCGACGACTCCCCAGAAACACTTTGGTTAAATTAATCAAGGAATAAAGTGTCCACACTTTGGGAAAAATATTAAAATAAAATAAAAATAAAAATGGTTCACACTTCATTTAAGTGGGCCGTGGAGCGAAAGCGCTGAAATGAAAAAAAAATAAAAATAAAAAACTCACTTCATTTAAGTTCACACTTTGGGAAAAAATGGTTATTTTTACAAATTTTATTGAATTTTTCAAAGGTAAATTAGTATTTTTTAATTATTAAATTAAAATAACTATTATAATTTTTACATTCCACAATAATTATATATTTTTTATTTGATTGTCTCAATTTAATAATTATATTTATTTTTTTAGTATATGAGACTCAAACAATATAATTATTATATATCAATGAAACTCACATATAACACTCATAAAACTATAAATATATATTAAAATATGGGTTAATTGTGTTAAAATACACAAAGTTTTCATATTTTCTCAATTTAATCACGAATTTTTCTTTTTATTAAAAAAATACATGATCTTTTTATCTTCTCTCAATTTAATCATGAGTTATCATTTTATTAATTAAATATACAACCTTTTTAAATATTTTCAATTTAATCATAAACTTTTTTATTTTGTTAAATAAATTTAGTCATGTATTTTTTTAAATTTTTAATATTTATCTATGTATATTATATATTAAATATTTAACATGTGGTGGTTTTATCTATTAAGATAGTTATATTTTATTAATAGAAAATTTTATGATTAAAATAAAAAATATCTATATAAATCTATATTAGTAAGATAATAGCTTGCTATGGAAGTTTGCGACAGAATGAAGGAAAAAAAATTGGGGAACCAAGATAAATAATTAATTTTTCACCATTTTTAATAATATAATATAAAATACATATGTGGATTGTGGTGGAAGTTTCACCTATTTTTATAAATAACATTTCGAACTATTCAGAGGCTCTTCAACTTTCTCTTTGCTCTCATTTTCTCTCTCTACCTAACTCTTCTTACCCAATGTAGAAATCACCACACCCCTATATCCGATTTTCTCTCCCATTGGACGAGGAGTGGGGATCCGGTGCTTGCTTTAGATCTCAAATCCATCGATTCTGTAGGCACGGGGATCCGACCGTATCTTGGCAGGGTGTGATTGAGGTTGTGATGATTTTTTTTTTAAATTTCTGAGTAAATGGATGGGGTGCGGGATCCGACCCGTATCTTGGCAGGGTGACATGGTTTGTATTCTGCAACCATTGTTTTACAGTCATGGTGGGATTGCTTCCTCTTAGCCCTGATTTAAAAGGAATTGTGGATTAGAGAATGAGGAAGTTTACAAGTTCTCTAAGTAGAACAATGAATGGATCGTAGTAGCACAAGTTTCACAAGAGAAATGAAAAGAGATCAAAGATTTTGAACCTTCCTCTAAGAAAATGTTGAGAAGGATAAAAGAAAGATATTCTTTTAACAAGAGAAAGAAGTAAAATCTAAGCCAATAAAGGAAATTGAGTGGATTAATTAGATATTGGAAGATAAAAGATACAGTATTCTTTAACAAAAGAAAGAAGATCTAAGCTTATTTTAGGAGATTGAGTGCGATTCTACTTAAAGGAGGTTAATTCGACCAGCCTTTCAGGCCGAATTGGCAGTACAACACGAGTAGAAGGTGGATTCGACCACGACAGGGGAACTCGACCTGGGCATCAGGTCAAATCGAGGCCGAATCGGTTGGCGAAGATGCAGATTCGACCTCGTCACGTCGATTCGACCAGGGCAGTTGGTTGAATCGAGCACCTAGAACTTACAATGTGCTGATTTGACTTGTGATTCGACTTGGAGAAGTCAGTTCGACCTGTTGTTGAGGTCGAATTGAGCTTCGGGAACTTACCATATCCGTATTTTTACACCGTCAATACATGTGATCACCTAAAAAGCCCATTCCAAGCCCAGGAGACATGATTACAAGTATAAAAGAAGGCTTGTGCAACATCATAAAGAGACTACTTGATCAAGAAGACAAGGAGACGTAGAGTTGAGAGGAGAGTCGATCGTCCATCGTCCGGAGGGGCTGTGACAGAGGTTCCGCTGGAGATTCAAGTAAGATTGATCCAACTAACCATGATTGTTCTTAGATCAATCATGGGCTAGAGCCGCTTCGGTAGTTTTAGGGTTATGAAGGTTTCATGAGTTAATTAGTCTTTCATGTGTAAACTCCGTACAACACTACTTGTGGTTTTTTTTATATAAGATTGCGCATTTTTAATCCATACTCACGGTCGTTTTGTGCATCAATAATTATTGTGTAGAGTCTGAATACATAACTCGATTATTGGTTAAGTGCGTTCACTGCTGAGTAGGGTTTTATGTTATAATTCTAAGTGAAGGGATTTCGAAGTCTTATTAGAACTATCTTATATGAATACTTGTTAATTGAATCATATTCGGGTTAATAAGTAGGATAAAGAGTATAATTTCATAATACCTATAAAGGGAAATCAAATCGGGTTAGAGTACTAAGTGCACGGGAAATAATTGATTATGATAGTACCTAGAAAAGGGGATGAATTATATATCTTGCTCTGAGGATATTCACACATGTAATACGCATATTTACTTGTGCTTATAGAGTGAATTTGCATAGTTTAGTGATGCGTCTATAAACCACAAGGCAGAGTCGGACACCGTCACATGAAAGATGAATTAATAAGTGGAACTGGATTACCTGACGAACTACCTACTATATTACTTGATCATAACCTACTATCTCTTCTTTTTATTATCTTTATTTGCTATTTTAATTAATAGTTGTTACTCAATTTCAAAATTAAACCATTATAATTTCCAACATAGTCTTAGTCTACTAAAGTATAATTAAATTGATATTTATCCATCTCTTGGGTTCGATATATAACTTGGTCACCTTCGAAACTACGATTGATATCCTTCATACTTGAGGATTAATTGTGTGTTGAGAAAATGCCTATCAGTCGCCTCGTTTCCTTCTCTGGGCACTCCCTATTTAATGAGGTTGATACTGACCGTCTCGTCTACTGTTATCTTCCAATTTGTTCTTTGCTTCGTTTGTCTGTTGCCTACTACTCATTTCTTTGTTGAATAATAAGCGGAATGACCGGGGACGGTAGCCATGGACTTTCTGAGGGTTCTCCCGGGTGGAGCTCCGGCACGATGACATCATCTTCCAAGATGTCAAAAGGAAAGGAGAAATGGTCGGTAGTATACAACGAGTTCTTAGCGCATTCATTAATTTCCATGGTGATGGAGGCGAAGGTAGAGGAGGGGAGGGCGTTGTATGCGGCGCCTGGTGTGGAGTATCGCCGGCCTGGCCCAAATGAGTTTTCCAGTCACCCACCGGAGGGCTGCGTGGCGGTGAATTTGGACATCTTTGCGGTTAGATTTCGACTCCCTTTTCATCGATGTTTCGCCCATCTCTTGGCCCATTGGAAGTTGGTGCCGGCTCAGCTATCGCCGAACGCATGGGCTACCTTGGTAGGCTTGGTGCTTTTCTTTAGGAGAAGGGACTACTCTTACCTGTCTCCATTGGAGTTTGACTTTCTGTGTTCGCCGGTGACGGAGCTTCAAACCATGGTCTACTATCGGCTGAACAAGCGATCGGGTGGGTCGGTCATCACCAGCTGGCCCACTTCCTTCAAAGGCTGGAAAGAGGGGTGGTTCTGGGCTTTTGGCAATTGGGGCGCCCCGGGTGTCCACGTGTTCTCGACTTTTTAGGTTGTTCGGGAAGGTAGAATTCCTTTACTTCATTTTTCTAGATTTACTTCCTTAACCGGCTGCTTATTTGAGAGGGCGATGCTGCAAGTATAAAAATTTCGTCTGAGGGAGATTTGACGACCGAGTTTAGAAAGTTGGCTGCCAAGCTTGCGACGCTCTCTTCCGCCGAGCGGGCACATTCGAAGTTGGTGACTCCTTCAGGGCTGCTGGGCCTAAGGATCTCGCGGAATTCAAATGGGCTTTGATAGGATTTAGACCAGCAGTATATGCATCTCTGGACGACCTCGTGATGATTGCTGACTCGGCCGATTCTACAGAAGGCATTGGCGAACGACTCGGCGCCACTACCATCATTCTTTCGGCAGAAATGGTTGAGGTGAAGCCCCCGAGTTCTCGTGAGGTGGTGATAATCGTTGATGAGTCAGAGACTGAGCTAGGTCCTCTTTGACTATGGGCACATGTGTTTCCGTGAGGAATGAGCTGGGGATCAGCTCAGGCGGAGAACTGGCGGAGGTATTGGCGGCTTGCCGCCATCAGGCTGAGGGTGCACTGGAGGGTACTTTTTTCGCTATGCTGGCTCTTGATTTCATTTTTCTTTTATTTCTTTGGGTTAACCTAGCTTGTTTTACACATAGTGCTGTGAAGATCCTTTGATCTCTTCTGGTGATTGGCGGTCCGTTCCAGCATTCCCTCCAGTTCCTGCAGTCTCAGTTCGGCACGAGGGGCAAGGGGTCAGACGCTCTTCTCCAGACAAGGAGGATGATCGGGAAGATGCGGCAAGGGCGAAGCGCGCTTGTACTGACGAGGTCTCTGTAGGCGGCACTTTTGTCAGTTCGAATGCTATCGCTTATGAAGAGACTCCACTTTTTCCTAAGAGGACACTAGAAGAAGTTCTGGTGGCGACTAGGGGAGCTTTCCCCCGGCTGTGTTTATAAACAAGCATCGCTCTGAGCATTTTTTTGGCTGATAGGCTGTACGATTATACCGAGCGGCGATGGATGTGATCCCTACAGTGCTGACTCAGGAAGAAGACATAATGATGGGGCGGCTAGACTAGACGAGTGCTGCCCTTGTGGCACTCGGATGTCCGTGTACCTCGGCCAGGTGCATGACCTGATTGTAAGTTCTCTGACCGAGAGGAGTGCCTTGGTTTCCTCCTGTCAATGAATTCAGAACCAACTGGCAGCAACGTAAGAGGCTTTGAAGCAAGTTGAGGAGTGTCTGCAGTAGTTTGTACTGAGTCAAACTGAGGTCTCTGAGTTGTTGGCCAAGACTCAGAACGATCTGGCCGAGGAGGTCCGCGGTGGCGGTGAGCGATTGGCAAAATTGACCATAGAATTTGACAATCTAAAAGCGGTCACCCGAGGGAGTTTCTCTGCTACCTTAGTTAAAGAGCATGCCATTGACGTGGTAGTTGGGTACCGCAAAGCTTTCTGCAAGAGCGTTCGGATTTTGGGCTTGGAGGGGGGTGATGCTCGGCTGGAGAATTTACAAGCGGCCTTGAAGCATCATATAGCGAGCGTTCAACTTCCAACCTGAGTGAACTGGAGTACTTTCAGTATTGACTTCTCTCCCCTGGGCTCTTCTTCAGATTTTCTCCCCATAACTTCGTCGGCGGGCGCTACTCCGAGCGAGGTGGGCAGCTCTGCTTTGGATAGGCCCAAGTTGTAGTTTTTTCTTTTTACTTCTTTTTTACTTTGGAACTTGTATTCCTATCACACCTTTTTATGGTAAATAAATGTTGGTTTGATTGATGCGGTTTATTAAGCATGGTAATGATTATCTGTCATTAACTCCCCGTTATCCCACTAATTCTCTTCATTTATGAGCAATCGCCATTTTGGTAACCTTTTATCTTCTCAATTATGGAATTTTACTCCACATTTGGCTCCACGTGTGCTGCAGAGGCGCGTGGCTTTGACATTGGCTCCAAGGGTCTTTTCTTGCAGATTACTTTTCTATAAATAGGGTGTGTTTGAGAATAAGTATCCATCACTTCAAGTTCCTTTTCCTGGAAAAAGTTCCTCTTGCCAATTTCTTTGTGCTTCTTACTTCATGGCTTCCTTGCACTTATTTGCAGTTTTACTGTTGTTGTGCTTCACCTTTGGTCCCATGCCCTGTTTATCGATGAGTTCACGTTCATCACAAGAGCATAGAGATAGTGAAAGGAGAGTGGCGACAGGCCCTATCATGGCGTTCTCCTCTGACCTCCAGAAGTGGTAGGGTTTCGGTGCCACCTCCTTTGCCTTTTTCAGCGACAGTGCCCCCATCAATGTCGCGGGCTTCTGGGGGGCCTCGTTAGGTGGTTCCACGTATTAATGTGCGGGGCTCCCCATCTTCTATGGAATTGGTGCTGGTTCGAGCTTTTGACGGTGCTGAGGCTCGAGCTCTTCACGGCTCTCGCGTCCTCGGCCGAAAGGGGCCGCTCCACCCCATGGGGCCGCTGCCGATGACATCCCTACCCAGCTGTGGGAAGGCGAAGTTGAGGTGGCGGCCTTCCACTTTTCTTGTTCGGAAGCCCGCTTCACTGTAGCTGAGCCCGGGCTCTTGGCGAGTCACCCTCCCGAAGGGTTGATTGCGGCTAACCTAGCCATGCTGGGTGTGGGTGTTTGGTTCCCATTGCCTCTCCTGGTTTACCGTCTGTTGAGTTATTAGGGGATAGCCCCCATGATGTTGAATCCATCTGCTTGGGCCAACCTGTTTGGGTAGCTTATCCTTTTGCATGACAAAGATTGTTCCTCTCCCACTGTGGAAGATGTCAACTACTTTTTGAGTTATGTGCGTGACCATGGAGCGTCAGCCTTTTACTATTTGTGGGTGCATCAAGGGGTGTGATCTCTGTTCGTAGAGAGTGACGTGGGCCACCAATGACTTGGCGACATTAATAGTTTTGGGTCATGGGTTATGAAGGCCGAGATTATCGTGGCTGCATCATCTCCGTGCCACGTGCTTTCAACTTCCCTCCGCTCAGTAAGTCGAGATTGAGGTTCTTATCTCGCTATCTGGTATTATTCTTTGGTCACTAATCTTTTGATTTTAGGCAGGTCGCTCCTGTCCCGAATTGGAGGAGCTTTCTTTTAGTTTCCACCATGCCTTTGCTGCCATTGAAGGAACGAGGCTTCCCATCAACGTCCCGGACTTACTCTGGGATCAGAAACTCCAAGCTGCTAGATTGATGTCTTAACCTAGCCGAGCCGCCATGGTAGATTTTGAAGGGCATATTAGCACTGATTTTTCCACTTGGGATGCGGCCCTTAATGAATATTTTCCTATACAGACTGAAAGGGTGGTGCGAGTTGAAGGGGAGGAGGAGCCTGGGGCCGCCTCTCCCGATGAAGGCCTAGAGCGCTCTCCTCCTACCGGGCCATCCTCTGGACGAGATCTTTCTTTGGCTAGGCCCGATGAATTCCTTGGAGGGGGCATTCCGATGGATCCTCCAAGAGGCTGCCGAGGAAAGGTTCCCAACGGAGGTGGTTTCGCATGTTGAAGTGGCGTCGGGTGGTGCCAGCTAAGAGGATTGCGGCAAGCAGCCAATGGAGAATGATCCTCAGGCTGTAGGCCCATCGGGGGCAGCAACTGCTCCACACCTAGGTCGGTCCTAAGGGATTCCCGCTCATTCAGCCAGGATATGAGGATGTCAGGGCTAACGGCGCAGGCTCTAGTTCTGTTCCATTCCCCCCGGATGGATTATGTTCCTCGTGAGGGGTTGTTTTCCTCGAGTGGTCCTGTGGGTTTAGCAGGCCTGTTTCAGCTTCGGCCCGTTCAAGATCTTCATCCTTTGATGGAGGCTGATTCGGGTCTTGTGGCGGCCATGTTTGTTCCAGCCCATTCTCTCACAATTGCTGCAAGGGTTTGGATCTCAATAAGTGAGCCAGGCTGCTCTCGCTAGTTTGGGTCATGCTTTGATTTTTCTCAGTCACCACTTGCTTTTAGGGAGGTCGGATCCAACGGCTCAAGCTTTTTCCACTTCGACAGCTACTCAACCTCTGCCCAATCGCCTGTTAGTCGCCGATCAGCTGATTGGAAATGCTAATTTTTGAGTTGAGGCTTATCAAGAGAGGGCCAGGATGGCCGAATTGGCGGTGCGGGAGCTAGAAGCTGGCCAGTACCTCTCTCTTTTCGAGCTGGAATGCGATCGAGAGAGGGTTGCTCGTTTAGAGGCCGAAGTGGCCTGGCTCTGAAGCCAGCGGGGTGATCCCAGGGCCGGTCCGAGTAATGCTGGTGATTCGGGGAATGTATAATTTTGGGGTCTAGGGTCCTTTTGTATTTAGTATCTAGTCCTTGTAGGACACTTTTGTATCTAACTTTTATTATTAATGGACTATTTTATTATTAGTTTAGAGTACATTTTGGTTCATCCAACAACTTTCTAACTATTACAAACAACCTCTGAATATGACATGCAGCTTTCTAGGCGTAGAATTTTTTGAGGTTCTGTCCATTCCACGGATGCCTCAAAGTCTCTTCATCAACTGTAGAGAGTTGGTAAGCCCCGTTTCCTAGCCACCTCTTTATTACAAACGGGCCCTCTCAATTGTTCCCGAAGATGCCTTTTTTGTTTTGCTGCAAGACTCACCTTAAGACGAGATCTCCTTAGTTGAAGGTCCTTGGGCTAACTTTCTGATTATAATACCTTCTCAATCTGTTTTTGTATGCGTCATTTCGTATGTCACTTTCCAACCTAATTTCCTCCGCAAAGTCTAGACGTACCTGCTGAGCTTCTTCGCTGGTGGTTAGGTTGTTTTGGTTTATGGGAAATATTGAGACTTCAACTTCCGCAGGGATGACAGCTTCCGCTCTGTAAGTGAGCAAGAAGGGGGTTTCTCCGGTAGAAGAGCGAGAGGTGGTTTGATATGCCCAAGGTATACTGGGGAGGTAATCGGCCCAACTTCCTTTGAGTCCGTCCAATTGGGCTTTTAGAGTGTTCTTGATGACCTTATTTACCACCTCGACTTGTCCGTTGGACTGCGGATGGTAGGGAGCGGAGAATAACTTTTTTTCTGCAAATCATCATAGAATTCCTACAAACCTGCTCCTTCAAACTATTTTCCGTTATCGGTGACAATGGCTTGTGGGATTTCGAATCGGCACACTATGTTGACACAGATGAAATGGATCATTCTTGCTTCAATTATTGTGACCACAACTTCTTGCTTCGGTTATTGTGACCACAGTTTCTGCTTCCGCCCATTTAGAGAAATAGTCCACAGCTACAATGGCATACTTGACTCCGCCCTTGCCTGGGGGAAAAGGTCCGATCAGGTCGATTACCCATTTGGAGAAGGACCATGGACTGTGACGGTGATTAGCTCTGTGAAGGGGCTCTTGATGATTGGAGCGTATTGCTGACACTGGGAGCATCTCCTAGCAAATTTCACGGCATCCTTCTTTAACTAGGGCCAGAAGTAGCCTTGCCTGAGTACTTTGTACGCCAAATCTTGTCCTCCTGAATGGTTTCCGCATACTTCTTTGTGTATTTCAGCCAGCATCCTTCCAACATTGTTGTTGGCGAGGCACCTCAGAAATGGGGTAGAAAACCCTGCTTATAAAGTATGCCATCGATCAAGGCATATTGGGCTGAGCGAATCCTTAGCTGCCGGGCCCGAATCTTATCGGTGGGTAGTTGGCTTGTCGACAGGAAGTGCCGAATAGGCATCATCCATGAATCCACATGGTCAACCTGTGTTATTAATCCTATGCTGGAGGCCTCCTATCTGACCATATGGATGTTTCCAAGCTGTTCAGCATTCTCGAAAGTTGCTAACCGGGCTAAGGCTTTGGCTTGTGTATTTTGTAACCTGGAGATTTGGGTGAGGTACACTTGAGCAAGACGGCCAAAGAGTTCTAGGAGCTACTTTCGATATTCCGCCATCTATTGATCTCGAGCTTCGAACTCTCCTTTTATTTTGTTAACATCAACTGAGAGTCACTGTAAATAATTAGTCATTTGGCGCTAATTGATAGCACCATTCTAAGTCCGGCCAACAAAACTTCTATTCTGCTTCATTGTTGGTGGCAGGAAAACCGAACCGTATTGCGGTGTTGAACGTGGCACATGTCGAGGTAGATAAAACTATCCATGCACCCGATGCATGGATTATTGTTGAACCGTCCATGAACATCTTCCATGGTTTTGGATGGGTTTCTCGGGATCCGAAAGGATTGTCAGCTCCACGACGAAGTCTGCTAAGGCTTGCACTTTGATTGCATTTCTCGAGGCATATTTGATGTCGATTGTCCCAGTTCCACCGACCATTTTAAAAGTCGTACGGCTGAGTCGGGGTGGGATAAGATTTGCCTTAAGGAAAAAACAGTTAGTACCTCGATGGTGTGGGCGAGGAAGTATGGTCGTAACTTTCGAGCGCTCATTACTAAAGCGTATACTAGCTTTTCAGCCATTGGGTATCTTAGCTCAGCGTCGTGCAAAATTTGGCTGACATAGTAGATAGGTTTCTAGGTTTTACCTTCGTTTATGACTAGCACTTCGCTGATGGCGGCATCCGAAGTTGCTATGTAGAGGTTGAGAGTCTCTCCTAGTATTTGCTTGGAAAGCATCTCGGTACTCGAGAGGTGTTCCTTTAGTGCTTCAAATGCCATTTGGGCAGTTGGGGTCCACTTGAATTTTTTCTTCTGGATGACATCGAAAAAGGGCTTGCACTTATCGGATGCTCGAGCGACGAATCAGCTCAAGGATGTGACCCGTCCAGTTAGTTTTTATACATCTCTGATATGTTTTGGGGGTCTCATATCCATAATGGCCTTGATCTTTTCAGGGTTGGCTTCAATTCCTCGTTTGCTTACTAAGAAGCTGAGGAACTTTCCTGAATTTACCCCGAACGCACATTTCTTTGGGTTAAGCTTCATTCGGTATTCTTTAAGGATATAAAACACTCGCTGCAGGTGCGTTATGTGGTCTCCCTTTGCTTAGCTTTTGACGAGCATATCATCGATGTAAACCTCCATTGTTCTTCCGAGCTCATCTTTGAACATTTTGTTTTCCAGACGTTGATAAGTTGCCCCGGCGTTCTTGAGTCCGAACAACATCATCACCCATGCGAGCAGATTTTTTTTAGTGTAGAAAATAGTTTTTTCCACATCATTTGGATGCATGGGGATCTGATAATACCCAGAGTAAGCGTCCATAAAGCTCATAAGTTCGTGGCAAGCGGTGACATCTACCATCTGATCGATGTGCGGAAGAGGGAAACTGTCCTTAGGGCATGCCTTGTAAAGATCATTGAAGTCTATGTATAGCCGCCATGATTTATTTGCCTTTTGAACAAGGACCGGGTTAGCTATCTACGATGGGAACAGGGCTTCCCGGACTAAGTGATTAGCCAATAGTTTCCTGGTTTCAGCCTTCACAACCTCATATTTTTCAGGACAATACTTTCTTTTCTTTTGCTTGACTGGCCAAAATCGTGGGTCTACATTCAGCCAGTGGCATGCGTGATTGGGGTCGATGCCTTGCATGTCAGAAGGCTTCCAGGTAAAGACATCGAGGTTGACCTTGAGGAAGTCAACTAGCGCAGAACGGTATGGTTCTTTCAATTTGGATCCAATGCTTATTTTTATTTCGAGATTGTTAGGATCCAGATTGATTTTTGTCATTTCCTCTGCCGATCGTGCTCTCTTTTTTCAGGCTTTTGGCCTTAGATCTATTGGATTATATACTAAAAGTCTACCTTTTTATATAAAAATGTTATAACAATTTATTTGAAATAAGAATCATATGATCAAATGATTGCGTCTTATAATTTATTTATATGTACGATGCAATAGTCCACTTACTTTATATTGTAGATAATATGTTGTGCGACAACACGCGAAAGATCATATTATCGGTTTTCTTATAATGTATAAACAGATGCTCACAACCGAGATTGATGGGGACTCTCTATCGAGATAGTTGTAGTGTGATTTGGTATTAGTTTGTCTTGATTATAGAATCACATTAGTGCACTTTGTGTGTATTGAGCAGGACCGCTTGAGATCGTTCGATTTATTCTGACATATAGGAGAACTTGATCTCAGTTATTACGAATGTTTGTGCTCTTAATCCCTATACAATAACCTCGACACGTAAGGCAGTATGTATTCTTTTGATTCATCAATGGGCGAGACTTACATGTAATTAAATCAATAAACTTGGTGAGTTGAGAAATAGTGCTGCCTCTATGGTGTTTTGTTGATTGTATATGGAATCCGTGTCCTATTTAGGTTGATGACGTCCCCTTGAGGAGCTCATAAGGATTATCATGTAAAACCTGCAGGTAGATTTATTCCGACATGATAATGAGGCTGAGTGGTACTACTCTCGGATGAGATATTAATTAATGGAGTTGTCAGTAACTTAATTAATTAATGAGCATTGTATATCTTAAACATGGAGAGACCAACAGGCTCATAATAAGATGGAGCCCATAACTTAATTATGGGATTAGAACGGTAGTGCAGTAATAATATTTTAGTGATATATATTATTATTATTATTGGACTTAAGTATAAGCTTTGGCTAAACTTGGATATTTAAGCCAAATGGAGGCCCAACTCTAATTTCTCCTCCTGGTCCCTGCTGTACCCTATATATAAATTATCTCAGCTGTTCGAAAACCCTAACTAAAAAGTAATTCACGCCTAACACTGTGATGAGGGTAAGGAAACATCAGATTGAGAAGATTTCAAAGATCGTCGCCCACACGACGTCGAGATTGGACTTGGGAATACAACAGAACATCGAAAGGTTGTTTGTTGCTACTGTTTGTCAACTTCCACAATTTTTCTAAAATCTTGTGGAACTTACAACTGAACATATGATACATTGTTGGAAAGCAGCTGAAGCGAGGATCATTTTGACGTGTAGATCACTCAAATCAGAGATCGGATGAGAGAGTTATGCTTAAAAAGGTTAGGCTGCATAGTCTGCAGGCGAGAATTCATGTTCTTCTTCAACATACCCTGGTGAAAGGTAAAACGTTTCTATGTTTCTTGCTTCCGCTGATTTAGAAACATATGGAACCCTAACGGTTCACATTAACCAAATGATCGAACGTCAACAATTGGTATCAGAGCTTCGGTTTTGCATGACACGTTGGGCTAGGGTTTATGTGATTATGTGTTTTTATTTGGAATAGAATCACATACGATAATTAAGGTTTTGGTTTTAATGGAATTAATTCATGGATATTCCTATATGAAAGCCCTTTATGAATTATCAGAACATGTTTTTGTATCTTCCTTGAAAGTCTGTTTAGGGTTTAGGGTTTGTGTTCTTCATGTCTGTTGTTTCATGAATGAAAACCATATATGTTCGAGAGACTGTCGCGGACGTTGCAACTTTGGGAAGCACTGACGAGAGCCTATTGGGGGCAAGTCACACGGGATTTTGAGCGAGTCTAAACAATATCCCGATCGAGTCACACTTTTTTTTTTTGATCGAGCCTGAGATATTTCCGGTCGTGTTCCTCCTGGTTTCGAGCGGGTCTGGCCTTCTTCCAATCGAGTCTGGAGCAGACCGATGATGGAATGGCACGGGGTGACGCTGTTGGTGGGATGGCTGTCGTGGAACGGATCAAGGCTGTAACGTGACAGCAGTGGGCGGTGGAAATTGTGTGAAAGCCGCATGCTGTCTGCGTCGTTGTCATGTGGCTGGTGGTTGCACAGTTGGTGCAGGTCTACGACGAAATAGGTGGTGACGGCGGATGTTGGTTGGGACTGGGCTGTCGGTAGCGAGCGGCGCTGGTCGACGAACGACGGTACCGAGAACAGCAGATGTTAACACGACAGATGCCAAGTTCCAGTGACTGCATGGATGTGTGGCGAGCGTGTCGGCAATGTTGCCCGTTGTCGAGTAGTATGCACACGGCGCCAGGTATGCTGTCAGGTGAGGGACACACGTAGCTGAGCACCAAGGCATGCGTGAAAGCTTATAGGCGTATGATGCTGCCGAGTGCTAGAAATCCATGGAGTGAGCGGGTGGCGTGCGATTGAGTGCGAGGCTATGTTGGACGATGGTGAGCGGACAACCAGATAAGGAATTCGCTGATATATAATTACATATAATTGAATTAATTATCTGATTATTGTTATATATGCATGTATGATTCTCTGTGATTTACTGCCTTATGTGCCGTAATAGGGGCATGCTAGGTTGTGTATTATATTTGAATATTATATACATGTTAAAACCCTCAGTGTTAAAATTATTAAGTGGGAGAGGAAATTGGTTAATAATTCTCGCGACCTCCATTATTGGTTTGTTAGCGATATGAATAAACTTGCGAGTCAGCATTAGAGTCTTCCTCCCCATCGGATGAGTTTATTTATGGGTTGCTGTAATAGACTTCATTAAATAATTATTGTTTGTAATGTGATGCACATGAACTTGCGCATTGGTTATAGTGCATTCCTCCCCATCGGATGAGTTTATTTGCGGATCACTGTACAAACTTATAATTGATGACTGTAGAAAGTTATCCGAGCGCGTGTGTACTTCTCCATCTTTAAGGCACATAAGCTTGCGCAATGGACTTGGGATCAAATAATGGTGTACACTTAGATGCAAATAATAAGTGTCCTCCCCATCAGAGTCACTGTTGTTATTTGCATGGATAAAGAGGAACTGACTATTAATTATTTTATCATGAGGTTATGTTGACAAATGAAATTAATGGATAAAACATTCTCTTGTAAATGTTTGGGTTTGTATACGTCCACACTATCGTGGCATGCAGACTCACGGTGCTTGAGATGCCGGTGAATTTTATTTTATATTGTTTTGAGGGAATCAATATAAATAGATAAATTCAAAGATTTGATCGGTGTATTTTTTGTGATTCTCTGTATTTTCGAATGGTTTTATTTCACTTATTGTTTACTGAAAGAAAACATATTTACTGGTCCGAAATTAGATGATTAGAAAAGAATAATGGTTTCGATTTTTACTGCTTAGGAAAACATATGTGTTCTCACTAAAGATTTCCCATGATGCCTATTTAAGTCTCTAGTGAAGAGACGAGAGGTTCATTGAAATATGATAGTCTCGTGCGACTCTTCGGATACTTGAGTAAGTTAGAAAAGCAAGAGGTCATGGTTAATTTGATGAATGAATTGGAAATACTTGGAGTAGAAATTGAAAAGGAAACCTAGATCAATTTATTCTTCATAGTTTTCCTAGGTGTTTGAGTAAGTTCTGTCTGAAATACAAGAGGTTGCATAAGGTAGGAAACTTCTGACAAAACAAGTGGCGAAGGAAATCAATTTTCATCAAAATTTGAACAAGGTTAGAATTTTATTTGCTAATTGTTGAAGCATGATTATTGATGGCAACTATTGACACGTTGTGTGTAGATACCGGAATCACTAAAAGCTTGCAACTAAGTGATGATGAGATTATTGTATGCATGGGTAATGCTACAAGAGTAGTGGCTGTTACAGTGGGAGTTGTTTATTTATCTAGGTCTAGGAATAAATGTTTGATTATGAGAAATTATCTTTGCGTACGTTTTCATAGAAAGAATTTCATTTCAATTTCTATGCATTTTCGAATGGACACTCCATTTCATTTAAATGACATGGTCATAGTAATGAAGGATGAAGCTATAATATGTTGTTGTACGTTGGTGACAATTTGTACCTTCTTAAATCATGTTTATCCCACTGATGCAACAAATTGAAATTAATAAAGCGTCTTCTAATCATAATAAGGAAAGACTCTTATGGAAATAATTAGATAGATTATAAATTATTTAGAATTACTAAATTTATTTTATGGGTATACCCTAGAAACAGCATGTCGTATAACATTTGTCTGTTTGTGGGATATCCTAGAAAAATGAAGGGTAGTTTATTTGTTAGTCCAAAAGATCGAAGGGTGATTGTTAACACAAACACTAGATTTTCGGAAAAGGACTATGTAATAAATCACAAACCTATGTGTAATTTATTCTGAAGGAAGTAAGAGGGAAAACACAAAGTATTAGTACCAATTATACAAGAGGACATACCACAAGTAAACTGCATCGCGTGTCACATCTGATACACAATTGCGTGCCCTATCGTAGTGGGAGGGTTGTTTTACAACCTGAAAGATTTATGTTTTGGGAGAGTCGTGAGACTGGGTCCCTAGTAAACATAGAATTGACCCATGGATACGACGAAACACTATAAGATAAAAATACGGAATCTTAGCAAACTTCAATAATTTATGAAATGGAATCCTGGGATTTTAAATTAGATCTGGGAGCTTGTAGGACCACTATATGGTGTAAAAGCCGTTGGAAGTGGTCATGCAAAATAAAAGAGGATCATACGGTAAGGTGAAAACCTTGGAAGCAAAGCTTGTTGCGAAAAGGTATACTCAGAAAGAAATGATTCGATTATGAATGAACATGTTCGCTGGTAGCTATTCCTATGTCGATCCGAACTCTTTTATCTATTGCTACTCATATGAAATATGAGGAATATCAAATAGATGTCAAGAAAGCTTTCCTGATTGGAAGTCTTGACGAAAACATCTATGTGAAGCAATCAGAGTAATTCATTGCAAAGGCCTAAGAGCATTTTATGTGTAAACTTAAAAGTGTCCATCGATGGACTAAAACAAGCTTCAAGATCATGAAACATCCGTTTTGATGAGGAAATTCTGGCATGGATTTATTCAATGCGCGGATGTGCATTGTGTATTGAAAAGAGTGACTAAATCGTGGTGGTATTTCTTGTACTGTACGTAGATAATATATTATTCATTGGATACAATGAAAGAGTATTGTCGGGCGTATGGGTATGGTTGATAAAGTAGTATGAAATGAATGACTTAAGAGATGCAAGATATATCCTTGCGATCATGGTGATCACAAGGTAGGATGTCGTGCTTATCTCAAGTTTCATTAATGATACAATCCTTACTCGTTTTAGCATGTGACTTTATCAAAGGAAATGTGTCTTGACACAAAAGCAGTTCCTTATGCTTCGGCGAATAAAGAAGCTTAATATAAGGAATGCTATGCACGAGATTGAATATCTGTTTTACTGAAGGCATGGACATTGAGTATCAAGGTAACTCGAAATAAGAATAATGAACTGTGGTAAGACATATACTTATATACCTGAAAAGGACCAGAAATTATATGTGGACTTATCGAACAGATTCACTGCTTCTTATGGGTTACATATTCAGATTTTTCAAATCAGATAGGGATGACAGTAAATCTACCTTAAAGGTTATATGTTTAATTTTAGGAAGTAGAGTCATAAGATGGAGGAGTGTTATATAGAAATATATTTCGGACTCCACCAGGAAAGATGATAAATTGGAGCATCTGAGGCAGCCAAAATATTTATATGACTCTAGAAACTTCATGATGGACTCCGAAGTGTTTCTAAGTTTGCTCAAGGTTATTACAATTTATTGTGATAATAATGGTGCAGTTGCAAACTTGAAGGAATCAGGAGCCCATAAGACAATTAAACACATGGAGCACGAGTACCACCTGTTACGAGAAATCATATGATGAAGGGAAGATTGATGTCGCCTAGATTACATTGGATAATAACCTTGTAAAATCCTTTTACAAGGACTTTAAAGCGAAAACTTTTAATGGTCGTGTAGTGGGAGTGGGAATCAGATGTATGAAAGAAGACCTGACAGCATAGTCTTTTAGTATAAGTGAGATATTGTTGGATTATATACTAAAAGTCTAGTTTTTTGTATGAACAATGTTATAACAATTTATTTGAAATATGAATCATATGATCAAATGATTGCGTCTTATAATTTATTTATATGTACGATGAAATAGTCCACTTACTTTATACTGTAGATAATATGTTGTGCGACAGCACGCAGAAGATTATATTATTGGTTTCCTTATAATGTATAAACAGATGCTCACAATCGAGATAGACGAGGACTCTTTATCGGGATGGTTGTAGTGTGATTTGGTATTAGTTTGTCTTGACTATAGAATCACATTAGTGCACTTTGTGTGTATTGAGCAGGGCCATTTGAGATTGTTCGATTTATACTGACTATTTAGGAGAACTTAATCTCAGTTATTATGAATGTTCGTGCTTTTAATCCTTATACAATAACCTCGACACGTAAGGCAGTATGTATTTCTTTGATTCATCAATGGACGAGATTTACATATAATTAAATCAATAAACTCGGTGAGTTGGGAAATAGTGTTATATTTATGGTGTGCTGTTGATTGTAGAAGGTATTCGTGTCCTATTTAGGTTGATAATGTCCCCTTGAGGAGCTCATAAGGATTATCATGTAAAACCTGTAGGTGGATTTATTCCGGCATGATAATGAGGTTGAATGGTACTACTCTCGGATGAGATATTAATTATTGGATTTATCAGTAACTTAATTAATTAATGGGCATTGTATATCTTAAACATGAGAATACTAACAGGCTCATAATAAGAAGGAGCCCATAACGTAATTATGGGATTAGAACGGTAGAAAAGTAATAATATTTTTGTGGTATATATTATTATTATTGGACTTAAGTATAAGCTTTGGGCTAAGTCTGGATACTTAAGTCCAATGGAGGCCCAACTCTAATTTCTCCTCCTGATCCCTGCTGTAGCCCATATATAAGTTATCTCAGCTGTTCGGAAACCCTAACTGAAATGTAATTCACACCTAACACTGTTAGGAGGGTGAGGGAACAGCAGATTGAGAAGATCTCGAAGATAACGCCGTCGCCCACATGACGTCGAGATTGGACTTGGGAATACATTTGAAGATCAAAAGGTTGTTTGCTGCTACTGTTTGTCGACTTCCACATTTTTTTTTAAAATTGTGTGGAACTTAGAACTGAAAGTATGATACACCATTAGAAAATCACTGAAGAGAGGATCGTTTTGGCTTGTAGATAACTCAAATCGGAGATTGGATAAGAGAGTTATTCCCAAAATGATAAGGCTGCGCAGGCTGTCGGTGAGAATTCATGTTCTTCTTCAACATACCCTGGTGAAAGGTAATGAGTTTCTATGTTTCATACTTCCACTGATTTAGAAACATATGGAACCCTAACGGTTCACGTTAACCAAATGATCGAACGCCAACAATTGGTATCAGAGCTTCAATTTTGTGGTGAAGCGTGACACGTTGGGCTAGGGTTTATGTGATTATGTGTTTTTATTTGAAATATAATCACATACGATAATTAGGATTTTGTTTTTAATGGAATTAATTCATGGATATTCCTATATGAAAGCCCTTTGTGAATTATCAGCACATGTTTTTGTATCTTCCTTGAATGCGTATTTAGGGTTTAGGGTTCGTGTTCTTCATGTCAATCGTTTCATGAATGAAAACCCTATATGTTCAATCGGACGACAATTTTATTTGTTGGTGATGATCGACGACATGGTGGCTTAGCGACACGGGTTGTCGCTGGTGCAATGCGGTTGACGGAAGGCCACATGGTGTTGTTGCCACCGCACAAACGGTGGTTGAAAGACACAACGATCGCGACTTCGTGAAAACGACGGAGAGACTAGCCTGGCCCTGCATCGCTGTTAGGCTGCCGATCTTGCTGATGACGTGACAACCTGCATCGGTGGTTGTCGCGATCAGTTTTAGCGGTAGGGACCAGCGGGAGGCTGAAGGCTAGAGACTGCTGTACGAAGCTACCGGATGAATCCAGACAGGAGTGTCACAACATCGGCACAACTGAACGGCAGTGGCAAAGTGAGAGCATGGCTGGACGGCGGCATGTCTATGCTGGAGACTGTCGTTGATGTTGCAACTCCAAGAAGCGCAGACGGGAGCCTAATGGGGGGTGAGTCACATGGGATTTCGAGCGAGTCTCAGCGATGTCCTGATCGAGCCACATGTTTTTTTTTCGATCAGGCCTTGGAGATATCTGATCGAATCCCACCTGGTTTCAAGGGGGTCTGACCTTTTTCTGATCGAGTCTGCAGCAGACCAATGACCGGATAGGATGACGTGGCGCTGATGGTGGGATGGCTGTCGTGCGGTGAATCAAGGCTATAACGTGACAACGACGGGCAGTAGAAATTGTGTGAAAGCTGCATGCTTCCTGCGTCGTTGTCACGTGGTTGGTGGTCGCACGGTTGGTACAGGTCAACAATGGAATAGGTGGTGACGGTGGCTGTTGGTTGGGGCTGGGCTGTCGGTAGCGAGCAGTGCTAGTCGACGAATGGCGGCATCGAGGACATGGACGTTGACATGGCAGACGCCAAGTTGCAGCGATTGCATTGAGGTGTGGCGAGCGTGTCGGCAATGCTGTCCCTTGGCGAGTAACAAACATACGGCGCCAGGTATGCTATCAAGTGAGGGACCCACGTAGCTGAGTACCAAGGCGTGCATGAAAGCTCATAAGCGTGTGATGCTGCCGAGCGCTGGAAATCCATGGCATTATGCACACACTTTGACGTGTGGATGGGCGGGCGATGGTGCCCGTTGGCACACATGGAGTGAACGGGTGACGTGAGATTGAGTGCTAGGCTATGTTTGACGATGGCGAGCGGACAACCAGGTATGATGTCAAGCAAGGAATTTGAGGAAAAATCGATAAAAGTCAAACCCCGCATAGTCGCAGCTAATCAATTATATGCTTGTTGGCGAACAACCGAATTCGCTGATATATAACTGCATATAATTGATTTAATTATCTAATTATTGTTATATATGCATGCATGATTCTCTGTGATTTACTGCCTTATGTGCCGTAATAGAAGCATGCTAGGTTGCGTATTATATCTGAATATTATATGCATGTAAAAATCTCGGTGTTAAAATTATAAAGTGGGAGAAGGAATTGGTTAATAATTCCCGCGACTTCCATTATTAGTTTGTTAGCGATGTGAATAAACTTGCGAGTCAGCATTAGAGCCTTTCTCCCAATCGGATGAGTTTATTCATGGGTTGCTGGAACAGACTTCATTAAATAATTATTGTGTGTAATGTGATGCACATGAACTTGCGCGTTGGCTATAGTGCCTTCCTCCCCATCTGATGAGTTTATTTGCGGATCACTGTACAAACTTATAATTGATGACTGTAGGAAGTTATCCGACCGTGTGTGTAGTTCTCTATCTTTAAGGCACATAAGCTTGCGCAATGGACTTAGAGTCAAATAATGGTGTACACTTAGATGCTAATAATATGTATCCTCCCCATCGGAGTCACTGCTGTTATTTGCATGGCTAAAGAAGAACCGACTATTAATTATTTTATCATGAGGTTAGGTTGACAAATGAAATTAATAGATAAAATCTTCTCTTGTAAATGTTCGGGTTTGTATACGTCCACACTATCGTGGCATGCAGACTCACGGTGCTTGAGATGTCGGTGAATTTTATTTTATATTGTTTTGAGGGAATCAATATAAATGGATAAATTCAAAGATTTGATCAGTATATTTTTTGTGATTCTCTGTATTTTTGAATGGTTTTATTTCACTTATTGTTTACTGAAAGAAAATATATTTACTGGTCCAAAATTAGATGATTAGAAAAAAATCTTGGTTTTGATTTTTACTACTTAGGAAAACATATGTGTTCTCACTAAAGATGTCCCATGATGCCTATTTAAGTCTCTAGTGAAGAGATGAGAGGTTCATTGAAATATGATGGTCTCATGCGACTCTTCGGATACGTGAGTAAGTTAGAAAGGCAAGAGGTCATGGTTAATTTGATGAATGAATTGAAAATACTTGGAGTAGGAATTGAAAGGGAAACCTATATTAATTTATTCTTAATAGTTTTCCTAGGTGTTTTGAGTAAGTTCTTCCTGAAATACAAGAGGTTGTATAAGGTGGGAAACTTCTGACAAAACAAGTAGCTAAGGAAATCAATTTTCATCAAAATTTGAACAAGGTTAGAATCTTATTCGCTAATTGTTGAAGCATGATTAGTGATGACAACTACTGACACGTTGTGTGTAGATACCGGAATCTCTAAAAGCCTGCAACTAAGTGATGATGAGATTATTGTATGCATGGATAATGCTACAAGAGTAGTGACTGTTGTAGTGGGAGTTGTTTATTTATCTAGGAATAGGAATAAACGTTTGATTATGAAAAATTGTCTTTACATACGTTTTCATAGAAAGAATTTTTTTTTCAATTTCTATGCATTTATGGATGGACACTCAATTTCATTTAAATGACATGGTCATAGTAATGAAGGATGGATCTATAATCTGTTGTTGTACGTTGGTGACAATTTGTACACTCTTAAATCATGTTTATCCCACGGATGCAACAAATTAAAATTAATAACGCATTTTCTAATCATAATAAGAGAAAGACTCTTATGGAATAGATGATGAATTATTTGGAATTATTAAATTCATTTTATGGGTATACCCTAGAAACAGCATGTCGTATAACGTTTGTCTGTTTGTGGGATATCCTAGAAAAATGAAGGGTGGTTTATTTGTTAGTCCAAAAGATCGAAGGGTGATCGTTAACACAAACACTAGATTTTCGGAAAAGGACTATGTAATAAATCACAAACCTATGTGTAAATTGTTCTGAAGGAAGTGAGAGGGAAAACACAAAGTATTAGTACCAATTGTACAAGAGGACATACCACAAGTAAACTGCATCACGTGTCACCTCTGATACGCAATTGCATGTAGTGCCCTATCGTAATGGGAAGGTTGTTTTGCAACCCGAAAGATTTATATTTTGGGAGAGGATTGAGACTGGGTCCCTAGTAAACATGGAATTGACCCACGGATACGACGAAACACTACAAGATAAAAATGCAGATTCTTAGCAAACTGCAATGATTTATGAAATAGAATCTATAGATTTTAAATTAGATCTGGGAGATTGTAGGACCACTATATGGTGTAAAAGCCGTTGGAAGTGGTCATGCAAAATAAAAGAAGATCATACGGTAAGGTGAAAACCTTGGAAGCAAAGCTTGTTGCGAAAAGATATACTCAAAAAGAAAGGATTCGATTATGAGGGAACCTGTTCGCGGTAGCTATGCCTATGTCGATCCGGACTCTTTTATCTGTTGCTACTCATATGAAATTTGAGGAATAGCAAATAGATGTCAAGACAACTTTCCTGATTGGAAGTCTTGACAAAAACATTTATGTGAAGCAACCAGAGTGGTTCATTGCAAAGGGCTAAGAGCATTTTGTGTGTAAGCTTAATTGTGTACATCGATGGACTAAAGTAAACTTCAAGATCATGAAACATCTGTTTTGATGAGGAAATCCAGACATGTATTTATTCAATGTGCGGATGTGCCTTGTGTATTGAAAAGAGTGATGGAAACGTTGTGGTATATTGGAGATAATGAAAGAGTATTCCCAAACGTGTGTATGGTTGCTAAAGTAGTATGAAATGAAGGACTTATAAGAAGCAAGATTTATCCTTACGATCATAGTGATCACAAGGTAGGATGTCGTGCTTATCTCAAGTTTCATGAAATGATGCAATCCTTACTCGTTTTAGCATGTGACTTTATCAAAGGAAATGTGTCCTGACACAAAAGAAGATAAAGGAGATGGAAGTGGTTCCTTATGCTTCGGCGAATAAGGAAGCTTAATCTAAGGAATGCTATGTTCGAGATCGGATATCTATTTTGCCGAAGGCATGGTCAGTGAGTATCAAGGTACTCCAAAATAAGAATGATGAACTGTGGTAAGGTGTATACTTATGTACCTGTAAAGGACCAGAAATTATATGTGGACTTACCGAATAGATTCACTGCTTCTTATGGGTTACATAGATTCAGATTTTTTAAATCAGATAGGGACGACAGTAAATCAACTTCAAAGGTTATGTGTTTAATTTTAGGAAGTAGAGTCATAAGATGGAGGAGTGTTATATAGAAATATATTTCGGAATCCACAATGGAAAGATGATAAATTGGAGCCTTTGAGGCAGCCAAAGTATTTATATAACTCTAGAAACTTCATGATGGACTTCGAAGTATTTCTAAGTTTGCCCAAGGTTATCACAATTTATTGTGATAATAATGATGCAGTTGCAAACTTGAAGGAATCACGAGCCCATAAGACAATTAAACACATGGAGCGCGAGTACCACCTGTTATGAGAAATCGTATGATGAGGGGAAGATTGATGTCGCCTAGATTGCATTGGATGAAAACCTAGTAAACTTTTTTTTACAAGGACTTTAAAGCGAAAGCTTTTGATGGTCATGTAGTGGGAGTGAGAATCAGATGTATGGCAGAAGACATGACAGCATAGTCTTTTAGTATAATTGGGAGATTGTTGGATTGTATACTAAAAGTCTAGCTTTTTGTATGAACAATGTTATGATAATTTATTTGAAATAAGAATGATATGATCAAATGATTGCGTCTTATAATTTATTTATATGTACGATGCAATAGTCCACTTACTTTATACTGTAGATAATATATTGTGCCACAACACGCGGAAGATCATATTATCGGTTTCCTTATAATGTATAAACAGATGCTCACAATCGAGATAGACGGGGACTCTCTATCGGGATAGTTGTTGTGTGATTTGGTATTAGTTTGTCTTGACTATAGAATCACATTAGTGCACTTTATGTGTATTGAGCAGGACCGCTTGAGATCGTTCGATTTATACTGACTATATAGGAGAACTTGATCTCAGTTATTATGAATATTCGTATTCTTAATCTCTATACAATAACCTCAACACGCAAGGAAATATGTATTTCTTTGATTCATTAATGGATAAGATTTACATGTAATTAAATCAATAAACTCGGTAAGTTTGGAAATAGTGTTGTCTCTATGGTGTGCTGTTGATTGTAGAAGGAATCCGTGTCCTATTTAGGTTGATGATGTCCCCTTGAGGAGCTCATAAGGATTATCATGTAAAACCTGTAGGTGGATTTATTCAGGCATGATAATGAGGTTGAGTGGTACTACTCTCGGATGAGATATTAATTAATGGAGTTGTCAGTAACTTATTTAATTAATGAACATTGTATATCTTAAACATGAGGAGACTAACGGACTCATAATAAGAAGGAGCACATAATGTAATCATGGGATTAGAATGGTAGTGCAGTAATAATATTTGAGTGGTATATATTATTATTATTGGACTTAAGTATGAGCTTTGGGCTAAGCTTGGATACTTAAGCTCAATGGAGGCCCAACTCTAATTTCTCCTCCTGGTCCCTGCTGTAGCCCATATATAAGTTATCTCAGCTTTCTGGAAACCCTAATTGAAAAGTAATTTACGCCTAACACTATGAGAAGGATGAGGGAATAGCAGATTGAGAAGATCTCAAAGATCGTTGCCCACACGACGTCGAGATTGGACTTGGGAATTCAACAGAAGATCGGAAGGTTGTTTGATGCTACTGTTCATCAACTTTCATGATTTTTCTAAAATCTTGTGGAACTTATAACTGAACGTATGATACACCGTTGGAAAACCACTTAAGAGAGGACCATTTTGGTGTATAGATCACTCAAATCGGAGATCGGATGAGAGAATTATGCCTAAAACGGTGAGGCTCCTCAGGCTGCCGGCGAGAATTCATGTTCTTCTTCAATATACCCTGGTGAAAGGTAATAAGTTTCTATGTTTCTTGCTTTCGCTGATTTATAAACGTATGGAACCCTAACGGTTCACGTTAACCAAATGATCGAACGCCAATAGGATCTTCCTCGGCAATTGGGGGAAATTCTTCCTCAATGCTTTTTTCGGGATCTGATGTCTCGGCCGAGGCTCTCTTGGGCGCTAAGTGAATGACGAGGAGTTAAAACTGTGGGTCGTGGTAGCTTGCGCCGTAAGAACCTTACTTAAAAGAACACTCACAGGTCCTTTGTAGGTCCCCTTGGATGGTGCCTACCCGTTCATCTGCCGTAGTGAATTTGAGGCACTAGTGCAGCGTAGATGGCACGGACCAGAACTCGTGGATGAAAGGTTGTCCAAAAATGCAGTTGTAGGATGAGGGGATATCCACGACTTTGAAAGGGACCATTCTGTATATCCGGAGTGTCTGGTCTTTGTCCGTCAGCAGGATAGCTATTTCAGCCTCCATTATGGGCTTAGTGATCGAGTTTCTGAATTCTTGGATCTCGTCCTAATAGGGGGAGGTTTTATGTACGCTTGTCCCACTTATGATGTCGAACGCTTAACGAAAAATGACATTGGCTTACGTTCATGTGTCCACTAAGCACCGGTGGGCTAAGGACCTAGAGATGTTGGCTTCGATCACTAGTGGGTCTGTGTGTGGCATCCTGATGCTTTGGGCATCCTTTTTGAAAAAGATTATATCGGCTTCGTTAGGTCCTCCGGCCAGGATTGGTCTGGATAGATGATGGATATTCTAGAGCTCGCGGAGTTCGGCTTTCCTTTTTCTATTTGATACCTGAGGGATCACTTGGGCCGTTCCTATATAAGTGCTCTCCATCATAAAAACCGTACAATGATTTGGGGAAGGAGGATATTTTCCCTCGTCTCCCGATGACTCTTCCAAATGTTTTGTGCTGTTCTGTGTCCCTCACTTGTGGAATGAGGTGGTTGTTGCCTGACTGCTTCTTGGGACTCCGGATTAATTTTTCTAGCTTGCCTACCTCGTATAATCGTCAGAGTTCTGCCAGGAGGTCGAGGCATTTATTGGTATCATGACCCACCGATCAGTGATATTTACAAAAATTTCTCTTGTTAAGGTGGGTGGGGTCTGCCTGCATCTTGGGGGCTGGCTTAAGCAGGTTGTCATTTTGGATTCTCCGAAGACCTCCTCAGGGGTCAGATTGAGTACCTTATCTAGTTCTTTTATCTGATCTTCTTTTAAGAAAGATTTGAAGGATGATGGGGTTTTATAAGCCTTGTCATTCTTCTTCTTCTTCTTCTTTTCCCCATCTCTATGCTCCTCTTTGATTTTTCGCAATTCCTCGAGGATTTGTTTGCTATGAATTTGGGTTGTGCCATGAACGCCGCGTACGAGGAGGGTAATTTTTGCTGGCACGTTGTCCACAAAGTGGAACCCGAGCAGAGTGCCGCTGCTGCCAGGATGGTGTATGTCTCGTCAGATATTTCTTCGGCATTAGCCCGCTGCTCGTTGAACCTCTGGATTAAATCTTTCAAAGATTCTTTCGCCCCTTGCCTCATGTAAGCCATCTTCTGCTTGGGTTCTTTGCCACGGCCGAGGTGGGCGAAATGAGAAGAGAAAGATGCTGCCAACTGGAGCCACGAATCAATGGAATTCGCTGGGAGCGCAGTGAACCAGGATTGTGCCTTGTCTCCTAAAGTTAGGGAGAATATTTTGCACCTCCCGACATATATGTTCAGGTGGGTGGTGGGATTAGAATCCCCGTTATATGGGGGTATTTGGGGAAGTCTGATTTTAGAGTGGGATGGTGTATTAAGGATTCTATAAGAAAAAGGCGTTCGGCCTTCGCCTAGCTCGAGCTGATCAAAACCAGGTTCGGCCGGCCTCTTGCGTAATTCTCCCAACTGTTCCCGTAAGGTAGCGGTCTCTCGTTCCACGAAGCGACAACATCTTGCTATGTAATATCACATTTATATAATATATATTATATATATATGTATAAGAAATAATAAATAAATGTGTATATATATATATATATATATATATATATATATATATATATATATATATATAATTTTATTCATTATAAGCACATGTCCAATAATTTGAATAAGAATAAGTTACTATGTAAAACTTGTCTCTCAAGTTTATCTACCTATTTAATTAACGAATGAAGACAAATAGAGTGGAGGAGCTTAACAGTCGACCTTCATATCCATACTAACAGGTCTGTTTTTTTATTTTATTATTTTTTCTTCTTTTTTCCAGATGATTATTTATTACAAAAACAATCTCTAAGTACACAATTTCTCCCATTTCGTTATCACACACACTCACTCACGTATACTGTATACATATACACATATATAAACTTCTTCTTTTTCCTCATTCTGTTAATATATAAGATATTCATCTTGTGATTTATTCTTATCATGTTACATGTCAAAATGATCGTCCCGATGCATAGATTTCAAATATATAATTTTTTTTGTGAAATTGACACGACCCACCTTACACAACTTATAATTCAAATACTATTTAACATAAACATCATCATTATAAAACCTACATATAATTTTTTTTCACATAATATGTTTATAACCAACACCATCACACCAGTTCAACATACGTAACCGGTTTCTGATACCACTTCAAACCAGACAAACTCATAACAATACTTATTATATTACATAACAGAATATCAGCGGAAACAAAATAAACCTACAGCCTAGCCCAACAGGTCGTCATCTATGTACATCCGCTCAAAACCCTGTAGGAGCTCCACAGCTTGCACAGTCACATCACATACTCAATCATCAACAGACTCACCTACAATGCATAAACTTGTGAGACAAAATCTCAGTAAATCATGCATGTTAGTGCATGAAAATGTATTTAGTTCTCTATCGCATATTTTCTAATCTTTCTAGTTGATCTCTTTTATTTTAAAAACTGTTCACGTTGCGGGAACCCCCATGACAAACTTATGATATGCACCCCAAATGAGCTCAATAGACACACTTAGCGTCGGATTGATTTCGATCCCTGAATATAATGCCAGAAATGATTTTTTCGAACCCTGGCAGAGTGTTGGGGATGATTTTTTCGAAGCCCTAATAAAGTGTCGGGAATAATTTTTCCGAACCCTGACAGAGATGCATATATAGTAGCCGCACACACCATTAGTATCTTATTAATTCTGAGAAAAATACTTTTCATGTTTATGCATGGTATGCACCTAAACAATTAAATGTGCATCACAAACCATTTACAATATCAATATCAACATTTAATCACAATAAAACAACAATTTAACTTCAATTCGAACAGATCCACTTTTGGAATAACAACTTCACCTCGAATCTCACAGATCCTTATAATCAATATCTTCTCAAGCCATACAAATATATTTTCAACAGTTTCCAATCACACAGATCTATATAGGACAATGATATTATTTCAAATCACATAGATCCACAACTTGTATCGCAAAATTATCACAAATAATTTACAAATAATAGTGTTGATTATGAACCCTACTTTCTCCAAATCACATAAATCCACAGCATGTATAACAAATTAATCTCAAATAATTCATATCGTAATTAAACTAATTACAAATAATCCATAACATAATTATCACATATTAATCACAAATAATTCACAAACAGCATGTTTATGCATTGTAATTGGACTTCTACTTACCTGGACACCTAATAGTGATAATAGTATAGATCTCGTGAAGAACTGCAACTAATCCCTTCTGTTCCGGCACACACGCACATCTTCTCTTCTTTCTTCCTCTCTCTCTTTCTTTTTTTTTCTCTCTCTCTCTCTCTCTTTCTATCCCTCTCTTTCTCTCTTTCTTTTCCTTTTTTTCTCGCAGTTAATCTCCTGAATGGGGTATCAACTCCACCACTTGCCCCCTTATATATATGTGAAATTGGGGTGAGTCGGTTTAATCCACCGCTCCCCCAACCAATCAAATTTCTTCTTCTTCTTCTTATTATTATAGTTATTATCCATTACGAATATATGTGCAATACTTAATAACTAAGATATGATATATTTATAAATTAATACACATACGTGTACATTTTTCTTATCACTATTATTATTACGAGAACACATGTGATACTTAATAATTAAGAAATAATATATTTATACTCATAAAATAATTGTATTATATATATATATATCCAAATAATTGCACGTAAATATTTATGCACCCATATATTCACATATTGTCGCCATGTTTATCACGTATGTCTCAAATAAAATGTAAAGATAATTACAATGTAAAAATAATTATCACATAATTGCCACATAATTATCACATAATTATAAAATGCACATAACACCAATTAAATTATATTGGCACATGAGTAGTGAGAAGCTCGGGTATCACATCCTCCCCACCTTATAAGAATTCCGTCCTCGATTACTTATCTGAAGAGTTCTGGATACTTAGCCATCATCTTATCCTCTCTTTCCCAAGTAGCCTCCTCAACTAATTGGTTCCTCCATAACACTTTAACTAACTGTATCTCTTTATTTCTGAGCTTCTTTACTTCTCGCCGCAAGATCTCAACTGGTATTTCCTCATAACTCAAATTTTCTTTCAACTCAACTGGTTCCTGCCTGAGAATGTGAGTTGGATTCGAAACATACTTTCTCAACACAGACACATAAAACACGTCATGTACTCTAGACATCGATGCTGGCAACTCCAACTTATAGGCAACGCTGCCAACTCTCTCAATGATAGTGAATGGACCAACATATCTTGGACTGAGCTTCCCTTTCTTTCCAAACCGCATTATCCCCTTCATTGGAGATACTTTCAAGAATACCTGATCACCCACTTCAAATTCTAACTCTCTTCTCCATTTGTCTGCATAACTCTTTTGCTGATCCGAGCGACTTTCATCTTCTTTCGAATACAGGTAACAGCTTCTGACATTTCACGAATCAAGTCTGGACCCAAAAGTTTCCTCTCTCCAACTTCATCCCAATGTACTGGAGATCTACACTTTCTCGATAGTAGACTGATAACTATTATTGTACGAGAACTCTATCAAAGGCAAAAATTTTACTCCATTGACCTTGAAAATCCAACACACATGCTCTGAGCATATCCTCCAAGATTTGTATTGCACACTCTGATTGACCATCTGTCTGTGGATGTAATACTGTGCTGAAAGATAATTGTGTCCCCAACGCCTTATGTAAACTCTTCCAGAAAGTAGACAAGAATCTCGTATCTCTGTCTGACACAATGGTAAGTGGTACTCCATGGAGCCTGACAATCTCTTGTATATATAGCTGGGCATAACGATCCATGGAATGCGTAGAGCTAATAAGAAGAAAATGAGCTGACTTAGTCAATCGATCCACGATAACCCAAATGGCATCGTGACCTTTCACTGGCCAAACATTGCTCCACATATCGAGCAACATCTCTCTTCATCCCTGGCCACAATAATGTGACTTCAAATCTCTATACATCTTAGTAGCTCCTGGATGTACAGAGTACGGTGTTGAATGAGCTTCCACCATCACTTCTTTCCGAATGTCATCCACTTCAGGTAGACATAATCGACCTCCATAACGAATCACGCCATCATCTCTTAATTGGAAGTCAGAAGACTTTTCAGAGCTGATATCATTCTTTATCTTTTCAAACAACTTATCCTCTTGTTGGCCCTGTCGAATCTTATCTATCAAAGTTGGTCGAAGTGTCAGAGCTGCCATCCTTGCTTCCAACGATCTTTCCTGAATGATCTCCACACCCATCCTTTGCAAATCAAGCAACTCTGGTTTCTGATTTATGGTCATAGCAGCTACACTCTGTATTGCCTTTCGGCTCAATGCATTAGCAACCACATTGGCTTTTCCCGGATGATAATTGATAACACAGTCGTAATCCTTCACCAATTCCAACCATCTTCTTTGTCTCATATTCAACTCTTTCTGAGTGAAAAAGTACTTCAAACTCTTATGATCAGTATAGATTTCACAACGTTCCCCATACAGATAATGCCTCCAAATCTTGAGTGAAAACACCACTGCGGCTAACTCTAAATCATGAGTTGGGTAATTCTTCTCATACTCCCTTAACTGTCTGGATGCATACGCTATCACTTTCCCATTCTGCATCAATACACGCCCAAGACCATTCTTTGAAGCATCACTGTAAACCTTGAAGTTTCCTGTCTCTATAGGAATAGTTAAGATAGGTGCTGATGTCAACTGTCTCTTCAATTCTTGGAAACTTTGTTCACATGCCTCCATCCATGTGAACTTCACTTTCTTCCTGGTCAACTGTGTTAATGGTGAAGCAATATTAGAAAATCCTTCAACAAACCTTCGATAATATCCCGCCAATCCAAAAAAGCTACGAACCTCAGTGAGATTTGAGGGTTGTGGCCAATCATAGATTGCTTTTACTTTACCTGGATCCACTGAAATTCCTTCTCCTGATACTACGAATGAGCTCAATGGGGATGATTTTTTCTTAACCCCGAATATAGTGCTGATAACGATTTTTTCGAACCCTGGCAGAGTGTTGGAGATGATTTTTCTGAACCACGAATAAAGTATTGGGAATGATTTTTCCGAACCCAGAATAAAGTATCGGGAATATTTTTTCCGAACCCTGACAGAGATGCATATATAGTGGCAGCACACACCATTAGTATCTTATTAATTTTGGAGAAAACATTTTTCATGTTTATGCATGGTATGCAACCATAGCAATTAAATATGTATCATAAGCCATTCACGATATCAATATCAACATTTAATCACAAATAAAACAACAACTTAACTTCAATTCACACATATCTACTTCTTGAATAACAACTTCACCTCAATCACATAGATCCATTTATAGAATAACAACTTCACCTTGGATCACACGGATCCCTTTTTGGAATAACAACTTCATCTCGGATCATATAGATCCTTATAGCCAATATCTTCTCAAACCATACGGATATATTTTCAACAGTTTCCAATCACACAGATCTATATAGGACAATGATATTATTTAAAATCAAATAAATCCACAACTTGTATTGCAAATTTATCACAAATAATTTATAAATAATATTGTTGAATATGAACCTTACTTTTCCCAAATCACATAAATCTACAGCTTATATCACAAATTAATCCAGAATAATTCATAACGTAATTAAACTAATTACAAATAATCCATAGCATAATTATCACATATTAATCACAAATAATTCATAAACAGCATATTTATGCATTATAGTTGGACTTCTACTTACCTGAACTCCAAATAGTGATAGTACTATAAATCTCGTGAAGAACTATAACTAATTCATTCCTTTCGTTCCGACACGCTCCCTCTTTCTCTCTTCCTTTCTCTTTCTCTCTCTCCTTTCTTTCTTTTTTCTCTCTCTCTTCTTTTTTTTCTTCGAATTCTTCCGAATGGGTTATCACCCCCTAACAACTCTCAATATATACTAAGCGATGGGTTGAGGCGGTGAATCACCGTCTCCAAAAACCAATTAGATTTTATTTTTTTCAACTCTTAGCCACAAATGGATTAATCACCCTTATAACAAGTACACGTATGGTGGAGGTGGACTACCACCGCTACCACCTCTTACTATTAATAGTAAATGGTTATTATTATTATTATTATTATTATCCATTCTTGATTTACGTGCAATATTTAATAATTAAGATATGATACATTTATAAATTAATACAAATACGTGTACATTTTCTTACCACTATTATTATTACGAGAACACGTGTGATACTTAATAATTAAGAAATAATAATAAAATAATTTAATTATATATATTCAAATTAATGCATGTAAATATTTATGCACATATGTCTCAAATAAAATTGTAAAGACAGATAAAATGTATAAACAATTGTCACAAAATTGCTACATAATTATCACATAATTGTCATATAATTTTAAAAATGCACATGACAAAAATTAATTATATTGGCACATGGTAGTGAGAAGCTCGGGTATCACAGGGGGCCATTCGGCGCATCAGGGTGACTCTTCCCTGTTCGGCCAAGGGTTGGAGCCCCATCTGGTCCTTCGAAACTTAGGGATCTGTTGACCCTAAGTTGAACCGAGTGTTTCTCTTTCAAGGTGTTAAGTAGATCGAAGTACCATTGCCGGTACTC
The DNA here is from genome assembly GCA_023678885.1 of Pogostemon cablin. Taxonomy (NCBI): domain Eukaryota; kingdom Viridiplantae; phylum Streptophyta; class Magnoliopsida; order Lamiales; family Lamiaceae; genus Pogostemon; species Pogostemon cablin. The sequence goes on from CM042962.1 coordinate 24,460,041, forward strand.
GTCTTCTTTATCGGCGCACGGATCCTCATTGGATAGGATTCTTTTCTTCGTGGTAGGTGGCAGAGAGTCTTTGGTGGCTTCTCGGCCAACTGACCTACTAGGGGTTTGTGCGTTTGATTCATTCATAATGTGACGAGATCTGCGGACGCCCTTCCTCTAGTGCCAAATGTTGATAACGAGTCTTTGGAGATGACGTTGTAATTATGTGGCTGTGACTTTTACTCGACTAATCAAACATAAGGGACAAGAGAGAGAAGAGACTAGACTTCTTCCTAGCACTTGTTCTCTGGGAGGGAAAGTGTTCGCTCTTTATTAGCAAGGACAATAGTACAGAGCTCGAGGAGATATCCCTCATTGGGACTTTGGCCCCTTATTTATAGGGGATAGCATGGTTACATTTAAGAGGGTGGACCCCATGGGATTTAAATGAAGGATTCTCTGCGAGGCTTCTGATTGGTGGGTTTCTATACCGCAAATGGTATCGCGTTTTTCTGGTGGGTGGCTCTAAGGCCGGCGGGCTCCCTTAGTAGAAATGGGTTTTTCTGATTGGGCTTCCTGCAAATTTGGGCTTTGGTTGTTATTTAATGGGTTGTGTCAATTTGCCCATCCACAATACTTAAATAAGAAAAAACGATTGATTGATATCGTTCAATATTGCCAGATTTAAATTTTATTCTGAGAAGGGGCCATATCACTATAATGATGATATATACTCCCTCCGTTCGGATTCGAGGGTGTTATTTGCTTTTGGGAACGGAGATTAAGAAGTATTGTTATTTAATATGTAGTGAGCAGTTGTATTAGTGGAGGTGTGAGTCCCATTTTTTAGTTTTATTAGTAGGTGTGTGTGGATAAAAAAAGAAATGAGACCCTTGAGGAGGAACGCCCAAAATTAAAAAAATGATACCTTTAAAAGCGGACGGAGGGAGTACTATATTAGAATTAAGAAAAGTAGCCGAAAAAACATAACTTGAGTAGAACTTTTAAGGGCAAAGGGTCACTTCAGCCCCTCATCTTTTTACTCAAGATCAAATAAGCCCCTAACTTTTTTTTATTTGTTTAAGCCCCTATCCTTATTACATTGGATCAATTTAGCCCTTTATCTCTTTTCAATAGAGGGCAAAGGTTATCAAACCCCTTCATCTTACTCCTCTCCATCAAATGAGCCCCTCATTTAACTTTATTATTATTATTATTATTATTATTATTATTATTATTATTATTATTATTATTATTATTATTATTATTATTATTATTATTATTATTATTTTCTAAACAATTACCTTTTCAATCAAATGTCACTTATTCAGAACAACAAAAATGTCACTTATTAGAACAATAAAAATAATGATAGTTCTGACACTCCCAGCACCGTTTTTTTTAAATAATAATAATAATAATATTATATATATATATATATATATATATATATATATATATATATAATACAAGCACATTATTTTATTCCATTCTATTACATTAATAAATCACATTTTGCAAAATCGCTTTTTTTAAAAGGAAATTATTTAAATTCATCATTCATTACTTTAAAATAAACATATTAAAATTACTTTAAAATATTATAATAATAAATGTGAGGCGAAAATTATTATTTAAAAATTTTAAATTATAATGTAAGATAAACATAATATAACAATTAAAAAAATTCAAATTAAATATTTTTTTTAATAAAATAGTGCAATAAAACGGATATTAATTTTCTTGATCAAGTTATTTTTTTAAAAAAATATTACCACCTCATATTATATTTCATGAATTGTTCGAGCTTGAAATAAATTAGTTGATGATTATCACTTTTTATTAATTACGTATTGCTTTATGTTAAAAATATTTTTATTTTTATTTTTTCTACAAATTGTTTATAAACTAATTTAATTGAATTATTATCATTTTATCTTTGATTAGATATCACATTTTTTAAACATATTAATACTTTTTACTATCCGTCATATGAATTGCTAATGAAATAATTTAATTGGATGCATGATTATCACTTTTCTTTAATTGAGTATTTTTTATTAAGAATATATTATCACTTTTTATTCATCATATAAATTATTTATGAAATATTCATTAATCATAATTATCACATTTTTTATCATGTATTACTTTTTATTAAAAATATTTTTACTATTATTCTTACTGCATTTTATCTTTTATACGAATTATTCATGAGATATTATTTTACATTTAATTTTCATAATCTATATTTTTAAAAAAATTATACTATGTATATACGGTAAATAATTTAAAATAAAAAAAAGTTAAAACAGAAAAAAGAAACAACAACCAGTTTTACATTGGTTATTAAAATAATAAATAATAATAATAAATTAAATTAAAAAAAAAAGAGGATTAAATTAACAATTAAAAAAAAAGGAAAGAAAGTTATAGAAAAATGCAGTTGGACATAAAAAAAATAGGTGTGAATGTTTTAAGTTTAATGTATGGATAGATAGAGGGTATATTTGATATAAAATAACTAAAATAATAGATGAAGGGTTTAGTTGTTATAATGGTATAAAATGAAGGGTTTTATTGATCCTTTTGAGAAAAGATAAGGGTTCAACTGATCCAATTTAATAAGTGTGAGGGCTTTGACAAACAAAATATAAGATTAGGGGCTCATGTGATATTGAGGGATAAGATGAGGGGCCAAATTGATCTTTTCCCCAACTTTTAAATATGGGGCCTATACCTTGCTTTAATCATATATGAATTTAGATTTACTAAAATATTTTTAGGCCACGGCTATTCGCACACACTATTTTACCACATATACCCATTTATATTCACACATACTAAAATTATATACACACATATAAAAGACTAAAATACCCTTAATTTAATAAATCCACACATCCACTCCATTCATCCCCTCAAACTAAAACACATACATCCACCATCAAAAAAAAGGGAGAGAGAAAGAAAGGGAAAAGAAACACACACCCACATGAAGAAGGAGAAAGAAAAAAGAAGAGAAAGAGAATAAGAGGAAGAAGAGAAGAAGTTCATTCCTTCCAATTATTTTTTAAATTCTAGGGTTCTAGTTTTAGGGTTCAAATTAAACCAAATAAGTTGTATTTTGTTTAGGAAAGGTTGTGGATAGCATGATTGTTCGTTTTGTAAGGAAAATCGAACTGGACAGTGAGTGTCGGAAAAAAAAAGATCACATATATTCGATCCTGGTCTGCCATGAATTTGAAGTTTTCTCGGTCGACGATGGACAAATTTTATGGATATGTTCAATAAGTCCTGGTCGAAAATAATGCAAATTTTTGGTCGAGACCGGTCGAACACAATGCAAATTTTTGGCCGGGACTCGAACACAATGCAAATTTTCACTGGTCGAACAATTTACATTTCGTTGGTCCCGATTGGTCAAACAGCCTGACGTCGAGGAAAAAAACCCGCAAAAAATAATATTTTAATCAGTTTAAATGTATAAATATACATACATTTAGGTTCTTAAAAGTATTTCTCTTGACATTATGTCCGTTTGAGCAAATGAGAGGATTTATAGGGTGTGAGAAAAATAAAGGTTCTTCACAATAATGTTGGAGAAGGGGTTGGTAGATATTTTGGTTTGGAATAAAGTGTGGGGGATTTTAATGTGAAGATGATGGTGTGTGTATTTATGATTTGGTGAAATATTAATGTGAACTAGTAATACACCCGCGCGATGCGCGAAAAAATATTAGTATGTATAAATTATTGTATAAAATTTTATAATAATAATAATAATATATAAATGTCATAAAAAAGTTTTATGCGAGATCTTATAACTTATGTAGGATGAGTTAAAGTGTTATGGTTATATAAAAAAAATAGATTTATTGATAGTTAATGGAGTATATTATTCCATTTGTTTTTTAGTATGACGAATGTTACATTAATTAAAATATATTTTTATGTTGTTGGAATTCGAAGAAGAAAGCTGGTGTTCAGAAGTGAAATGATGTATATTTATTTTCTCGTTAAGAATTTTAAATTAATAGGAACTTAATAGAGCATGATGGAGTTGAGTGAATTAGAATATCATTATCTCTACTATAATGATAAGTCTCAATTCCGCCTTCACATAACAAAATTTACTGCTTTTCTCTTATCCAATTTTTGTGAGTAAATTTTTATTCAATAAAAAATTTTGATTAAAAATTATTTAAAATATAATAGTAGATGTGTATTTTGAATCAGTCTATTTATATTAATTTTATCATGATATTGGATATTATTAGGATGATGTTTTCTTTGTATGGATTCTAATGGTCTTACGGATAAAAATTAATAGTTTTTATAATAAAAAGTGATACTTAAACAATAATAAAAAATAATAATGCTTATTTATAGAATAAATGAAAGTGGTAATATTTTATAGCAAAATTAATAATTATTTTAAAAAAGTGTAAAGTTGTAAAGTAAGATGATTTCACACAAAACTTGTCCATAATAATTATTAATATTACTTTCCAATTATATGTTATAATAATTATAATAATAATAATAACATATTAACTTTAAATATCGATAATTAATTTATCAAATCAAATAAATATTCATTATATAAAATAATATATAAAAATCATTTAAATTAATATTATGCTTTCACTATCATGATTGCAAGATAAAAACATCTTAAAGATTATAGTATTAAAATTTAGAGTTTAACTGTTGTTCATCTGGTGTACCAATACACTTAGACGATTTTAAACGTTAAGATTAAATTTTAATTAAATCTCCACCATTAAATAAATAACATAGTTAAAATTTTTAATAAATAACTACCCATTATTTTTAATTCCGCTTTTCTTTATATGTTTTCTTACCCGATGCTTATTTTTGCAACACTGACGATACTTATTTTTGCAACATTGAATTCACGAATCAATATATTTCAGTTATTATATATATATATATATATATATATATATATATATATATATATATATATATATATATATATATATATTTCCTTACCCGATACTTATTTTCTTTATATGATTTTTTCCTATACTTATTTTCTTGGGAATATTGATAAATTTTGTAATATTCTTAAAAGAGTTTCTTTCCTAATGAGCAAAATTCAAAAGTTCTTTTTCATGTTAGCTATATTATTTCTTCCCAAATTAAATTATCAATATTTCTCCCTCATTTCATTTATCTGTCATATTCTTCCCATATTTATTCAACATATACGAATTAAATTATTTCTTCACTACAAATAGATTCAACATACATGAATTAAAGTATTTCTTCTATCTCACGCTCTTTTCTGTCCCTCTCTCCATCCTCCTTCAATGAACACGCTCTTTTCTGCTCCTCTCTCCATCCTCCTTCACATCACCTGCACTACCATCGGCACAGTCCTCCTTAACATCACCTGCACTACCATCGGCACAACCCAAGTGTGGTCCTCTTTGTTTCCCCTACGCCGTCACTATCATCGTGTCATTTATTTCGCTATCGTTCTGTCAATATTTTTCTATGCTTTTATATATATATATATATATATATATATATATATATATATATATATATATATATATATATATATATATATATATATATAGGAAGATGTTTCTTCTACTCTTCTCGTAGAAGACTTAATATATAATATTATATTGTGGCTTCTCTAATACACCACTATTATACATGTTTATATAGGTAGATATTTTAGATTATTATATATTGGATTAATTGATTATGATTAGATTATATTTGTGTTTATTAATTATAGATACGTGTATTTACAACCTAATTATTAATAAATACATTAATCTAATATAATTACTACGGGATACATAACGATTTTTTTCTCCCAACATTATCCTTGTTCACAACGTTTAATATTCAATATTTATACAGAACAATAATTTCGTTGAACATCGATGTACACTATTATTATAGTTATCACTCGAGATTTTAGGAGAGGGAATTTAGGAAAAAAAATTGTTTTCCTAATTCTCTCTGCTGTCACTTTCTTTTATTCTTCTCTCTAAATGCACATTGATGTACATATTTTGAAAGAAATAATTTAGGAAAAAATAGTTTTCTTAATTAAAGAATTCAACAAATTCAAAAGTTAATAATAAAAACAATAATAATGATAATCTTATATTAAGAATTATTATGTAAGCATGATAATTTTAATATTTCAATATTATATCACTTTAATTTATTATATTTTAATGAATACTCATTTACTAATATTACTTATGCAAATTTGTAAATTTATTTTTTTATAAAAAGTGGAGTAGTAAAATTCAATAGATAAAATCAAATCTATTCATTTGTCAAGAATTGACACCTATCATTTTTTTTTTCTTATTCTTTCTTAGATTTCCATACATATTTTCTCCCATATTAGGAGCATTTTGGCGGCATCTTCTCCTGCACGCCACTATTGTGTTAATATGAATGGTGTACCCCACCGTTAAGGCTCCCACCGCCCCTACCATGGGGCCAAATTCATGCCAAAGGCAGGATTCGAACCCCCACCCTGCAACTGCCAAGTTCAGTTGGAACGCCTTTCCACCCTCCCCTCTACCATTTGAGATATGCCCTGGGGGCACTATTGTGTTATTATGTATATATAGATTGTGAGGTGTGTGTATATACCATTTGTGTATAGTGTTGTAAGTGTGGTATATAAGTTTTAGGGGTATTTCAGTAATTTAATATTTAAATTTATTATTTAAAAAATGAAATGGATGTATAGTAATAAAATGGGGTGTGCGAATAGCTCGCCGCTATATTTTTATTCATAAACCGATACATGTACATGTTTAAAATATGGGTCAGTTATTATAAGTTACATTGAATCATACATTCTAAAAATTTTATTACCAAGTAATTATAATATAGACAAACACTTATTTAAATTGAGTTTACATACATTAATATATAAACCTTGTTACTTTTTAGTATATAAAAAATTACCCTTTAACACATAAATTGTTATTCTTTTAAATTAAAAATATTACTCTTCAAATTCTTGTAAATCCTGATTTATCGATTACTTTTTAGCACATGAAAAATTACTCTTTAGAGACATGAATTATTACTCTTTTATATAAAATTATGGGCAATTCTTAGCTGACCTGGGCTCAACATGACCAAGGTCAACACATGTTGCAGGTTAAGGGTCCACCACTTATTTGTAATACGGAGTATATTTTATTTAATATCTTATTCTTTTACTTTATTAATTATTACTATTCATGTACTGTTGTGTACCCTTTTTTTTCTTTATTAATAAAAAATAGGCAAAGACTTGGGTGAGACTGTCTCACGGATCCCCTTATGTGAGACGGATCACCCATTAACATATTAATTATATTTTAAGGGTCTTTTTGGTTGTAGTCAAATTAGAAAATTGAAAATTTAATTATAAAATACATTAATTATGTCTTATATAATTTTTTTTGTATATATATAATGTTATTTTTAAATTATATTTTTATTATTAAAAATTTTATTAATTTAAATTTATTATTTATTTAATTTATTTTTTTATTTAAATATTATAAATTTATAAAATGTGATACTCAATTGATGAAAAATGATAATAGTGTTGTGAACTATTATATGAATAATTTATAATTGATAAATTATTGATGCTTATTCAATAAATAATAATAATAATAATAAATATATACATGAAATTTGTAGGACATTCGAGAAAGATAAAGAAGTGACAGGAAGAGTTGTGATAACTCTAGAAATATGGATAAACATTAGATAGTAAAAGGACGGTGACATTATCTAGAATAATCAGGATGACACACATCCACCGTCATTTCTATTCCTATAAATAGGATGGTATGCTGTACATTTTAATGTAAGAAAGTGAAAACCAAATTTACTACTATTCCCAATATTAAAGTCTGCTCCACTTCAAATACTAATCTACTCTCATATTTCACTCAACCTCTTATCCTAAATATTTTCTACAAAATTACCTCACGTCACTACTATTCAACACTAACCCAATTCCTCTATATTTTAAATACCAAAAGTGGTATCAGAGCCCGGTTAGTTCATTAACTAGGTTAAAATAAGTTTTCGCAAATTACTAACCAAAACTTTCAATACACTACCTAAACCATTTCTAAACCCCAAAAAATGTCCTCTCTATCCAATAACCACCAAATCTCAATCCCAACCTTTTCAGGTGAAGGATACAACTATTGGGCCATCAAAATGAAGACATATTTTATGTCTCAAGGCCTATGGGAGATCGTCGACAAGGGGTACACTATCCCCGTAGATATATCATCCTTGTCTAGTACAGACAAAGAAAAACTAGACAAAAACACGGAGAAGGACAACTTGGCGCTTTATATTCTACAAATGGTTGTGGCGGAGTCTCTATTTCCAAGGATCAGTGGAGCGAAGACATCCAAGGAGGCCTGAGATATTCTAAAGGATGAATATCAAGGAAGTGACAAGGTACGAAATCTAAAACTCCAAACTCTTAGGAGAGATTTCGTAAATATGAAAATGAAAGAATTTGAGACCGTAAAAGATTACTACACTCAACTAAGAGAAGTAGTAAATCAACTAAAATCTTATGGGGAAGATATGACAGATAAGAAAATAGTAGAAAAGATTTTAATATCTCTCCCTACTAAATACAATCCAATAGTCACTACTATAGAAGAGACTAAAGATATAGAAAATTGGCAGTGACAGATTTATTGGGTTCTTTAGAAGCATATGAGAAAGACTGAGCATAAATGAAGGTGAAAATATGGAAAATGCTTTTCAGTCTAAACTAAAAATACGGTCTCAGAATTCTAAAATCGGGGGGAGAAAAATTGGAGAAAACAACAATAATAGGAAAGAAAAATATTCCCCATGTGGAGTTTGTAAAAGAACCAATCATCTTGAAAAGATTGTTGGTACTAAGGTAAACCACAATGCAAAAGTTGTGGGAGATTTGGACATCTGGAGAAAAATTGTCGCTCCAAGAAAGGTCACCAGGCCAACTACTCTGAAGAAAGAGAAGATGTAGATAATCTCTTCTATGCGAACCATGTCGCATCAGAAGTGAAAAACGATACGTGGTACGTAGACAGTGGGTGCAGCAACCACATGACTGGAGATGAGAAGATCTTTCAAAATGTTGACAAAAATATCAAATCTCAAGTGAAGCTGGGCAACGGAGACCTGGTGGAAGTTGAAGGAAAAGGCACGATAGCTGTCAACACAAGGAGAGGTACGCGGTACATCCATGATGTGCTATTGGTACCAAAACTACGCACTAATCTGCTAAGCGTGGGTCAAATGATAGAGAAAGGATACTCTCTAGTATTCAAAAATGACTCATGCACCATTTATGACAAGACGAACAAAAATCAAGTGATCGCTGAAGTCAAATGCAGCATCAAAGGAACTTTCCAATCCAATGGAGCTATGTGGAGACAGCACTAAATGCCTAAGAAGATCAATCCTGGCTATAGCACCGGAGGTTCGGGCACTTCACTTCTACGGGCTAAAACTACTTCAACAAAAGAATATGATGAGAGATCTTCCACAAATCCAACAAAAGAAGGATATATGCGAAAAATGCATGGAAGGAAAGCAGCACAGGAAGCCGTTTCCATCAGGACAAGCATGGCGAGTCAAACAAGCTTTGGAGCTGGTACATACAGACGTATGCGGGCCAATGAGGACGCCAACATTCGAGAAGAACAAGTACTTCATTCTCTTCATTGACGACTACACAAGAATTACTTGGGTGTACTTTATGAAAGAAAGATCAGAAGTCTTCTCTATCTTCAAGAAGTTCAAAAATCTAGTGGAGAACCAAAGCGGCCAGAAAATCAAGGTTCTACACAGCGATAGAGGGACATAGTACACATCCAAGGAGTTCAACAAATTCTGTGAAGAAGAAGGAGTCAACCATTAGCTAACTGTTGGCTACGCTCCATAACAAAATGGAGTCTCAGAAAGAAAGAACAGGACTGTAATGGAGATGGCAAGAACAATGTTAGCAGAGAAAGGCATGCCTAAGGTATTCTGGGCAGAGGCTGTCTACACTGCAGTCTACTTGCTGAATAGGTGTCCAACAAAGGCAGTATAAAATAAAACACCAGTTGAAGCTTGGAGTGGACGGAAGCCATCAGCAAAACATCTAAGAGTTTTTTGGAGTATTTGCTAAGCGCACATTCCAAAAGAGAAGAGACATAAACTGGAGGAGAAGACCGAGAAGTGCATATTTCTCGGATACAGCACTCAGTCTAAAGGCTATCGACTCTACAGTCTCAAGACAAAGAAGCTAATCATCAGTCGAGATGTCGAGTTCGATGAAAATGCCTCGTGGAACTGGGATGAAAAAATAATTGAGAAGAAAAATATCATGATGCCACAAATACACGACCTAGTGAGCATCAAGAAGTTGAAGAAGAAGAACTAAAAACTTCAGAAGAGTCTCCACCTCCAACTCCAGAGGCTTCAACACCTCAAGTTCCAAAAGGACCTGCCCCAGATGAAACACCGATAAAGGTGAAGTCACTAAGAGAAATTTATGAGATGTGCAACTTTGCAACCATTGAGCCAGCAAGCTTTGAAGAAGCCGTCAAAGAAAAAGAATGGGTCAAAGCAATGGAAGAAGAGATTAAGATGATCGAAAAGAACAACACATGGGAGTTGGCGGATATACCAAGCAACAAAGAAGTCATTGGAGTTAAGTGGGTCTATAAGACTAAACTTAATCCAGATGGCTCAATCCAGAAACACAAGGCAAGACTGGTAGCCAAAGGTCACTCACAACTACTAGGGATCGACTACAACGAGATATTTATTCCAGTAGCTCGCCTGGATACTATAAGGGCTATCATCGCACTAGCAGCTCAGAAGAAATGGAAGATATACCAACTGGATGTCAAGTCAGCATTTCTGAATGGATACCTTGAAGAGGAGATCTATATCGAACAACCTCAAGGTTTCGTGGCAGTAGGACAGGAAGACAAGGTGCTAAGACTACGAAAGGCACTGTACGGGTTAAAACAAGCTCCACGGGCCTGGTACAGTCGCATAGATGATTTCTTCATCAACAAGGGATTCAAGAGAAGTGAAAACGAGCCAACTCTCTACATCAAGACCCAAGGTAACAATAAAAGACTAATCGTTTCCTTATATGTTGATGATCTTATCTACACAGGGAACGATGAAAATATGATCAAAGAGTTTAAAGCAGTCATGATGAAGACATTTGAAATGACAGACCTCGGACTAATGAACTACTTTCTCGGTATCGAGGTAAGTCAAAAAGAAAATGGGATATTTATCTCTCAGAGAAAACATACAAATAATCTGCTACAGAAGTTCAAGATGGAAAGATGCAATCCTGTAGCAACTCCCCTTATCACAAATGAGAAGTTCTGTAAAGAAGATGGCGCTCCAAAGGCGGATAAATCAACATACAGAAGCCTCATTGGAAGCCTGCTATATCTAACAGCTACAAGGCCAGATATCATGTATGCGACGAGTCTACTATCAAGATTCATGCAGAGTCCAAGCCAAGTCAACTATGGAGCTGCAAAGAGGATACTGAGATATCTACAAGGAACTAAAGACTATGACATTTGGTATGAGCCACAAGAAAACTCAACGCTAGTTGGCTACACTGACAGCGACTGGGCCGGATCAACAGATGATATGAAGAGTACCTCAGGTTATACATTCTCACTCGGCTCAGGAGTATTCTCGTGGGCATCTAAAAAGTAAGATTGTGTCGCACAATCTTCAGCAGAAGCAGAGTACATAGCTGCCGCACTAACAGTAAGCCAAGCTATTTGGATACGACGGATTCTCGACTATATGAGAGAACATCAGAATTCTACAGAGATCTACTGCGACAAGAAGTCAGCAGTAGCAATGGCGAAAAATCTCGTACAACATAGCAGGACAAAAACATCTCCATCAAATATCACTTCCTACGAGAAACAGCTAATAATGGAGAAGTCAAGCTCAAGCACATTGGAACAGAAGAACAACTAGCGGATATATTCACAAAAGCTCTATCAAGATCAAGATTCGAGTTACTACGAGAGAAGCTCGGAATCATCCTAATAAGCATCAAAGGGGAGTGATAAATTATTGATGCTTATTCAATAATAAATAATAATAAAAAAAAATAATAATAATAATAATAATAAATATATACATGAAATTTGTAGGACATTCGAGAAAGATAAAGAAGTGACAAGAAGAGTTGTGATAACTCTAGAAATATGGATATATATTAGATAGTAAATAGACGGTGACATTATCTAGAATAATCAGGATGACACACATCCACCGCCATTTCTATTCCTATAAATAGGATGGTATGTTGTACATTTTAATGTAAGAAAGTGAAAACCAATTTTACTACTATTCCCAATATTAAAGTCTGCTCCACTTCAAATACTAATCTACTCCCATATTTCACTCAACCTCTATCCTAAATATTTTCTACAAAATTACCTCACGTCACTACTATTCAACACTAACCCAATTCCTCTATATTTTAAATACCAAAAATAATATACATGAAAAGTGATAGCATCTTTAGTAAAAAAGTGATAATTTTGTTTTGAACTATATTTCATAAACAATTTATATTATAAATGAAAAGTGATACATTTTATAAGAAAAGTGATAACATCTTTCATAAAAAAGTGTATTTCGCGAAGAATTTATTGGGATAATAAAAAGTAATAACATTTTAATAAAAAGTGATTCCTAATAAAAGAAAGTGATACGTCTAACTAAATTATTTCATGAACAATTCATTAGAACATAAAGTGATAACATGCTTAATAAAATGTTACATATAATAAAGCAATAGTGATAACCATTTAATTTAATTATTTTATGAACAATTTATAAAATAAATAAAAAGTGATAATATTTTAATATAAAGTGATACCTAATTATAATAAAGTGATAATAAATTTGATGAATTGTTAATGAATAATAATAATATATTAATTAATTAAAAAAAACCTAGGACTACTGAATGCTGGCGCCTGAGAGTTCATAAGCGAAATTAAAAATCGTGAATGTTGGCGATGAAAGTTAGCGAAAATTGAAATAATTAGTGAAAATGATATTTTAATTAGCGAAAGCCCCTTATTTTCCATTAATTTTCTTTTTTATTTAATATACAATATATTAATTTAGGTTAATGGATGATCCGTCTCACATAAGAGGATCCGTGAGACGGTCTCACCCAAGACCTACCCTAAAAAATAATGTATACTTTAATTTTTATTTTACTTATTTTTTAATCATTTTTATTTGAGATAATTTTATGTTTTACAAAAATTTATATAATTTAATATAATTTTAATTTTAAATAAATTCATAATTTAAAATATATAATTATAAAGAGATTTTAAGTTTCAAATATTTTTTCATTTTAATTTTTAATTTTCATTCATAAAATTTTAATGTTAAATACTTAATAACTAATTTAAAAAAAATTCTTTCATTAGACCAACTTTATTGAATATTCAACATTAAACTTTTATTCAATAAATATTAGGTTGCAAATTAAAGTAATTATTAATAAAAATAATTAATTTCTCCATAAAATAATTCAATAATTAATACTGTTTAAAATAATTTAATAAATTAAATTATATTAAAATATGGTTCTTAAATAAAAAAATTATTTATATCATATCTTACTCATATTTTATTTAGTTATAAAAAATTAGATATTGGTGCGATTGATAAAAATATGTAAAATGGTATCACCATAAAACGATCTCATCGAAAATTGTCCCTAAAATATATTAAATCGAATGAATTAAATATTAATTATAATTTAATAATTAAATATAAATTATAATTTAAAAATTAAATATAAATTAATGTTATAAATAATAATTGAAATAAAAAATAGATTGATGGCAATTATTTATTACCGCTATGAACATAATATTTATGTTAATTAAATATTTATTTAGTTAAATTATTAATTTATATAATTGTTTGTGTTTTTCTTTTTCCACGTGTGCGACATGATATTCATTCGATATTGCTTTATTTTAGTTTTATAAAATTAAATTAATTAAATAATGTTTTATACTTCCTCCGTCCCATTTCAAATTTTACGTTTACTTTTTGGACGTAGATTAAGGAATGTAGTATTTTAATATATTGTGAGGTGAGAGAAATAATATTTTAATGTAAAGTGGGTAGGTGTATTAGTGTGAAGTGTGGGGTTATGGAGAGAGAAAAAATTTATTTGGGTGGATCCCATCTACCAAAAAGGGAAATGTAAAGATTGAAATGAGACGCCCAAATTGGAAACATGTAAAGATTGAAATGAGATGGAAGAAGTATATAATTATAAGAGTTGATATCATGTGCACAAGGGTGCACACGTGCATGTTAATGTGTATAAATTTTTATTCAGTAGTATATACTCCTACTTGTTTCTTAATAATTATATAGTTTTTTAACATTCAAAATTTTCATTAAAAAAATTAACAAAAAAGTTAGCTAATAAAGTGTATACATTTTTATTCATTAGTGTTTAGATTCATATTGATAAATGTAAAAATTTCTGAATTTGGGTGGACAGTGCACTCGGGGGCACTGGATAATTTGCCTAATTATAAATAGTATAATATTTATGTTAAATAAATATTTGTATAAACGTTAGTATTATTTTTTAAGTGGAGCTTTATGGTAATTAAATACAAAATTATTAAAGAAATTATTTTTTTAGTGTGGTCTTATGATGAAAAAAAGTGTAGAATTTATTTTTAAAATGAAAAAGACTTATGTGAGACCGTTACATGAGACGAACAAAACGTGATAACTTTTATAATGAGAAGTGATAATGCTATTTCATGAAAAATTTATAGTATAAATGAAAAGTGATAACATTTTATAACGAAAGTGAAAACTATTTTAAAAAGTCAATGGTTTCACCTTAAAAAATCTCACGCAAAACTTACCTTTTTAAAATTAAATATAAAAATAGAGGATGGTTCTAATTTTTTATACAGTATATTATAATATTTAAATAATTTTTTTATTTGAATAATTAATTGAATAAAGACTTATCCAATATTTTGTAAAATAAGAATTAGTATTTTTGAGATATATAATGGTGATATACTCCTAATAGTTAATGTTAATATATAATAATATAAAATAAAAATAGAAAATTATGTGTAATGTTTTTATTAAAAAAAATATAAAAATATGAAAATTAACCGAATACATTATATTTCTAAAAAGTTATTTAAGGAAGTGTATTCGCAATTAATAATAATAATAATAATAATAATAATAATAATAATTATTATTATTATTATTCAGATTGAAGAGTGTATAAGATTAAGTGAGTTAAGATTGCGGATTTATTGAGTTTAATTATAGGGGATTAGATCCGTAAAAAGATATTACAGAAGTGTATTCCTAAATTTATTGATATTTTTAATTAATATAGTAATAAAATCTAATTATTAAATATAACTAAAATTATTTTACTTAGTAATAATTTTTTTATTATATTTCAAATATTTAATATATAGTTAATATGGGTATAAAATTAAAGATTTTAAAAAGACGAATAATTTTTTATGATTTTTATTAATAATAAATATGTAACAAGAAAATTATAAAAATTTTAAATTTTTTCATAAATAGTAATTTTACAATTATTTGATTAGTTGGTAATGAGAGAGAATACTTTTATTGTTTTCATAAAGTTTGACTTTTTAGATTACCTGCTAGGTAGGTTTCCATTCACCTTTAAAATATTCAATGGTTAGGATTGAAAGATAATTATTTACTGTTAAGATGATATTAGATCATACATGACTTTGAGTCAGCTAAGTAAGACCCAAAAATTATTACTCTTTAAAAAATAATTTTTATATACTAAAGATTAATTTAAAAAAATATATTTGCATGAGACTCACTCTAGAATTACCTTTATAAGTAACACATTTTTTTGACATTTATATATACATTTTTTTTTTATATTAGTTAGTAATAATTTATTTTATTTGCAACTGATTGTAATAACACTTAGACAAGACTAGATTTTCAAAACGTGCTTTGCACGTTGCTTGTATGTTATACTTTGTAATACTCTCTCTTTTTCATTCTCACGCAAATTATGAAAAGTTACTAATTTTTTAGGGTTATGCTGCATTTTTTTATAATAAATAAATAAATATGTTATGCGTAAAAAGAATGGAAGTTAATTTTAAAAGTGTTATAGGAATAATATTTGTATGTCATTGTCTTTTATGATAGTGTGAAGTTGAAGTTAAAGTGAACTAAAACAAAAAGTGTGAAATTAAAGTTATGAAAAACGACGGAGTACTTTATTTATATATTGTAGTACAAATAAAAAGTGATACATATTTATTATAAAGTTATAAATAATTAAAAAAATCTCATGTAAGTGTTAACTATGCCAAATAATAAAAGTTTTAATATGGATATTCCTTAATATACTTTATTTTAAAAAATTGTTCTAGCTCTCATAACTCACTAATTTATCATATCTCATAAGGTTATAACATAAACTTGGAATGTGCAATTGTACATAATTAACATAGTTATGTATTATTATGATAAAACTCCACTATATATATATATATATATATATATATATATATATATATATATATATATATATATATATATATATATTTTATTTATCATGCTTTAATTGATTAGAGAATTGGAGACACTTAAATCCATAAATCAAAAGAAATGACAAATAAAAATGTGGACTCATTGGATGGACTTAAAGAAACCCTTAAATCCACATGTATAAAAGAACGACAATTAACCAATTAGAAGTACCGCACTAAGTAAACGTCCCCTTTTAATCCAACTATTGGTGTCTCTCTCAAGTTGTGAAAACTTGATTATAAAGATTAAAAGAATATCAAGAAATCTGTTTATATCATAAAGCAATTGAAACAAAATCAAGTAAATTAACTTTTCTCTCTTTCTTTTGTCTCTATCATATATGAAACCATATAGTTTTAGTATGAACGTCTGATAAGTTAACATGAAACAAAACCAACAAATAAAAAAAAAATAATTTTCTAACAACAAATAATATGTCACAATACCTTAAAAAGAAGAAGAAGGAGATAATCTAGCCATGAATAATATAAAGGATAATTAAGTAACAAAATTTGCCTCATTTTGGACCATATTTTGAAGGGATCTTAATAACTTCTTGAAGAATATCTTTGTCAATATGCACATGACAAAATTTGAACATATACATGTTATAGATTAAAATATATGGATGATACCAAATATCTGAAGAGCCAGATCATGTAGGTTCTCCCAATTAAGCAAAGCAAAAGAGATGTGTTAAGCTCCTAAGGATCATATGCAGTAGAAGGCAAAAGAAAAATGTGAGAGAAGAAATGAGATTTTAAAACTCAATACAAATATACAATAATAATAATAAAATGCAAAAGGAGATTTAAAAGAAAAAAGAAATCGACTCCTAATTAGATTTGCTCATTTCCTTCATGATATTTTTCTGATTAGTTGGAGTAGCTACTGCGCTGCTCAATCATAACATTATTAGGCTGCTACAGAAAAAAAAATTAAAAAAAATAAATAAAAATAAAAACCATTCATCATTTTAGTTCCTGTATGTAGAATCAAAATCAAGAGAATCAACGTGAACGGATGTTGAGAATTGGAACAAATTTTCTTGCCATTTCTTAATTTCATTCAAATGTCACCCACACGAGTAAATATTTTATTAGTAAAAGTATGTGGATGGAAGTTTAAGAGATTAAGCACAAGTTCAATAAATTCTAGAATTTCAAGAGATTTTATTAAATTAACAATTAATAGGATATAAATTATTTTAGTCTTTAATTAATAATTAATTATAAACTAAGGGTAATAATGTAGTAAAAATAAAGTAGAGAGGGCTAAAGTGTCCAAAAATGTTTTACAAGTGCTAGGGACTTTTAATATATTAGGATGTATGTAGTAGTATTAAATTCTAAAATTAAAGAACAAAAAAAAGTCACAGAGCTTGTAAGCACGTTTCTTGTTCGGGCAAACATGAGCGGTAGACGATATAATTTGGTTGTGACAAATGATCATAATAACTACTTTAGTAACAACAATTTATCTAGGATAAAAAATTACACAAACATGTATAAACCACTCCCTTCAAACCCTATATATCCTATATATTTTTAGGGTGTTTAAATTAAGAGGAATGCAGAGTTTACAAGAATTTATGATGTAAATTCGATTAACAAGAGACACTCAAAAAATTAACCATAGATAATCATTTTTACAAACTAATTATCAAGGAAACACAGTACAAGTGCCATACGTCTTTGTTAATTGTTTCACTTTAACCATTGAGTCATTTGTTTATACTAGGCATTGTGTGTACCTCCTTGCTGAGGTGCTAGCCCGGACTATTTATGTATAGTTTTGTAGGTGAGAATGATGTAATTTTACATACAAATGAGATAAATAGTAACAATTAGTAAGAGAAAGTTGATTATATGTACATTACATATACTTAGAATTGCACAAAGTGACCATGTACATTTCATATACCTGACAATAAACATTCAAAACAAAAGATGCACAGAGTGACCATGTACATTACATATACTTGCCAAATTCTGTCATCAGCTCTTAGTTCCACCAAAGGTTTGCAATTGCACGACTCCTGGCACTCTGCAGTTTTTATGAAGATTAGGTCTCTTCAGTAGGGGGGGGGGGGTGCTAGCCCGAATTAATATTTTGAATTAATAATATCTATCATAATACATATTTATAAGTGTGATCAAATGGGGAAAAAAGTAAGAATGAATAACAACTCTGGTGTTCCATCCATAGCATCCTACCAATGTACAAAGATACATGACATTTGAAGCTTTCTTAACTAATTTTTGAAAGGAAAAAAAAATGCACTGTTAAAACAAGAAAGGGGCACTAAATAAGCATCCACCCAACCTCTAAATTACACTACTTAATCTGGCATTTAGCCTTCAATAGATAATAGAACTATCAATAGATAATAGAACAAATAGTTAAGCTGGGAGGTTGAGAAGAGTAGATGACTAACTTTATTACTTCATATGTTCAAGGAAAAAAAGAACAATACAGTTTTATTTTTTTTGATCAGCTGAAGGTATGTAGGTTTAGGAACAGAGAGTATTTTTCAAAAAGTAGCAAGCCGCAGCTGTTTGAATTGTTAAAACAAGCTATAGGTGATGTATTAAAGGTTTTGAAAACAATAATCTTCAAAATAAGAAAAATAAATAAAATAAAAATAGAAAAACATTTCACCAGGGGAACAAACAGTAAATGGCCACTTCAAAGAGGTTCAAGAAGTTAGTACCTGCTCAGATCCCAAAATGTCAGTCTCCTACCAAGACAGCAAGATGTTAAGATTGCCTCATTTTTTGGTTTCCACTCAACCTGAAAAACTTCATCCCTATTGGGCAAAACAGATTCATACATACATCAACAAGCCCCATATACAACAAGCATGAAGATTAACAAGGACGTACAATAATTTCTCAAAAGCAAAATAGTAAGAACAGCTGCTTACTTATGTCAATCAAACGTGTGTAGGGCTATTGTAACTTCCGCATATCAAATAACTTTACAGTCTTGTTAGTAGACCTAGCACTCATTAAAAGTATTGAAAGCTAAACAATATACCTAGAAAAATTCACATTGACAATAACACTAATTTTACATGAATACTAAGGTTAGTGATTACATAATTTTACAATATGAAGTACACGACGTTGTATACAAAATGAGACACTTATACTAAACAATTCTGCAAATAAGAGAAATTTTATCTATTTCCATGCATCAAGATATTCATTACCAAAGGTTAATGATTACTTAGGGTAGAAGTATTATCATGACAATTCATTGCTAGCAGAGCTTCCACCTTTATGCCTGGAAGTAAGAAAGTATCATTTTATATTCATGAAAATATGTATGTAAATTAATCAAGTATATCCTACAATATTAAATATGAATTTGTTGGAAAATCTCTTGAATTGGAAACACAATGAGCTTACCATACTTCAACTGTTTCACTATTGATTTTTTTAGAGCATTTATTAACTAATTCAAACTTTATCACAAATCATGAATTTGCATTTAAAAAATAAAACAAATTTATGTCCAACAACAACTTGAAAAGAAAGAGTTATCTTCTTCTAAAAGTCTAAAAGGAATGTCAACTTACTAATGCACAGTAACGCAGACAGCCTTTATCGGAAAAGAAAATTGCAATTTGTTCAAGCAGAAGCATGCTGAGGCCATAATTTTAATGTAGCCAAATCACAACTCTTTATCAACTTTAAATCAAAAACAGCAATTACCTTGCTTTGATGAGCACCCACAGATTTGAATAGGCTTGCTAACAGATGAAGCTTGGAGATCCCCATATATGCAGATACTGGTCATCTCCAACAGATCAAAACAAGTACTCATGCCTCAGATGCCATGCTACGTCTTCGACCACACCTTCATGAATCTGATCTCAATATATATTAGATTATGACAAATGACAATGATGTCTAGCCATGCTAAAGACTGTCGAATTAAATAATATAGGATGAACTTATAAAGTGTGTGTGCAAGTTTGTGTATTAAAAGTTTTGTCTAACATATCTTAAAAATTTGCATTGCATCTAGTCTTATTCTTTGGGGTCATATTTATATCCCATAAACATAGCTTTTTCCTCTAGTTTTTATAAAAATGATAAGTTAGAAGTAGCAAATTATGGGTGGAATGAATTAGACTTTAAATGGGAAGAAACCTGTAATTTTTCTTCAATAATGTTCTTTCCAGTCATACCCATTCAGCTTCAAGTTGTTGTATGATAGTAACTGTTGTCATCATGGGGTTCCATTCCAAGCTCACTCTTACTCGAACAAGGTCTGGCCATGGCGGAGCGATTCGCGGCTGAATTTGAAGAATACATTGGGGGCCTCTCTCAAAATTTGATCAAATGTATGGGCTGGGCCCTGCATATCTTTTTTTATTCCATCATAGGCTTACTAGAATTGGGCCTGTCCTTAAAAAGAAAGAAAAATTAGTTGGGCCACAAATTAAATTTTAAGTAATGCATTAAGACCATTTCGTGGCCCAATTTCTATCAATTCAATTTCTTGGAAATAAAATTTTAAACTGACTAAGCAATTAAATTCCACCTGATATATCTGCAATCCCAAGAAATTAAGATTAAACAATCAGACACCTTATTGAAAATAAAATAAAGTAAATGAAAAAAAAATTTTAAAATAAACAAAAATAAAGCGAGAAAATTGGGTTGCCTCCCAATCAGCGCTTTTTTTTATTGTCGTTGGCTCGACTTAGGTAATGTGTATCTTTCAAGTATGATGAACTTCTTTCAACTTCATCCGCTCGACCTCAATAGTGCGAAACCCCTTATGATATTCCATCAGTTTATGGTTTGGCCCCAAGAACGAGGACTTCAAGTGTTCGGGGAACACTTTCTACTCTAACTTTGGCACTTCACCAAGCTTTTCTTTTCTCAATTTTTTCTCATGCTCTATCATGCTTCCATTTGCAATGATGGTGTCGAAGTTATCCCTGCGAGTTAGTTTAAAACAATCCTGCACCAAAAGCTCAACAACACTCAAAGCAAAAACTGAATTAACGTGTTTAGGAGACTTCACAGACAATTTAACAGAAGCTATATCTAATGTGCTTGGCATCTGAGAAGAACTATGCAAAGCGTTAACATAGTGATTCAGCTCCTCATTATCTAATCTTTCAGCATCCTCCTTCATGATTCCATGTTCAAAGACTGAATCTGATGCATCCCTACTAGTGAGTTCGAAGTGTTTCTGGACCATAGGCTTAATAGTACTCACAACAGAAAGCAGGTTAGCATCATCAGGGTATTTCATAACATCATATATGTTGAATTTAATGATTTGCCCATCAAATTCCATCGTGAGAGTACCTTCACTCACATCTATCTTAGTGCGTGAAATGTTGAGGAAAAGCCTCCCCAACAAAATCGGAGTAGAATTCGATGGGTGTTCATTCATTTCTAACACATAAAAATCAGCAGGGAATACGAGTTTGTCTACCTAAACAAGAACATCCTCAATGACACCATCTGGGTATGCCTGGCTTCGATCAGCAAGCTGGATGACCACTCCATTCTTTTTAAACTCTCCCACACCCAGCTTTTCAAACACCGATCAAGGCATCACATTAATGGATGCTCCAAGGTCCAACATGGCTCTCTCCACCTTGATATTCCCAATCTTGCAAGGAACCACAAACATGTCAGGATCCTTGCACTTCTGAGGTAGCGTTTGCTGGAAGACAGCTGAAACGTTTTCTCCCATCACTACTTTTTCATCTCCTTTCAACTTCTTTTTGTTGGTGCACAACTCCTTCAAGAACTTGGCGTATCTCGGAATCTGCTTAATCGCCTCAATGAGAGGTAAATTGATCTCCACTTTCCGAAATACTTCAAGCGTTTGTTATCCTTTTCAATGGTGTCCTGCTTCCTAAACCTGCTTGGAAAAGGAAAATGGTTAATATTAAAAGGAATAGGGTCAGAAATTTTAATATGATTTTTTTTGGACCTTCTGACACTGAAGGGTTCAGTGTCAGTGTTACATTTCTGCACATCAGAGTTTTTTGCCCCAAACTGATCAGTCTGATCCTCCACTGTTCCAGCAGGTTCTACATCATCTTTCTCCACGTCTTGGTCAAGCTTTTTGGGCGGTAGAACCTCCTCCAACTGTTTTTCACTTCGCAGTGTAATGGCACTTACATTCTTAAGATTAACCTCCGTTTGTGAATGCAACTTTCCACTGTTTTGAGCCTGCATCTGCCTTACGATTGTAGCCAATTGACTCATTTAATTTTCCAAGTTTTGGATAGATGATTGAGTAGACACTTGGAATTTCAGATTGTTGGCAGCCATCTCTTTCATCATTTCCTCAAATGAAGCTCCGGAGCTTGCCCCGCCTTGTTGGCGATTTCCACCATCTTGAGGGTAATCTTGTTGCCTATTAACCACTCTCTGCTCTTGAAACTGTAATTGCCCCCCTATTTCCTCCTTGTCCACTACCATACCTCAGATTGGGATGATCTCTCCAACCCTGATTGTAGGTTTGAGAGAATGGATCATAAGGTTGCCCCATGGTGTTTACTTGTTCCTCACTAGATGTAACCCTGCAATGAGTAGAATGATCATTAGTTAAGCAATATTGACAAGATGGAGGGTTTATCCCTTTTCCTTTAGCAAGATTCTCCACAGCAACTGTCAACTTGTTCAAAGTTTCCTCCAACTTAGAATCATGGACCTCCTTGACTTCTCTAACCGATGGATCATGTGTGCCAAATTGTTGAGTGTTGGCAGCCATGCTAGTAATCAAGTCTCTAGCAGTCGTAGGTGTTTTCATCATAAAGGCTCCTCCGCTAGCTGGATCAAGCATGTTTCGATCCATGATCGACAGCCCTTCATAGAAGTACTGCAATAGCAATTGGTCGCTTATTTGATGTTGGGGGCATGCTGATGTGAGGCGTTTAAACCTCTCCCAATACTCATGTAAACTCTCCCCTTACATCTGACGAGCTCCAGATATCTCCTTACGCAAGACAGCAACTCTAGTGGCCGAAAAGTAAGTTTGGAGAAATAGTTTTTCCATCTCGGCCCACGTATTTATCATCCGGGGGGGGAGATGATACAACCAATCCTTCTCCATGTCCTTCACTGCAAAGGGGAATGCCCTAAGCTTGACTATTCCTCCGTCACTCTGGTTGGTTTCATGCTCATGCATACAACTGAGAACTCCTTCAAGAACTTGTGAGGATTTTCACCAGAAAGACCATGGAAAGCAGGAAGTAAGTGAATCAATCCCGATTTTAATTCAAATACCGTATTATCATTAATCGCAGGAAAGTTAATGCATAATGGCTGATGGACTACATTCGGATTTGCCAATTCATTCAAAGTTTTTTTCTCATTTCCAGCCATGTTTTCCTCTCCCGACTCAGAGTCTGCAGTATCTTCCTCCTCCAAATCAGAGAAATCAGAATTCTTCTCTCCAAGATGAAGTGGATCAGCTGTAAGTTCAGATTTGGTAAGATTTTTTGCGGTTTCGCCAATGGACGAACTTGTTTCCTTCTTCTTCTGGGACTCCTTTCTCAACTTCTGGGCAGTTCTCTCAATTTCTGAAAAGTATTCAAGCATTTTTAGCAGAGAATCGAGTAATCATTCAGAAATAAAATTTCGAAAACAGGGCCTTCTGACACTGAAGGGTTCAGTGTCAGTGTAACTGAAAAATTCAAAAATTCCAGAAAAATTCAAAAAAATTCCAGAACCTTTAAAAATGCAGAAAAATATCAAAAACACAAAAATTTAACAAAATTCAATTTTACTCCCCGAGCAAACGGCATCAAATTTGATAAGCTGTCGCTGGCCTACCAAAATAAATATAATTCCGACTCACACTAATACTTAGTACAATGGTAAGTACGGGTCGAACGCAAAGGAGTATAATGAATTTTAATTAAATCTACGAGTTTCAAACATATAAAATAAATAAGGAGGGTTTTGAATAGGTGACAATTGAAATTAACAATAACAATAAATCAACTTAATTTTTAAATAACCACGTAGACGAAAGTTATTTATTAAATTAACCAAGAGATGAAGACCTAGTTTAGGATGACGATCCCCTCCCGTTTACTGAATTAATTAATTATACGAATTAAACATCTAGCCTAATGCGCAAATTCAAATCCCTAGATTGACGGTACGACCAATCAACCCGAATGTTCTTAAGTTTATCAATTAGGGTATGACCACTAAGTTGAACTATCTGTGAGTGACCTTATGGATTCGAATTCGTAAACGCATTAAAACTCTAAACATAGGATTACTAGGCTACGAAATTCGGCTAGGTATCATACAGCCTAAATCCTATTACACATAGAGGGAATTATCTCTATTTGCTACTCAGTTCAATCCTCACAATAATTACGGATCATGGATCATGAAATAGCAGTATGCAATTAAACAATTACACTAGATGGCCAGTCTAAAATAATTATCAAACTGCTATAAAGAATATCAAAGCATGTAATAGAATAAATTCGCACAACTGATTCAATGAGAAACTCTTAATAATTAAATTAATATTTTAACGGGAAGTTCACGAGATCCTAAACTACAAAAGGGGATTAGCCCCGCATGTTCATAGCAAAAACAAAATTAAAATAATAAAAATCAATTGATGTCGACTGCTTCATGAAGTTCACACCTAAACTGCACTGGAGAGGGAGAAGACCGATGCTCTCTTTTCTGTCCCTCTAAATCACGTTAATCTGCTCCCCATATCCTATCTCCAGATATATCTCTTCCTTATTTATCTTCTTGTTTCCCAAGTAATCTGCTTGATCTCTTTCCTTATTTTTGTCTTCCAAAAATATCTCAAGATCTCTTCTTTTCTTATTAATTAATCTATCGTGCCTTCACAAGATATAGCCTGATTTTGGATGATTCTGGAATATTAGAATATTTGTGAGAATATTTCCAGCTGCCTCTTTCTCTTCACAACACAGCCTGTTTCACATCAATTTATAACATTAAAACTCTAATTAACAAAAGACAAGATAAGTCAATTTAGCACTCAAATTAGCACATAAGACAATCAGATAAACATGAATTCCAACTAAATAATATTGCTAAATTATAACTTATCACCCACTAATACGATTAAAATATGAGGTCCACACTCCCACTAATACAACTACTCACTACACATTAAATAATAATACTCTTTAATCCACATGCAAAAAGTAAAAACTACCTTTTAAGTGGGACGGAAGAAGTATTACTTTTTATTTAAATGTTATCACTCTTTATTATTCAAGTGAATAGTTCATGAAATAATTCATTTAGACGGTTATCATTTTTTTAAATTATGAATCATTTTTTTATTAAAATAGTATCACGTTTTATCAATTTTATAAATTGTTCATGAAATACACTATCGTAATTAGTCATCATTTTTTTTTATTAAAGATGTTATCACTATTCTTTTAAAATGTTATTACTTTTCATTTATGATATAAACTGTTCATGAAATAGTTCACATCACCGTTATCACTTTTCATCAATAGGGTATTACTTTTTCTTATAAAGGTTATCACTTCTTATCATTCTCACGGAAATCATTTTTAAGACGGAGTCACACAATCACTAACATTATGAATTATTCATAGCATAATTCAAATGAAAAGTTATCACTTTAATTTAATCAGTATTTTTTTAAAAAAATATTATCACATTTTATAAATTTATAGTATTTAAATTAAAAAATAAATTAAATGAATAATAAATTTTAAATTATTACATTTATAAATAATAAATAATAAAAATATAAATAATATATATATATATATATATATATATATATATATATATATATATATATATATATATATATATATATATATATATATATATATATATATATAAGGTGTAATTAATTTTTTTATTTTTGAATTTTTAATATGATATCAACCAAACAAGACCTTTCAATTTATTTAGGTTAAATTAATTTTAATGTTTCAATTTTCCAAAATTTCAATTTTGTAACAATCAAGCCCTTTAAAAATAAATAATTGTGAATTAGTGATCGAGGCGGTCTCACCCATATATAATAATAATAATAATAATAATAATAATAATAATAAATGCTTTTAAAATGGGCCTCTATAAAATGGGCCTCTATAAATATAAAGAAATTATAATAGAGAAACCAAACCTTAGATCTGGATCACGACACCCTAGATCTAAATCTGCGAGAGAAACGTTGCAGGTCAATGGAATTACCCCAGGCAATGAACGTTTTCCAATTTCCCAATGGACAGTTGTGAAGTCGTTGTACGACAGCAAACAGGAAGTTGAGAGAGAAATAGCTGAAGCCGGCGAAAGTGCGAAGAAAAGGGTGATCGCATTTTATAACCAATACGACATTAATAAGACGAAACTTGATGAGGCGCAGATGGAGATTGAAATCTTCAACGACTGGGTTTCTAGAGCCTCACAGACATTGTTGAATTCTGACTTTGGTTTCTAAGTCTGAAAGTAAGGGTAAGATCACTACACAATGAATTTTCTCAGTACAATATCTTGTTGCAGTTTGAAGATGATCTGAATATCATCTCTTTTTTGAGAGATGAATTCCAATACGAGTTTCCCATCATTATCAGAGGACCCACCCCGGATAATTTGATTTTGTTGGCCAGAGACAAAGGGTTGGAAGTGGTGCCTATGCATGACTGATTTTAAGAAAACTAATTTGCTAGGGTTATTTTATTCTCAATTGATGTAATTAAGCTTCCTTTGTGGGAGTAAACATTGCCAGATTTAAATTCTATTCTCAGAGAGGGCCATATCACTATAATGATGATGTGCTATATTAGAATTAAGAAAAGAACTTTTCAAAGGCCCCTATTCCTTGTTTTAATCATATGGAGTATGGATTTAGATTTACTAAAATATTTTTATTCTTGAGTAAGACTATAGTGGAACAGGTTCATGGAATCTCTTCTTTCACGGTCAGGTATGTGTTTTGCTGATTCTTTGTTATTTTTTTTCTTTTTTTTATCTTTTTTTCTTTTTTTTAATAATTTAATTTAATTACTATTATACGAATAAAATATACTTAAATCTCAAGAGTGAATAAATATATAGTGAAATTACAATTATATCTTAAATCGGGTAAAATTATAATTATACCCTAGGAATAATAGGAATAATTTATTTATACCCTAAACCATTACATTTATACCCTAAAATGTAAAATATATCTTACACTCTAAAATTAAAATTGAAAAAAAAAATAATAATAAAAGGTTGGTATAGACATACATCAGCGAAATTGGGGTGGGAAGGGTGGACCACGGCGGTCGTAAAATTGAGACTTGGTGGAGTCAGACCACGAGAGTTACATGTTTAAAACATACTCCCCTTCCCACCTAAATATCCTCATTTTACTACCATTCAAAGGTCTCTATTTTCCTCTTTTAGTAAATGGCTTCATATATGACTCACTACTAATACAACTACCCACTACACATAAAATAAAATTTTTTATCAATTCAAGGCCTGAAAAATGGGTAAACTATTAATTCGGGGTCTGAATTATTTTTTTTATCAATCCGGGGCCTGCAATATGTATAACTATCAATTCGGGGCCTGAATTTAATCTCTAAATTAATAAAATAGGAGATAATATTTAATAAATTCAAGTCTTGAATTGATATTTTTGGATGTGACAACATAATAACATTCACAAACTGAGAGGTGTGAAAACAACCATTGATTGTCCATGGCCCTGGTGCTGGGTGGTTTACAGTGACATATTGTGACTTGCACCGTATCTTGGTGCATCATCATAAAGCTGATCTTCTACTACAAGGCGTAAGTAGTACTGCCAGAATGGGTTGAGCCCATTGGGCTAACCCGCCCCAACTCACTTAAACCCACCAATTGCCTAGCCCAAAATTAACCCGCCCCATGAAAGCCCACCCCACTCAAACCCACTAAAGTGTGGGCTAATCCGCACTGCCCCATCAACCCAGCATCAACCCACTTTTATGAATTAAAATTTTAAAAAATGCCAATTATAAAAAATAACCAATATTAGGAGAGAAAATTCTACCACCCAACCTATCCTACACACCCTACCTAACCTACCCATCCCACACACCCCAATCTACCCTACCTCCACCACCAAGCGGCGGCAGTTCCGACGATACCTCCGGGGCCGAGAGTGATATTTTCGGCGACGACAGCTCTTGCAACAGTTTCGGTGATATTTCTGTGACGGCTCCGGCAGCTCCGGCAATAGCTTCGGTGACATTTCCGGTGACAGTTCCGACATCGATGGCAGTGGCTACTCCGGAAATAGCTCCATGCAGAGAATATTTTGGAGTTCGATGTGGCCTGATATTACCACAACGATGAAAAAAAAGAAGCTCGCGGCCCGCCCCACTAGTAGCCCGCCCCGCAAGTGAACCGCCCCACTTGAAATCATCAAAAAGTGGGTTGTGGGCTAAATCGCCCCACCAATCCATTTTGATAGCTCTAGGTGTAAGTGCTCGAGTTTTTCAACTTATCCTATCTAAGCTAGAGATTTGCATTTCATGATTCTATTAGTATTTTGTAGCCTAGATGATGCACGTGGCTGTTGTAAGTCTGTAACATGATGATGTCTGGTCTTTCCTTTAGTGTATTCTTGTTTTTGTAAGCCCCCGCTTTGTTTATCAGTTTAGTTAAAGGTGGTGAATAAAAGGAGCTGCTTTATTTCAGCGGGTGAAGTGGATAAATTGAAATTATTTAAACAAGATGATGATTTCAGTGTTTTGCAAGATGGAATGAGTACAATAATTTTTTGCTGCGTTAACAGAAAAAAGAGGTACTGGTTAATGCAATTCAAATTGAAAAATCTACAATAGTTTTTGTTACCTGGAAGGAGAAACTAATTATAGAAATTATCTACAACACCACATGGGATAAATACAATAGATTAGAAGGCTAAATTGCAGTGCAAATATGATCATCAAAATGATATATTACCGCAATTGCATCATGGTATCAATTCCTGGGATGAATGTCATATAAATGTCCATGGATTGCACTGTCTTTTCTCTCTAAAGCTTATAAAAAAGTGTACAGAAGATAAAATATTGCATAAATAAAGTAATAAGCAAGAAGATAGTTCAATCAATCAACAAACCTTAGCTTTCAATTTTACAATGTCATCTTGCTTCTTACAAACTGCAAAAAATGAATGTCCAATATAAGTAAGCATTCAAAGGTTCTGTCTACTAAGATTCACAGTCTCAGATCACCTCCACGAGTATGTGCTATCTTTACAATCTTCTTAAAACCCATCTACCTCCACGAGTATGTCCAGTAATCGTCACTAATTCATGCAGACGACAAAAATTTATAATTGATTAATGCAGCTCATTAAAAGCATGCATGACATGTTGCCCTTAAAATTCAACACTGAGTTCACAATATATCCAACTGATCATTATAAATAAAGATAATAATCTTCGAACTCACATACATTAGCCACTTTTATTTCTTCTAAATCTCAATCTTCTTTCAAAATGTAAACATAGAGAGACCGTGTGAGTATGCGCAAAAGACGGTTGGTGCATACCTCCATGAAATCAAAGAAGAAAAGTGGGTTAACAAGAGAAAGAAGATAATTGTGCCCTCAAAACATCCTGAATACGTGAACTATTGGAACATGAAAGAATTTTTAGAATACAATTCATCAGATACCAATACAAGATAACATAAGTTAGTATTGAATTTGGCTTTTTGTCTATATTTTATTTGTAATTTAGAGTACTTCTCATACCCTTTTGAAATGAAAGTTCATTTTCTTGCAAAAAAAAAAAGTATTGTCAGCTGAGCTATATATATATATATATATATATATATATATATATATATATATATATATATATATATATATATATATATATATATTATAAATGATCATCTTCTTAATTCTCCTCATACCATTTCACTACATAGATGCAAAATATCATTCATTACATAAAAAAGAAATCAAAAGATGCTTAAGTTTTCCAAAATATATTACTTTGCAAGACAATGTTAAATCTGCAAAATAATGAAACTCAAGCATTATCAAAATTCTCTAGAAGATTAGTCTCTCCACCAAAATAATCCACCAAAATATGCAAAATTAGGTGGAAAACCTCTACACTTGCTTCCATGCAAAATAAAAAAATTACATTAATATGCTGATCAATAATTTGTATTTTATTTGCATCTCAACTTAATATGCTGAAATAGCCATTACAAGCCTATTGATGAAGTTTGATGCATATTCTGGAAGCATTCTGAAAATTCAGAAAAAAGAATTAAAGGGAGGTCATAGAAGAATCTGGAAAATTAAACTTATCCACTAAGCTGTAGTAGATAAATATGTAAAATTCTGGAAATTATCAGATTCTCTAGGAGATAAGTGGAATTTACTAGAAATAGGTAGACTAATCAAAGTTGGTGGGATAGTCTCTTTGTATATCTATAAATAATAGATACCTATCCACGTGTAATGTAACAACTAAGAAACCACCCACAATAAAATATACTATTCAATTTACCAATATCCCAAATCCTGCTCCACTTTCAAACTTTCTATCATATCAAACGCTAACCTTTGACTATCAAACTTCTCATTCTACTACTCAATAATTAAATTAATCTTTTTACTTATACTAATCTTCCCAAAATACTAACAGTGGTATCAGAGCCCGGTTAGATTATTATCTGGGTTAAAATAAGCTTTCGCATATCACCTCCTAAAACCTTTACTATACTATCCAAACCATTTCTAAACCTTAAAAAATGTCCTCTCTATCCAATACCCACCAAATCTCAATTCCAACATTTTCAGGTGAAGGATACAACTATTGGTCCATTAAAATGAAGACATACTTTATGTCTCAAGGCCTTTGAGAGATCGTCGACAAGGGGTACACTGTCCCCACAAATATATCATCTTTATCTAGTACAGACAAAGAAAAACTAGAAAAAAGCATGAAGAAGGACAACTTGGCGCTTTACATACTACATATTGCTGTGGCGGAGTCTCTATTTTCGAGGATCAGTGGAGCGAAGACATCCAAGGAAGCCTGGGATATTTTAAAGAAGGAGTACCAAGGGAGTGACAAGGTACGAAATCTAAAACTCCAAACTCTTAGGATAGATTTCGTAAATATGAAAATAAAAGAATCTGAGACCGTAAAAGATTACTACACTCAACTAAGACAAGTAGTAAATCAACTAAAATCTTATGGGGAAGATATTACAGATAAGAAAATAGTAGAAAAGATTTTAATATCTCTCCCAACTAAATATAACCCAATAGTCACTACCATAGAAGAGAGTAAAGATACAGAAAAATTGGCAGTGACAGATTTATTGGGTTCACTAGAAGCTTATGAAAAAAGGCTGACTGAGCATTAGTGAAGATGAAAATGTGAAAAATGCTTTTCAGTCTAAACTTAAAATACGGTCTCAAAATTCTAAAATTGGGGGGGGGGGGAGAAAAGTTAGAGAAAATAATTCTAGGAAAGGAAAATATCCCCTATGTGGAGTTTGTAAGAGGACCAATCATCTTGAAAAATATTGTTCGTACCGAGGTCAACCACAATGCAAAAGTTGTGGGAGATTTGGACATCTGGAGAAAAATTGTCGCTCCAAGAAAAGTCACCAGGCAAACTACTCTGAAGAAAAAGAAGACGGAGATAATCTCTTCTATGCTAACCATGCCACATCAGAAGTGAAGAATGACACGTGGTACGTAGATAGTGGGTGCAACAACCACATTACGGGAGATGAGAAGATCTTTCAGAATGTTGACAAAACAGTCAAGTCTCAAGTGAAGTTGGGCAATGAGACCTGGTTGAAGTTGAAGGAAAAGGAACAATAGCTGTCAATACAAGAAAAGATACGCGGTTCATCCATGATGTCCTGTTCGTACCAAAATTACGCACTAATCTACTCAGCGTGGGTCAAATGATGGAGAAAGGATACTCTCTACTATTCAAAGGCTACTCATGCATCATCTATGACAAGACTAACAAAAATCAAGTGATAGCTGTAGTCAAAATGCAACATCAAAGAAAATTTTCCATCTAATGGAACTATGTGGAGACAGCACTAAAAGCCCAAGAAGACCAATCCTGGCTATGGCACCTGAGGTTCGGGCACTTCAACTTCTACGGGCTAAAACTACTTCAACAGAAAAATATGATGAGAGATCTTCCGTCGATCCAACAAAAGGAGGATGTATGCGATAAATGCATGGAAGGCAAGCAACACAGGAAGCCGTTTCCATCAGGACAAACATGACGAGCTAAACAAGCTTTGGAGTTGGTTCATACAGACATATGCGGGCCAATAAGGATGCTAACATTGGAGAAAAATAGGCACTTCATTCTCTTCATTGACGACT
This sequence comes from Pogostemon cablin, assembly GCA_023678885.1. Classification (NCBI taxonomy): domain Eukaryota; kingdom Viridiplantae; phylum Streptophyta; class Magnoliopsida; order Lamiales; family Lamiaceae; genus Pogostemon; species Pogostemon cablin. The sequence continues at coordinate 24,493,137 of CM042962.1, forward strand.
ATACAAGAATGACTTGGGTGTATTTCATGAAAGAAAGATCAAAAGTCTTCTCTATCTTCAAGAAGTTCAAGAATCTAGTGGAGAACCAAAGCGGCCTGAAAATCAAGGTCCTGCGCAGTGATAGAGGAATAGAGTACACATCCAAGGAGTTCAACAAGTTCTGTGAAGAAGAAGTCAACCATCAGCTAACAGTTGGCTACGCTCCAGAACAAAATAGAGTCTCAGAGAGAAAGAACAGGACCGTAATGGAGATGGCAAGAACAATGCTGGCAGAGAAAGGCATGCCCAAGATATTCTGGGCAGAAGCTGTCTACACTGCAGTCTATTGCTAAATAGGTGTCCAACGAAGGCGATGCAAAATAAAACACCAATCGAAGCCTGGAGTGGACGGAAGCCGTCAGCAAAACATCTAAGAGTTTTTGGGAGTATCTGCTACGTGCACATCCCAAAAAGAAAAGACACAAGCTGGAGGAGAAGACCGAGAAATGCATATTTCCCGGTTACAGCACTCAGTCCAAAGGCTATCGACTCTACAGTCTCAAGACAAAGAAGCTAATCGTTAGTCGAGACGTCGAGTTCGATGAAAATGCATCATGGAAATGGGATGAAGAAAAAGTTGAGAAGAAAAATATCATGACACCACAAATAAGATGACCTAGTGAGCATCAAGAAGTTCAAGAAGAAGAACCAAAAATTCCAGAAGTGTCTTCACTACCTCCATGTCCTGAGACTCCAGCACCTCAAATTCAAGAAGGACCGGCCCCAGACAAAACACCTAGAAAGGTGAGGACACTAAGAGAAATCTACGAGACTTGCAAAAACCATGCAACTATGGAGCCGAAAAATTTTAAGGCTATCGTCAACGAAGAGTCATGGCGAAAGAGAACAAAGTTTAAGACAAGCTCAGAATCATCCGAATAAGCATCAAAGGGGAGTGATGAAGTTTGATACATATTCTGGAAGCATTCAGAAAATTCAAAAAAAAGAATTAAAGGGAGTCCTAGAAGAATCTGAAAAATTAATTCTAACTTATCCACTAAGCTGTAGCAGATAAATATGTAAAATTCTTGAAAGTATTAGATTCTCTAGGAGATATGTGAAATTTACTTAGAAATGGTAGACCGAGGGATAGTCTCTTTGTATATCTATAAATAGTGGATATCTATCCACTTGTAATGTAACAAATAAGACACCCATCAATTTAATAAAGCATTTCCTTCTACATTAACCATAAATCCACTATCCCTCTTCTAAAAACTAATAACTCAAATTATAATCTTGCCACCTGCCACTCACGATCACCAACTCTACCATCTCTCTTCACCCAACTATTAATTTATTAAATACCAACACCTATTTAAGCACACAACTTTATTAGCAAATTTTTTATATTTTGCTCCTCAGTAAACAACATCATCCTCGTATTCTACTGTTGCTGATCCTCCATTTTTTCAACTCCATCTTAGTTATGAGAATTAAAATAGAGTTAAGTACATTACAAGTCTCAACCTTTACATTGATGACAAATTAGTCCAAACTTTTCAATATTTATAAATAAGTATTCGACCTTAAATCCATTTTTCAAATCAAGTTACCAGGCAGCGAGAGGCATGCCCGATGGCTGATGTGTCATTTATAAGTGAGACTCCTGTGCACCCGGGCGCACGGAGCACATTCCGTGCGCCTTTGCAATTTCCATGCCCCTTTACAATTTAAACCCCCTAACAATACATATATTTAAATAGAATTGAAGGGGGAGGATTGTGTTCACATGAGAATAAAGAGTATGCCTCCGTGTCCCGGGAGAGGATTGTGTTCACATGAGAATAAAGAGTATGCCTCCGTGTACCGGGAGCAGAGGTTTTGCAGTCATTTATTAAGTCATATCACCCTCCACGTGTAAAAATAAGTCAATAAATAAGTTAACTCAACTAAATGAGAAATTGGACTCCACCGTACTAGCATATCATGATCCACTGCACTTGAATCTCGACACTAAACAACGAAAAAAAGGAGACAACCGCGATAGATGGATCTTGAGATCTCTCCTACACTAATAATCATGAGAACTTTCAAGAATACTAATCCTACCACACTTCCTGTCGTTGCCATCTTGATGGAAGAGGGGGAATTAACAGACACGGCGGCTGGAGGACCATCACCGGAGGTGGCGGAATCTGATAGGGTCGCGTCCACCGGCGGCGGAGGGTGGCGCCACTGTGGCAGAGGCCCGGCGAGTAGGAGCGTCTGCAGCAATGGCCCCGCCTTCATCACTGCCTGCAGAAGCTTCCTCTTCTCCGGCAGTGGCTGATTGATCTCCACCGGGAAATCATCCCTCTCCGGCGAGGAAACGGTGCTTTCATAGGAGGAGAATCCGTCGACGCTGGAAACAGCAGAAGGGTGGGTTGGTGGAGCTTCTGCTGGAGAAAGAGTATGTGATAAGAACATCTTCTGGCACTTATTTTGAGCTTCATCTCTCTCTAATGACTCTGGTGAGAAGCTCCTTCAGGTGGAGGATCTGTTCATCCCTCATCTTCAATTCATCTTCTGTTTTCAGTCTAGCATCCTCCAGCTCCATTATCAGCACAACAGATTGCCTCAATTCATCCATGCTCTGTTTCAAGAACCAACAAAGTTAACTAAATTGGACAAGAACTCCAAGATTGACCCGTTTATCTCTCCCTTCTCCGCTTGGTGGCGACACTTTCACTCGACCCGTCCTCCACCGTATTAGCATTACACAATCTCGCAATTGGTCGGAGCCGTATCCGCGTAACATTTTCACTCTTCAAACCGCCGCGAACGAACGTTCTAACATCTGCAGCGCCTCCGCACGGCGTGGCCTATCATCGACCGCACCATTGTCGTTGAACTTCGGCTCATCATTTCCTACAATTTATGGTGAAGATCGAGAGAAAATGGATTTTAAATTGATACGAGGCTGGTGATTCAGGATGGATTTCTTTCTTATTCATCAAGGCTTTTTTGGATCACCTCAATTTTTTTTTTAAATTCTAATTTAATTTATTAATTATATTTATTTAGTTTCCATATAAATTATACTAAATAATAGTGTATTTAATTTATTTTAATTTTGTTAATATTTTTTTAAATTGAAAACAAGTAAAAAAAAATAGTCTTAATTTTTTTATTACATAAAATTCAAAAATACAAATTAAAGGATACTTATTAATAAAAAATAGAAGAATTAAAAAAAAAATAGTGTTCAAAAATAATTTTTTTTTTAATGATAACAAATTAACAATATTATGAAATTGTCGCCCCTATCTCTTCTCTATATTTAAACTAGCTAACTGCATTGCACGATATTAGTTTCATCAATATTATTGTTATTTAATTTAATTTAAAATTATAATAAATTCTGTAATTATATTTTTTTAATATAATTATTTAGAATTATAATTAGTAGACACTTTTTTTTTTCTTGAATTGTAATATTTAGAATTTATATGAGTACTATATTTCTTAATCGGGTTAATTGCGCCAAAAGTCTTGACATTTTCGCGAATTTCAAATAAGTCCAAACTTTTCAATATTTACAAATAAGTTCTCAACCTTTAATCTTTTTTTCAAATCAAGCCACCAGGTAGTGGGAGGCCTGCCCGGTGGCTGACGTATCACCGTTTATTACACGTCCCCACCCACGACTCCAAAACGATACCGTTTTGCACCCCACCTGTTATTTAAAAAAAACTACGTCGTTTTCATTCAATCCAAAACGTAAGATATTTTCTCCCAAGATTGATACGCACGTTATCTTCTCTACTTCACCGGTCACCACGACGATTTGTCTTCTCCACCCTACCACCTTAACGTCGTCAAGCTCCGCCATGACGATTGAATTTCGGCTTTGCCGCTCCCACTCCACCACTCTGAAGGTATATGTTCCTTCTTCTTTTAATTTTTCTCCAATTTCATCATATACTGTCAATTTTAGTTGTATCACCTTCATGAACATTGGGTGGGTCCCATGGATGAAAATTATGATACAAATTTTCTTAGAAGAGGTTATAAACATCATCGTGTGGCTCCTATTTGTTTTCCCTTTTTAACACTATCATCTTGGGCACGAAAAATCATTTTCTAAATTTACAACTTATTCTCAACTTCGTGATTAAATTTTTAGTTGTATCACCTTCATGAACATTGGGGAATTGAGGGAGAAGCCCTAGGGCTGGCTGTAGAACACGAATCCTCCGGCGGTTGAAAGGCAGTGCCATCATTTGAAGCAAGAAATAGAGGAAGCGAAACCCTAGGGTGGTTCAGTGTGAAAGTCGGCAACGCCGCTTGCGAGAAAGGAGACCCCTGAATTTGCACCAACAGTCGACGGCTGAAGTGCAGGACCATCTTGAGCAGTAGTCAATGTCGGCGACAATTGAGAGGCATTCTGGATAGATAAGGCCTGGTTTAATGAGAAAACACTCCCACGTGAATTTTGTTGACTAATTTGATCGGTGGGGTGATGTGTCCGATATGGAAAAGTTTAAGCCACGATTGGGATCAGTACATTCAATTGTATGAAAACGACATCGTTTTCTTTTTTGTTTTGTTTTGTGTTTTTATTAATAAATACATGGAAAAAACAAATGGGGCGCGGTGACACGTCAGCCACCGGGCAGGCCTCCTGCTGTCCGGTGGCTTGATTTGAAAAAAGTATTAAAGGTCGAAAACTTATTTGTAAATATTGAAAAGTTTGGATTTATTTGAAATTCACGAAAAGGTCAGGACTTTTGGCGCAATTAACCCTTCTTAATCTTGTTATTTTTTATATAACCGTTCATGAATTAAACAATTTGTATGTAACCATTCATGAATCTTATTATTTTATGTTTAATACATACTCCCTCTGTCCCGTCCTTATGGTTACGTTTGCTTTTTGCACGGGGATTAATGAATATGATATTTTAATGTGTATTGAGATGAGAGAAATAATATTTTAATGTAAAGTGGGTAGGTGTATTAGTATGATGTATGAGCCCATGGAGAGAGAAGTAATTAATTTGTGTGGGTCTCACATATTAAAAAGGAAAATGTAACCATTAGCATGAGACGCCCAAAAAGGAAATATGTAACCATTAGAATGAGACGGAGGGAGTACATGCGCGCGCGCGCACACACACACACACATATATATATATATATATATATATATATATATATATATATATATATATATATATATATTAAATCATTTGTAATTATATTTTATTTTTTTTAAAAAAAATTGAGACTTTATGATTAATTGCATGCATAGAATGCTTTCAAATTAAATAATAACCTTTAGTGAGAACATAAAAGGAAAAAAATTCGGATTATTTAAAAAATATCAAAATCTAAAAAGATCATTAAAATACATTCATTAGTCAAAAATACTATAATGAGAATTTTAATAACTCCTAATACATTACCTCCAAAAGAGTAAAATGATAATAAATAAGTGAATCATATAAAATCCTAAACTCTAAAGCCCTAAATCCTAAAACCCTTAACCCCTAACCCTAAAACCCTATATCCTAACATCCTAAACCCTAAAACCCTAACCCTTGTTCAACCTTAAAACAATCCTTAAACCTTAAACCCTAAACCCTAAAACTTTAGAAACTTACCCGTGCGTTGCACGGTAATAAATTTTACAATAATATTGTTATTTAAATTAAAATTATAAATTCTTTAATAATTTTTTTTAATATAATCATTTAGAACTTGAATTTAATATAAAACTTTTTTTTCTTTAATCGTAATATTTGGAAAGTGTATGAGTATTATATTTCTTAGTCTTATTAATTTTTATGTAATCGTTCATGAATTAATATAATACAAATTTTTTAAAATATGAAATTTAGAATCATATTTTTATTTTTAATTTTAAATTAAAACCCAAAAAATGGGTATTATCAATCCTTAGAGGGTGCGTACATCCTCTCTCTCTCTCTCTCTCTATATATATATATATATATATATATATATATATATATATATATATATATATATATATATATATATATATATATATATATATATATATATCTTTCTTTCTAATAATTTGATGGTAGCTTATCTCTGTGTTGTACAATAACAACTTTTATATTATATTTAATATATTTAATGTTTCATAAATTTAAATGATATCTTATATGTTATATATATTCTCTATTAAATTAAAATCATACTTTCATTAATAGCATATCGTATTTTAGTAAATCGTATTATAATCATTTTAAAATTTTTAATTAATAATTCGACATATTTTAGTGAATACTATATTTATTTTAGAATCATAATTTTATCTATTTAAATCATACTTTACTAATAAGTAAAATCATGAATTCTTTGGTCTATCCGTCTCACAACTCGTTTGTCACAGACAATATCATTTCTTTCCATATACTTGTCTCAAGTAATGAAATCATGAATAATTTTTTTTAATTTTATATATTTATTCCAACCTATGTTTTGTAATTTAAAGAATGTCAACGCACGGGGATTCATTTTTTTACAATATTATTGTTATTTAATTTAAAATTATAAATTCTTTAATAATATTTTCTTAATATAATCATTTAGGACTTGAATTATGTTATTGTTATTTAATTTAAAATTATAAATACTTTAATAATATTTTCTTAATATAATCATTTAGGACCTAAATTAATATAAAACTTTTTCTTTTCTTCAATCGTAATATTTGGAATTTATATGAGTATTATATTTCTTAATCTTATAAACTTTTATGTAACCGTTCATGAATTAATATAATACAAAAATTTTTAATATCTGAAATTTAGAACTTAAGACATGTTTTTTTTTTTCTGTAATTTGAAATTAAATAAGTGGATCATATAAAACACCCTAAATCATAAACCCACCTAATACAGACATTAAACCCTAATCCTAAAACACTATACAGAATTTATATTTTAAAATTATAAATTCTTTAAAAATATGTACCAAGTGGTATACTAAACCCCAAATCCAAAGAAAAATATAAATAATACATTTAATACAATAAATATATATATATATAATAAAATAAAATAAAACCCTAAAATCCTAAACGCTTATTTATAAATTTATAATTTATAAATTATAAATTATATGCGGATTGATTGCCAAAGAATACAACCAAAAAATAATAATCCCTCCGTCCTGTTTCAATGTTTACGTTGCATTTTGCACGTTGATTAAGGAGTATAATAATATTTTAATAGATAGTGGATAGAAAGATATAATATTTAATGTAAAGTGGGTAGGTGTATTAGTGTTGGATGTGGGGCCATGGTAATATATTAATTATTTTAGGTGGATCTCATATTCCAAAAAGGAAAACGTAAACATTGAAATGAGACGCCCAAAATAGAAATATGTTTACATTGAAATGGTACGGAGGGAGTATACAATATCTATCATCAATACATAAAAATATAAATGACTATGATCAAATCATAAAATATAAACGGTTAAGATTCAATAAAATTGCAAAAAATAGACTAAAAAATGGGCTCAATTTATTATGAACATATATAAATATTCATAAATAAATAGTGCAAATCTTTGACTAACCATATTTATTACTATTAATTAATTATTAACTTACATTAAATATAATATATATTTCGATATAATAAATATCATCCAACAATATATAAATGGTTGTGATGAATTAAATAAAATTACCAAAATTAGGATAAAAGTTTTTGAGCGAAAAATTTAATAGGAGTATCATTAATGAACTTTAAATATAATATATATTTTGAGAAATATCTTCCAACAATATACAAATGGTTGTGATGAATTAAATAAAATTATCAAAATTAGGATAAAAGTTTTTAAGCGGGAAATTTAATAGGGGTATCATTAATGATTCTCCTTTTACTTTTATATATATAAATATTTGATTTGTTGTGTTCCAATTTATAAATAAATAAATAAATGGGGATTAACTCTTGGGCCATATATTTATGTCACGCATTTCTCCATCTGCTATAGTGAGATGCACACGCTTTCCATGTGGGCCGTGTTCTCCACTTCCCTATTCCTCACTTTCCTTCTCTCAATAAAATTCATGTTTCATGGATGAAACCTGTCCAACTAGAGCCCTCCCAATGATAAAAACCCATTCCACAGGTTTTTTGTTTTTGCCATGTCACAAAAAACCTTCCCACTGGGGAAGGCCTAATTAATTAATGACAAAGACTAGAATACAATTGTCCTACCAATTTCAAAATGTACAACTTCCTTCCTTCATTTTTAGTGTGTGTTTTCCATTTTTTTTAAAAAAAAAAAACTGTCGTTGTTACTATTTTTTTTTCATTTTTTTAATTTTAGGAATATAATTGTAATTTTACCCTTGTGGTTTAGGATATAATTATCCCTAGGGTTTAGGATATAATTGTAATTTTACCCTTGTGGTTTAGGGTATAATTTATCCCTAGAATATAGGATATAATTGTAATTTTACCATTGTGGTTTAGGGAATAATTTATCCCTAGGATTTAGGGTAAAATTTTCATTTAAATAAAATAAATTTAAAATAAAAATAAAAAACAACATTATTGAAGGAGCATGATTAATTAAGAAGAGTGGGGACCAAGGGTGTACCAATTGAATTGGTACCCCTGATTGTACCCTAGTCCCCCTCTTAATTAATTATACACGTGGAGGGCGATATATGACTTAAAAATGACATATCAGCCACCGGGCAGGCCTTTAGCTGCCCGATAGTTTGATTTGAAAAATGAGTTTAAGGTCGAGTACTTATTTGTAAATATTAAAAATTTTGGATTAATCGCAATCTGCGAAAAAATTAAGACTTTTAATATAATTAACCCATTAAAATAATAAAAACTACATCAACTTCAATTTTCATTACTTATATCAACGTATATCAATCTACCCAAAATTTGAATTACAAATTAGAATTACATGATTATAAGATTTTTCTATTTTTTACGTCCATTTTTTGCGTAAACAGCAAAGGTATACATTTCCTTTTTACACATATGGGACCCACACACATTAATAATACATTTAATATATGGGACCCACATACCCCATACTCCTCAATCTATATGCAAAAAAACAAATGTATACCTTAAGGGCGGACGGAGGGAGTAACCAAAATTAGTGTATTGAATTAGAAGATATTTAGGCTTAGTAGTACATTGATGAAGATGAATACCCACTTTACCGAGCTAAATTTAGAGAAGAGGGAAATGTATTGAATCAGGAGATACTTAGGCTTAGTACATGCAGGTACAAGAAGAAGATGAATATGCACTTTACCGAGCTAAATATAGAGAAGAGGTGTAGAGAAGAGGGAAGCCTAATAATAGTTTCTAATAAGGGAAAGAGTTGAAATTTTCAAATATGTATATTATTGTGTGTAATATTTGTAATTATCTATTTGATTTGTTGTGATCTCCGTACATTACGGTTAACAGAGGTACAGGGTTCGAACCTCACCGCCACCCATTTATGAGAAAAATTGCACACCCATTTATGAGAAAAATTGCACATGCAAAATTTCTCCATCCTCTATTTTCTTCCACTTATAGATCACTCATATTGTTCTTATTTATATAATTGCAAATCCTAGATCACTCATATTGTTCTTATTTATATAATTGCAAATCCCTTCAAAGGAGTAGATCATTTATATTTTACGTTGATAGATGTTTCTAGCTACGTACTCACAAACATTATAAAATACTCTATATTTTTTCCACTTTATAACATTCTACATTAATATATACTTTTCTAGATCTTTCTAAATCATTCCTTTTCTTCTTAAATATTCTATGTACGTCATTCTATTTAATTTTGATCATGAAGCAAATATGTGATGAAAAAATTAAAGATTATATGCATGCATTGTATATTCTGTAGTTATCACGTTAAAAGATATTTAGAAAAATGTCAAATTTTCGATGAATGCACTCAAAATGAATTTAACCAATCATAAATAGAAGATGCCATTCTCGAATATGAATGTTATGCAACTTTTACAGTCAAACATGGATTTGTATAACCCTAGCTATTAGCTATTTTATTTATACGTGTTATGTGTGTAATTAACTTTGAAACAGTTCCATATATTTTAGAGTTGTTATAATGTATAACAGTTAAATGTTAACAATCCACCATATATGGAAAATGGGTCTAAGTATATAGTTAAAAGAGTTGGTCTCTTGTTATATCTAATAATTCTAAATTGACAACATCGAAGTGATATTTTAATATGTAGTTGATGTACAAGTAATATTTTTATTCGATTAATGATGATATTATTTTATTATAGGGATTATATGTTAGTGATACTTGATTCTATAATTTTAAGTGTTTAGTTATTTAAAAACTTATGTGATAATTAAATTTAATCCAATATGTATTAATTTCTGACAATAAAATTTTAATTTTCAACTTTCATCATTTTTTCTCTCTAATTTTATTATATATAGAAATATATTTTGATTATTTTCTTAAGTCTTGTGGATATAAGTTTTTGTTATGCATATTGTCAGCATGCAAAAGTTTTAAAATTTGAAATTTTAGAAATTATTATTATTATTATTATTTATTATTATTATTATTATTATTATTATTATTATTATTAAGACCATATAAGCAAAATTGGATGACGACTATAATATGATTATATTCATGCGTGGAATATGATATTACTCTAATTTATATAATAATGTATCAAACGAAAGCTTGAATCTCTATATTATTCCAGGAAGCTTTCAATAACTCATGATATATAGTGAAGTGTTGACGGAAGAAAGGTTAAAAAAGAGATCAAAACCAATTTAGTCTCATAACTTTTCTCATGGTTTATTTTAGTCTCGGTAAAGATAAGTTTGTCAATTTAGTCCCATCGGTGAAGAAATAGGGCCAAACACATCCTATTTTCGTCGGAAAATGCTGACATCACCGTAAAACGGCCACGTCACAAACAGAATCGTCGATTTTCGGCCGGAAAGATGACGTGGCGTCCTGATAGCAGGTGAGTCAGCGGGATAAAAACCAATTTAGTCCCATAACTTTCCTCATGGTCTATCTTAGTCCCAATAAAGATAAATTTGTCAATTTAGTTCCACCGGTGAAAAAAAGAGGACCAAACACGTCATATTTTTGTCGAAAAGATATTACAGAAAAACGGCATGTGATTGTCACATGACAACCAGAATCGCCGATTTCTTGATCGGGATGATGACATGGCGCCCTAATGGCAGGTGAGTCAATAAATTAAATGTTATTTTAATGCCAACAAGGAATTTTTATTTTCTAAAATTTTAAATAATTAGAAAACAAAAATTAAACCAAAAAAACGTATTAATAATCTGTCACATAGTTATGCTGGCTTGCCTTAACATTACTAATTCTCCATCCTTGAATTGCAAATAATTTTTCTGCGTGATTTATTTTCTTTCGTATTAGTTTACATATTAATTTCAGTTTTTAATTAAATTATTCTAAAAAACCCCCCGAATTTGTCTTGAACTAAAATTGTCATACATAGAATTAATTGATAGATCTATACTATCTTGTGGGTTCGACATTTGATTTGGTCACACGCTAAAATTGATCCCTTACACTTGAGGTGAAATAAAATAGTGAACAGTCGACATATTGAGGTTGAATTAATCTCCTGGTTTATTAATTAGGTTTTTTAGTACGTTTTTGTTTTCATTTTGTTTTCTAATTATATAAAATTTTAAAAAATAAAAATGCCTTGTTGGCATTAAAATAACATTTAATTTGTTGACTCACCTGCCATCAGGGCGTTACGTCATTGTTCCGACCGAAAATCAGCGATTCAGGTAATGTCAGCATTTTCTGGCAAAAATAGAACGTGTTTGGTTCTATTTCTTCACTGGTGGGATTAAATTGACAAACTTATTTTTATTGGAACTAAAATAGACCATGAGAAAAATTATGGGACTAAATTGGTTTTTACCCCGCTGATTCACCTGTCATCAGGGAGCCACGTCATCGTCCAGGTTGGAAATCGATGATTCCGGTTGTGACGTGGTCATTTTTCGGTAATGTCAGTGTTTTCAGGCAAAAATAGGACGTATTTGACCCTATTTTCTTCATCGGTGGGACTAAATTGACAAGCTTATCTTTATTGGGATTAAAATAGAACATGAGAAAAGTTATAGGACTAAAATGATTTTTATCCCGTTAAAAAAGCATTCAACTGGATGATTTTCAACAACACGAAATATATAAAAATGTGAAATATATAAATTACCCACGTAGCATGAGGACCTGCACTAGTTAATGATTAATTGATAACCTAAATAAAAGAAATACAATTATGAAGTTTAAAGAAACCACAAAATAAAAATGGTAATGTGATGTATGAGTGAACAAAATATTTTTCATATACCTTAGGGTAAACAAAATCATTTGTCTTTTTCACACAAAGATGGTAAAATTTGTAAAAGAATATTATAAATATTTTTATTTTACTAAACAAAGGTTTCATCCTGCAAGGTGTCGTCTAAATTTTGTGATGATTATAAATACCTCCTCCATCAACATTAATTTTCGATCTTGTTGGAAAGGAAAATAAGGGGAGCACAGTTTAGAAGAGATGCTGCTGACTTAAGAAAATAACCTCGTGAGAGTGAACTTAGTCTCAATTTTGGTAGAAATTGATAAAAGTAAGCGTACTCTATCGTTGTGTAGAACGTGGTGACCAAGTGCAAAATTTATAATATTGAACCCAAGGGAGAAAGTGTATGTATCCGTATTCGAAAGATGTTTCACTCTAAAAGGACTAATCAATAAATGATTGTTTAATTACACTACAATTAACTACTAGAAAAGCAATTAAAGATAGAAAATGTACATATGTGATGGATGATGGATGAAGGTGAGCAATCTAAGAAGTATGTAAGGCAAGCAATATCATGAAAAAAGCTTATGTAGACTCGCACACACACATGCATTGAAGGTTATCATGTTATGATATTAAGGGAAATCACTTATGTACCCCTAATCCCTATAGCCAAGGCAATTAGGTTCTCAACTCTTTTACAAGTTTAAATCTCATAGGATTGTGTCTTACTCTCAATTTCCTTAAGGTACTATGATCATAAGTTTGGTTTCCTTCACTAGTTCAAACACTTTTACAAGCAATTATCACTAATGTTCTATCATGAGGTTCTGATATGGAGAAGCGTGCGGAGGAGGAGTACGAGCCGAGACCATTATTGGTTTATCGACGGCGATGCTGGGCCGGCTAGGCCACGGGCAAATTTTGATTTCGTATTTATTATTATTAAGTAGTCCTATATCTATTTTGTTAGTCTTATGTTAGTGTGGGCCTTACCTCATGTGCCTAGGGTTAATTATCTTTATATTTATGCTGAGAGTTGTAACTTGTGGTATTATTGAATAATATTGAATTGAAGGAGCCGATTATTGGTTATTGGCAAACAAACTCTTTCGTTTGATTTCTGAGTGCTAACAATTGGTCCGACCTGCCGGATCACTCACCCGAGATAACGATTACACGCAGCGAACAGAGGATCAAGGACTTGGAGACAAAACAGTCAGAGATCCAAGAAACCTTGGGGAAGATGGTGGAGGAACAGTCGAGTATCTCCCATCAACTGAAGGAAATTACCAAGATGCTGGCCAGTCTAACCGCGTCGGTGGCGGGACTGTCGGTGGTGATGGCTTGTGCAGTTTCAGATGCAGTGAACGTGACGTCCGGGTCGGCAACACGGCGGTCAGGGAATGATGAGGCAGACACCGCCGCCTTGGGTTCAGGGACGACGGATGCGGTCGTGATGGACAAGGAGCATTTCCTTCCCGCTCCCGACCTTCAACGGCACTGATCCGATTGATTGGCTTGCTAGGACCAATCAGCAGTTCAAACTTCATCAGACACCGGTAGAGTCGAAACTGTCGGCGGCCATAGTAGCTATGGAAGATTCGGCTCTATACTGGTTCACGTGGATTCAAACCAGGAAACCCGACATGACCTGGGATGAATTCGCACAAGCCTTGATAAGTCGCTTTGACTCGGGTTTTAAAGAGGGCCCCTTTGAATACTTGTCCGTGGTTAAGCAAACGGAATCCGTGAAGAGTACATGACAGTGTTCGTGCAGTTGGCAAGCCAGGTGTCGGGTCTCAGAGACGAGCATTATTTGGGTTATTTTATGACCGAACTGGTGGAGGATATTCGTAATTCGTTACGTCTCCTGTGGCCACCAAATTTGGAGAAGGCGATGGAGTTGGCCCGGGATGTGGAGTTCAGCCTCGGGGCGTCGGGTGGTGGTCACTTCCCAAAGTCCACGAGGAGCTCGTTTAGTCGATCGGTGCCCTATTCCAGTTACTCGACGACGTCGGCAGCATCGGGGTTCAACCCGGGGCCGAGATCTTACAGCCAGCCAGTGGGGTCGTCGGCAATGTCGATGCCGATGCCCTTTTTTCGAGGTCAGCCCGGTAGAGTAGTCTCAGTGGGCCAATCCTCAGCCCCTCCTCATTTTGCCCGTATGTCTCCTCATTAGATGTCTGATCTCAAGGCCAAGGGGTTGTGTTTCCGCTGTAAAAAGACATATATGCCGGGGCATCAGTGTGCCATGCGGCAACTAAATGTGTTGATAGCGGAGGAAGACAAAGCACTAGATTTGCAGTGTTTCGAATTAACGGAGATCGTTACCAGGGCGGAGAAGAGGAGGCAGCGATGATCCCGGCGGAGGAGAGTAAAGAAGTGGCGACACTTCCGATCTACTCGATGGCAGGGATTTCTAGTCCGCGCACTATGCAGATGAGGGGAGTCCTGCATGGACGCCACAACACCATTCTTGTGGATAGTGGAGTCAGCCACAACTTTATCTCTAGTTCTCTTTTGTGTAATCTCAATTTTTCACTTGACAGGTCAAGTTGCTTTGGTGTACAGCTGGGAGATGGACGCCGGTAGGAGTCCGTGGGGTGTTGTCGCGGTGTGGAAATCGAGCTGGCGGGGATCACCCTGACAGCGGACTATTATGTATTTTCGCTAGGTGGAGTTGATGTAATTTTGGGAGTAGCTTGGTTGGCTACCTTGGGGGATGTCAGAACAAATTGGGTGGATATGACTATGCCCTTCAGTTTTAAGGAGGAGCTGGTGACGTTGAAGGGAGATCCGGTACTGTGCCGCAGCCTCATCGGGATATAAGAACTGATACAGATCCAGGATGCCGAATTGTGGGTTTTGGTAATGGAGGGTGGATCGTCGGAGTTGGTGGAGTCGTCGCACGAGGAGTCGGCGAACGACGAATTGACTGGCATTTTGTGGAAGTTCGGTGAAAAGTTTGGCAAGCTGATGGGACTGTCGTCGCCTAGAAGAACTGAGCACCGGATCAAGTTGTCACCCGGGTCAAGTCCGGTGTCTGTCAGGCCTTATCGTTATAGTCATGCACAGAAGGACGAGATCAAACGATTGGTCTCAGATATGTTATTGGCGCACATAATCCGCCCAGTTCTAGTCCTTTTACCAGTGCCGTGCAACTTGTTAAGATAAAAGATGGAAGTTAGAGATTCTGTGTGGACTATCGGGAGTTGAACAAAGCAACAGTGTTGAACAAATATTCGACTTCGGTCATCCAGGAGATGTTGGATGAGCTGGCAGGGGCGGTGATATTTTTAAAAATTGATTTGCTCTCCGGTTATTACCAGATTCGAGTTGTTGAGAAGGATATCTACAAGACGGCCTTCCGCACTCATAGCGGACACTATGAATTTCTGGTTTGCCGTTTGGTTTAACTAATGCTCCGGCAACTTTTCAGTCTGCTATGAATGACTTGTTTCAGCCATACTTGAGAAAATTTGTTCTGGTTTTCTTTGATGATATTTTGATTTACAGCAGCAGCATGCAGGTCACCTGAGGAGGGTTCTGCAAATCTTACGGGATAACCAGTTTAAGGCCAATCAGAAGAAGTGTTCGTTCGGGTGCTTGAAGGTGGAATATATGGGTCACATTATTTCATCAGCCGAAGTAATCCAAGCAGTTATGGATTGGCCCCGACCCGCAGCGTTTGGAAAATGAGAGGATTTCTGGGTTTGACAGGTTATTACCGCCAGTTTATCCGCTATTACGGGCTGATAGCAAGGCCACTGACGGCATTGCTTAAAAAATTGGCACCGAGTGTATTTGAGTGGCCGGTGATCACAGACAAGGCATTTGGGAGATTGAAAGAGGCGTTGACGATAGCACCGGTGCTCGCCATGCCTAATTTCGAGAAGCAGTTTGTGATTGAATGTGATACCTCTGGTACTGGATTGGGTGTTGTGTTGATGCAGGAGGGGAGACTGATTGCCTACTTTAGTAAATCGTTAGCAGACAGAACGATTACTAAGTCGGCGTATGAGAGGGAGATGATGGGGTTGGTTCTCGCAGTCCAACATTGGAGGCCGTATCTTGTGGGACGCCAGTTTACAGTTTGTATGGATCACAGTAGTTTGAAGCACTTGCTGTCCCAGAAGATCGCGACACCATCACAGCAAATTTGGGTGGCCAAGCTGTTGGGTTATGATTTTGTAATTGAGTACAAACCGGGTGCGGCCAACTCTGTTGCAGATGCACTCTCGTGCCGCGAAGAGGGAGTGAATTTATTGGCACTCAGTGGTCCAGATTGGGGTAAGTTAGCGGATATTTTATCTGAGCAGTTGGTTGATGAGTTTATCCGGAGTGTGGTTGAGATTTGCAGCGAGACCCATCGAGCCATGTGGGTTACGAGTTGCATGGGGAAAAGTTGTTCTACAAAGGGAGAGTAGTGTTGCCGGCTAAATCGGAGTGGATACCAAAGTTGCTTCACGAGTTCCATGACACTCCGATGGGCTTGCCGCTAGCATCTATTGGAGTATGTTGCGCAATGCTTAGTTTGCCAGAAGGGTAAGTATGAGGCTATGTCGCCGGTAGGATTATTGCAATCTGCCCATTCCGGAGTTGATATGGGAGGATTTATCCATGGATTTCATCACCGTGTTGCCCAAGTCTCAAGGGTGTACGACGGTGATGGTGGTGGTGGATAGGTTGTCGAAGTACGTGCATTTTACAGCCTTGAAGGGGCGGCTGATGGCCTGGGCATGGCTGAGGCATTCACGCGGGATATCGTGCGCTTACATGGGATTCTAGGCTCCATTGTAAGTGATCGCGACCCGTTATTTATAAGTTCTTTTTGGAAAGAGCTTTTCAAGCTATCTGGTACTCAACTCAAGTTTAGCTTTGCATATCATTCTAAAACCGACGGGCAAACGGAGGTTTTGAATCGCGTGCTGGAAACTTATCTGCGTTGTTTCGAGGGTGAATAACCCAAAAAGTAGGGTTAGTTGGTTGTTGTGGGCGGAGTATTGGTATAATACCGCATTTCAGACGGTGGCTCGCACTACCCCGGGCGGCCACCTCCATCCATTCGGAGGTATTTGCCCGGTGATTGTAAGGTGGCGGTCGTGGCAGAGGCTCTTGAGAGTAGAGCGACGATGTTGGCGAGATTGTGGGTGAATTTAGGGCTTGCAAGGTATAGAATGGTTCATTTTGCAAATCGTCATCGCCTCGACGTGAAGTTTAAGGTTGGGGACTGGGTGTTCCTAAAGGTGAGAGCTCATCGACAGTTGCCTTTGACAAGTGTCGCCCATCATAAATTGGCTGCCAAGTTTTACGGTCCGTTTTTGGTGGAGGAGAGTCGGCCCAGCAACCTACCGGCTCGAGCTCCCTGCAGGCAGTCGGATCGACACCATTTCTTAGTTTCTCAGCTCAAACGGGTGGTGGGTGACCATCTAGTGGAGGCCGAGTTGCCAGAATCTTTGGAGCTACTTGGGGCGCCGATTTTCGAGCCTAAAAGTGTGCTGGCCCGACGAAGTGTTAAGGAAGGAAATGGAGAGATTGAGCAGCTTCTAGTTAAGTGGGTTGCGCTTTTCTAGGAGGATGCGAAGTGGATAGGCGTGGATGAGCTCCGGCAGCAGTTCCCTTTGTTCAACCTTGGGGACAAGGTTGTTTCCGTGGGGGAGGGAATTGATATAGAGCAGCGTGCGGAGGAGGAGTACGAGCCGAGACCATTATTAATTTATCTGCGGCGAGGTCGGGCCTGCTAGGCTATCGGCAAAGTTTGGTTCCGTATTTATTATTAAGTAGTCCTATATCTATTTTGTTAGTCTTATGTTAGTGTGGGCCTTACCTCATGGGCCTAGGGTTAATTGTCGTTATATTTATGCTGAGAGTTGTAACTTGTTGTATCATTAAATAATATTGAATTGAAGGAGCCGATTATTGGCTATTGGCAAACAAACTCTTTCGTTTGATTTCTGAGTGCTAACAGGTTCTAAGCGCAAGAAGGTTATGACTTAACTCTCCACATACTAACTAAGTCATCTCATGCAATCAATGATTCACTTAAACCACTACGCATATTATTGAAATGACCATCCTAACACTATGAATAGAAAATTTAACTACACAAATCATACACAAAATGAGAATAAGCATTCATGATAGAAAATATTAATACAATCAATTCATCAAACATTTGGTGTGAAAAATTTACATAATCCCTAACCAATCACATTGCTAGTCTCACATGAGGACTAGCCACTACAAATCATAATGAAATCAATATTATCCATGACATGCTCCAATTGAGCCAAATAATGAAGAAAACAACAAATCAAAGGTTGATTGGCTTCACTTTTGAAGTTGGCCTTATATTCCTTCAACATGCTCCAATCTTCACTCCTTAATGTTCTTCCCTTCTTAGATGGTGGATTGGTGGAATGGATGGAAGGAATGAAGGATGGATGGATGAAGATGATGGAGAGAAGGATGGATGAATGAATGGAGAGTGAGATGGATCAATGGAGATGAGAGTGGATGAAATGGGGGGGTGTGTGGTGTGTGAGAAGCAACCCCCTGCTGTTCTGTGGAGGATTGGGAGGTTTGGGGTATTTATAAACCCTTGAAAAGCCCTAAGCTAGGATTTTGCACGAAAATTCGACTGAATTTTCGTGCTTCGATCGAATTTTTCTTACAGTGTGTGTAACCTTCGATGCTCTGTTTCGCCCGTGTTTTTCAAAAAATGCACAAAAAATCGATCGAAATTTTGTGCACAGGTTGAGTTTTTCTTACAGCTTCGCGCTGCTTCACTGTTTTGGCTCGTTCTCTCTCGTTTTAACTCCGAATTTAGATCCATTTTTTCCTACATCTTCCTCTTCGCTTCTAGAATCCATTTATACCTGAAAATCATAAAAATTCCACCAAAGTACAACTTCTCCAAATATTTACAAATATCGAGCAATTTAGGGCACTTAAACACTCAAACTAAGATGTTTTTAGCTTGGGGATGTTAATGTGTATTGAAGAAAATAAACTTATGAGAGATGTTAAGATGTGTTTTAGTTTGGGGATGTTAACATGTATTGAAGAAATTACGCATAGGGAGTAGGAGAGTTTTGATAAGTTTTCATTTGTCATCTAAACTGATGTACCTGGGGTATATTCTCGTTACCCATTTTTTATCAATAATATATTTATTTTTTCGTTCAAAAAAAATTGTTATGATTTTTCATTGGAAGACGGTTATTTGTACCCCAAAATTGCTAGACGAACCCCATTACTAAACGTACTCCATTGAAATTAAAAGTTACGTATTTAAATTATTAAATACACCCTATACAAGACAACTTTACCCTTTTAATTAACTATACTCAAATAAAAAAAAATAATTAATCACAAAATCAAAAAAAAAAGAAGAAAACGTTGAGATTGTAAAATCAAAAACAAATAGTTTATGTTATTTGGTTCAATGGAGACGGAGAATATCCAAGGGGAAACTGTGGCGGAAGAGAAAGTGAAGGACATAGATTTGGCGCAAAATAACTTGAGCAATCTGGAAATCATGAAGAACAGTATGAACCAGAAGGAGAAGAAGTTAAATTTTATTTCGAAATTTGGGTGTATGAGATCAGGGGCGGATCCAGGAAAAAAAATTGGGGGTACGACATGTAATTTAAAAAAATATTATTTATTTTATATTCAAAATAATATAATAAATAAATAAAAAAGAAAAAAATATAATTACTATTGATATGTTTAATTAAAAAAACAATTTAAGACATTACTATTATGAATTTATAACATATTTAAATGAATTGAATATAAATTTATGTTGAAATTAATTAATTAATAATTTAAGTAACAAAAACATGAGAAGAATGACCAATGGAGTGATAAATAAAAAATAGTGGGTTAAAAAAAGAAAATGGAATGGTAGGAGGGGAAGGGGTGGACTGATAGGTTATAAAATGAAAAATTTTTGGATTCAAAAGAAGAAAATTAAAAAGTAGGAGGGTTGAAAGTGTAAAATAATAGTTGAAAGAGAAGAATGACAAAAATAATTATAATTATGACAAAAATGAGGCATGAAGACTTGAACTTTAGATCTCTCACGATAAAAGAAAGGACACTAACCACTAAACTACAACTAAATGTCGTTTATTATGTACTACATATATAACTATTATTTTTTAATTTGGGGGATCCGCCTCTGTATGAGATTAAAAGACGAAGCTACGGCCGGAAAGGGTTTCAACATGGAGGCCGATTGCATTGGGAGGAATCACACGCCGACGCACCTGATTGTTATGGTCAATAGAGCACAAACACAGTGCGGCTCCTTTTTTTTACAGTCTCAACGTTTTCTTTTTCTTTTTTTTTATTTTGTGATTAATTAATTTTTTTTTTTTTAAATTTGGGTATTGTTAATTAAAAAGGTAAAATTGTCTTATATAAGGTGTACTTAGTAATTTAAATATGTAACTTTTAATTTTAATGGGGTACATTTAGTAATTAAGGTTCGTTTAACAATTACGGGGTGCAAATAGCCGATCCCTTTGTTATTTTTTTTTTTATTTTACCAGGTGTCCAAAATTTATGTGGAGTCGGTACGTGGTAGAATGAAACATTAGTAAAGTAAAGATTCGAAGCAGTTTCTCATTAAAAGGAAATAAAGGAATCACATGCTAACAGACCATCAAGAAGAAAAAGAAACAAAATTAGAGATATGAAAACCCAATATTCTTACACCATCGAGAAGATAAAGAAATTAAATTAAGCAAAAGTAATGATCAATTCTCAAAGCAAATTGAGATTATTTTGAATAAAATAAAATTTAATGAGACAATATTGATTTTAAGTTCTAGAAAGATGAGTTATCTAATTGTAACATTTACAAAGTGTTATACTCTCTCCGTCCCACTATAAGATTGTCGAAACTTTTTTGAACGTAAATTAAGAGATATAATATTTAATGTGTAGATGAGGAGAGAGAAATTATATTTTAATGTGTAGTGGGTAGGTGTATTAGTGTGGTATGTGGGTCCTATGAAGATATATTAATTGTTTGGTGTGGGTCCATTTACTAAAAAAAGGAATGCACCTCTTGTGTTGGGACAAACGAAAATGGCAAAATGCACTCCTTGTGGTGGGACGGAGGGAGTAATAAATTAAAACTTTATATATACTCCCTTCATCCCACATATTTTTCATGTTATCTATTTTGAGTCATTTGACGTATTTTTACATGTTTCCATTAATGTTAAAAATGCACTATTACATCTTACCTATTTTTTGTACTTTATTCATCAATCCCAACAATTTTATTTACATTTTTACACTTTATTCATTATTCTCAACAACTTTATTTATTTTTTCTGTCAACATTACTACTTTATCCCTACTTTTTCTTACATTATATATATTAAAAAAAATCTTAATCTTTGTACATGTACAAACAGATAAAAATATCCAGGACAGAGGGAACATATCATTCTGAAAAAAGTGTTACTAAAATGTAAAAAAATGTGTTCCTTAATACAATAGCTTGCACGACAACAACAATACCACAAAAATATTACTCCCTTTGTCCCAAATTCAATTTCATATTTTTCGTTTTGATTTGTTCCAAATTCAACTTCACACTTTAATAAAAGAATATAACATCTAACTAATAACCATCTAGCATACTTTAATTTCAAATTTATCATAACCCATTTAACGTGCATAACATATTTTTTTAATTTATTTATTACTTAAAAATACAATACTACCTCAAAAGTAAGTAAAAAAAAAATTTCTTAAACTTTGTACCCAAATATAAAGATGAATTTGGGATGGAGAGATTACTTATTAACTGTGGCAACAGTTTTAACTATTAAACACTTTTTACGTATCTAAAAAAAAAAAAAAACTTCTCATAATAAACTTGCAGTTACCTTTAGGGAATGACACATTTTGCCTTATATGAGATGTGCAACATCTAAATTGCCCTATTATTTATATTACATCTAATTTGCCTACTAAATACATATAATGTCATAAATGTCTTTAAGGGATGACCCACCCTTTAATATTGAAAATGACATAGAGTTACATTTGGAGGACACAAGATGCGTAAGAATTTGTTGTTCTTTTACACATTACATAATAATAAATCAATTTTTAAAATCAACGAACATGAGTTTTTTTGACATGCATCAATTTTTATCGACGGACATGAAATTTTTTTTTCAAGCAATTAAATGTTCATGATTTTATTACTTTTCATCTATAATTATTATTATTATTATTATTATTATTATTATTATTATTATTATTATTATATTTCTTTTTCATCCTACCAAATTCATACTTATAATTGTTGTATGAAATTAAACAATTTTTATCAATTTTTTTTCAAGCAATTAAATGTTCATGATTTTATTACTTTTCATCTATAAATTTTTTTATTATTATTATATTTCTTATTCATCCTACCAAATTCATACTTATAATTGTTGTATGAAATTAAATTATCGGCGGCGGACGCGTCCCCCTATTATTTCTTACTTATCAAATTAAATTCATACTTATATTTCTTATTCATACATAGTATTAAGTTCATACTTATAATTTTTATCGGCGGACGTCCCCTTATTTTAAAAAAATTAAATTACCATAAATTTACTAAAAAAACTTAATCACCGCTGTCCCGGATTCGGTTCTTCTTTATTATTTATTTATGCATCCAATAAAATTCGTTCATAACACATATTCCCTTAGTCCTGAATTTATGTTCACCGATATTATAGATAAGGAATTTTAAAAAAATAATTTTTAACTAATTTTATTGACTTTTTAGGGGTATTGTGATATTTTTATGTAAATTCATCCTACCAAATTCATACTTATAATTTGTTGTATGAAATTAAATTATCTGCGGACGTCCCCTTATTATTTCTTACTTATTAAATTAAATTCATACATATATTTCTTATTCATACTTATTATTAAATTCATACTTATAATTTTTATCGGCGGACGTCCCCTTATTTCTCATATTTAGCGGACATGATCATTTTATACAGCGGAAATGGATTTTAATGGGCAAACACTCATCACCAGTAGACATGATTTTTTTTTTCTACAGAGTGCACATTATCCGATAATTAATTATTTTTTTTAGTTCATAAATATTCAGCGGACATGAAGTTTTATTCAGAAGACATGAATAATAAATAATATATATATATATATATATATATATATATATATATATATATATATATATATATATATATATATATATATATATATATATATATATATATATATATATAATAAAACGAACAATCAAGCCACAGACATGAATTTTTAGCGGACACACATACATATATATACTGCGACCATATATATAAAAAATGAACAATCAAGCAACGGATATGAATTTTCAACGGACATATATAGCGGACATGGGTTTATGAAATATATATATATATATATATATATATATATATATATTATATTAGTGGACATGATAATAAATTATATATATATATATTATCCCAAAATTTCAGAATTAAAAAAAATTCATGTCCGCTTAGATAATCCAAGTCCGCTGAGTATATATTTATTTATTATCCTAAAATTTCACAATTAAAAAAAAATTCATGTCCGCTGAGCTAATTCATGTCTGCTAAGTGTTGAGTGTCCTCTAATTCATATTTGCTATTATCCCAAAATTTCACAATTAAAATCATATCCGCTGGTGATGAGTGTTTGCCAATTAAAATTTATGTCCCTAAATGTTATATATATATATATATATATATATATATATATATATATATAACAATTAAAACCATGTCCGCTGAGTGTTTGTCAATTAAAACCCATATCCGCCATATTAAATAATCACGTCCGCCATATAATAATAATAATAATAATAATAATAATAATAATAATGATGATGATAAAAAATATTAGAATAAAATAAAGGAGATGGCTATTTGCATCCCCAGATATACTAAACAAACCACCATATGCGCCCATAATTCAAATAAAAAACCCATGTTAATCCAAAAAAAATGATCATGTCCGTATAAAATTCATACTAAATTAAAAATGAGGTGTCCGCGGAAAAAAAAAGAGAAAAATGGGAAGTGTCATGGTGTCTGATGATAAAAAAAAGGAAAAAAATTGGAGATGTCATGGTCCGCTGAAAAAAAAATAAAAAAAGGGGAGAGGTGTCCGCTGAGATGATGTCCACTAAATAAAAAGAAAAAAAAAAGAGAGGTGTCCGCACGTTCACTGACAAAGAATTATTTTAAATCCTGATAACTTGTAAATTAGCCTCAACACTATCCTGTTTGAATTTTAGTTAAATGAGTCAAAGATTCTCCTCAATTTCAACGTCAAAATACTGATATGTGTAAGTAAGGGTATTCAGATATATTAATGTAAAAGAAAGCAAATTAGATGATTTTTTAAAATTAGGGCAAAATTGATTTGCCCATATTCAGATAGGGCATTTGAAGTATGTCCCCTTTACTTTAAGATGTCGTGATCATAAATACATAGAAATATATTATTTCATTTTATTTTTTGAAATACATTAATCTGAAATGCAAATTAAATTACAAACCAATAGTAGAACGCCACCAGAGCAAACTCATGACAATGCTAATGAAATGAATTAATGACTAAAATCAATGACTATCATTTTTACCAAGTAGGAGTGGAATATAATTAACTAGTTAATTCAATATATCTTTTTTATGGAAGCCCACCTCCAATTCATCCACCAGCTCCTCCACCAAATCCACCCCCAGCTCCTCCTCCGCCACCTCCGAACCCCCCTCCGCCTCCAGCTCCGCCACCAATTCCAGACCCACCTCCAAAACCACCCCCGGCTCCTCCACCAAATCCAGAACCACCACCAAGTCCTCCTCCGCCACCCCCTCCAAACCCTCCCCCGCCGCCACCAAGTACTCCACCACCTGCTCCTCCACCAAAGCCCCCACCGGCACCTCCACCTAGCCCTCCACCACCTCCATCTCCGAAACCACCACCTCCACCAAGTCCAGGATGATAGAAAAAGAAATTCTTCTGATCATTGAAAGAACCCTCCGGATCGGTGAGCTGCTTTCGTGCAGTGGAAGTGCAAACAAGAGCAGTGAGAAGAATAAGGAGAAGATGAAAGTTTGAAGGCATGTTTGAGTGTGTTGATATGGGAATTGAAGGATGGATGTTTATATAGGGATTTGAATTAGTAATGATCATTAAATGCAAAAACAACATCTACAGTTACATTTATGCGTTGCTCCTCTTGTTCTATGAGAGGAAGATTTAAAAGAAAATCCAACAGGTGTCATTTTAGATTATAATTTTCTCCTCTTTCATCTACGTGCTATCAATCCAATAATGTAATCTATATATAAATGTTACGTCAAAATGCACGAGAAATCTGAATTGAGAAACAGAGAAGAAAAATTTCTAAATCTTTCTTATACTTTTCTTTTACTCCATATTTTCATGCAGGGACGGATCAAGCCCGGGGCTGCCCACCAAAAGTCCATTATATTTTATGCAAATAATCTATATTTTTAAGTTTAGCCCAGTCTCAAAAAATTTTAAGCCCATCCAAATGAAGATAAAAAATAGATATATCTTCTCAAATTATATATATTCTAAGAGCTCATTACTATAAATATTAAAATTTAGCCCATTCTCCGTCCACTTTTAAGAAGGTGATTCGCATGTGTATGTGTGTATATATATATATATATATATATAAATTATTATTATTTTTTATTTTATTTAATAAACTTAGCCCACCCCACTACGATTTTCTGGATCCGCCACTGTGTTCATGCGAAAGATTCTCATTTGTTTTTTTTGCACGTGGATTAATGAATACTATTATTTTATATATAGTGGACAGTTGTATTAGTAGTGAGTGTTGGACCATATAAGAGGTTGTTTTACTAAAAATGAAAAATTAGTACCTTTGGGGTAGATTCCCAAAATAGTAAAATAGAAATATTTGAGGTGGACGGAGGGAATATATTGTACCCTTCCATCCGCCGGCAAGGGATTCAATTGCTTTTTGCACGTTAATTAAGGAGTATTATTATTTAATGTGTATTGGATAGTTGTATTAGTAGGGTATGTGGTTCCATATTTTGGTTGTATTAGTGATGTGTGTAGGTATCATATGTTTATAAACGATAATTATGAAACTCTTTGAAGCGAAAATTCAAAATGACAAAATAAGTCCTTTGCTGACGAAGGTGGGAGTAAAATTTTATCTCTCTCATATATCTCACCCATCCAACGATCAATTTCGAATACACAATGTAACAACAAAGCGTGAGGGGATATTGGATCATTAAATGGCATAGTCTCCTCATCCACAAACCGCATACAAGAGTAATTTTAATAAATGCAACCACTTGTTTCCTTTGATGCGTCGAGCTGGAAGGTGAGGATGCTATTTATGCAAACCTTCATTTCTTCAACTACATGCCCACTTTTGCTTTACCATATATACCAACACCTTAAATCCAAACTTTACGAAGAACCCATACTTTCATGGAGTCCATTTTAAAGTTTGAGAGGTAGTTAGATTAATACCGCAAAAATTTGTGCATCCGCATTTAAAATAGTTTAATATATTTAAAGGGTTTAGTACAGTGTTTTATAGTCAGATCGGAGATTGAATCGATCGGAGAAAGATAATTTTTCGAGGTTCAACCGATGATTCAATCGAAAAATAATAATTTCACATATTTTCAATTATATTGTATTAAATTACCGTTTATATATATATATATATATATATATATATATATATATATATATATATATATATATATAAATTATACCCACCAAAATTATTTTACAAAGTTAAAGAAATCATTTTATATAAAATTATAAGTAAATAAAAATATTTATATTTCATAATTCATACTTCATACTTCATACATAATTTAAATCATGTCCATTCAATATCATAATTTATAATTTAATTCAAAATTTAAATATTATATTTTAAAATATATAAAAAGTAAAAGAGAAACAACTGTAAAAAAAAAAAAAGTAAAAAAAAAATTGAAAAATAAAAAATGATAAAAAAAAATAAAATAAAATTACAGAACTGGTTGGTCTGGTTCACCAATTATTCCGATTTTGATTAGTTCAATCTTAAAATCCAATTTTTTTAGGTGTTCCCGATCTATATTGATTCTAGTTCTTGTTTCACCGATTGAACTGGTCAGTCCAATTATAAAAATATTTATTTAGCGCACTATCTCCATCTCCAAAAAATATATTCATTTTACCATCCATTTTATTACTGTTTCATTACAAAGTAATTTCATTATTAATAATAAAAAGGAGCCTCCCATCCCATAAAAAAACTCCAAACATTTATTCATAATTATATAATAATATCATCTATTTTATTTTAAAGGTAAGGACAAAAGGGTAAAATAACATCTAAAATTCACACACTACACATTAAATATTATATAAATATTATTCTTTAATTTCGTAAAAAATAAATAAATGGATACATCACAAGGGAAAGGAACTAGTTGAAAAATGTGTAGAATTATGTGATATATGTTTTACGAGTTAAAGTTTTTTTTGTCCCATAACTTTTTAAAACTTTAAATTTTATCCCAAAAAAGATATTTGTATCAATTTAGTACATAACTATGTGTTTACTTTCAATTTTGCTCAATTTTCGCCGGAAAATGATCATGTGCTTTGCACCTGGCGGGTTAATTTGGGGGAATCCGACAATACATGCTGAGGTGGCACTCCAAATGAATTTGGACCAATAAATATGTCATATCATACTTTCATAAATAAAATAGAATAAAAATGGAAATTGCCATCTCACATGTAAATATCATTTTTATAACATCTCTTAAAATATTTTACATGTATTCAAAAAATAAATTAAAAAAATTGCAAGCGTAATAATATGTCATTCACCAGATTAATAGACAAAAAATCCCAAATCTAAGAAAAAACTAAGAGTCCAACTAAGGTGTACTGGTGCACCTGGACAATTAAAACCATTAGATTAATATACAAATTAATCTTCACCATTTAAAAAGATTAAATAATTAATATTTAAAAAACAAAAAACTACCCCACTACTTATTTAACCTATAAATTTGGGGAGTGCACCGGTGCACCCCAGAATTACCCAAAAATTAAAACTGAATCAGCAGAACCCCGCCGACGGTTTCTTCCCTCAAGAAAATCTCCACCCTCCACCGCCAATGGAGACAACTGGGAGCCAGCGCCGCTGATACGAGGCAGAGCCGCCGATGACATCGGGTTTTTGAACATTCGCTGAGGTCTCCAAAATCGGTTCAAGTTATCCCCAAATTCCTATTGCCAACTGCCGCCGAGATTGTCGCCGCCGCGTCACCTTGTCTATCGGAGAACGTGTTCTGACCGCCGCTGCCAGATGTTGGGATTTCCCAAGCCCGATTGTGTTTTGGCCCATGATATGTTTAATTGAGGCCCAAACTATTTTCACCATAAATCTGAACGTTGGCAGCCTTTTTTCTTCTCTACTCACGCGTGAGTGACTCCTCAATTTCTTCTTGGTTTTCTGTTGCGTTGGGAGAGCAGATTTCTTTGGAGTATGTCTATTGCTGTAATCATTTACTCTTTAGTCTCCTCATTTCCCAATTTAAATTGAGGCTTTCTTGTTTGGTGATTTGGGAGAGGAACAGAATTGAGAGAGGGTGAGAATTGGAGAGAATAGAGTATTACCCGTTTGGATTGTGAGTGAGATTCTTCGTGAATCTGTATTCAGCCCCCAAAACGCCATCGAACCACCGAATCCGGAACCACAGGATACCTGAGCCAGTTCCTCCTCTAGCTTCATCCTCACGACGGTGTGGCGGCCACGATACCCAACAGTAGTATCACAGCCACGGTTGTCGCCGCTCGTTCGCCATTCGTCGTAGCTGTCCCTTAGCCATCGACCGCAACCTACTGCTTCAGGGAGTTCTTTCGTTCCTTTTTAACTTTGTGTTTTCCATTTTCTGATTTGTTCAATTCTAATTCATTTCTGTAATACCCTGAGGCGGTTGGTCCTCCTTTTGTGATGCTTTGAGGCGGCTGGTCCTATGCTTGTGATTTCTGTGCTTTAGAATTTTAGGAATTTTGTGATTTGTGGCCTGATTGGTCAATTTCTGTGGTATCTCTAGTAATTTTTGATTGAAATCTCTCTTGGATTCTTTATCTGTGTGATATTTGTTCCTAGATTGCTTCCGCTGTTTTTTATATTCTGTTGTTTATTCTATTATTTGTGAATTGGTTTATAATCAGGCCCTGAGTGATCCCTTGCGCAATCGATTAATCAATTTGTGAACTGGGATAGCCTCAGCTCACCTGTGTGCGTGACTGTTATTTCTTGGATATTGTTGTGAGTCGATTCACTTATCTTTAAACACCCATGGCTGCTCCTAATGCGTTTGGACAAGCCCCCTTTAATGGAAAGGGTGACTTTAGTATCTGAAAATAGAAAATGAAGTGTATACTTATCCAACAACGGATGTTCAAAGCTGTGGATGATTCTTATGATAAGGATGTAACTGAAGCTAAAAAGAAAGAGATTAATGAACTTGTTTTGTCTGTAATTATCTTGAATTTGTCTGACTATGAGTTAAGGAAAGTTGGTGTTTATGATTCTGCGAAAAAGCTTTGGAAAAAGTAGGAGGAATTATATACTGAAACTTCTTTGCCTAGTAAACTATTTCTTCTTGGGAAATTCTTTAGGTTTAAACTTGATTTAAATAAAGATATTGAAGAGGACTTGGAGCTCCCTCAGCATGTGACTATCCAGGCAGGGGAATATTCATTTGAAACATATATTGGTTATGAAAGTTTGCCTCAATATTGCACAACATGCTACACTTTAGGTCATGGAGTTGAGGAATGTCGTAGAAACAATAAGGTGGATCAGCCACGCTCCAAAGGAAATCCTAGAACCCGTTGGACTCCTGCTAAAAAGAAGACTGTGGAATCTGATATTGCTGGAAAAAATGTTGTTACAGTGGACAAGGTTGGTAATGATGCTAGTAACGTGCATGTGGATGACAAGGAACATGTGGAGGAAGAGGAAGTTAAGCAGTTCAAACAAGAGGGACTTAATCCATAAGTGGAACACGAGGTGACTTCTATTGATGTTGATCTCGAGGGCTCTCAGATCAACCATGGTAATGAGAATGTAGTACATCATTCGAATAACAGCTTTGGAGTGCTCAATGAGGATGATAATGAAGAGGACATTCGTCAAATGGTGAGTGAGGGTAAGACTCCGGATAGCTTTCCCGACTCACCTCGGCCATCTAGTAATGAAAAGAGGGCAAGTGTTCATACACAAGCTATACAATCCACCATTCATGGGGAATGGGGACTTGTTCCTGATGATTCGCTGCCGACGCACGTCTATTTTGGCTTATTTCATGGATCTTTTTCAATTTTAATTCTGTAAAGGGCCGTCTGTTTGGTACCCTCTTTAGCCGTCTGTTTTGGCTTATTTCATGCATCTTTTTCAATTTTAATTCTGTAAAGGGCCGTCTGTTTGGCACCCTTTCCAGTCGTCTGTTTGGTTTTTTTCATGCATCTTTTTATTTTAATTCTGTAACTTTTATTTTTATTTTCTTTCTCGTTTTAATATAATAAACTAAATTGATTCTGGATATTAAATAGACTGGTGATAAGCATATTGATAAATATCCTGCTATTGTGCTCTTGAATGATATTCCTGAATCTTACGGTGATGTTAAACCTGATATTAAGTTTGGTAGGGATGACATTTCTTTGGATGTTGTGATTAATAGATTAAAGAGTAAAGAGCATGATATTAAACATAATAGAAGTAACACAATTTCTGGTGGAGTCATGCATGTTAAAGGCAAGCCTATTAAGAATAAGTCTAAGAATAGAAAATGCTTTAACTGTAATGAACGTGGTCATTATGAGAATAAGTGCCCACATCCTAAGAAAAATAACTCTAGTGATCAAACAAACATGGTTAATGAATCTGTGATTTATGGTGATGTCTACTGATTATGTTTGAGAATTTTTTGTGCCTTTTAATTTTTTAGGTGTGCTTTAATTAGCTAGTAAATTATGTATGTCTTTCCTTTGTGTGAAAATTTTTTGAAATTTATTTTTTATTTTGCTTGTTTATTTTTTAAACTTTCTTTTTGGTTGCTCCCTGTAAAGTGGAGCATTAATGTGCTTACTATGTGTTAGTATTTGTTATGGTTGTGTGCCATTTATATGCTTATTTGTTACTCTTAGTGAGGTGGAGCATATCACATGATTCTATGTTTAATGCTTTTGTAGCTTGTTAGAATACGCATTGCCTTTGTGCTTCTTTGTGATGTCTTTGTGTTTTTTTTAATGCTATAGCTTGTTTTTCTATGTGATAAGATTTTGTGTCTTTAGAATTCTGTATTCTATTCTTCGTGATAAATATTATGAATTGTGTATTCATAATCTTAGTGATCTTACGCTAGTTTTGTGCTTCTTTTCTTCTCTACTCATAAATCTGAACGTTGGCAGCCTCTTTTCTTCTCTACTCACGCGTGAGTGACTCTTCAATTCCTTCTTGGTTTTCTGTTGCGTTGGGGAGCAGATTTCTTGGGAGTATGTCTATTGCTGTAATCATTTACTCTTTGGTCTCCTCCTTCCCCAATTTAAATTGGGGCTTTCTTGTTTGGTGATTTGGGAGAGGAACAGAATTGGGAGAGGGTGAGGATTTGAGAGAATAGAGTGTTATCCATTTGGATTGTAAGTGGGATTCTTCGTGAATTTGTACTCAGCCCCCAAAACGCCATCCAACCATCGAATCCGGAACCACAGGATACCTGAGCCCGTTCCTCCTTCAGCTTCATCCTCATGATGGCGTGGCAGCCTCCATACCCAACACCAGAGATCGCCGCGCTACCACCACCTACCAAATCCGCTGAGACCGCCGTCTGCCAACACAGAAGAGAAGATGTCATCGGTTTGTCTTCACTCATCGTTTCCAGTGGTCCGCCACAATCTGCCACCCTTGGGTTTATCTTTCCCAACCCATCCCCGTGATAATCTGTCTTCTCAACCCAAATTTTAGAAACATGCTTTCGCAGATATGTCCGACTCGAGCGTGAATCAATGGCAAATTCCATATCTGATATCATTTCGTAGTCAGAAGGAATGTTGGAGGGTTGGGAGATTGAATTTGAAATTTTCAATTTGGGGCTTAATTAGGGTTCTTCTTTGGATTAGGGTTCTTGAGTTTAATTTTCTGTTGTAATTTTTTTTTAATTTTGGATTTTGTGTATTCATCCGTTGAAACAGATTATCACTCAGCTTGCATTTTTTTAAAAAATCTTATTACATTTTGTGGGATTTGGATCCTCTCTCGTCCTTATTCTCTACGAACGTGGATTTGACACGTCATTATATATAGTGTAAGAAAAATAGAATTACATGCCACATCATTAGATATAATATAAGAAAAACAGAATTACACGCGATAAAATTATTATTAAAAATATAATTAAATAAAAATATTTTGATAGTGAATGACATGTAAAGTTATTATTGGTGGGGATGACAGTTAAAAGAAATTCACGAAATTGAGAGATTAGGAATGGGAGAGGATCCGGATCCCATTTTGTGTATTCATCCGTTGAAACAGATTATCACTCAGCTTGTATTTTTTTTAAAAAATTATTACATGTTAATAAAAATAGAAAAAATATTTTAAGAAATGTTATAAAAATGATGTGTACATGTGAGTTTGGAATTTTATTTTTATTTTATTAATTAAAGTATGACATGACAAATTTATTGGTCAAAATTTGTTTGGTGTGCCATCTCAGCATGCATCATCGAATTCCCCCAAATTAATTGGTCACGTGCAATGCACATGATCATTTTCCGGCTAAAAATTATGTTTCCAGTGAAAATTAGACAAAATTAAAATTAAATACATAGTTATGGTACTAAATTGATACAAATATTATTTTTGGGACAAAATTTGAAATTTTAAAAAGTTATGGGACAAAAAATTTTTTAACTCTATCTTTTACAGTTAAAACCTCGATGTTAACATATACTTCCTCTGAATTAGGAGGGTTTGAGACAATTTTTTTTTCTTTTTTTTTTCGGAATATCTTATTAAAAAATATGATGTAAAGTTTATTATGTCACAATATTATTCTTTAAAATAAAGTGTATTGAAAGGAAAAAAATTGAGGTGTTTTCACTTAAAAATGTATCATTAATTTTTGTGGTACAAAAAAAAGAAAAAGAAAGGAAAGGGGCAAAGGCTTGCCTATGTCACGAAACTTAATTCGTGAGATAATAAAAAGTGATACTAATTGATGAGAAAGGATAATTATTTTGTAAATTATTTCATGAACTTCTTATAGTAAAAATAAAAAGTAATATCATGAGAAGTGATAGCATTTATATTAAAAAGTAATTATTAATTATAATAAAGAAAAAGAGAAGGTCTCACTCAAATACTCACGCTAAAAGGAAATTATGGGATGAAGGGAGTAGAAAGTTAAAATCCTATTTTTTGTCTAATTATTTAAAGTCTAAAACAAGACATTGAGGAAAAGAGTGCCATTGTGCCAAAAAGAAGAAGCTTGAGAGGGTTAGTCGTGGATAATGACAAAGGGAGATAGGAGTGTTAATCGAGTCGTGCGAGCTTGAGTTCTATGTACTTGAACTCAAAATGTTTATAAACGAGCTCAGTTTGACTCATTAATTACTTTATCGAGCCCGAGTTAAACTTAAGGGAAAATATCAATTTTGGTCCTTTAGGATATGCTAAATCCAACTTTAGTCCTCAAGTTTGGTTATTTCTCAAAAGTGGTCATCCGATGTCCACTTTTAGTCTTTTTGGTCCATTTTTTGTCCTTTTTGTCCACTTTTGGTCCTCTAGGATAGGCCAAATAAGGACTAAAAGTGGACAACAATGACCAAAAGCAAACAAAAAGGACTAAAAGTGGACATTGGATGATCACTTTTAAAAAATTATAAAACCTGAAGACTAAAGTTGGATTTGACATATCCTAGAGAACCAAAATTGATATTATCCCTTAAACTTAACTCATTAAGCAAAACGAGTCGAACTTTCGAGCCTAATAATTGTTAATATATTTTGGATTTATTTATATTTTTAAATAATTATTTTATTATATATAATTAAAATAAAAAAATAAGTAATAATTAATAATAATTTTATAATTTATTTATTACTTAAAATTACTATCCCTCCGTCTCATTTCAATGTTTACGTTTCTATTTTGCGCGTCTCATTTCAATGTTTACGTTTATATTAGCAAAATGGATGCTGCTGCAAGTATGATTGAGGCTCTTCCGGTTACTTATCTCTCTGCTGCGTCCTTGTGAGTTTCTTATGTGAAAATGTCTTCTACGGTAGCTATTTTAACTGTGTTGTTGATCTCACATCATTACTTTTTTTAGCGGCCTATATCAAAACTGTTATAACTTATTAATTCAAAGTCCCATCATTCTCTGCATTTTTCTTGTAGTGTATGTAAGCAAAGAGTAATATTTTATAGCTCTACTTCTGTAGACTTAGTTGAGTTTACTTGCTTCTTGCAGGGTTCTCAATTGTTTTTAATGTAAAGACAACTCTTTTTAATTGTAATAGGAAATATCAATTTAATCTTTATAATGCCACCTAGTGGGTAATACCTTATTTTCTATAAGTATAAGACTAATATATTCATATAGCATAGTCCAATGTAATTACCTTCAGGACATCCTTCTAATACTAAAACTGGTTCTTGGTGTATTACAGATTGCTATTAGGGAGTTTACAACTTCACAATGGTTGTCGATCCAACATTTGCCATAATCATGCAAGTGGAATTATGTAAGAATTTTTTTTATGATAATTTTTTCAGATATACAAATTAATATTGTAATTAATGGCTTGTACTTCTATTTTTTATTTGTTTTTCTTTCTTCCGTGTTGCTCAGGGGGAAATGATGGAATGTTCTAATAAAACGAAGGGAGTAGAGATGTCTGAAGATGTTTGGGAGGAAGCTTTGGAATAACGATCAAGATATCTTTCGGGATTGAGTCATGATTTCTTTTTAGTTTATTTATAAAAGAAGACTCTCATCTTTCTTGGATTATTTGGGTTTGAACTTTGAAGATATAAATAATTTTTTCTATCATTATGTGCTCAAGTACTTGGTGTGGAAACTTTTTAGAGTTTAGCTTATTTGAATCACTTGTCCGTTTTCTCTTTGTTGAGATTTTAATTAATTTTGAGTTTTAATTCATATGATTTGTGGTCAATTTACTTACATTAACTTTCATTGAAATTATACAATAATGATTATTATGAAAAATTAGAAAAAATCTAAAATTTAAAATTCCTTAATAGACTAATTTTTTAGATGAACATCCCAATTTCATTGCTAAAATTTATAATTATATAAAATAATTCATATAAAAAATATTTATGGGAAAATAAAAAAAATTCTACCAATAATTTGATTTTCGTCACAAATATTTGCAATGAAACAAAAGATTATGTTGCAAATTTTTGCTGCGAAATTTAATTTTCGTTGTTAAAATTTTGTGGCCACGTAACACAATGCGTAACAAATGTTTGCGACGAAATTAAAAAAATTGTCACAAAAATTTGTAATAAGTTATTAATTTTTTGTAGCAAATATTTGCGATAAAAATTTTAATTTTTATTACTAAATTAGTGCGACAAAATAAATTAATTTGTAGCAAAAGTTAGTGGGAGAATTTTTTTTTGCTGCTAAATGGATTTGCGACGGGCATATTGTCACAAAATTTAGCGATGAAACACGTAGATTATGCATTAAATTAACACTTTGCTACGTGGTTTATATATGGATTTTATAATCTTTATTAACTAATGAAACGAGGGTTTTTTTCTCTCTATATAAACTCTTACTCCCATTATAATCCTCAATATCTCTCATCAACAACACTCAAATATTACATACATCCAAAGTTTATCATCGTCCCGGGAGGTGGGTACGTTACCGGAGGGACTTACCAAGTGGGGGAGGGTGGTCTAGGGCTAGGTGTTGGTGAGGGTCTTGGTGGTGGAATAATTCCATGAATGAAGAAGATGCCACCTCTCCCATAGAGGTCCAAAAAAGTTATAGTCCCAAACTATTATGTATACTTTGTAAAACATGTTATAATAATTATATAAGTAATAAATAATGTTAAATTAGTTCCCTGAAGTTCCAAATAGAATGCTGGAGACAGCTAGCTGTCTTACTGTATATTATATACGCCGTGTAATTTTTATTACTACAATATATATATAAATCTTCTTTACTTGCATGGTAATGAAAATAAATTTATATGATCATTATAATTTCATAAAAAATATGTGTATTTGAGTACTGCATAAATTATGAATGGTTTCGTGCAATTATTTAATTTTGAATGATAAGTGATAAAGCGCACAAAGATAAAAGTTATATTGCACTGTCGCATATCTAGTAGATAAATATTTAATTAAGAATAAAATGACCATAAATCTTTAAATAAAGAATGAAAAAAAAAGCTTTATACTGATCTCAAACAAGAAGATTGTCTATTTCAAGGTGCTTTGTACGCTCATGAAAGACCGTGTTAGCTGTGATGTGTAAAAGATTGGAAGAGGTGGTGTTATAAGTAAGGAAATTCATGAGAGATAAAGATATCCGTTGTAGCTTACAAATCGTAGTACTTAGAGCTATGTCCTCTGCTTCTACAAAGGAACCTGCCTGCTTCTTAGTTTTGAGTGACACTAAACATTAGAGTTGTTAAAAAGCACGAAAACTGTGAACCCGGTCTGATTAGCCACAAAGTGACAGAAAAGTACCTAAATTTGAACATAAATGACCAAAAACAGACACCAAAATCGAGCAAAAGAGGACCAAACTTGAGAATACGAATAGAAAATGACCAAAGTTAGAATAGGGCATACTTATAAGACTAAATGTGATATTTTCTCCTAAAAGCTACCTAAAACCTATATTTTTTTCACTTTTTCTTGATCTTGTATATCTTATAATTCATCAAAGATGTTATCACTTTGAAATTATTTTATAAATTATTCATGAAATAGTTTAATTTGATGGTTGTAATTTTTATAAAAAATACTCATTCTGTCTCGATAAGCTTTTCACTCTTTCCTCATTTGTTTGTCTCATTACACTCTTATCCTCCAAAAAATGATACAAAGTATCAAAAGAAATAACCCCTCAATACATAACATTTAAAAAAAATTCACTATCACCTAATACACATAATTTACTTTATTACTTAAAATTATAACTTTAC
Organism: Pogostemon cablin; assembly: GCA_023678885.1. Taxonomy (NCBI): domain Eukaryota; kingdom Viridiplantae; phylum Streptophyta; class Magnoliopsida; order Lamiales; family Lamiaceae; genus Pogostemon; species Pogostemon cablin. Next base: position 24,530,864 of record CM042962.1, read on the forward strand.
CTTCAAAAGTCAATAAATTTTTGTAAAAAAATAACTTTTCTTACACTCTGTTTGTACAATAAAAAGTAAATAGATCAAGAGGAAGGAGTTTCACTTTTTAATAAAAAAAAAATAAAAATATATCCCTTCTTATCTGTTTTTCTAGAATTCCGTTCTATAAAATAGTTCCATACAGATTTTTTGTCAATCGGGGAATATTCCAAAAGTGCTAGAGATTGTTTAAGGTGTCAAGTGAGAGCTAGATCGAGTACATGATGCACTCTTAAGATTTCAATCTTGAAATGTGTTTATTCCTCTTGATTTTCGTAAAATATTAAATATCATTCCCTATGTCCCGATCATATATAGGTCCCCATTTATTTTGGGGCGATTATTTGCATTCCCAAAATTGTTAATTGAACCCCAAATAATTTATAGAATTAAAATATGATAACATGATAAGATGTAAATACCCTTTTATAAATAATATAATATAATATAATAAATTATAATTAAATTTCTAAATGCATCCAGTCAGATATCTAAATGCACCACATTGTTATAATCACTAAACTACGATCAACCTAAACCCTTATCAGCATAATATCATGGAACAAGCAAACACTGAGAATGATGATAATTTGGAACAAGCAATAATCGTAAAGGAGGGCATAATCATGATGAGGGTGAAATCGTAAAGGAGGGCATAATCATGATGAGGGTGACCTCATCAGTGTTTATTTTTGAAATTAAGCTTAGGGTTTAGGGTTTTAGTTTGTAGAATAGTAGATTATATACATAGCGTAATCTGTAATTTTTTATTCTAAAAATTATCATATTCGACTGCAACAAACAAATAGGGATTAGGAGTTATATGGTGGATTCTTGCAAAGAATTGAGTTGAATAAATTCTACATAGCCAATTAATGCTGACATGCTGAATCGTTTCGTTGATAGCCCACTGTAGTATAGTGTTCGACGACGCAGTCGAACATATAAATCTGTTCGACATTTGTAAACGAACAGTTGTGTGTTTCTCACTGTTCGCTTCCTATGACTGAACAGATTTACTTGTGTTCGATTGCAGAAAATCCTTTTTTTTTTTCAGGTGGACACGCAAGGAATTAAAATTAATTAAAAGAATGAATTCTGTAATATTGAAGTTATCGGGAAGAAAATTTTATTCTTAATTATAATAATTAACCTCTAAGGATTAATCCCAGATTATGTCACTGGATTCTAATGACTTATCCAATTCTTATCTTCTACAATCCTCACCCTTCGACTTTTTTTATTTTATTTTCTCTCCTTTCTCTCCTGATTAGTCGCGCTATGGAAGACACAGTGTTATTCTTTTTTCTTTTTCAAACCTCAGCGACGTTTCTTCTTCTTCTTTTTAATATTGTGATTAATTTGTTTTTTAAAATTTGGGTATAGTTAATTAAAAGGGTAAAGTTATCTTTGTATGGGTGTATTAAGTAATTTAAATATGTAATCTTTAATTTCAGTGGGGTACGTTTAGTATTCGGGGTTCATTTAACAATTCAGGGGTGCAAATAGCAGCCCTCATTTACTTTTTGCACGTGAATTAATGAGAATTATTATTTTATGTGTAGTGGGTAGTTGATAAGTCGTAATTTCACACAATTATTTTAGATAAATTCACTTCTTTACGCGTGAGTTGTGGGTTATTACATGTGATTAGCCATTTTGTAATTGGGATTATAAATTCAATAATTTATCGAACCACTGGGAGGTAGGTATTAGTGCTTAAGCGATCTCACGTTTCTTGTAATTTTATAGATACGAATCATCAAAGGTTAGATGTTCAAACAAGTAAATAACAATAACCAAAGCAAGCAAGCAAGCAATGATTAGCAAACAAGATAGATAAATGAAGGGTATTTTTCTAAGTTGAGTAAAAGTGAGATTAACAACAATTAAGTAGTGGAAATCTTAGGATAAATGCATCAAATTCATATAAATCATGGGTATAAGACTAAGGGCAAACACTAAGTTCGCCTAAACTCCCTTTCGAGATGGATAGGATATGAATCTCAATTAGCTCAATGGATTGGTTCTCACACAAACAATTCCAACTAGGTACTAAGCTTGAAATGAGAGTCCCTTCACACGATTAATCAACCTCTCGATCTAACCAATCGGATGTCCAATCAAATGGTTCTAAATCCTAAAGGACATCTCTATCTCTTTAAGATCTATAATGCACATGAGGTGTATGACAAATTGATTCAATTAATTATCATAAATATGCAATTGACTTCTCAATCTAATCACATGTTCAAAACAGCAAACCACACAAATCATCATAAACATCAAGATCTAAAGCATCAAAGATAGAAAATCAATTAACCCAATCAATATATGAATTCAAATACATAAATCCCAAAATTATCCAACAACTCTCATGTTGCTAATCTCACAAGGGAGATTAGCCTACCATATTCGAAAGGAAATCAACATAGACATTAAAATCCTTACAAAACATGATGAACAATAAGGTTTCAATACAAAAGTTGGATGAAAACTCCTTTGGATGTCTCAAATGGTGATCTTCTTCTTCCCCTTGCAATTCTCCTCTCTTCCTTACTTCTTTTCCTCAATTAGATGGTGATTTTGATGGTGGGCTAAAGGTAGATGAAATTGATGGTGAATGGATGAAGATGATGGTGTGAAATAGAGGAAATGACGTGTGATGTGTGTGTCTAAGTGAAGCCCTTGTGGAATCTCTAATTTTCTTCAAATGTTGAACTTGAGGCTATTTATACCCTCTCCAATTTGGGCCACGAATTTAACATTAGCTGGGCTTTTTACACACACTTACATGCACTGGAGGGTGAAAATTCGAATTTTTGGCCCAAAACCAGACAACTCGAGCTGACCTTTTCCAACTCTAGTTCCAACACAAGTCGAGTTGCATTGTATGTAACTCGAGCTGACCTAGCCCGACTCGTGTTGATAACTCGTGCACCCACCTGTTCGGTCATGCTGCGAGGCTCTGAAACTTGGAAAACCTTCGGCACCCAACTATACTCGAGTTACAAGTCGAGTTGCGACTTGACAACTCGAGTTGGCTCTCTATATACCTTCCCTACTCCGCATGACTTGCAGCTCGACCTGGATAAAACCCAACACAACTCGAGCTGGCAACTCGAGCTCTCGCTTGTCAAGTCGTGTTGGCTTGTTCAGAAATTGGAAATTTTGCGGCCCTCAACTCGAATCGAGTTGCAAGTCGTGTTGGGTCTTGCAACTCGAGTAAGCTCACTGCATGAATTTTGATCTTTTCGGACACCAACTCGACTCGAGTTGCAAGTCGAGTTGGATCGTGTAACTTGAGTTGGGTCTTTTCAGTTCGTTTCTTGCTCATTTCGCTCCCGTCTTCGTTTTTGCTCCGTTTTCACTTGTTTTACATACATTTAAGCTCATTCTCACCTATTTCCATAAAACACATAACACAACCAAATAATATATAAATACGGATAAAATACTATGAAAATAGATATAAAAAGATACTAAAATCTAGGTGAAAATATCACTCATCACACCCCCAAACTTAAAGTGTTGTGCATCCCTGAACAACGAAAATAATAAACCAAGGGGAGATATTTTTACCTAGGAAAAGACTAAACGAACATAAGTAATAACACATCAATAGCCATAAGAACTACAAATCATGCTAAGTCATCTTACAACACTAGATTCATGATATGAAAAATTAACAAGTTCAATCAAAAGAAAATAAAACGTAATATAGTCCCTTTTTAGTCCAAGTGTTTGAATATTTTTACTTACGAGAAAGAATACTCGGTCGTTGTAGAAGTATATCTCAAAAAATAAAATTATCGAATCCGAAGGAGTTTAAGTTCAGATTGAACGAACACGTTAGCTCATGTTTTTATCGTTTTTATAAGGACGAACTAAGAAGATGGGAATGATAAGCAACGAAATCAAATAAAATAAAATAAATCAAGATAAAATAGGAAAAACATAAAATGGAGAATGGTGATGAAGGGCAAGTAGTAAGAAATGGGACTAGAAACAATCAATGTGCCTTAGGATTCATTTTATCATGCAAAAGGAATAGACGAGATAGAAATTGAACTGGAGGCGATCACGAATGTATCTAAAGCTCCCTCTCGAGTTACTAAGGTTGTAGATCTCTTAGAAAATCTCAAATGCACCTAGGATCGATGGCCAACACTAACCTCTTCCATATAGGTACTAATTAAATTCCAATTCTCCCTTAAAAGGTACTAATTAGAATTAACTCTCTCTTTTTGCGTACTAGGACTAACGAATGGATTGGTTCCTCTCATCGGATTCAAATATCCTTTCGGTCAAACCTAAATCAAATGTCCTCTCATGCTATTTCTAATATTTTAGATGGTCGTTTCCAGCTCACCCCAAGCAATATCCACATGAATTAATATGATGACACTTAATTAACATAAGCAACAAATTAACCAACAATCCATTAAATTAACATGCTACCCATAATTAATAAATCATGTCAAAATATAATTCATGCATCACAAAACCCATGAGAAGAAATCAAATACCAAATCATGTCTAAATCATATTTAATTTGCATAATAAAATAAATATTAAACACTAATTATATCTATAACCCCACAAGAGGGATTAGCCTAGCATAATTAAAGTAACAAAATAAATAAATGATTCATTACAATAATTCATAGAGTCTAATTCAAAGAAAATTACAAAAAGAATTAAAACTCCCCTTCAATTTAACTTATTGGAGATCTTCAATTGCTTCTTAAAATTCCTCCTCTTGCTCTTAATTCCAAGTAAAATGGAAAGGTAGGAGGGGAAGGGGTGGACTGGTAGGTTATAAAATGAAAAATTGTTAGGTTTAAAAGAAGAAAATTAAAAAGTAGGAGGGTTGAAAGTGTAAAATAATAGTTGAAAGAAAAGAATGACAAAAATAATTATAATTATGACAAAAATGAGGCATGGAGACTCGAACTTTAGATCTCTCACGATAAAAGAAATGACACTAACCACTAAACTACAACTAAATGTCACTTATTATGTACTACATATATAACTATTATTTTTTAATTTGGATGTATAGCTGTACCCATCCGCCTCAGTATGAGATTAAAAGACGAAGCTACGGCCGGAAAGGGTTTCAACATGGAGGCCGATTGCAATGGGAGGAATCACACGCCGACGCACCTGATTGTTATGGTCAATAGAGCACAAACACAGTGCGGCTCCTTTTTTTTACAGTCTCAACGTTTTCTTTTTCTTTTTTTTTTATTTTGTGATTAATTAATTTTTTATTTTTATTTTTAAATTTGGGTATTGTTAATTAAAAAGGTAAAATTGTCTTATATAAGGTGTACTTAGTAATTTAAATATGTAACTTTTAATTTTAATGGGATACGTTTAGTAATTAAGGTTCGTCTAACAATTACGGAGTGCAAATAGCCGATCCATTTGTTATTTTTTTTTATTTTACCAGGTGTCCAAAATTTATGTGGAGTCGGTACGTGGTCGAATGAAACATTAGTAAAGATTCGAAGCAGTTTCTCATTAAAAGGAAATAAAGGAATCACATGCTAACAGACCATCAAGAAGAAAAAGAAACAAAATTAGAGATATGAAAACCCAATATTCTTACACCATCGAGAAGATAAAGAAATTAAATTAAGCAAAAGGTAATGATCAATTCTCAAAGCAAATTGAGATTATTTTGAATAAAATAAAATTTAATGAGACAATATTGATTTTAAGTTCTAGAAAGATGAGTTATCTAATTGTAACATTTACAAAGTGTTATACTCTCTCCGTCCCACTATAAGATTGTCGAAAGTTTTTTGAACGTAAATTAAGAGATATAATATTTAATGTGTAGATGAGGAGAGAGAAATTATATTTTAATGTGTAGTGGGTAGGTGTATTAATGTGGTATGTGGGTCCTATGAAGATATATTAATTGTTTGGTGTGGGTCCATTTACTAAAAAAAGGAAATGCACTTCTTGTGGTTGGACGGAGAGAGTAATAAATTAAAACTTTATATATACTCACTTCATCCCACATATTTTTATATCCTTTCTATTTTGAGTCATTTGACGTATTTTTACATGTTTCCATTAATGGTAAAAATGCACTATTACATCTTACCTACTTTTTGTACTTTATTCAACAATCCCAACAATTTTATTTACTTTTTTACACTTTATTCATTTTTCTCAACAACTTTATTTACTTTTTCTGTCAACATTACTACTTTATCCCTACTTTTTCTTACATTATATATTTAAAAAAAATCTTAATCTTCGTACATGTACAAACAGATAAAAATATCCAGGACATAGGGAACATATCATTCTGAAAAAAGTGTTACTAAAATGGAAAAAAATGTGTTCCTTAATACAATAGCTTGCACGACAACAACAATACCACAAAATTATTACTCCCTTTGTCCCAAATTCAATTTCATATTTTTCGTTTTGATTTGTTCCAAATTCAACTTCACACTTTAATAAAAGAATATAACATCTAACTAATAACCATCTAGCATACTTTAATTTCAAATTTATCATAACCCATTTAACGTGCATAACATATTTTTTTAAATTTATTTATTACTTAAAAATACAATACTACCTCAAAAGTAAGTAAAAAATTTTTTTTCTTAAACTTTGTACAACAAATATAAAGATGAATTTGGGATGGAGATATTACTTATTAACTGTGGCAACACTTTTAACTATTAAACACTTTTTATATATATATATAATTTTATTTTTGAGATATGTAAAAAGTGTTTAATAGTATATGGATAAACTTCTCATAATAAACTTGCAGTTACCTTTAGGGGAATGACACATCTTGCCTTATATGAGATGTGCAACATCTAAATTGCCCTATTGTTTATATTACATCTAATTTGCCTACTAAATACATATAATGTCATAAATGCTTTTAAGGGATGACCCACCCTTTAACATTGAAAATGACATTGAGGTACATTTGGAGGACACAAGATGTGTAAGAATTTGTTGTTCTTTTACACATTACATAATAATAAATCAATTTTTAAAATCAACGAACATGAATTTTTTTGACATGCATCAATTTTTATCGACGGACATGAGATTTTTTTTTCAAGCAATTAAATGTTCATGATTTTATTACTTTTCATCTATAATAATAATAATAATTATTATTATTATTATATTTCTTATTCATCCTACCAAATTCATACTTATTGTATGAAATTAAACAATTTTTATCAATTTTTTTTCAAGCAATTAAATGTTCATGATTTTATTACTTTTCATCTATAAATTTTTTTATTATTATTATTATATTTCTTATTCATCCTACCAAATTCATACTTATAATTGTTGTATGAAAATAAATTATCGGCGGCGGACGTCCCCTTATTATTTCTTACTTATCAAATTAAATTCATACTTATATTTCTTATTCATACATAGTATTAAGTTCATACTTATAATTTTTATCGGCGGACGTCCCCTTATTTTAAAAAAATTAAATTACCATAAATTTACTAAAAAAACTTAATCACCGCGGTCCCAGATTCGGTTCTTCTTTATTATTTATTTATGCATCCAATAAAATTCGTTAATAACACATATTCCCTCAGTCCTGAATTTATGTTCACCGATATTATAGATACAGAATTTTAAAAAAATAATTTTTAATTAATTTTATTGACTTTTTAGGGGTATTGTGATATTTTTATGTAACTTCATCCAACCAAATTCATACTTATAATTTGTTGTATGAAATTAAATTATCAGATGTCCCCTTATTATTACTTACTTATTAAATTAAATTCATACATATATTTCTTATTCATACTTATTATTAAATTCATACTTATAATTTTTATCGGCGGACGTCCCCTTATTTCTCATATTTAGCGGACATGATCATTTTATACGGCGGAAATGGATTTTAATGGGCAAACACTCATCACCAACAGACATGATTTTTTTTTCTATAGAGTGCACATTATCTGGTAATTAATTATTTTTTTTAGTTCATAAATATTCAGCGGACATGAAGTTTTATTCAGAAGACATGAATAATAAATAATATACTATATTATCTTAATTATCAAATATATATATATATAACAATAGTGGACATGATAATATATATATATATATATATATATATATATATATATATATATATATATATATATATATATATATATATATATATATATATATATATATATATATATATATATATATATATATATATATATATATATATATAACGAACAATCAAGCCACAGACATGAATTTTTAGCGGACACACATACATATATATACAGCGACCATATATATAAAAAATGAACAATCAAGCAACGGATATGAATTTTCAACGGACATATATAGCGGACATGGGTTTATGAAATATATATATATATATATTATCCCAAAATTTCACAATTAAAATCATATCTGCTGGTGATGAGTGTTTGCCAATTAAAATTTATGTCCCTAAATGTTATATATATATATATATATATATATATATATATATATATATATATATATATATATATATATATATATATATATATATATATATATATATATATATATATATAACAATTAAAATCATGTCCCGCTGAGTGTTTGTCAATTAAAACCCATATCCGCCATATTAAATAACCACGTCCGCCATATAATAATAATAATAATAATAATAATAATAATAATGATGATGATGATAAAAAATATTTGAATAAAATAAAGGGGTGACTATTTGCATCCCCGGATATACTAAACATACTCCAAAATTAATTTAACTTAAAATATTTTAATTAATATGACCTAAATACCCTTATATAATAATATATTCATAAATACATTACTAAATGTACCCCAAAATTACTAAACATACCCCACTTTAATTATAATTACAACAAAATGATGATGTTCATTGTTTTTTGTCCAACTCTTGGTGTTTGATCATCTATAATTTCCATTTTTGTTTTCTATGATTTTAGAATTCCACCTTTAAAAACTAGAATCAATATCAAAGAATAAATTATTTTAGGGTTCTTTAATTTGTTTAAGCTACCTTCACCATATATATAGAAAGTTATAAGATCATACTGTAAACATAGATGGGAACAAGCATTTGAAGAAGTAAAATGTCATTAAAAAAAAGTGTTTAACATTTCTCAGATATGATCATTTCTCAGATTGAGGCCACACAATAATTTTTTCTTTCTCATACTTAACATACAATGTAGAATCGGTAGCCATAAAATACGCCTGAATGAAAACAATTGCAGGTGTATGATAATTAAGCACTCCCTGACCCGTGGCCAGTTCCATCCAAAAACAAAGCGGTTAACCCTAAAATCGCAATTCTCCCATTGACCCGCTCTGAATATGGGCTGAACCCAAATTCCACATTCAACCCATCCGACACGGCGGGAGAAACACGCTTTATCCAGAAGCCAAACCTGACCCGGTTTTCTTCCCCTTCCGGCTCTTCCTCGCCTCCGCCTTTTTCCCGGTGCCGCTGTGGTTATGGAGGCGAATTTGTACGAGACGATTCTCAAAGCTGTCGTCTTGAATGGGTGTGGAATCCGGTGATGTGGAGGAGGAGGAAGAGTTGTCTTCTGGGGCGGCGCGGGGTGGCGCCCGGATTTTCAGCGAAGGGATTGGCCGTGGCGATGATGGGAATGCTGTGTTGGGTTTAAGGATTTGCAGGGTTGAGGATGCTAGAGTTGTGTATGCTTACTGGTATATTGGGAGAATCCTGGAATCATTCTTTCCAAGCAATATGTATAAAAACCCTAAAATAATTGATTATCTAAAATTGATTTTAGTGGGTATGTTTAGTAATTTTGGGTTTATTTAGTAAATGTATTATTATATAAGGGTATTTAGGTTATATTAATTAAAATATTTTAATTTAAATTATTTTTGGGGTATGATTAGTAAATTTGGAGTGCAAATAGCCGCACATAAAATAAATCCATGTCCACCAACTTGATTAATTAAATAATCAAGTCCGCCATATATTAAGTCCTCCATATATTATTAATAATAAAAAGTATGTTTGAATAAAGAATACCCCATGTCTCCAGTAACATTTGCTGTATTAAATAATCACATGTGCCATATATTAATTATAATATTAATAACATGTTTGAATAACAAATTCCTGTTCGTCAATTTGGTTTGTTAAATAATCATGTATGCCATGTATTTTTAATATTAATGTTTGAATAAAAGAAACTTATGTCCGCCAATAATGTTTGGTGTAATAAATAATCATGTCCTCCAATAAAATAATGTTTGGTTTGTTTCACAATCACCCATATCCGCGGATAATATTTATTCACATCCTATATTATTTAATTCAAGATTTCAAGGGTGTCCGCAATGAGGAAAAAAAAAGGTTAAACAACAATCACACATCTCTACACATGAAGACAAAAAAATAAAAAATTAAACAACAATCACTCATGTCCGCCATGAAGACAAAAGTTTAAAAAAAAAATTAATAAAAATTACCCATGTCCGTCATGAAGAAAAAAATAAATACTAATAAAAAATTTATACAACAAATCACCCATTGCCGCCAATAAAGAAAAATAAAAATAAAAATAAATTATACAACAAACCACCGTGTGCGCCAGCCCATAATTCAAATAAAAAACCCATGTAAACCCAAAAAAAAATGATCATGTCCGTATAAAATTCATACTAAATTAAAAATGAGGTGTCCGCGGAAAAAAAAAAGAGAAAAATGGGAAGTGTCATGGTGTCCGATGATAAAAAAAAGGAAAAAAATTGGAGATGTCATGGTCCGCTGATAAAAAAAATAAAGAAAGGGGAGAGGTGTGACGCGGGAATTTTGGGTGAAGATTTGAAGTCTGCAACATGGAAAATCTATCCATTAATGAAGACCTTAAACTCAATACAGTTGAACAAAATGGTCCAACTATACAGCATTAACTCAGCAGGGGATCATGAACAGTCAGTCCAATTCACGAATTTATATGTTTTGATTTGGAAAGAGTTATGGTTCATGCCATATACCATTGGAAAGCTCTTGAAGTCTAATTTTCTACAAAATTTACGGATTTCAAAAATAGTATTCCTACAGAAAGTTATGGTCATTTGACTAAAGTGTGGCAGGTTGTGCATCATGCGAGAAGTTACGGAACAAGCTCATACTTTGCAGATTTTGGTGGTTCGTCTCTTCATGAAGAACCTTGGTATCTACCTATTCTTAGTATTTGATTATCTTACATTTATTAGAGTCTAAGTTCATATTTTCTATGTCTTGAGAATGTTCAAATCTCATTTATTTCCTTTGACTCACTTGGAGGGTTGTTCCAATTCATGCCTATATAATGGCTATCCTATGCATGCTCTTAAGCAGCCAATTTCGAATTTAAACATATTTTGAGCTTTTAAGCTTGTTTAGAAGATGTTATCTTCTTGTATCTTACTCTAAACTCTTTTGGTGGATTCCTAGAGTGGTGAGTGTGTCTCTTAGTCTTTCGGTGGATTCCTTAAGACGACGAGATTGTTCCAAACTTGTGGTGGATTCCATAGGTGAGGAATTGTATCCGAGTGTGTGCTTGTGTTGCCTCCTACTTCTCTAAAATCCCGGTATCAAAGTGGTATCAGAGCTTTGGTTAGCGATGGCAACTCATGATATTGAGTTAGAAGATTTAAGGAGACAAGTGCAACTACTCAAGCAATGCCTTGTGCATGGCAAGCATCTTGAACATGATGTTGGGGGTCACGGTTCAGATGGTAATTCTGCAAGTGATGATGTGAATTTCAATCCATTTCATGGAGATGGAAGTGACGATTCAAGTGGTACATCTCGAAGTGTACGGGTTCGAAGGAGCAATGTTCGTAATGATACTTTTAATTTCAAAGTTGATATTCCAGACTTTGAAGGAAGAAGTGATCCCAACGATTTCATTGATTGGATCAACTCTGTTGAGAAAGTCTTTGAGTTCAAGGATGTTAAAGAAGAATATAAAGTGAAACTGGTGGCAATCAAATTGAAGAAGTATGCATCCTTATGGTGGGAGCACCTTAAGAAGCTGCGAGCTCGTGATGGCAAGCGGAAGATTAGAACGTGGGACAAAATGAAGAAGGAGTTAAGGAGGAAATTCTTGCCAGATTATTATCTGCAAGATTATTTTCTTAAATGTCACAACTCCAAACAAAAAGAATCAAGTCGTTTTGGGTGATGTTTCTCGTCGAGTGGTGATGCTTCTAGCCGAAGGAGTGCTTCCACTTCCAAGAACGTTCTAACTACAAAAGATACAAAACAAAAAGTTGCTGCAAGTAAAGGTAGTGCTGATTTTTTGAAACCAAGTGCTGCAACTAATCAAAAAAGTTGTTTCAAGTGCAAGGGGCTTGGACACATTGCTGCTGATTGTCCAAATCAGAGAGTCATTGTTCTTGTTGAGAAAGAGCAAGAAGAGGTGAAGATAGTTTATGACAAAAGTGAAGATGAGTATGAAGAAGAGGAGCATGATGAATCAACACCAATTTATGATGAGTATGATGAAGATGTTGATTACGAGGGTCATGGTGAAGATTTGGTGTTACGGCGTAGCCTCGATGCCACCTATGTGGAGGATGATCCATGGCTTCACAATAATATCTTTCAAAAAAGTTTCATGTCAAATGACGAGGTACGTGATATTATTATTGATGAGGGAAGTTGTGAAGATGTTGTTACTACTATGGTGGAGAAGTTGAAATCGAAAGATCATTCTCACGAGTTGTTATGGCTTCGTGATTATGTTGATGAGAAAATGATTTTTGAGGATTCAAAGATGCAGAGTATTCTTGAACCATCAAAAGTGATGATCTCTTATTCACAAATTCATGAAAATCCTTTATATGAACCAATGGAGGAGTATGAATTGATGGCTTTATATGAAGAGGGTGATGCCATACCACTCCAAGTTCAAAATTTTCTACAGGAGTTTCATGATGTGGAACCTGAACAGATTCCACTAGGCCTTCCTCCAATGAAGAACATTCAACATTGCATTTATTTTGCAAGCGATGCTTCTTTATTGAATAAGGCAATTTATCGAATGAATCCGAAGCATCATGACGAGTTGCAAAGGCAGGAGCAAGAGCTTGTGGATAAAGGCTGGCTACAAAATGTTTTTGAAAAGGTGTTCAAAGTGGGTTGCGATGCTTTAAATGTGGGAATCGAAGGAGTTCTTAGTCATGAAGCTATGAAATACTTGAATTCATAGCAAAAGTTGAATCCATGGCATGGTAAATGGGTCGAGTTTTTGCAAACATTCAACTTTGTGATCAAGCAAAAATTTGGTGTGCTAAATCGAGTGGCGGATGCTCTTAGTGGACGGCACTCTTTGTTGGCTACTTCGAAATTGAACGTGGTGATGACAGATCCCTACAAGGATGATTCATACTTTGGCAGAATGTGGGAGGAATTTTTAAAAGCTTCATTCAAGCTTTTCTTAATTCATGATGGTTATCTCTTAAAAGGTAACTTGCTATATGTTCTTGATTGTTCTTTAAAGCTAACAATTATTGATGAAGCAAATAGTGGAGGTCATCTTGCTGGATATTTTGGAAGAGATGTCAAGAAGAAGTGTGTTGAAAGATGCAAGAGTACATGTCATGGGCAAAATTCAGGTCTGTACACTCCTTTTTCGGAACCGTTATGTACATGGGAAGATGTAAGTATGGACTTTGTTATTGGGTTGCCTCGCACCCAAATGAACAAGGATTCGGTGATGGTGGATGTTGATCGGTTATCAACGATGTCTCATTTCATTCCTTGCATCAAAACAATGGATGCAACTCATGATCTTTACTTCAAGGAATTGCATGAGAAGGTTTGCAGAGAGATTGACAAGCAAAATATTAGATTCAAGAAGAATGCTGATAAGCATCGACGTATGAAGGAAATTCAGAAGCAAGTTTGTGTGCAGTGGAAGCGGATGATGCAGTGCATATGGGGTAAATTCAAAATAATTCTGGTATCGATCGGCAATGATTCAGATAGTGAGCAGTATATGGATAGAAAGCTCTTTCAGTCTAGTTTCAAATGCAACAAACGGAGAGTCATTTGGAATTTTATACAAGAAGTTATATCTATTCTTCTGGAAGGTGGCAGAAGCACTCAAAGATCTGCCAAATTCACGCAATGGAAGTTTTTGAAGTCTTTCCAACAATCCTTTCTTGGTCAGGTCATCCTAATTACTATATTAATTGTTGAAATAATGTTGTGCAAGGTTTTAGGTGGTCAAATGGTGATTAATGGTAGAGTTGCTAGTGTCTTAGCCACTTTCAATGTTGCTGAATTTTCACCATATGTTGATGATGAAGAAGGTTCAGATTCGAGGACGAATCTTTTCCAACCAGGGGAGAATGACGCGGGAATTTTGGGTGAAGATTTGAAGTCTGCAACATGGAAAATCTATCCATTAATGAAGACCTTAAACTCAATACAGCTGAACAAAATGGTCCAACTATACAGCATTAACTCAGCAGGGGATCATGAACAGTAAGTCCAATTCACGAATTTATCTGTTTTGATTTGGAAAGAGTTATGGTTCATGCCATATACCATTGGAAAGCTCTTGAAGTCTAATTTTCTACAAAATTTACGGATTTCAAAAATAGTATTCCTACAAAAAGTTATGGCCATTTGACTAAAGTGTGGCAGGTTGTACATCATGCGAGAAGTTACGGGACAAGCTCATACTTTGCAGATTTTGGTGGTTCGTCTCTTCATGAAGAACCTTGGTATCTACCTATTCTTAGTATTTGATTATCTTACATTTATTAGAGTCTAAGTTCATATTTTCTATGTCTTGAGAATGTTCAAATCTCATTTATTTCCTTTGACTCACTTGGAGGGTTGTTCCAATTCATGCCTATATAATGGCTATCCTATGCATGATCTTAAGCAGCCAATTTCGAATTTAAACATATTTTGAGCTTTTAAGCTTGTTTAGAAGATGTTATCTTCTTGTATCTTACTCTAAACTCTTTTGGTGGATTCCTAGAGTGGTGAGTGTGTCTCTTAGTCTTTCGGTGGATTCCTTAAGACGACGAGATTGTTCCAAACTTGTGGTGGATTCCATAGGTGAGGAATTGTATCCGAGTGTGTGCTTGTGTTGCCTCCTACTTCTCTAAAATCCCGGTATCAAGGTGTCCGCTGGGATGATGTCCACTAAATAAAAAGAAAAAAAAAGAGAGGTGTCCGCGCGTTCACTGACAAAGAATTATTTTATACCCTGATAACTTGTAAATTAGCCTCAACATTATCCTGTTTGAATTTGAGTTAAATGGGTCAAAGATTCTCCTCAATTTTAACGTCAAAATACTGATATGTGTAAGTAAGGGTAGTTCAGGTATATTAATGATAAAGAGAGCAAATTAGATGATTTTTTAAAATTAGGGAAAAATTGATTTGCTCATATTCAGATAGGGCATTCTGAAGTATGTACCCTTTACTTTAAGAGGTAGTGATCATAAATACATAGAAATATATTATTTCATTTTATTTTTTGAAATACATTAATCTGAAATGCAAATTAAATTACAAACCAATAGTAGAACGCCACCAGAGCAAACTCATGACAATGCTAATGAAATGAATTAAATGACTAAAATCAATGACTATCATTTTTACCAAGTAGGAGTGGAATATAATTAACTAGTTAATTCAATATATCTTTTTTATGGAAGCCCACCTCCAATTCCTCCACCAAATCCACCCCCAGCTCCTCCTCCGCCACCTCCGAACCCCCCTCCGCCACCAGCTCCGCCACCAATTCCAGACCCACCTCCAAAACCACCCCCGGCTCCTCCACCAAATCCAGAACCACCACCAAGTCCTCCTCCGCCACCCCCTCCAAACCCTCCCCCGCCTCCACCAAGTACTCCACCACCTGCACCTCCACCAAAGCCCCCACCGGCACCTCCACCTAGCCCTCCACCACCTCCACCTCCGAAACCACCACCTCCACCAAGTCCAGGATGATAGAAAAAGAAATTCTTCTGATCATTGAAAGAACCCTCCGGATCGGTGAGCTGCTTTCGTGCAGTGGAAGTGCAAACAAGAGCAGTGAGAAGAATAAGGAGAAGATGAAAGTTTGAAGGCATGTTTGAGTGTGTTGATATGGGAATTGAAGGATGCATGTTTATATAGGGATTTGAATTAGTAATGATCATTAAATGCAAAAACAACATCTACAGTTACATTTATGCGTTGCTCCTTTTGTTCTATGAGAGGAAGATTTAAAAGAAAATCCAACAGGTGTCATTTTAGATTATAATTTTCTCCTCTTTCATCTACATGCTATCAATCCAATAATGTAATCTATATATAAATGTTACGTCAAAATGGCACGAGAAATCAGAATTGAGAAACAGAGAAGAAAAATTTCTAAATCTTTCTTATACTTTTCTTTTACTCCATATGTTCATGCAGGGGCGGATCCATGAAGGGCAGCCCCGGGCTCAAGCCCAGGGCTGCCCACCAAAAGCCCATTATATTTTATGCAAATAATCTATATTTTTAAGTTTAGCCCAATCCCAAAAAATTTTAAGCCCATCCAAATGAAGATAAAAAATAAATATATCTTCTCAAATTATATATATTCTAAGAGCTCATTACTATAAATATTAAAATTTAGCCCATTCTCCGTCCACTTTTAAGAAGGTGATTCGCATGTGTTTATGTGTATATATATATATATATATATATATATATATATATATATATATATATATATATAAATTATTATTATTTTTTATTTTATTTAATAAACTTAGCCCACCCCACTACGATTTTCTGGATCCGCCACTGTGTTCATGCGAAAGATTCTCATTTGTTTTTTTTGCACATGGATTAATGAGTATTATTATTTTATATGTAGTGGACAGTTGTATTAGTAGTGAGTGTTGGACCATATATGAGGTTGTTTTACTAAAAATGGAAAATTAGTACCTTTGGAGTAGATTCCCAAAATAGTAAAATAGAAATATTTGAGGTGGGCGGAGGGAATATATTGTACCCTTCCATCCACCGGCAAGGGATTCAATTGCTTTTTGCACGTTAGTTAAGGAGTATTATTATTTAATGTGTAGTGGATAGTTGTATTAGTAGGGTATGTGGTTCCATATTTTGGTTGTATTAGTGATGTGTGTAAGTATCGTATGTTTATAAAGGATAATTATGAAACTCTTTGAAGCGAAAATTCAAAATGACAAAATAAGTCCTTTGCTGACGGAGGAGGGAGTAAAATTTTATCTCTCTCATATATCTCACCCATCCAACGATCAATTTTAAATACACAATGTAACAACAAAGTGTGAGGGGAGATTGGATCATTAAATGGCATAGTCTCCTCATCCACAAACCGCATACAAGAGTAATTTTAATAAATGCAACCACTTGTTTCCTTTGATGCATCGAGCTGGAAGGTGAGGATGCTATTTATGCAAACCTTCATTTCTTCAACTACATGCCCACTTTTGCTTTACCATATATACCAACACCTTAAATCCAAACTTTACGAAGAACCCATACTTTCATGGAGTCCATTTTAAAGTTTGAGAGGTAGTTAGATTAATACCACAAAAATTTGTGCATCCGCATTTAAAATAGTTTAATATATTTAAAGGGTTTAGTACAGTGTTTTATAGTCGGATCGGAGATTGAATCGATCGGAGAAAGATAATTTTTCGAGGTTCAACCTATGATTCAATCGAAAAATAATAATTTCACATATTTTCAATTATATTGTATTAAATTACCGTTTATATATATATATATATATATATACCCACCAAAATTATTTTACAAAGTTGAAGAAATCATTTTATATAAAATTATAAGTAAATAAAAATATTTATATTTCATAATTCATACTTCATACATAATTTAAATCATGTCCATTAAATATCATAATTTATAATTTAATTCAAAATTTAAATATTATATTTTAAAATATATAAAAAGTAAAAGAGAAACAACTGTAAAAAAACAAAAAAGTAAAAAAAAATTGAAAAATAAAAAATGATAAAGAAAAATAAAATAAAATTACAGAACTGGTTGGTCTGGTTCACCAATTATTCCGATTTTGATTAGTTCAATCTTAACGATGTAAATACATTAGGTGCGGTGAAATTGGATCAAAAGACGGGTCGACAGAGAACTTTCCTGAAATTAGAGCTTCTATAGTCCCTGTTGAGGGTGTAGCGGTATCGGATGAAAACCTTTATGCTGAGAGGTCGTTTAGGTGAGTCCCCCCTCGTCAACCACCATTGTACCTGAACGGAAAAGAAGTAGTTGTTCTACAACCCCTGGAACTGTACGCATCGCTTTTCTAATAAAGCCTCAATAGTCAGATTACCGAACTGACTGGTTACGGAGGGACCGTTTCATTTTTGTAGGCTGTGCACCCCAGAATTACCCAAAAATTAAAACTGAATCAGCAGAACCCCGCCGATGGTTTCTTCCCTCAAGAAAATCTCCACCCTCCACCGCCAACGGAGACAACTGGGAGCCAGCGCCGCTGATACGAGGAGGAGCCGCCGATGACATCGGGTTTTTGAACATTCGCTAAGGTCTCCAAAATCGGTTCAAGTTATCCCCAAATTCCTATTACCAACTGCTGCCGAGATCGTCGCCGTCGCGTCACCTTGTCTATCGGAGAACGTGTTCTGACCGCCGCTGCCAGATATTAGGATTTCCCAAGCCCGATTGTGTTTTGGCCCATGATATGTTTAATTGAGGCCCAAACTATTTTCACCATAAATCTGAACGTTGGCAGCCTCTTTTATTCTCTACTCACGCGTGAGTGACTCCTCAATTTCTTCTTGGTTTTCTGTTGCGTTGGGGGAGCAGATTTCTTGGGAATATGTCTATTGCTGTAATCATTTACTCTTTGGTCTCCTCCTTTCCCAATTTAAATTGAGGCTTTCTTGTTTGGTGATTTGGGAGAGGAACAGAATTGAGAGAGGGTGAGAATTGGAGAGAATAGAGTGTTACCCGTTTGGATTGTGAGTGAGATTCTTCGTGAATCTGTATTCAGCCCCCAAAACGCCATCCAACCACCGAATCCGGAACCACAGGATACCTGAGCCTGTTCCTCCTCTAGCTTCATCCTCAAGACGGCGTGGCGGCCACGATACCCAACAGTAGTATCAGAGCCACGGTTGTCGCCGCTCGTTCGCCATCCGTCGTAGCTGTCCCTTAGCCATCGACCGCAACCTACTGCTTCAGGGAGTTCTTTCGTTCCTTTTTAACTTTGTGTTTTCCGTTTTCTGATTTGTTCAATTCTAATTCATTTCTATAATACCCTGAGGCGGTTGGTCCTTCTTTTGTGATGCTTTGAGGCGGCTGGTCCTATGCTTGTGATTTCTGTGCTATAGAATTTTAGGAATTTTGTGATTTGTGGCCTGATTGGTCAATTTCTGTGGTATCTCTAGTAATTTTTCTTGAAATCTCTATTGGATTCTTTATCTGTGTGATATTTGTTCCTTGATTGTTTCCGCTGTTTTTTATATTCTGCTGTTTATTCTATTCTTTGTGAATTGGTTTATAATCAGGCCCTGAGTGACCCCTTGCGCAATCGATTAATCAAATTGTGAACCGGGATAGCCTCAGCTCACCTGTGTGTGTGACTGTTATTTTTTGGATATTATTGTGAGTCGATTCACTTTTCTTTAAACACCCATGGCTGCTCCTAATGCGTTTGGACAAGCCCCCTTTAATGGAAAGGGCGACTTTAGTATCTGAAAATAGAAAATGAAGTGTATACTTATCCAATAACAGGTGTTCAAAGCTGTGGATGATTCTTATCATAAGGATGTAACTGAAGCTAAAAAGAAAGAGATTAATGAACTTGTTTTGTCTGTAATTATCTTGAATTTGTCTGACTATGAGTTAAGGAAAGTTGGTGTTTATGATTCTGCGAAAAAGCTTTGGAAAAAGTAGGAGGAATTATATACTGAAACTTCTTTGCCTAGTAAACTATTTCTTCTTGAGAAATTCTTTAGGTTTAAACTTGATTTAAATAAAGATATTGAAGAGGACTTGGAGCTCCCTCAGCATGTGACTATCCAGGCAGGGGAATATTCATTTGAAACATATATTGGTTATGAAAGTTTGCCTCAATATTGCACAACATGCTACACTTTACGTCATGGAGTAGAGGAATGTCGTAGAAACAATACGGTGGATCAGCCACGCTCCAAAGGAAATCCTAGAACCCGTTGGACTCCTGCTAAAAAGAAGACTGTGGAATCTGATATTGCTGGAAAAAATGTTGTTATAGTGGACAAAGTTGGTAATGATGCTAGTAACGTGCATGTGGATGACAAGGAACATGTGGAGGAAGAGGAAGTTAAGCAGTTCGAACAAGGGGGACTTGATCCATAAGTGGAACACGAGGTGACTTCTATTGATGTTGATCTCGAGGGCTCTCAGATCAACCATGGTAATGAGAATGTAGTACATCATTCGAATAACAACTTTGGAGTGCTCAATGAGGATGATAATGAAGAGGACATTCGTAAAATGGTGAGTGAGGGTAAGACTCTGGATGGCTTTCCCGGCTCATCTCGGCCATCTAGTAATGAAAAGAGGGCAAGTGTTCATACACAAGCCATACAATCCACCATTCGTGGGGAATGGGGAATTGTTCCTGATGATTCGCTGCCGAAGCACGTCTGTTTTGGCTTATTTCATGCATCTTTTTCAATTTTAATTCTGTAAAGGGCCGTCTGTTTGGTACCCTCTTTAGCCGTCTGTTTTGGCTTATTTCATGCATCTTTTTCAATTTTAATTTTGTAAAGGGCCGTCTATTTGGCACCCTTTTCAGCCGTCTGTTTGGCTTTTTTCATGCATCTTTTTATTTTAATTCTGTAACTTTTATTTTTATTTTCTTTCTCGTTTTAATATAATAAACTAAATTGATTCTGGATATTAAATAGGCTGGTGATAAGCATATTGATGAATATCCTGCTATTGTGCTCTTGAATGATATTCCTGAATCTTACGGTGATGTTAAACCTGATATTAAGTTTGGTAGGGATGGCATTTCTTTGGATATTGTGATTAATGGATTAAAGAGTAAAGAGCATGATATTAAACATAATAAAAGTGACACAATTTCTGGTGGAGTCATGCATGTTAAAGGCAAGCCTATTAAGAATAAGTCTAAGAATAGAAAATGCTTTAACTGTCATGAACGTGGTCATTAGGAGAATAAGTGCCCACATCCTAAGAAAAATAACTCTAGTGATCAAACAAACATCGTTAATGAATCTGTGATTTATGGTGATGTCTACTGATTATGTTTGAGAATTTTTTGTGCCTTTTAATTTTTTGGGTGTGCTTTAATTAGCTAGTAAATTATGTATGTCTTTCCTTTGTGTGAAATTTTTTTGAAATTTATTTTTTATTTTGCTTGTTTATTTTTTAAACTTTCTTTTTGGTTGCTCCCTGTAAAGTGGAGCATTAATGTGCTTACTATGTGTTAGTATTTGTTATGGTTGTGTGCCATTTATATGCTTATTTGTTACTCTTATTGAGGTGGAGCATATTGCATGATTCTATGTATATTGCTTTTGTAGCTTGTTAGAATATGCATTGCCTTTGTGTGCTTCTTTGTGATGTCTTTGTGTTTTTTTTAATGCTATAGCTTGTTTTTCTATGTGATAAGATTTGTGTCTTTAGAATTCTGTATTCTATTCTTCGTGATAAATATTATGAATTGTGTATTCATAATCTTAGTGATCTTACGCTAGTTCTGTGCTTTTTTTCTTCTCTACTCATAAATCTGAACGTTGGCAGCCTCTTTTCTTCTCTACTCACGCGTGAGTGACTCCTCAATTCCATCTTGGTTTTCTGTTGCGTTGGGGAGCAGATTTCTTGGGAGTATGTCTATTGCTGTAATCATTTACTCTTTGGTCTCCTCCTTCCCCAATTTAAATTGGGGCTTTCTTGTTTGGTGATTTGGGAGGAACAGAATTGGGAGAGGGTGAGGATTTGAGAGAATAGAGTGTTATCCATTTGGATTGTGAGTGGGATTCTTCGTGAATTTGCACTTAGCCCCCAAAACGCCATCCAACCACCGAATCCGGAACCACAGGATACCTGAGCCCGTTCCTCCTTCAGCTTCATCCTCACGATGGCGTGGCAGCCTCGATACCCAACACCAGAGATCGCCGCGCTACCACCGCCTATCAAATCCGTTTCATCCTCACGATGGCGTGGCAAACCGTTTTGCATTATTAAAAAAAACACGTAGATTATGCATTAAATTAACACTTTGCTACGTGGTTTATATATGGATTTTATAATCTTTATTAACTAATGAAACGAGGGTTTTTTTCTCTCTATATAAACTCTTACTCCCATTATAATCCTCAATATCTCTCATCAACAACACTCAAATATTACATACATCCTTGAATTAAATAAATAGATCATCATACATGGCTCCAAAGTATTTCGTCGTCTTTCTTCTTCTCTGTGTTCTTGCTTGCAGCGCCATTGCACGAGAGCTTTCGGGTGGCAGCTTGGAGGGTTCTTCAAATGACGAAAAGTTTATCATCGTCCCGGGTGGTGGGTACGTTACCGGAGGGACTTACCAAGTGGGGGAGGGTGGTCTAGGGCTAGGTGTTGGTGAGGGTCTTGGTGGTGGAATAATTCCATGAATGAAGAAGATGCCACCTCTCTCATAGAGGTCCAAAAAAGTTATAGTCCCAAACTATTATGTATACTTGGTAAAACATGTTATAATAATTATATAAGTAATAAATAATGTTAAATTAGTTCCGTGAAGTTCCAAATAGAATGCTGGAGACAGCTAGCTGTCTTACTGTATGTTATATACGCCGTGTAATTTTTATTACTATAATATATATATAAATCTTCTTTACTTGCATGGTAATGAAAAATAATTTATATGATCATTATAATTTCATAAAAAATATGTGTTTTTGAGTACTGCATAAATTATGAATGGTTTCGTGCAATTATTTAATTTTGAATGATAAAGTGATAAAGCGCACAAAGATAAAAGTTATATTGCACTGTCGCATATCTAGTAGATAAATATTTAATTAAGAATAAAATGACCATAAATCTTTAAATAAAGAATGAAAAAAAACAAAAGCTTTATACTGATCTCAAACAAGAAGACAGTCTATTTCAAGGTGCTTTGTACGCTCATGAAAGACCGTGTTAGCTGTGATGTGTAAAAGATTGGAAGAGGTGGTGTTAAAAGTAAGGAAATTCATGAGAGATAAAGATATCCGTTGTAGCTTACAAATCGTAGTACTTAGAGCTATGTCCTCTGCTTCTACAAAGGAACCTGCCTGCTTCTTAGTTTTGAGTGACACTAAACATTAGAGTTGTTAAAAAGCACGAAAACTGTGAACCCGGTCCGATTAACTCTAAATAAACTAGGGTTATGACCAAGAAATTTGGGCTCGTTTAATCGAATGTGAACCCAAATCAATTAGCCCGCAAGCTAATTGAATGTTTAATTTATTTTAACACCCATAATCTATACATCAACCACCCCCTCCTCCCTTACTCCCAACCCATTGTGGGACAAACTCTTGTTATCCTTTAATTTTAATCTCTTTCTCATTCTTTTTCTCAATATTCTAACAACCATCTTCTCCATATAATAAATAAAATAATATTTAAATAAATATATTAGAATTAATTTAATTATCACAAATTGTATTAGTAATTTATATGTTTTAACAATTTTGCATGCATTAATCTTAATGCTCTCAAATTCTAAATAATGTATTTGTTAATTTTGAATTTGTTATATTATTTATAACAAATTTAAATTTATATTTTTAATATAACAAATTTAAATTTATATTTTTAATATTTTGAATCTTAATGCTCTCGCATGTATTAGTAATATTTTTTAATATTTAAATTTAATTATCACAAATTGTATTGTAATGTATTTTTTATAAAATACAAATTTAAATTTATATTTTATAATATTTTTTATTTAGCCTGAAGCTCGTAAGGATAAGAGTTAGGTTCACCTTTTAGTAGTCCGTTCAAACAGGTTAGAATAACCCGAAACTCGATTAGCCTAAAGCCCGTTTAACATCTCTGCTAAACATCCCTCAATATTTTAATTCTCAATTTTGATACATTTTATCCGATTTTTATAATTGGTTCTTTTGGTCCAAATTTAATAAAAAAATTTTTGCCACAAAGTGACAGAAAAGTACCTAAATTTGAACTTAAATGACCAAAAACAGACACCAAAATCGAGCAAAAGAGGACCAAACTTGAGAATACGAATAGAAAATGACCAAAGTTAGAATAGGGCATACTTATAAGACTAAATGTGATATTTTCTCCTAAAAGCTACCTAAACCTATATTTTTTTCACTTTTTCTTGATCTTGTATATCTTATAATTCATCAAAGATGTTATCACTTGGAAATTATTTTACAAATTATTCATGAAATAGTTTAATTTGATGGTTGTAATTTTTATAAAAAAAACTCATTATGTCTCGATAAGTTTTTCACTCTTTCCTCATTTGTTTGTCTCATTACACTCTTATCCTCCAAAAAATGATACAAAGTATCAAAAGAAATAACCCTTCAATGCATAACATTTTAAAAAAATTCACTATCACCTAATACACATAATTTACTTTATTACTTAAAATTATAACTTTACCTTCAAAAGTCAATAAATTTTGTAAAAAAATAACTTTTCTTACACTCTGTTTGTACAATAAAAAGTAAATTGATCAAGAGGGAGGAGTTTCACTTTTTAATAAAAAAAATAAAAATATATCTCTTCTTATCTGTTTTTCTAGAATTCCATTCTATAAAATAGTTCCATACAGATTTTTTGTCAATCGGGGAATATTCCAAAAGTGCTAGAGATTGTTTAAGGTGTCAAGTGAGAGCTAGATCGAGTACATGATGCACTCTTAAGATTTCAATCTTGAAATGTGTTTATTCCTCTTGATTTTCTTAAAATATTAAATATCACTCCCTATGTCCCGATCATATATAGGTCCCCATTTATTTTGGAGCGGTTATTTGCATTCCCAAAATTGTTAATTGAACCCCAAATAATTTATAGAATTAAAATATGATAACATGATAAGATGTAAATACCCTTTTATAAATAATATAATATAATAAATTATAATTAAATTTCTAAATGCACCCCAGTCAGATATCTAAATGCACCACATTGTTATAATCACTAAGCTACGATCAACCTAAACCCTTCTGCATCATCATAATATCATGGAACAAGCAAACACTGAGAATGATGATAATTTGGAACAAGCAATAATCGTAAAGGAGGAGCATAATCATGATGAGGGTGACCTCATCAGTGTTTATTTTTGAAATTAAGCTTAGGGTTTAGGGTTTTAGTTTGTAGAATAGTAGATTATATACATAGCGTAATCTGTAATTTTTTATTCTAAAAATTATCATATTCGACTGCAACAAACAAATAGGGATTAGGAGTTATATAGTGGATTCTTGCAAAGAATTGAGTTGAATAGATTCCACATAGCCAATTAATGCTGACATGCTGAATCGTTTCGTTGATAGCCCGCTGTAGTATAGTGTTCGACGACAGCAGTCGAACATATAAATCTGTTCGACGTTTGTAAACAAATAGTTGGGTGTTTCTCACTGTTCGCTTCCTATGACTGAACAGATTTACTTGTGTTCGATTGCAGAAAATTCTTTTTTTTTCAGGTGGACACGCAAGAAATTAAAATTAATTAAAAGAATGAATTTTGTAATGTTGAAGTTATCGGGAAGGAAATTTTATTCTTAATTATAATAATTAACTTGTAAGGATTAATCCCAGATTATGTTACATGGATTTCTAATGACTTATCCAATTCTTATCTTCTACAATCCTCACCCTTCGACTTTTTTTATTTTATTTTCTCTCCTTTCTCTCCTGATCAGTTGGGGTAAGGAAGACACAGTGTTGTTCTTTTTTCTTTTTCAAACCTCAGCGACGTTTCTTCTTCTTCTTTTTAATATTGTGATTAATTTATTTTTTAAAATTTGACTATAGTTAATTAAAAGGGTAAAGTTGTCTTTGTATGAGTGTATTAAGTAATTTGAATATGTAATATTTAATTTCAGTGGGGTACGTTTAGTATTCGGGGTTCATTTAACAATTCTGGGGTGCAAATAGCAGCCCTCATTTACTTTTTGCACGTGAATTAATGAGTATTATTTATGTGTAGTGGGTAGTTGATAAGTCGTAATTTTACACAATTATTTTAGATAAATTCACTTCTTTACGCGTGAGTTGTGGGTTATTACATGTGATTAGCCATTTTGTAATTGGGATGATAAATTCAATAATTTATCGAACCACCGGGAGGTCGGTATTAGAGCTTAAACGATCTCATGTTTTTTGTAATTTATAGATACAAATCATCAAAGGTTAGATGTTCAAACAAGTAAATAACAATAACCAAAACAAGCAAGCAAGCAATATTAGCAAACAAGATAGATAAATGAAGGGTGGTTTTCTAAGTTGAGTAAAAGTGAGATTAACAACAATTAAGAAGTGAAAATCTTAGGATAAATGCATCAAATTCATATAAATCATGGGTATAAGACTAAGGGCCAACACTAAGTTCACCTAAACTCCCTTTCGAGATGGATAAGATATGAATCTCAATTAGCTCAATGGATTGGTTCTCACACAAACAATTTCAACTAGGTACTAAGCTTGAAATGAGAGTCCCTTCACACGATTAATCAACCTCTCGATCTAACCAATCGGATGTCCTATCAAATGGTTCTAAATCCTAAAGGACATCTCTATCTCTTTAAGATCTATAATGCACATGAGGTGTATGACAAATTGATTCAATTAATTATCCTAAATATGCAATTGACTTCTCAATCTAATCACATGTTTAAAATAGCAAACCACACAAATCATCATAAACATCTAGATCTAAAGCATCAATGATAGAAAATCAATTAACCCAATCAACATATGAATTCAAATACATAAATCCCAAAATTATCCAACAACTCTCATGTTGCTAATCTCATAAGGGAGATTAGTCTACCATATTCAAATGGAAATCAACATAGACATTAAGATCCTTACAAAACATGATGAACAATAAGGTTTCAATACAAAAGTTGGACGAAAACTCCCTTGGATGTCTCCAATGGTGATCTTCTTCTTCCCCTTGCAATTCTCCTATCTTCCTTACTTCTTTTCCTCAATTAGATGGTGATTTTGATGGTGGGCTGAAGGTAGATGAAATTGATGGTGAATGGATGAAGATGATGGTGTAAAATAGAGGAAATGGTGTGTGATGTGTGTGTCTAAGTGAAGCCCTTGTGGAATCTCTAATTTTCTTCAAATGTTGAACTTGAGGCTATTTATACCCTCTCCAATTTGGGCCACGAATTTAACATTAGCTGGGCTTTTTACACACACTTACATGCATTGGAGGGTGAAAATTTGAATTTTTGGCCCAAAACCAGGCAACTCGAGCTGACCTTTTCCAACTCGAGTTGCAACACAAGTCGAGTTGCATTGTATGTAACTCGAGCTGACCTAGCCCGACTCGTGTTGGTAACTCGTGCACCCACCTGTTCGGTCGTGCTGTGAGGCTCTGAAACTTGGAAAACCTTCGGCACCCAACTATACTCGAGTTGCAAGTCCAGTTGCGACTTGACAACTCGAGTTGCCTCTCTGTATACCTTCTCTACTTCGCACGACTTGCAGCTCGACCTGGATGAAACCCAACACAACTCGAGCTGGCAACTCGAGCTCTCGCTTGTCAAGTCGTGTTGGCTTGATCAGAAACTAGAAATTTTGCGGCCCTCAACTCGAATCGAGTTGCAAGTCGTGTTGGGTCTTGCAACTCGAGTATGCTCACTGCATGAATTTTGATCTTTTCGGACGCCAACTCGACTCGAGTTGCAAGTCGAGTTGGATCTTGTAACTCGAGTTGGGTCTTTTCAGTTCGTTTCTTGCTCATTTCGCTTCCGTCTTCGTTTTTGCTCTGTTTTTACCTGTTTACATACGTTTAAGCTCATTCTCACATATTTCCATAAAAACACATAACACAACCAAATAACACATAAATACAGATAAAATACTATGAAAATGGATATAAAAGACACTAAAATCTAGATGAAAATATCACTCATCACACCCCCAAACTTAAAGTGTTGTGCGTCCCTGAACAACGAAAATAATAAACCAAGGGGAGAGATTTTCACCTAGGAAAAGACTAAATGAACATAAGTAATAACACATCAATAGCCATAAGAACTACAAATCATGCTAAGTCATCTTACAACACTAGATTCATGACATGAAAAATTAACAAGTTCAATCAAAAGAAAATAAAACGTAATAAAGTCCCTTTTTAGTCCAAGTGTTTGAATATTTTTACTCACGAGAAAGAATACTCGGTCGTTGTAGAAGTATATCCCAAGAAATAAAATTATCGAATTCGAAGAAGTTTAAGTTCGAATTGAACGAACACGTTAGCTCATGTTTTTATCATTTTTATAAGGACGAACTAAGAAGATGGGAATGATAAGCAACAAAATCAAATAAAATAAAAGAAATCAAGATAGAATAGGAAAAACATAAAATGGAGAAATGGTGATGAAGGACAAGTAGTAAGAAATGGGACTAGAAACAATTAATGTGCCTTAGGATTCATTTTAACAAGCAAAAGGAATAAACAGATAGAAATTGGACTGGAGGCGATCACGAATGTATCCAAAGCTCCCTCTCGGGTTACTAAGGTTGTAGATCTCTTAGAGAATCCCAAATGCACCTAGGATCGATGGCCAACACTAACCTCTTCCATCTAGGTACTAATTAAATTCCAATTCTCCCTTAAAAGGTACTAATTAGAATTAACTCTCTCTTTTTGCGTACTTGGACTAACGAATAGATTGGTTCCTCTCATGCTATTTCTAATACTTTGGAGGGTCGTTTCCAGCCCACCCCAAGCAATATCCACATGAATTAATATGATGACACTTAATTAACATAAGCAACAAATTAACCAACAATCCATTAAATTAACATGCTACCCATAATTAACAAATCATGTCAAATATAATTCATGCATCACAAAACCCATGAGAAGAAATCAAATACCAAATCATTTCTAAATCATATTTAATTTGCATAATAAAATAAATATTAAGCACTAATTATATCTATAATCCCACAAGAGGGATTACCCTAGCATAATTAAAGTAACAAAATAAATAAATGATTCATTACAATAATTCATGGAGTCTAATTCAAAGAAAATTACAAAAAGAATTAAAACTCCCCTTCAATTTAACTTGTTGGAGATCTTCAATTGCTTCTTAAAATTCCTCCTCTTGCTCTTAATTCCATGTAATTCCAACACTAAGGATGGGTGAAAGATTAGAAGATGGGTTTCTGGAGTAATTAAAAAGAAAATAAAAATGGAGAAGGAAGAAAGTAGAGAGAAAGTGTGTGTAGTGTGGGTGGCCTCCCAAAATGAAATAAAATTTATTGATAATTGTTGCTCAAAATTTGAAAAATGAAGGTATTTATAGTGGCGGAAGATCAAAGGATTAGGGCAAAAATTGGATCATGGGCTTAAGTGGAGAAATGGGCTTTTTGGGCTTAAAAATCGAATTTGCAGGTTTTTCTCAGAAATTCGGCCTGAATTATCAAAATTCGACCGGATTTTATTAAAAGAGTTCTCACGTTTTCTCAATTTCTGCGCTGAAATCCAAAAGTTAGAAAATTCAACCAGAATTTCTCTAATGGTCGAATTTCTCATGAAAATGAAGCTCCTTGTATTCCGTCAAGTTTAGAAATTCTGGCGGAATTTTTCATCTTCAGATTTTCAGCCGGAATTTATAAATTCGACCAGAATTTCTTTTTCAGCTTTGCACAATTTTCTCAATTCCTCTCGTTTTTGCTCGTTTTAACTCCGAAATGAGCCCCGTTTCTTCCTATGCCTTCCTTTATGTATTGTGCATCTATTTTTTTATTTGTTTCATTGAAATTCTAAGCACAAAATCTTTTGTCTTTAATTCAAGTGGACGATGACATATTTTCAACCTTGATTTTGATTCTTGTTTCCTCTTTTTCTCTTTTTAGCTCAAAATACCTCATCCTACATGATAAATAACATGATTCACATACTTTTCTTTACAAAAATACAAACACACAAAATACGGAATAAAATATTAGAAATAAGATAAAAACATGCAAAAATCGCACGAAAACGACTCTAAAATATTGCAAATTTGCACGTTAAACACCAAGCCTCACACTGGTTATCAATTTCACTCAACACTCTTTTAAGTAGGGTAAATCAACACTCATCAATTGATTGACTCGACTCGCTATAAGCTTGCTAGTAGACTACATTCACAAACCACCAAAGTTTCAATTAGTGATCAAAAAGGTCTTTTTATTTGGATGTAATGATAGGCTCTTTGGTAGGGTAGGAAGAATATGGATAATAGTGACTAAGTAAATGTAAGTAATCGAAGAGATGACCAATTTCCTCAACTCCTTAACTTTTCTTTCTTCCTTTCTTTTCTTTATTGCTCACAAGCACTAATCATCATCGTTACCTTTGGATTGAACTTCTTATGATGCATACTTCCTTTCTTTTAACTTTTATTTTCTTGAGTATCTTGTTGTTGCTTTGCTCCTTCTCTTGTATTAAAGTTGCATGTACATTCTTATTTTTACTCTTTTCATCCTTTTTCTTGCTTACTTACCATTTACTTTTCTTCTTTTTCTTCCTCATCAAACCTTTCTAGTTATCATCTCCTCAATCACCCACACAAAGAATATATATGTAAGGCTTAAGTGGATATTCATGGCTTGTAATGTGCTAAATCCACAAGAAATAGACTTATAGGCTCAAAGTGGTTGACTAGGGATGATGTTCATGGTAGGGAAACATTTGACAATGACTATAAATGACAAGGATGGCCTTAGATCATATCATTAATCTCCACTAATCGGGCTCGTTCCTATAGTTCTTGAGCAAGTTCTAGCTTATCAAACACAACCGATTCACTCATGAAGAAATACCATGTATGCATGGTTGAGGCTCAAATTCTCACAAGCTTATGCATTGGACCTTAAGAAACTTACTACACCACATTCATCTCAAAATTGAACAAGTTAAGTAAAACATGTCACAATTCGAAAGTGTAGAGATTCTTAATCATAACTTTCTATCACTTATCACCATAACATATCATCACTCATGTTCAAAAATGACTCACAACATCCCAAAATGAACCACCAAATCAAATCATAAACAAGAATAAAAATACACACAAAACACAAAACAAAAACAAAGGCTCACCAAACAAGAAACAACACAAAAATACATAACATGCAAAAACAAAAATCACCATCATAAGAAAATGAAGCACATATTCAATTTATCCATAACAATTAAGCTCACAAACATCCCAACCTTGATTGAAAAAGAAATCCTAAATTATGAAAGTAAACTTCCCACAAACATAACATATGAAGTAGCATGCTAATCAACAACAATCCAAATCAAATCAAATTATGCTAAGCAACTAGAAGTGGTAGAGTGTTGAGTGAACTCCCTCAATAGACATTTGGTAGTGGAATTTGTTAGCTCCGAGCTCAATTCGTGCTTCCAATACCCCTTGTACATGCTCAAAAACTCATCAAACATCATTAGCTCAACAATTTCATTAAAAGTATAGACTATCATGTACTTCAACACAACCAACCGGACCAAAATCAAACCAAGAATCATGAGAAAAATTTTAAAATGGACCCAATTTTACAAGAAGACCTCTCATCATCATCATATTGAGCTCACTCAAGTGATGAGTCACACCACACACTCTCCCCCCAAACTTAAGTCGAAACAAGTTGAGAATTAAGTTTGTAAAAAGTGGTGGGACTTACCCTTGTAGTTTCCATCAATGATCTTCTTGTGAAGAAGCATACGCATCCAATGAATTGAGTTATGTCCACCACGCACTAGCCCCCCAAACTTAACTCGAGACAAGAGTCGAGACTTAAGTTTGCATCAAGTGGTGAGACATGCCTACTCGAATCCATGAAGCACTTCCCGTATCTTCAATACGCCATTTTCTCACAAGCACAATCCACCTACAAGACCAAAATACAAATAACAAAACAAGCATTAAAAGATTAAAAGAATGGGTTGCCTCCCATTTAGCGCTAAGTTTAACGTCTTCAAGCCGGACGGAGTTTTACGATCATTGGACCAAATGTTGGTCCATCACCTTCTCTCCTCGCATCCTCACTTTGAAAATTTACTTAGCCCTCTTCTTGTCTACAAGCTCAACTTCACCATTCTTACTCACGAGCATCAAATCATCATCAAGAAGAGCTTCTAGTGGACTTCCTCTTTCTCCTTTGTCTATTTTCAAATCAATGCCCAGAGCTTTCTTCCTATCAACATCAAAAGGAGACACGTTAGAATTTGACATTTTCATATAATCATGAAGAAATGAATTTAAGTTGTCAAAAAGAAGAGAATCATGATCCATAAGATCATCCGGAGGCTTTAAAGGAGACTTGGTTCCCTTTTCTTTGTTACATAAGAATGTAACACTTTTTCCTTTCGAGCTCAAAGACAACTTTTCTCTCCCAACATCAATTTTAGCTCTTTCCTTACGTAGCTAGAAATGGCCTTTTTAAAATAAGTGGAACTCGAGGATCTGCCTTTACTTCTAAAACTATGAAATCAACTGGAAAAGCTAGCCCCTTCACTTTCACCTCCACATCTTCAACAATCCCAAGTGGCTTCACAACCTCTCCATTCACTACTTCAAGACGGATAGTAGTAGCCTTTAGCTCTCCAATTTCAAGGTCTTTGAAAGTGGCATGAGACATCACATTGACGCTCGTCCCCAAGTCACACAATGCATCAAGAGTACCTTTCCCTTCAAAATCACAAGGAATTATAAACTTCCCCAGATCACCAACCTTTGTAGGCCTCTCCTTATGCACCGATTTCCTTGCTTTGGGTGGCTCTTCTTTCCTTTTCTCCTCATACTTTTTTCTTGAGATTCTTCACATGTTCCTCAAACTCCTTTTTCTTCTCCTCTTTTACAAACATTTGTGGATAGGGAATAGGGAATGAAGTGATCAGAATACCCCAATAATTATGTTTGTATTTTTCTTCTTTCACCTTCTCCTCCACTTTCTTTTCCTCTTGCACCCTTTTCAACTTAGGTATCCATTTAGAACCCTTCTCTTCTTTCTTACTTATCTCTTCCAT
Organism: Pogostemon cablin; assembly: GCA_023678885.1. Lineage (NCBI taxonomy): Eukaryota > Viridiplantae > Streptophyta > Magnoliopsida > Lamiales > Lamiaceae > Pogostemon > Pogostemon cablin. The sequence goes on from CM042962.1 coordinate 24,564,232, forward strand.
TTCTCCAACAACCTTGCATTCCACCAACCCTACTTCAACCTTTCGTTCCTTTTTCGTATCAATAAACAAACATTGAGCTTTCGGATTAACCTCGGGTGTGGCCGGAAATTTTACTTTTTGTTGAGCACTCAATGAACTTTCAATTTGTCCAACATTGTAGTCCAAAGCTTTAAACCTCTTTTCATTTGCTTCTCCGGCTTTTTTCAAAGCTTCATCTCAAGCTTGGTCAGATGCTTCTCGAGCTTTGTTTGATGTTGTCAATTGTTCAAGTATCTCTTCAATCGATGCTCTTCCCTCATTGTTTGGTGCCTTAGCCCCCGGTTGATATCCCAGAGGATAAGCAACCGTATTGTTCGAGTTGGAATAGGAAAAATTATCTTGCATCATTTGTTGTTGTGGAAAAGAACTTCCACCACTTTGATTATTATAACCTCCTTGCCTTGGTAGAAAATTACCTTGGAAATTATTTTGGTAATTCCCTTGGTAACCCCTTCCTTGCATGTAAAGTACATCTTCAATCCTTGGCATAGACTTGGCCCATTGTTCTCTACTCACACTATTCGGAGGAAGCACTCCTTGATCAACTTGACTTTCAACCATATTTGCCCCTTGATTATTCATACCTTGATTCAAGCTCATTTGCCTCAACACTTCCGACGCTATAATTTCAACACTTGGCATTTGTAGCACACTTGGCTCAACATTCATACTCTTCACACTAAACTGTTGCCTTTGATCAAAATTCTCAAATCCATAACATCCACTTACTCTCCCCGATGGCCATTGATATACATTTGTAGCAATCTCATCGAATATCTTATTGCTCTTTCCGGAGTTACACCAAGTACGGATCCACTGGCTAAAGCATCAACAAGCACTCTTTGACCACTCACTAATCCTTGATAGAAAAACTCCACTTATTGATTTTCTGGAAAACCATGTTGTGGATACTTGCGAAGCATATCCTTAAACCTTTCCCACGCTTAATAAAAGCTCCCTTGAGGCATTTGTTTGAATTGAGTGATCAAGCTCTTCATTTGAAACGTCTTGGAAGGTGGAAAATACTTGTTCAAGAATATTTGTGCAAGCTCATCACATGTGTTGCATGTAGCAGGAGTAATAGTGGAGGGCCATGTTCGAGCTCTAACCCTCAACTAGAACGAAAACAACCTTATTCGGATGCAATCCTCACTCACTCCATTCATCTTCACGGTATTGGCAATCTCAATAAATTGAGCTAGATGTGCATTGTGATCCTCATTCAGAGTTCTGCCAAATTGTTGGTCTCTAGCCCTATAAATCACGCCCGTCTTAATTTCAAAGTTGTTGGCATTGATTGGTGGACCCATCATATATGGCATCGTCCTCGGTATAAAAAAATTCTGAATCAGCCTTTGATCATTATGAATTCCACATTGCACCGGAGGTGGGGGTGGTGGCACATACGCTTGTTGAGGAGGAGCATAAGCTTGTGGAAAGCTTTGTTGAATTAAAGCTTGTTGCACTATTTGTTGAAGCAAAGCTTGATTGTTGATAGCTTCATGAGGGTTTGCATTGAATTGAGGTGCATTGTCTTGCATGTTTTGTCCGCCTTCCCCATCATTCTCTATTTCCACACGATTATCTCCTTGAAAATTCTCGGGTAGATCACTCTTGTTTGATTTGTTCTTCTTTCTTTTTCTTTGAAAAGTTTGTTCGATTTCTAAGTCAATAGGCTCCGATTGTGTCCCCCTTGACATCGTTTGCATACACCTTCACAAAGAAGAGAAGTTAGAACCAAAGTTTTCAAAAGAAAATAAAATAAACAACAAAAATTAAAAATGTCTCTATTAAGATCACTCAAAATGATCCTTCTTCAAGCTAATAGAAACCGTTGCCTCCCAGGCAATGGCGCCATTTGATTAGTCATTTTGTAGTTGGGATGACCAATTAAATAATTTATTGAACTACAGGGAGGTAGGTACTAGTGCTTAAGCGATCTCACATTTCTTATAATTTTATAGAGACGAATCTTCAAAGGGTTGGATGTTCAAACAAGTAAATAAAAATAACCAAAGCAAGCAAGCAAGCAATGATTAGCAAACAAGATAGATAAATGAAGTGTGGTTTTCCAAGTTGAGTAAAAGTGAGATTAACAACAATTAAGAAGTGGAAATACGAGAATAAATGCATCAAATTCATATGAATCATGGGTATAAGAATAAGGGCCAACACTAAGTTCACCTAAACTCCCTTTCGAGATGGATAGGATATGAATCTCATTTAGCTCAATGGATTGGTTCTCACACAAACAATTCCAACTAGGTACTAAGCTTGAAATGAGAGTCCCTTCACACAATTAATCAACCTCTCGATCTAACCAATCGGATGTCCTATCAAATGGTTCTAAATCCTAAAGGACATCTCTCTCTCTTTAAGATCTGTAATGCACATGAGGTGTATGACAAATTGATTCAATTAATTATCCTAAATATGCAATTGACTTCTCAATCTAATCACATGTTTAAAACAACAAACCACACAAATCATCATAAACATCAAGATCTAAAGCATCAATGATAGAAAATCAATTAACCCAATCAACATATGAATTCAAATACACAAATCCCAAAATTATCCAACAACTCTCATGTTGCTAATCTCACAAGGGAGATTAGCCTACCATATTCAAAAAGAAATCAATATAGACATTAAGATCCTTACAAAACATGATGAATAATAAGGTTTCAATACCAAAGTTGGATGAAAATTCCCTTGGATGTCTCCAATGGTGATCTTCTTCTTTCCCTTGCAATTCTCCTCTCTTCCTTGCTTCTTTTCCTCAATTGGATGGTGATTTTGATGGTGGGCTGAAGGTAGATGAAATGGATTCTGAATGGATGAAGATGATGGTGTGAAATGGAGGAAATGGTGTGTGATGTGTGTGTCCAAGTGAAGCCCTTGTGGAATCTCTAATTTTCTTCAAATATTGAACTTGAGACTATTTATACCCTCTCCAACTTAGGCCATGAATTTAATATTAGCTGGGCTTTTTACACACACTTACATGCACTGGAAGGTGAAAATCTAAATTTTTGGCCCAAAACCATGCAACTCGAGCTGACCTTTCCCAACTCGAGTTGCAACACGAGTCGAGTTGTGTTGTATGTAACTCGAGCTGACCTAGCTCGACTCATGTTGGTAACTCGTGCACACGCCTGTTCGGTCGTGTTGCGAGGCTCTAATACTTGGAAAACCTTCGGCACCCAACTCGACTCAAGTTGCAAGTCGAGTTGCGACTTGACAACTCGAGTTGGCTCTCTATACACCATCTCTGCTCCGCATGACTTGCAGCTCGACCTGGATGAAACCCAATACGACTAAATTGGGAAACTCGAGATCTTGCCTGTCAAGTCGTGTTGGCTCGATCAGAAACTGGAAATTTTGCGGCCCTCAACACGATTTGAGTTGCAAGTCGAGTTGGGTCTTGCAACTCGAGTAAGCTCACTGCATGAATTCTGATCTTTTTCGGACACCAACTCGACTCGAGTTGCAAGTTGAGTTAGATCTTGCAACTAGAGTTGGGTCTTTTCAGCTCGTTTCTTTCTCATTTCACTCCCGTGTTCGTTTTTACTCCGTTTTCACCTATTTTACATACGTTTAAGCTCATTCTCATATATTTCCATAAAAACACATAACACAACCAAATAACACATAAATACGGATAAAATAATATGAAAATAGATATAAAAAATACTAAAATTTAGGTGAAAATATCACTCATCAACATGTGAATTACGACTTATTTCAATGTCACACACATATGTTTTAATTATTTTATTTCTTGTCCAATTAGGCCAAAAAGAACATATTTTAAAGAGGAGTTACAACAAGGCTTTAATGGGTCCAAAATCACCATTATGGGTTGAGGATTATATGCCATCAAATTTATGGCTCATGAATGGGAGAGATGCGTCCCCCTTGGACACCCTTTGAAATGGGGCAAAAATGAGACCAAAAACCATCTTTGATCATCCAGCTTCTACGTTGGACTCTAGGCAAGGCAGAAAAGGGAAGGAGACACACCACTCATGAAGAACATTGGTTTTGTAATTTTAATTTTATAGATTTAATTATGTAGTTTCATTTCTAGTACAAGGATTGTGAACTTCCTTTAGATTAACTTCATGTTTGCTTATGAATAAAATTACCAATTTATTTTATGAATTTATCTTATGAATGGCTTTGATTAGAGTTATGATTTTGTAATTGCTAGAATAGATTAACCGTCTAGACTTGTCTATTGCATAATCTAATGTCATTTTGCTCGATTATGATCTATAATTGTCATAGTTTAGCAAATCTAGTGACGAAGTGAGGGAGTACCTCTAGAATTCATAGGGTCTTGGTTATATGATTCGCTACCCCCATTTTTTTAGCCTAGTAATACTAATATCTAAATCCTAATGCACTCTTAGGTTCGAACCTCTCAAATAGTAGTTTAATCTAGAGGTCATACCCTAGGTTATTAATCTTAAAGATATTTTGGGTTAATTTGGTCGTACCATTAGCCTAGGGACTTGAGTTTATGAACTAGTTGGGATTTTAGGAATTTGATTCATGTAAATTAGTATACGGGAAGAGATCAAATCCTTGGACTAGGTTTTAATTTTATTTGTTCTTTATCGCTATTTTAATTATTTATTTTCATGTCTATTAGTTGTTAGATCAATTTATCAAACCCCTCTGTTACTTTCTTAAAAACACGATAGATTCAACTAAAATTCAATTATTCCCTTGGGATCGGCCCGTACTTATCCTACTAAACTAGTGTGGATTTGTTCGAAAAATTACAAATCTTATTTTTGGGTGCCGACAACAGCACACCAGATTTTGGCGCCGTTGCTGGGGAGTAATCCAGAATTTTTGTTGAATTTTTTTATGTTTTTATTTTATTTATTTTCAAATTCTGCCCAGCAGTGCATTGACACTGAACCCTTCAGTGTCAGGTTTGCTCTGTTTCATTTTTTTTATTTTTCTTGTTTAATAACTTTCTCCCCTTGTAGGCTTGCTTCTAATGGATCGATATCATGGTTATTTTGGTCAGAATTTTCAGCCACGTAGAGTTTGTGCAACTACACTCCATTCCACTCATGATTGCCCATCCTTGATTGATAGATTAGCGATGAGACGAAGAGATTAATATTGAAGTGCTAATCAACAAAGGAATTGGAATGATCAATCATATGTCAACACTTGCAATCAAGGGTGGCATAACCCTCATAATTCTCGATATGTGGACAAATCATACGATCAACTATACAGTTTTCAAGGGCGTGGCTATTATGATCAAAGACCACGATCCTTCAATAATAGTGAATGCTTTTATGAGGATGCTGGGTATAATGGTGATGAACATAGTTCAAAGGCTTCATTGGAGTCCTTGGTGAAACGGATGGAAATTAGTACATTATTATTTCAACAAGAAACTCAATTGAGTCTTTGGAGTTTGAGGTGCCAATGTAGCCAATTAGCATCTGAGGTTGGTCGTTTGGTGGCACAACAAAGTGCTGATCATGAGGAATGTGTTGTGGAGTACACCCAAGATAAGACATTCGAAATAGAGACTGAAATTGAGGAGGATGAAAGGCTGAAAATTCTGCAGATTTGGTGCAGAAAATTCTGGATGCAGAAACTGACACCGAAGCCTTCAGTGTCAATTCTGGTGGAAACAAAAATGAGTTAAAATCATCCGAATCAGTTTCCATTACTTCTGATTAGTTTTCATCTCACTGTAGGTTGCTAAGGATTGCTGATCCCCCTCAAGAAAATGAGATAGTTGAAGTATTTCGGATTGATGAGATTCAAAATTCTTTTCTTGAGGCGATCAAACAATTTTCCATGGAGCTTTGCAAGTTTAAACTGACCAAGAACCATGTAATAAAGGGAGAGAACAATTCTTTCAAACCAAGGAAGCACATATATTGGTTTGAATACTTCACTCTCATTATGTGAAATGGAAGTGAACATCGAGCCAACGACATAAAGAAAAGGTGCTTGTTGGGAGACAACCCAACTTAGATTTTTATTTTTTATTTATTTGATTTTTTTAATAAATAATCTTATTCTTTTGGTGTGTGCTTATTTTTAGGCTACGAAGTAAAACGATGATGGTGTTGATGACGTTTTTGAAAAAAGAGAAAAAATCTCAACATGTGGTCAATTAAATAGAGCACAATCCAGTGACTTTTTTCCACTCTTACACTTATAATTTTCTCTTGAATTTTATTGTGTTTGTTTGCTTGAGGGAAAGAAAATGATTAGGTGTGAGTCTGTTTGGTGTATAGTGTGGTATTTGAAGTTGTAATTTTTTTTTATTCATTGCATGTGCATATAGAAATTATTTTATAATCATATCTTTACACTTGTGCACATGTGAAATTGGTGTTGGATTTATGATGAAATTGTGCTTTTGATATGTGAAATTTTTGGCATGACAAAAGAGTTGAATTTGATGCACCTATACTTGTGAGTTGTTGGATTTGTCTTATTATTTTTGTGGCAAATGTGGAATAATTTTTTGTTTTAGAATTCATGGCAAAATTAACTTATTCTTGTGAACTTTGAGCCTTGAAGAGCTATCACCTATATAAGCTCTATTAATTTATTGATTGAGTGCAAATTGTACTTGATATGTACATTCTAGAACTTGCTCCTTGAATGCATTTTGAGATCATACATTTGAGCATGTGTACTTAAATGATAAAGGCACCTAGACAAATCACACTTTGGCCTTCTTTTTTGCTTACATGATCATGCTAAACCTTTAGGAGAGCCAAGTTGAGCCTAACCCTTCTTTATTGAATGAACATATCAAATTAGCCATAGTACATTTCTTTCTTAAACTTCTCCAATTGAACCTCCTACTATTTTGCATATTGTGGAAATCATTGAAAATATGATGGTGGTTGAATTGAAAATGAAGGGGAGTTGATGTGAAAAAAAATGGAGAAAAAAAGAGGAAAAGAAAAGGAAGAACGATATATTAAAAAAAAGGTTGAAAAAGAAAGAAAAGAAAAGAAAGAATGATAAAAAAGAATGGTTGATAGAAAAAAATTGGAAGTGAAAATTTTTTTGGCAGAAGCTGAAAACTGTAGTAGAATTTTTCTGTAAAGACACTGAACCCTTCAGTGTTTTGCCTGCTATTCGAGATTTTGAAAATGAGCAGGTGTGGGTAGGGTCAATGCTGATAAGAAACAAACTTTATCAAAAGAAAAAATGAAGAGAATTTGGAAAAACGTTGAGCATGGTAAAATGCATCATTTTGATGTTCTTTTTTAATGTACGCAATTTGCAAAGTGGTAAATTTAGTCTTTCTAATCCCTTTTATCTCACCTTATCCCAAGCCCTATCACAACCATTTAAAAGTCCTTTTGATATTTGCACAATGCTCATTGAACTTGGTGGAGACTTGATTTGAGACCAAGCATATGGTAATGTCTTATCTTGTTTAATTTTGAGTGTTTTGCTACCAACTTATAAATTTGAACGTTATTGAGCGAAACTAACATGAGGCCATGAATTTTTAAATTCATTTATTCTACATAAATTGCAAGATTTTTGTGAGACATTCTATCAGTCATCCGTATTTTGTGCGTCCTATTTAACCTCACTTGGAAGTGTCATTATTTTGCTAACTCTTGCAGATGATTGTCATTTTTCCTATACCTTGTTTTGGTCTTATTTTGCTTGAGGAAAAACAAAGGTTTAGGTGTGGGTAGTTTGATAAGTCGCAATTTTACACAATTATTTTAGATAAATTCACTTCTTTATGCTTGAGTTGTAGGTTATTACATGTCAATTATGACTTATTTTAATGTCACACATATATGTTTATTTATTTTATTTCTAGTCCAATCAGGCCAAAAAGAACATATTTTAAAGAAGAGTTACAACAAGGCTTTAATGAGTCCAAAATCACCATTATGGGTTGAGGATTATATGCCATCAAATTTATGTCTCATGAATGGGAGAGATGTGTCCCCCCTGGACACCTTTTGAAAATGGCAAAAAAGAGACCAAAAACTATCTTTGATCATCCAGCTTCTACGTTGGACACCAGGCAAGGCAGAAAAAGGAAGGAGACACACCACTCATGAAGAACATTGGTTTTGTCATTTTAATTTTATAGATTTAATTATGTAGTTTCGTTTCTAGTCCAAGGATTGTGAACTTCCTTTATATTAATTCATGTTTGCTTATGAATAAATTTACCAATTTGTTTTATGAATTTATCTTATGAATGGCTTTGATTAGAGTTATGAATTTTTAATTATTGAATTGGATTTACCATCTTAATTTGTGATTAAATTGTTCATTAGCTATTTTAAAACTTGTAATCTGTAATTGTTACATGTTTGTGAATTGAGTAGCAAAGTAAGGGAATACTTCTTGAAATCACGAGATCTAGGTTATATGATTCGCAACCCCCGTTTTCATAGCATAGTAGTCCTAATATCTAAATCCTCATGTACTCTTAGGTTCGAACCTCTTTAGGTCGCTTGAAGGTAGTTTAATCTAGAGGTCGTACCCTAGGTTATTATTCGTAAGGATATTTTGGGCTAATTTGGTCGTGCCATTAGTCTAGGGGCTTGAGTTTATGAACTTGTTAGTGTTTTAGGAATTTCATCCATGTGAATTAGGATACGGGAGGGGATCAAATCCTTGGACTAGGTTTTTAATTTTATTTGTTATCTTGATCAATTTTATATTTATTGTATTTTAATTATTTACTTTCATGTCTATTAGTTGTTAGATCAATCTATCAAACCCCTCATATTACTTTCTTAAAAACACGATAGATTCAACTAAAATTCAATTATTCCCTTGGGATCGACCCGTACTTATCCTACTACACTAGTGTGGATTTGTTTGAAAAATTACAAATCTTATTTTTGGGTGCCGGCGACAGCACACCGAAAAGAAAAGAAAGGATGATAAAAAAAGAATGGTTGATAGAAAAAATTGGAAGTGAAAAAATTTTTGGTAGAAGCTGGAAACTGTAGCAGAATTTTTCTGTAAAGACACTGAACCCTTAAGTGTTCTGCCCGCTGTTCGAGATTTTGAAAACGAGCAAGTGTGGGTGGGGTCAATGCTGATAAGAAACAAACTTTATTAAAAGAAAAGACGAAGAGAATGTGGAAAAAGGTTGAGCATGGTAAAATGCATCATTTTGATGTTCTTTCTTGATGTACGCAATTTGCAAAGCGGTAAATTTAGCCTTTTTAAATCCTTTTATCCCACCTTATCCCAAGCCAAATTACAACCATTTAAAAGTCCTTTTGATATTTGCACAATGCTCATTGAACTTGGTGGAGACTTGATTTGGGACAAGCATATGGTAATGTCTTATCTTGTTTAATTTTGAGTGTTTTGCTACCCACTTATAAATTTGAACGTTATTGAGCGAAACTATCGTGAGGCCATGAATTCTTAAATTCCTTTATTCTACATAAGTTTCAAGATTTTTGTGAGACATTCTATCATTCATCTGTATTTTGTGCGTCCTATTTAACCTCACTTGGAAGTGTCATTATTTTGCTAATATTTGCACATGATTGTTATTTTTCCTATACCGAATTCTGGTCTTATTTTTCTTGAGGACAAGCAAAGGTTTAGATGTGGGTAGTTTAAGTCGTAATTTTACACAATTATTTTAGATAAATTCACTTATTTACGCGTAAGTTGTGGGTTATTACATGTCAATTACGACTTATTTCAATGTCACACATATATGTTTTAATTATTTTATTTCTTGTCCAATCAGGTCAAAAAGAACATATTTTAAAGAGGAGTTACAACAAGGTTTTAATGGGTCCAAAATCACCATTATGGGTTGAGGATTATATGCCATCAAATTTATGACTCATGAATGGGAGAGATGCGTCCCCCCTGGTCACTTTTTGAAAAGGGGCAAAAAATAGACCAAAACCCATCTTTGATCATCCATCTTCTACGTTGGACACCAGGCAAGGCATAAAAGGGAAAGAGACACACCACTCATGAAGAACATTGGTTTTGTCATTTTAATTTTATAGATTTAATTATGTAGTTTCATTTCTAGTCCAAGGATAGTTAACTTCCTTTAGATTAATTTCATGTTTGCTTATGAATAAAATTACCAATTTGTTTTATGAATTTATCTTATGAATGGCTTGGATTAGATTTATGATTTTGTGATTACTAGAATAGATTAACCATCTAGACTTGTCTATTGCATAATCTAATGTCATTTTGCTCGATTATAATCTGTAATTGTCATAGTTTATCAAATCTAGTGACAAAGTGAGGGAGTACCTCTAGAATTCATAGGGTCTTGGTTATATGATTCGCTACCCCCGTTTTCATAGCCTAGTAGTCCTAATATCTAAATCCTAATGCACTCTTAGGTTCGGACCTCTCAAATAGTAGTTTAATCTAGAGGTCGTACCTTAGGTTATTAATCTTAAGAATATTTCGGGTTAATTTGGTCGTACATTAGCCTAGGGACTTGAGTTTATGAACTAGTTGGGATTTTAGGAATGTGATTCATGTGAATTAGTATACGGGAAGGGATCAAATCCTTGGACTAGGTTTTTAATTTTATTTGTTCTTTATCGTTATTTTAATTATTTATTTTCATGTCTATAAGTTGTTAGATTAATCGATCAAACCCCCCTATTACTTTCTTAAAAACACGATAGATTCAACTAAAATTCAAATATTCTCTTGGAATCGACCCGTATTTATCCTACTACACTCTATTGTGGATTTGTTTGGAAAATTATAAATCTTATTTTTGGGTGCCGGCGACAGCACACCAGTAGTTGTATTAGTAGTGAGTGGTGGGTCATATGTGGGTCTCTTTTACTAAAATGGGAATATAGAGACCTTTGAATGAGATGCCCAATATAGTAAAATGAGTACCTTTCGGTTGGAATGAGGGAATATAATATAAAAATTAATTAATTCACTATTTAAGTAATTTATTTGTAAACCAGTCCCTGAACCAAATCGAAGTTAACTTAATTTTAATAGGTAGGTATTGCGACCGTCTCACATGAGACCATTTTACACCTTTTAAAATAATTATTACTTTCGCTGTAAAACATTATCACTTTCGCTATAAAAATGTTATCACTTTTTATTTATACTATAAATTGTTTATGAAATAACATTATTATTTTCATTAATTGAGTATCACTTTTTATTATAAAAGTCATTACTTTTACTGTCTCACATAAGCCCTTACATGAGACGATCACATACAAGTATTTTCAAATTTCAATTAGTTAACGGGATTTGTCATGATTGATATTGTGAAGACATGTTACATCCATTCGTTATAGTAACAATTATTATGGGTTTATTACTATCAGGTACAATTTATGTGTCTAAATTACTATTAGATATACAAATAAATTATATCACTAATTAATATAAATTTAATGCATAAAATACTATTTTTATCCCTATTTTAATTGTATTTAAACATTAATTTAAAAGGTGTGATGTAAAAAGATAAAGTGTCCCACTAATTTCTCCACAAAAATAGGTGGGAGATAACTATATTAACGTGTTTGCATACAAATATTTCTGAATAAATGACACATTGCCTATAACTATTTTTGAATACATTGCATACACTTATTTTTGAATACATTTAGTTATTTGGGATTATGATTATTAATGGCTAATTAGCCACTGTATTAAAAAAATATCCCAAGAACACATCGCCTCGATAGCTCGGATTCGCCTTTGATCACATCCACATTATTTTTATATTTAGTAATGTTTATGTTCAAATATATTTTTTATATTTGTTTTCAAATAGTATGCATTCAGAAATTTTTATTTTCAAATTTTATGTATTAATTTTTTTTAAATATATTTGTGTTCTGAAATTATGTATTTTGTGTTCAAAAGTTAACTTAATTTGTTGAGATTCAAAATTTATGTATCTAAAATATTTATTTTTAATATAATTGTATTCAGCAATTATATATTTTGTGTTTAGAAATTAACTTATACATAATATGCAGATCTGTGGGGGGAGAGAGATTTCAATGTGTGAAATAGATTTGACATGAAGACAGAGGGAGAATTATAATGAAGGATATGATCTAATCATTTTAACGTAAATATATACTTCTTTTATTAACATGATGTATTTAGAGGTAATTGAGACTATTTATAAAATAATTTTGTAATAATTAATAATAAAATATATACTTTGTATCTATTAGTAATATTATAGTACATCTTGTACTAGATAGTAATAAATCCTAATTAATATTAAGTGATATACTTCTTTTTATCAAATTATATTTTTAAATATGATAAACATTTAATATGGTATTAAAATCATTAATTAACAATGGTTCAAGATTAAAACCTCATCTTTATTCATTTATATAAAAAAGAATACCACGTGAAAGGCCTTCTGTATATCATGAGGAGCATGCATGCTAGAATGACAATTGATTAAATATTAAAACATAATATAAGCTTATCAATTTAAACTTTTAGACAATATGATTACAGTGTGCATGGTTGCTTCAATGTACTAAATGGGCAAACAAAAAAAAAAGGTCAAACTACAAATACGGAAGACTATACTAAACAAATTAACTTATGTCGCAAATCATGATCGCCATAAATTCCCAAGTCATATTTGTGTGAAAATGGTGAAACTACAAATATGGAAGCCTATACAAAACAAATTAACTTATACTTATCACAAATGCCACAAATTAAATTGTGATAAAGTAAGTTATGTTGTTAGCCGAGAGAGAAATTTTTAAATGAAGTGTATTAAGAGGTTATTTGTGTTGTTTGATTTTACTAATTTAAGATGTAGAAAGTGTAATGAGACAAAAGAATGAAAAAAAATGTATAATGAAGCCTCAATCGACTCGATGAAGGAGTGACCTTGTATACACTAAACAAATTAGCTATCGCAAATCATAAAAGTGGTAATTTTTTTTAGAAACTCTCTTGTCAGACGGGTTATTTATGAGACGGGTGTGAGACGGGTCGACCCATCACTATAGTATGTTTATTGTATAGATGAAGTATGCTAATTTGTAGTTAAAGTATGTCAATAATAAATTATATTATAACATGTTAAAATCATATTTTAATGCATGATATAGTATACTTTAAAAAAACATACTTTAACAACCATTAAACATACTTTATCTAAATTATAGACATATTTTAACACGTCTCACAAAGCGTCTCATGTAAGTAACGTCTCACAAGAGACTTTGTCATTTTTTTTATCACCACCGAGGATTTCCCAGGTTTTTCCAAGTTATTTTCGTGTATATCTCCCATGATAGTTATATTAACGAAACATAAAAAGAATTGAAATCTAATAATATGAATGCTTATTGTTTATGCATATTGCTTTCTTTTTAGGGTTTAATTTGATCTTGTCGCACTTATTCAATCTAATGATTTGATACAAAAGATGTTATATTTAATTGTTGATTTATACGTGTACCAATAAATTACTATTGCAATAGAAAAATAAAAATGAGAATTACTAACCTTTTTTTACAGATCTAGATCTTGGTTCATGGATCTTGAACGTCTCTGCCGAAATCGAGTCGATAAGAACTCTTCCTACGGGAAGAAACACGTCCCGGTATTGCTCCAGTCTTTGCAGATATTCCCCAAAGGTAATAAAATAATTTTTCGTTTCCGGTGAAGGACTAGATCGTACTAGGATGTAAATGTTTGTGTATGCAAATGCTTTGGATGTGGTGTTTGAAATGAGTTTAGAATGACCATTTTTATAGGCTTTAGAGACCACTTCTATATGAGAGGATTGCTTGATTGTTATTGATTGTGTCCACACAAAGAATTATCATTGATTTTGTTCACGCACAACCTTTGACCCACCATATACAATGTACCACATGTTGTATCTGCCGGAGATGATCGAGGTTTCGTGGGCTCCCCAATCACGGCCCGTTTTATGCCTAAAATTAAATATGACCGTTCATGGAGATGACCGTTTTGTACTATTGGGCTAGGCTTAAGGTTCAAAATCCCCAATTTATTATATTTAATTTTCTCTACATATGAAACTAATTTCACTCACTTTAATAATTATTTAATTGGTGATTAGTTTATTAATTAATTCTTACTCACTAATTAAATTTCCCAACATTAATGAGACTGAAAATCTAGATTGCTATAGAGATACAAGATGAGGAAATAAAAGTATTATAGTTATATATTGATAAAATATTGATGCACACTTTACAAGAATTAAAATAAAAATAAAATATAAAAATAAAATATTTATAGGATAATAATAGGAATAATCTGGAGCACTCTAGTTGCTAAGGAAGCCGTTTCCGTCAGGACAAGCATGGAGAGAAAAACAAGCTTTGGAGCTGGTTCACACAGACGTACGAAGTCCCTAAGGACGCATCATCTTTATCTAGTACGGACAAAGAAAAACTAGACAGAAGTATGGGGAAGGACAACTTGGTGCTTTACATTCTACAAATGACTGTGGTGGAGTCTCTATTTCCGAGGATCAGTGGAGCAAAGACATCCAAAGAATTTTGGGATATTTTAAAGGAGAAGTATCAAGGGAGTGACAAGGTATGAAATCTTAAACTCCAAACTCTTAGGAGATATTTCGTTAATATGAAAAAGATAGAATTTGAGACCGTAAAAGATTACTATACTCAATTAAGAGAAGTAGTAAATCAACTAAAATCTTATGGGGAAGATATTACGGATAAGAAAATAGTGGAAAAGATTTTAATATCTCTCCTTACTAAATACAATTCAATAGTCACTACCGTAGAAGAGACTAAGGATATAGAAAAATTAGCAGTGACAGATTTATTGTGTTCTTTAGAAGCCTATGAAAAAGACAAAGCATTAGTGAAGATGAAAATGTTAAAATGCTTTTCAGTCTAAACTAAAAATACGGTCTCAAAATTCTAAAAATGAAGGGAGAAAAGTTAGAGAAAACAATAATAGGAAAGAAAAATATTCCTCATGTGGAGTTTGTAAGAGGATCAATCATCTTGAAAAAGATTGTTGGTACCGAGGTCAATTACAATGCAAAAGTTGTGGAAGATTTAGACATCTAGAGAAAAATTGTCACTCCAAGAAAAGTCACCAGGCAAACTACTCCGAAGAAAAAGAAGACGGAGAAATCTCTTCTATGCGAACCATGCCGCACAGAAGTGAAGAATAACACTTGGTACGTAGATAGTGAGTGCAGCAACCACATGACAGGAGACGAGAAGATCTTTCAGAATGTTGAGAAAACAGTCAAATCTCAAGTGAAGCTGGGCAATGGAGATCTGGTGGAAGTTGAAGGAAAAGGCTCGATAGTTGTCAACACAAGAAAAAGTATGTGGTACATCTATGATGTGCTATTAGTACCAAAACTACACACTAATTAATCTAATCAGCGTGGGTCAAATGATGGAGAAAGGATACTCTCTAGAATTCAAAGGCGACTCATGTACCATCTACAACAAAAAGAATAAAAATCAAGTGATAGCTGTAGTCAAAATGTAGCATTAAAGGAATTTTCCAATTCAATGGAACTATGTGGAGACAACACTAAAATCCCAAGAAGACTAATCCTGGTTATTGATGAGTGTGTTAATTCATGAATCTTGCGCTTGGATTTGTGCTATTATGGAGTGTTTGAAGGTTGAAATCGGTTGTAAACCGATATATATTGTGAAAAGGCATGAATCAGGTGTTGTTGGAGCTATTTGAGTGGTTTTTCGAAGGAAATCGGAGTGGAAGTGTTGAAAACTGAAGAAAGAAAGTCGAAGCCATCCAATTGGGCGAAGCAGGAGTGCGATTCGGCCTGAAAGAGGTCAATTCGACAGCTCTTCAGGTCGAATTGGCAGCATAACACGAGCAGAAGGTGGATTCGACCACGACAGGGGAATTCGACCAGGGCATCAGGTCGAATCAATTGGCGGAGATGCCGATTTGACCTCGTCACTTCGATTCGACCAGGGCAGTTTGTCGAATTGAGCACCTGTGACTTACAGTGTGCCGATTAGACCTGCAATTCGACTTGTGATGGTCAATTCGACCTGTTACTGAAGTCGAATTGAGGCTCGGGAACTTACCATATCCGTATTTTTACCGTCAATGCGTGTGATCACTTAAAAAGCCCATTCCAAGCCCAGGAGACGTGATTACAAGTATAAAAGAAGACTTGTGTAGCATCATAGAGAGACAACTTGATCAAGAAGACAAGGAGACATAGAGTTGAGAGGAGAATCGATCATCCATCATCCAGAGGGGCTGTGACAGAGATCCCGCTGGAGATTCAAGTAAGATCGGTCCAACAACCATGATTGTTCTTAGATCAATCATGGGCTAGAGCCGCTTCGGTAGTTCTAGGGTTATGAAGGTTTCATGAGTTAATTAGTCTTTCGTGTGTAAACTCCGTACAACACTACTTGTGGTTTATTTTATATAAGATTGTGAGTTTTTAATCCATACTCATGGTCATTTTGTGCATCAATAATTATTGTGTAGAGTCTGAATACATAACTTAGTTATTGGTTGAGTGCGTTCACTGCTGAGCAGGGTTTTATGTTATAATTCTAAGTGAAGAGATTCCGAAGTCTTATTAGAACTATCTTATATGAATACTTGTTAATTGAATCATATTCGGGTTAATAAGTAGGATAAAGAGTATAACTTTATAGTACCTATAAAGGGAGATCAAACCGGGTTAGAGTACTAAGTGCACGGGAAATAATTGATTATGATAGTACCTAGAAAGGGGGTATAGTATACATCTTGCTCCGAGGATATTCACACATGTCATATGCATATTTACTTGTGTCTATAGAGTGAATTTGCATGGTTAAGTGATGCGTCCATAAACCACAAGGCAGAGTCGGACACCATCACACGAAAGTATAAATTAATAAGTGGAACTAGATTACCTGATGAACTACCTCCTATCTTACTTGATCACAACCTCTTATCTCTTCTTCTTGTTATTTATATTTACTATTTCAATTAATAGTTGTTACTCAACTTCAATATCAAAACCATTATAATTACCAACATAGTCTTAGTTTACTAGAGTATAATTAAATTGATATTTATCCGTCCCTTGGGTTCGATATATAACTTGGTCACCTTCGAAACTACGATTAATATCCTTCATACTTGAAGATTAAATTGTGTGTTGAGAAATCGTCTATCAGCTATGGCTCCGGAGGTTCAGGCATTTCAACTTCTACGGCCTAAAACTACTTCAACAGAAAAATATGATGAGAGATCTTCCGCCGATCCAACAAAAGGAGGATGTATGCGATAAATGAATGGAAGGCAAGCAACACATGGGAGTTTGCGGATCTACCAAGCAATGAAGAAGTCATTGGAGTTAAGTGGGTCCACATGACTAAACTTAATCCAGATGGCTCAATCCAAAAACACAAGGCAAGGTTGGTATCCAAAGGTTACTCACAATTACCAGGGATCGACTACAACGAGACATTTGCTCCAGTAGCTCGCCTGGATACTACAAGGGCTCTCATTTCACTATGAGCCCAGAAGAAATGGAAGATATGCCAATTGGATGTCAAGTCAGCATTTCTAAATGGATACCTTGAAGAGGAGATCTATGTCGAACAGCCTCAAGGGTTCATGGCAGAAGGACAAGAAGACAAGGTGCTAAGACTACGAAAGGCACTATATGGGTTAAAACAAGCTCCACAGGCCTGGTACATTCGCATAGATGGCTACTTCATCAACAAGGGATTTAAGAGAAGTGAAAGCGAGCCAACTCTCTACATCAAGACCCAAGGTAACAACAAAAGACTAATCATTTCTTTATATGTTGATGATCTTATCTACACATGAAACGATGAAGATATGATCAAAGAGTTCAAAGCTGACATGATGAAGACATTTGAAATCACTGACCTCGGATTAATGAACTACTTTCTCGGGATCGAGGTAAGTCAGAAAGAAAATGAGATATTTATCTCTCAGAGAAAATACACGAAGAATCTGCTACAGAAGTTCAAGATGGAAAGATGCAATCCTGTAGCAACTCTCCTCATCATAAATGAGAAGTTCAGCAAAGAAAATGGCGCTCCATAGGCAGATGAATCATTATACAAAAGCCTAATTGGAAGCCTACTATATTTAACAGCTACAAGGCCAGAGATCATGTATGCAACGAGCTTACTATCAAGATTCATGCAGAACCCAAGCCAAGTCCACTACGGAGCTGCAAAGAGGATACTGAGGTATCTTCAAGGAACAAAGGACTATGGAATTTGGTATGAGCCACATGAAAACTTAACTCTAGTTGGCTACACTAACAACGACTGGGCCAGATCAACAGATGACATGAAGAGTACCTCAGACTACACATTCTCACTCAGCTCATGAATATTCTCGTGGGCATCTAAAAAGCAAGACTGTGTCGCGCAATCTTCAGCATAAGCAGAGTATATAGCTGCCACACTAACAGTAAGTCAAGCTATATGGCTAAGACACATTTTTAGATATATGGGAGAACACTAAGAAAGCCCAACTGAGATCTACTGCGACAACAAGTCAGCAATAGCATTGGCAAAAAATCCCATACAACACAGCAGGACGAAGCACATCGCCATCAAATATCACTTCCTACGAGAAGCAACTAATAATGGAGAAGTCGAGTTCAAGCACATTGGAATAGAAGAACAACTAGAAAATATTTTTACAAAGGCACTACCAAGATCAAGATTCAAGACACTACGAGAAAAGCTTGGGATCATCGAAATGCGCATCAAGGGGGAGTGATAAAATATTGATGCACACTTTACAAGAATTAAAATAAAAATAAAAATAAAATATAAAAATAAAATATTTATAGGATAATAATAGGAATAATCTGGAGCACTCTAGTTGCTAAGGAAGACGGTAGATTGCTATAGAACAGTTCAAACTTATCCTATGTTATCCTAGAAAAATCTAGAGTACTTATCCATATGATTATGTCGGTTAAACAACCGACTACTACATCTATTAATAGGATATTAAACCATGTAATAAGATGTAAGAAAAATTTCAAAGCCATCAACCAATTCCTCTATTTTACTTAAACCAAATACCAACATATATATATGAGAAAAATAAGAATTCTATGTAAGTGGGCAGGGGTATCTTTGAATTTTGGAATACCCACAAGTTTCCTTAGTATTTTAGCCTTTAAATGTGTAAAATGACGTTATAACCCTTGGAGCAGACCATGTTTTTCCTACAACGTATCAGCCCTCCCACTTCATTGAACCGCGTGTAAGTCGAATTTCAAAGAAGTGAACCCAGAACGGTTCGGATTTGATTTCCAATTTACTTGGTGAATTGGGATGCATTTTGGGGGGAAATTAAAACCCCTAAAATTAGACTAAATTGGATTTCACATTCAAAATAATTAAATTGAGTGGAGGTGACGAATACAGTCTTGAATGGTAAACCCAAAGAAGGGGAGGACGAAGAGTGTAGTAAGGTGAACTCTCTTGGTTGTGGTCCAATTCGTTTTCACATTGGAGAAAAAAGGCTTCTCTGGAAGGGTTGTGGCTACATTTTTACAGGTAATTAATTTGGGTTTGTTTTCCAGAGTTGTATAATAGAACAGAATTGAGGATTGATTGTGAATGTAAACTAGACAGTTTGTGGGTGGATGATGTTTTATGCATTAGAGAATAAATAAAATTTAATACTTAGAAGAAGAAGTAGTTATGGTATATGTTTGGGTTTGTGACGGATGTCCAAATTGATTACGGCATGCGGCCAATATTTCCAGGCCGATAGAAGACCTTGTTGTTTTGTACTCTTCCTAAAATATTGGCAATGAATGTGATTTAAAGGTGTTATGTGGTTTATGCATAACTAATTATAATGAAACTAACTGACGTTTGAAAATTTTATATAATGTATATGTGATGTGTTGTAGGTTTTGATTTAATGGTACTAGTTAGGCATGTAGATAGGCACTCGGCCAGGGTTGCAGATCGGTGTGACATATCAATTTTAGATAAGATTAAGAATGGACTGAAGGGTGACCGGTTGAAACAATTTGAAGAGAGCTGCTTTGGTCATTTCTGAGAATACCTAAAATAAATTTTCAGGGGCAGATTTACTTGCAATTGATGTACTCACAGGATAAATCCCTAGGTACATACAGGGTAGTATTCCATTTGAATAGGCAAGAAGCGGTTTTTGGCCAGTGCGAGTTTGCTCTTGTGACCGAGTTAAAGTTTGGTTCGAAACCTAAATAGGTAGAGAGCGATCTAATAAAAAAATACTTTGATGCCAAGGTAGTGACGGTTGAAATGATAGAGTCTGCATTCAAGAAAAACACTAAGAATACGGGCGGAAGCGAGGACAGTGTGAAGCTTACCTTGTTATGGGTTGTCTTTAGAATGCTGCTGTGTAAAGGCCACAGCTCGAAGTAGGTGGACATGGATTTTTTGTGGCTGGCTGATGATATGGATAAGTTCAACTCGTATTCGTGGGGTAGAATTTCTTGGGAATTCTTGTCGTCCAATATCAGATCTTGCCTTAGAGGTAGTGGAAGTGTAGAAGCAAGTGGGAGAAAGAAACAAGTTATTCATAGGAAATCTGTAGATGCAAATGGGTCACCTATGCGTTGCAGGTTTGGGTGTTCGAAGCAATAATAGCTCTTTTCCTTAAATATGTTGATAAACTTAGTGATCTCAGCCCTAGAATCTTTAGATGGTCTTCATCGTCAACCCCACGTTCGTCCGAGCTGAAAAAGACAATCTTCATGGATGTACACGGAGATGATCTCAATGCGGATCATGTAAGTGTTTAGAATTACTTGTAATTTTTGCCACGGAGCGGAGTAACAAGTTACGTTGTAAGGAATTAAAATATTGTGATGTGTGTATTGTAGGTAGTTATTAAGAGGCGGTTGGAGCCAACTGATGAGGAAGAGGGTGCAGATTGCTTTATGGGTACAGTGCAGTGGGAGGCAGTTATGGCAAAAGAAAAGGAAGAGGATAATGTATTTGTTGACGCAAGCAACACAGCACAAGTGGAAGATGTTGCAGATAGTAACGGCGAGGATGAATTCGTCGGCCGAGATAGTGATGAAAGACCATCAAACAGAGAAATAGGTCAAATGTTGAGGCGTTTTATTAGGGAGACAGCCGAAATGAAGAGGCTTATGCTGACTAAAAATGCAAGAGGAAGATAGTCATAATATTAGAGTGTTGATGCTGCACTTTGGTAATATACACGGAAAAATAAGAGTGGATGATGTGGCACTGAATGAAACCCCACAAGCATTTGGAAATGGTAACCCGAAAGAGGAAGCTACATACGTTGATGGCAAAGGTGTTCCACATTCACCTGAGTTTCCAAATGAGGTATATTCGAGCTCTGATGACAAATGTGTAACGCAGTCACCTGAAGGGTTCAAAGAGGCAAAGATAAAAAATATTGATGAAAAAGGAATTCAATCAACTGCACGTTCCAAAGAAATTGAGGAGGAGGTATGGTGAATGGTGATTGCAATTGTTCATCACGGTTTATGTCAATCATAAGCGAAAGGGGAATGATGTGACATTGATGCCTCAAATTGGGTAATGATGTGCAGGTTAGTGGAAATGTAGAGGACAATGACGTTGATGTGTAGTCCCTGGTGGGAGTTTCGGTGCATGAGATGGCCGTTGTCGTCACCGAACCACATGATCAAGGACCTGAAAAAACTGTGTGGATTTGAAGGTACACTGTGGTAAATTGACTTTGTAATGTTGTTTACGTTTTTGTGGAGGAATTTTGAAAGAAATTGAAGAGCGGTTTAGGTGCATTGTAATTTGTATGTGTTGATCCTGTGTTTTGTTAATCTTAAGCCATATTAAATTACTCATTTACTAATGAGGAATCTTATTGAATGAGTACGTGCAGGGTAGTGGAAATATAGAGCTCAATACTATGGATGTTGATTCTGTGGCTGGATTCACGGCGAATGAGATGGCGATGTTGGGTGCTGAACCACTTGAACAATTTAAGGTAAATAAATAATTCTGTTGAAAGGTATATTGTGGTAATTTGTGTATAGTTGTATCAGCGTTGTTTAGCATTTGTATCAGCGTTGTTTAGCATTCTTATTAGTTGTACCGTTTTCTCCTTATGCTAATGAAACGCCAATCTGGAATTGCGTTACCACTGACAAATTGTATTGAATGTTCACCTGCAGGGTAGTGGAGATGTAGAGATCATTGCCGGCTATGTTGATACAAGGTGTGGATTAAATGTGACTGAGATGGCCACTGCAGATTGTGAATCACATGATCACATTAAGGTAAATAAATGAGTGGTTTGCACGGTACTTATTGATAAATTATCAATGCTATGAAGAATCTTATTGTGCCACAAAATTTTCTTGCTTTAATGATGTGTTAGTGATGTTTGCAGGTTTTAAAAGTGTTCAATCCCTTGGGTCTTGAAAGTGGATCATTGCCAACTAAAAATGATGATATTTATGATGTAAAAAAAAGTAAAAATTTGTAACAATGTATAGTACTTATTGATTTTGGGTCAAAGTGTAAGTTGTTATGTTTGTTACAGCTGATTCAGGTTAGTGTTGGTGTGAAAAGGGGTCGTAAAGTCAGGAAAAGAGGTGTTGTTAGGATGAAAATTACCTCAGTTGTAAACACTGGACGACCCACCAAAAAGAGAAAGCCTGTATGCACATCCTGTCTGGAATCTCCTGTGGTGATTGAAAACAGAGTGGATGTCACCGGACTGACCGTTGACGGAACTGAACATTTTTTTATTTCGTTTGAAAAGTGGCTCACCACTAACAAGAAAAATGACACTGATCCTATAACTTTGTGCGAAGGCTTTCAGCCGCCAATGAAGCCATATTTTTTTAACTGTTTATACACACATGGTGGCTGGATTGGCGATGAGGTATAGTTAATGATATGAATCATTAAATAATGAATGTAATATATATTGTTAACATAATTTGTTTTTCATTATTATAGATGATGGATATGATGCTGAAGTTTGTGTTTCACAGGGCGAAAGTGTGTGCAGATTGGGATTCCACAAGTTGGACAATTGTCGATTATCTATCCTGGGTATGTGCTTGTTAATATGTCATTGTTGTCGAGATGAAATTGTCCATTAAACGGATATTGAATTTCTTATTTGGCACTATGCTTTCATTTGTAATTCTGGGGTGTTGAATGTTTTTTTCAGACGAAGGTGTTGGGAATTTATACTTTATGGCAGAAAGAAAAACCAAGTGGAACTACATGGGACTGGGAGGTTAAGGAGAATGTGATGTTGAGATATGTTACAGGGGAATTTCCAAGAGGTAGTTTCGGTAAATATTGGAAACATTTGGAGAAGATATATGGAGTTGCCCATGTATTAGGCAAACATTGGGTAATGTACGAGGTGCGGATTACTCAAAGGAAGATCCTGATATACGATTCAAGCAGTAGAACGCCGCGGAGATCGTAATTTCCATAGTTTCAGCAGTTTGGGGAGGTAATTCATAGCCTAATGTGTCATGCTAACATAACAAATGTGAGTAGCGGGGATTTCATAGTGGAAAAAGTGCATAGACTACCACAGCATTCCACTGGCAATGACTGTGGAGTGTTTTGCAACATATAGGAGTCGAATAACCCAATTGCGTTGAGTACCGATGACATAACCAGTCCTAAGTATGGTTCGACATCATTTCTAGGGTGATGCTTTTGTGTTTTGTGTACGGAAAACAAAATGACAACATAAAAAGGTAACTGCATTGGCAATATATATTTTGCATACGGTTAGTAACTTTCTACGCTCATGATGTTGTGTTTTGAATATGAAACAAAAGGACAATAAAAAAGGCAACAACATTGGCATCATGTGTCTCCTGGAATATTTTCCACACTTGAGTAAATAGCATAATGAGTAAAATTACACAAGTAATTTCCAGAGTGTTTTTACAAGGTTAGAATACTTTATATGAGTATGATTTTGTATCTTAGATCTGGAAAACATAAGGATAACAAAAAATGCAACAATGTAAGCATCATGTGTCTCCTGGAATATTTCATTAATTTTTAGAAGAGAGTATCATTAATAAAATAACGCAAGTAATTTCCTGATTCATTTGGTAGGGGTAGAATATTTTCTACGTTAATGAGTTAGTGTTTTTGATCTGGAAAAAATAAGGACAACAAAGAAGGCAACAACATTGGCATCATGACCCAAAAAATTTGGGTAAAAAGGGAACATGACCCAAATTTGGGTAATTTTGGGTGTTACCCAAATTCATTACCCAAAATTTTTTTCTTTTAAAATTATTTTGAATACTGAATTAACAATAATTATATATATTAAAAATATTTATTAAAAGTGGTTAAAATATATATATATATATATATATATATATATATATATATATATATATATATATATATATATATTTTTAACCACTCTTAATAAATATTTTTAATTGTTAAATATATAATAATGTTTTTTTATCTTTTATATAATTATTTTATAATAAATTATGTGTCATTAAAATAATTTAAAAAATTAATTATTGCACAGTTAAAATTACATATTACATTAAAAAAATGACATTGAACTTTAAAAAAGATAGACATATAAATACATTACTAGATATATAAATAAATATCCCAGAACTAGAACTTAAACACTATTAAGATAAATAAAAATAAAAATACAAATGCATGTACAAACACAAACCCAAATACTTAAAAAATAAAATAAGAATTTTTACTCTCACAATTAAAATTGGGGTAAATCACTTCCTGAACCTCCAAGATCAGTGGGAAAGTAATCCCCGTAAATATTGTCTTGATTCATTAACTGGTTTAAACTCATTCTTTGCACAATAATATTTTGTTGAAGTCGAAAATATTCACGCCTAACAGGATCGAATATCGTTGTCAGATCCATCTTCATAATTTTAATTGTCCTCTTTTGTTTGGGCTGCCTCCATCATTGTTCGTTGATACTTATTTGATTCATTCATTAGATCTTGTATTTGTTTGTTTGTTTCTTGAAGTTGAGCTTCTTTCTCTTCATTATTTCTTTTGAGTTTAGATTATTTTACTCCATGTGGTCGTCTCGAGGAAGAACCACCACCTTGATCATTTTCATCACTAGACAAGTTAAGATTAAACGAAGAAATACCATGAGAATCAAAAGTATAGTTTTCTGGAGATGAGAAATTAATGGAAGCAACATTCTGAAAGGAATTTTCACAATCTTTAGTTTCTTTAATCTCATGTTTTTGTATTTTTGGACCTGAAAAACAGATAGAGAACAACAGAGGCAACAATATAGGCATCATATGTCTCCTGGAGTTTTTTCAGCAGTATAGAAGGAAGTATCATTAGTAAAATAGCTCAAGTAATTTCTACTAAGTCTCTGTTTAGGTGTAGAGTAATTCCTATGTTCATGGATTCGTGTTTCTTTTGTGAAAAACGATAGGACAACAATAAAGGCAACTGCATTGGTGTAATATGTCCCCTGGAATAATTTCTACAGTTTAGACGGAAGGATAACTAGTGACATCACTTAAGTATTTTTCAGAATCTTTGTTTAGTGTTATAATACTTTCTATCTTCATGATGTGGGGTCTTGGATCTTAAAAAAAATAGGGGAAACAAATATGGCAACACAATTGCCATCATAGGTATACACTATTGTCATATTTTCAGCAGTTGAGAATATAGCACAAGATGTAAAAATCACCCAAGTCATTTCCAGAGTATTTTATGGTGTTTAAATACGCAACACGTTAATGTGTTTGTGTTTTGGACCTGAAAAACAGATAGACAACAACAGAAACAACAATATAGGCATCATATGTCTCCTGGAATTTTTTCAACAGTTTAGAAGGGAGTATCATTAGTAAAATAGCTCAAGTAATTTCCATTGAGTCTTTTTTAGGTGTAGGGTAATTCCTACGTTTATGGATTCTTGTTTCTTATGTGGAAAACGATAGGACAACAACAAAGGCAACTGCATTGGAGTAATATGTCCCAGGAATAATTTCTACGGTTTAGACGGAAGGATAACTAGTGACATCACTTAAGTAATTTCTAGAATCTTTGTTTAGGGTTATAATACTTTCTATCTTCATGATGTGGGGTCTTGGATCTTAAAAAAAATAGGGGCAACAAATATGGCAACACATTTGTCATCATAGGAATACACTGTTGTCATATATTCAGCAGTTGAGAATATAGCACAAGATATAAAAATCAACCAAGTCATACCCAGAGTATTTTATGGTGTTTAAATACGTAACACGTTAATGTTTTTGTGTTTTGAACTTGAAAAACAGATGGACAACAACAGAGGCAACAATATAGGCATCATATGTCTTCTGTTGTTTTTTCAACAGTTTACAAGGGAGTATCATTAGCAAAATAGCTCAAGTAATTTCCACTGAGTCTTTTTTAGGTGTAGGGTAATTCCTATGTTCATGGATTCGTGTTTCTTATGTGGAAAACGATAGGACAACAACAAAGGCAACTGCATTGGCGTAATGTGTATCTGGAAAATAGAAGGACAATAATAAATTAAACATCATTTGCGTCATATGTCGCCTTCTCGAGTATGTTCCAAAAAAGTGGCAAATTTGAATAGAAAATTCTAAAATAAACAAGGGATTGATGACAGGATTTTACATTAACACCGCTTACATATTTATACTACATTTTATGACATAAACATTATAAAAAAACATTACATAAATAATTTGCACTCCAATAGATGAGGCAGAATCTACAGTGCATCACATAAACCAAAATACTTAGTTAACATCGAAAATTCTCCCACAGATATATAAGGTAGTTAAGAGCCTTGAACAGAGGATTGGCTGCTGAGGCATGATATCTCACATTGTGTTGCGGAAGTAGTTGGATTTCGTGAGGTTGATGACATGAAATGGTAACTTGTGAAAACAACATCTCAAGGCGATCGAACTCCGGCTCCCCTTTGTAGTAGTAGTATCAAGCTAGAAAGTCAATCTAAAACCCAAAAAAATAAACAAAATAAAATGAAGCCAATAGTGTAAATAAATGAACAAGTTCGATGTGGTTGAAGAAGAACACACAATATGGGTTTATTCCGTTGAATAATATACTTTATTTATGTCGTCACCTGTAATGCCCATTCCCAAGTCTCCTCTGATGCTCGAAGCTTGTTAGCCGCCCGGTCCCAACACATATCACCCATCATGTCCAGAAGTCGCTTGAAAATCCAATATCGAATTTTGTAGAAGAAAAGTCTATCCAAACACTCCATCCAAGTTTTATCGGTGTCGAAAGTTTCATTCAAAACTCGAGCTCCTATTTCACAAGCTTTGATGTTCGAGACATTGGATCGAATATGCCTCTGTTCTTACAGTGGATAAGGGCATTGATGAAACATGTATGTCCAGTTGGTGTTTTTATACATCCATGAAAATTGGCTTGGGAATTGTTTCATCGGGTGAGAATTGAATATTTTGGATGACTGTGGTTTTATTTACACTGAGTTCGAATTTGGGGATGATCTTAGAAGATTAAATCTCAACGATTGATGTTCACGCAATGAGATGCAGTGTGGTTATATAAAAAGATATACCAGTTATTTGTGTATGATTTAGGTCGGTTTCTTTCACTTATTGGTAACCATTCATCTTTTTGATATCATATTAATGTGTTAATATTTCATTAATTGAAAATGAATATAATGCAGTTAAGCGTTAGGAGATGTCATTAATAATCACACCCATTCACTTACACCTAATTAAAATAAAATCATTGATGTGTGTGTAATAACTGTGGGGTATTATGAGTATTTTGATGTGTAGTCATTTTTTTATAATTTCATATCCATCCTTCTTTAGTAATAGGGTGTTAATGGTTCATCAATATATCATATTAATGATCTCACCTTATGTCACATATTGTGATGTATGACTTAGGGTGCTGTCATCAATTTGGTGAATATATTAAGGTTATTTCTCATATAAATGAATCAAAAGTTTTTGAAAAATAAGACTATAAAATTGACAAAACTCACTATAAAAATATGAAATTATCAGCATGTTATCTTTTAATAATTAATTTTTGAATAATTCTATTATTAAATATAGTACTCCATACGTAGGCTTGAAAGAATTCCATTTGTTCATTTTGGTTGTCCGCCCATAAGGGTGTCATTTCCTATTCTTCTTATATGGGTCCCAGGTCCACTCACTAATATAATTAAATTATAGGTCTCACTCCCCCACTAATACAACTACCGAAGATAAATTAAATAATAATACTCCTTCGTCTGCGTGTAAAAAAGCAAATGTATCCCTTTGGGACAGATAGAGGGAGTATCATGTAAACTAACACAACCTGAGTTCGACACTAAGTAGGTTACATTGCCATGTTATATGAACCTTTACATTATATTTTTTTATTATTTTGTATTCTGTAGTTTTAATCAGAGTTTTGACATGAAGAAGTACATTATTAAACTAACATAATATGAGAGATACGCTGTGGTGAAATGCTATAGTTCCAGATGTGGATGATACACATACGCAACAAGATCTGCATAATCAAACTCATATACCCATAGTCTTTATACAAGTCTAAATAACTTTAGTATTAATAGTAATTATGCGTCATAATACAGTTTGCAGTTGCATATGAAAACCATCCGGGCCATGTCCCACCAAATTATGGCATATAAACACCATTACCAGATCATGTATTAATTAATATAACAAAATATAGGACTCCTACACATCATCCATATAATATTCAGCTAAATTTAATTACGTATTCACATTTACTGTAGTTAAGCATCTTCAACCACATCTAGGTCTGAAACATTACCACCGGAATCTGCATCATCATTGTCAGGCTCAGCTGCCACTTATATCGGGTTAACTTGGACTTCTATAGGCTTGAAAGCATCCATGAGAGATCCATGTCCATCCTGCATGGTTCTGTACCTTCTTTTATCTTCTCAGCTCGAGGTTCCACCTGCATAAAGATTGGAATCAACACTGAGAACAATATTTGTTAATAATACAACGTCATAGTTCCAACCTTGGGAATTTACCTCAATAATCTTTTTCCAAGTCTCTTCCTTATCTTTGAACTTGTCTATGAACGATTCGTATCTGACACCTGGAGTCTTAGCTATTATGCGGCAAATTTTCCAGTGTTCATATAACTTATGAGATGAAAATAATCGATCATCACAATCTGTGATGAGGAGTTTGATTCTCATTATATACAAGTGTATTTACAATTGTTTCTGATAATGGATCCGTAAATTGTGGATCTAATAAATCAAAGAATTAAGAGTACATGGTAAGTCAACTATTTCCTTTAATACCCCCCTTCAAGCGCTGCGTGGGGTGTAAGCAAACGCAAAGCTTGGTACGCAAGAACTCAAAAACTGATAGTGGTAAGGCCTTGGTAAAAATATCTGCTAGCTGAAGATGAGACGGAACGAACTGAGTGTGCAACCTGCCGGAGGAAACTAGTTCGCGAATAAAATGACAGTCGATATCGATATGTTTGGCACGTTTATGTGCCACCGGATTCTGAGACCAAAAAATTGCACTTTTGTTGTCGCACAGTAGAGTTGCCGGAGTAACGGGTGACTGGTGGAGCTCATGCAATAAATTCAACAGCCAAACGATTTTCGAACTGGTGTTAGCCAAAGCCCGATATTCAGACTCACAACTCGAGCGGGCGACAGTAGGCTGCTTCTTGGCGCTCCAGGAGACGAGATTGCCTCCGAAAAAAATCGAGTATCCATATGTAGAGCGTCGGGTCTCCACGCACCTGGCCCAATCCGCATCAGAATACCCCACAATCGTCTTTTGTGGATGATGTGTGAAAGTGAGACCATAATGTATCGTGCCTTTAACATATCGAAGAACGCGCTTAACAGAAGAGAAGTGATCAACAGTGGGAGAATGTAGAAACTGACTGACAGTGTTCACAGCGAATGAGAGATCAGGCCTAGTAATAGTGAGGTATTGTAATGCACCAACCAAAGAGCGATAAAGAGTTGGATCATCAAACAACGAACCAGTACTCTGCAAGGAAGTTCCGACTGCAAGTGGAGTGGAAACAGGTTTGCAATCGAGCATAGCAGCACGCTCTAAAATATCCCGAGCATATTTTGCCTGGCCAACAAAAAAGCCACGAGAACTGTAAGAAACCTCAAGCCCTAAAAAATAGGTCAGTTTCCCAAGATCCTTAATAGCAAATTCTTTGTGAGTGCGATCAATAAAGCGCTGAATTAAGTCCGGATTATTTCCTGAAAGAATGATATCATCAACATAAAGGAGAAGATATAAAAGGGAGGTCCCTTTGTGGAAACAGAACAATGAAGAGTCAGACTGAGTCTGCCGAAACCCCAGGGTTGCCAAATAAGTACTAAACCGCTGAAACCAAGCCAATGGAGCTTGGCGAAGACCATACAAAGCCTTCTTAAGGCGACAAACATGAGATGAATTACGCGAATCAACAAATCCCGGTGGCTGAGCCATATAGACTGGCTTGGATAGGACCCCGTTCAGAAAGGCATTTTTAACATCCAATTGATGCAGAGGCCATTGATGATGGACAGCGAGAGCCAGGACTAGGCGAACCGTGGCGGCCTTAACAACAGGGCTAAAGGTATGGTGAAAGTCAGAGCCAGGAATTTGAGTGAATCCTTGAGCGACAAGTCGAGCTTTGTGTCGTTCAATCGAGCCGTCGGACCTGTATTTGGTCCGAAACACCCACTTGGAACCGACAATGTTTACTCCCGGAGGAGCAGGAACCAAATCCCAAGTCTGATTCTTCATTAGTGCATCAATTTCCTCATGCATAGCAGCCATCCAATGAGGAAATTTCGAGGCCGACTTGAAACCACGAGGCTCAGAAGTAGTGGATAGAGAGCTAAGTAAAGCTGTGTAGGTCAGGTCAACAGGATACCGTGGTTTGAAAATCCCATCCTTTGCACGGGTGACCATTGAATGAGTGGGCCTAGCAGGAGGGATCGGCGGCTGTGCCGGGGGACCCGGCTGTGCAGGAGGCGGCGCCGGAGCAACGGGCAGCGCCGGAGGAGCTTCCGGGATGACATGATGTCCAGGGGGTTCAACAAGCGCAGGGGCACAAAGAGAAGCATCATCGACCAACTCCGGGTCCGTATGCAGTGGAGTCCGAGTGGAAGAAGGAGAGTCGATCACGATTGGAGGAACAGGATCCAAGAAGCTCGCAATGGGCAGGTTCTGAGCCGACTGAGGAACCTTACCAGAGAAAGGGAATGTCTGCTCATCAAATTGAGCATGCCTAGTAATGTAAATGCGGGCGGAAGACGGATCGAAGCATCGAAAACCCTTATAATTACTGCTGTATCCCAAAAAAATGCAAGATTTACTCCGTGGTGAAAGTTTATTTGAGGCATAATCACGCAGGAAGGGAAAAACCCGACAACCAAATGGTTTGAAAAGTGCGTAATCCGGAACACTATTAAACAGCATTTCATACGGGGATTTGTTTTGAAGAACAACCGATGGCAGCCTATTGATGACAAATACCGAAGCGGAAAAAGCATCAAACCATAAAGATGGAGGCGCAGAGGCATGAAATAACATGGAGAGACCAGTTTCAGTGATATGCCTGTGTTTACGTTCTGCCCTGCCATTTTGCTGCGGAGTATAAGGACAGGATAGCCGGTGCAAAATACCATTTTTAGCCATAAAATCAGCAACTCGGTTGTTCACAAACTCAGTGCCCCCATCAGATTGGAAAACCTTGATGGAGCGAGAAAATTGTGTGCAGACAAATTTGTGAAATCGAACCAGCACATCAAAGAATTCCGATTTAGCAGATAATGGATAAAGCCATGAGAAACGTGAGTAATCATCAACAAAAACAGCATAATATCTATAACCAGCAGAGGAAACAACAGGAGCAGGCCCCCACAAATCACAATGCACCAAATCAAGAACACAGGGGGCACATTTCTCATTTAAAGAGAACGGAAGTTTTTTGCTCTTAGCCAACTGACATGAAGAACAAACAGTAGGGTCTGGTAAAATGGATGTAACAGACAAATAACCCAATTTATTTAACAAGGAAATAGCACTAGGTGAAACATGGCCTAGGCGCAAATGCCATAAGCCAAAGCTAGCACGTAAGTTTTTATTATGAAGTGCAGCAACTAAGGCTGTTGTACCACGTTCCAAAACGTAAAGCCCATTCTCACACCTTCCCTGAGCTAGAACCTTCTTTGTCAGGCGATTCTGAATAGCAAAAGACTTGTCAGAGAACACAATATCAACATCACAATCCGAAGTCAATTTGCTAATAGAGAGTAAGTTTTTAGTGAGGCCCGGCACAACAAAAACATTCATCAAATCAATATCGGGGAAATACGACGGAAACCAATATGAGAAATGTTTAATGAATTTCCATTGCCAACAGTGACGGAGCTGTTACCAGAATATGGTGCAAAAGAATCCAAATGATCATTGTGAGGAGTCATGTGCGCAGATGCCCCGGAATCCACATACCAATCCGAGTTTGTATTTGAAGAAGAAACATTGCATGCGGCATGGAAAGCTTGAGCAAGGTCTGCATTGTTGGAGGGAGGAACAGCAGGAACAGAACCCGGCCGTCCTCCAGCATAGCCTTGGAGTTGAAGGAAACGCGGACACTTGTCAGCGTAGTGTTCGCCCCGACACAACTGACAGCGAGGCGTGTAAACGCGCCTGCCACCGCGACCGAAGCCACCCCGACCACGCTGACCAAAAGCGAAGCCACCACCTCGACCGCGCTGCGGGACAGAAGCACGACGATCCTCATTCTGATCGTCGCTGACCGTGAAGGCAGCCGGAGATGGCAAGGCTGCCGGCCGTTCCATCGAGCGCGTCAAGAGGTAAAATTGGACTGCTTGATAAAGGAGATCGCGGAGCGGCGGTATGGGTTGCAGCGCCATCCTCGTGTCTGCAAAATTGGCAAACGAGGGACCGAGCCCCTGTAGAAACCAGTGGCTTTTGTCGTTCTCATCCACCGGCCGTTGGATAGCCGACAACTGATCGCAAAGCAGTTTGAAGCGGCGGCCGTAATCTGTCACCGATTGATCATCACGGCGTAAGGAGAGCAGTTCTTCGCGCAGTTGGTTGGCGCGCGAGGTGGAAGCGTGAGCAAAGGCCGACTCCAACGCTTCCCAAGCGGTTCGAGCAGTGGTGCAGTCAAGAACTTCCGCCATGGCTTCCGGTTCAAGCGTGGCATACAAGACACCAAGAAGCTTCTGATCTCGTAAGTTCCAGGCGGAGTAATCAGGATTAGGGGAGAGCTCACCCGTAGCAGAAGTGACAGACGTAGGGGGAGATGAGGATGAGCCATCGATGAGATCAAGCATCTCAAACGTGGCTGCCATGGACACGAACTGCCGTTTCCACATGAGATAGGTGGCAGTGGAAAGCTTGATTTGAACTAAGTTGATCATGGCGGTCGTCTGTGAGGAGGGAGACAGGGCGGGGGCTGCCATGGATAAGGGATGAAGGAGGAAAGGAGCGAGAGAGAGAAGAACGGAAGATGGCCGTGAGAGAAAGAGAACAGAAGGGAGAAAGATTAGGGTTTACGATATCCAGCTGATACCATATGAGATGAAAATAATCGATCATCACAATCTGTGATGAGGAGTTTGATTCTCATTATATACAAGTGTATTTACAATTGTTTCTGATAATGGATCCGTAAATTGTGGATCTAATAAATCAAAGAATGAAGAGTACATGGTAAGTCAACTATTTCCTTTAATATAACTCCTTTATTTTCCTTGTCATTGTTTTAAGCCCTATTTGAGGCCCGATCCTGTATTGTGCAACTTTGAGGTTCTCCTGAAGCACCTCCGCAGAAGGGGAATAGTCATGAACTTTCTTGTCCATATAGAACTCCCAATAGATGTCCAGCAGCGCCTTCTCCTCAATAGGTAACTACTTATAATAGTCGGCGAACATTTGATCAATCCTGTGGTTTGAGCTTGATGCCATCTTTACTGCCTTAAGAGAAAACACAAGAAATTTAGCAAAATAAGATAAAATAGAAGTTACTTTGTAAAGGGTCATAATGAGGTATGAAGTAAATCATTTTGCCAAATTGCATAGTCCTATTGTGGAGAGCGAGATAAATTACAACTTGGCATCAGTTTACACTCCATATATAGTACTTCATCCGTCCCATTGAAAGAGTTGGGTTTACTTTTTGTATGTTGATTACGGAGTATAATAATTGAATGGAATGTAAGTTGAGAGAAATAATAGTGTAATGTGTAATGGGTAGTTGTAGTAGTGTTAAGTGTGGGGCCATGTGTGGTGTTTGTGAGTCACTAAATTCCATAAAGAGGAATGAATACTTTGTAATGGGACGGGCCAAAATCAAAAAAAATGGACACGTATCATGGGGACGGATGGAGTAATACGTATCAAGTCTTAAGGTGTCATATATCTGTATGGGCTTTTAAAACTTTATTATCTATGTACATAATAGGCATGATGTTGAGATGTGTCCTAAACCCTTAATTACACATGTAAAAATATTTCATAAATGTTATTTAGTTGATTACTATATGTTATATATATTAGAGTTAATATCAAAAGTAGTTAAGTAAGTAATATTTTCCAACTTTAATCATTTAATCTTTATGATGCCAACTTTGGTCCTTCTTTGTCTAGTTGTAGTCCTTTTGGTCCAATTTTGGTCATTTTTCCCATTATTTGGTCATTTTTTGGTCCACTATTGGTCCTACATGTATACACTTTCAGATCATTTTTGGATACTATTTCTACATAAATGAATAAATTTGGAGAAAAAGGAGTAAAGGTGGATGAAAATGACTAAATTTGGACAAAAAAGACTAAAAGTGGACAAAAAAAGACCAACATTGAAAACTGCGAATGATAAAGGACTAAAGTTGGAAAACACTATGCATATAGGACCAGATATTTACCCTATATATTATTACATTAAGTATAACAAGGATTACATTCATATGGTCTATGTCTGTGTAATGAAGTATTACAATTTACCATAGATAATATCTATTTAATAAATGTACGTTGTACATCTACACTCCATCAGTCCGCTACTAATGTCTCCATTTTATGTTTTTAGGCATCCACTTCAAAGGTATCCACAAACACTATGTAGTCTAGAAAAGTACACAATATGGGACACCACTTCAACCGAACACAAATAACCACCTTACATATAATAGTAATACTCATATCTCCTATATTGTTGTAATAATAGAATGGATACCTTTTTGTCACACGGGGGGAGTATACATTGTATTAAGTATTAATTTTTCTCATATTCTGACTTGATCACATATAAATTTTCCCATTATGAAATAAACAGCATATTATTATTATTCCAACGTACTGGACTCATGTACATTTATTCTGTTGATATGTTTTATTGTTCATTTTAATTTTATGGATATTACTAAAAGTAATCATACCATTATTGACAGTAACATTATTGGCAACATATTCCACATGCAGTAATGTAGTTAACTGTATAAATGGAATCAGGATATTGTTGGCTATATAATTGTATCATACATTTATCTGCAAGATTATTGTTATATTTTTTTGTTTCTTTATTCACTTGAATTTTTATTTTAAATTGTTAGTGTTCATTCCGATTTTTTTTCTTTTGATCCATAATTGTTCTTAATTTATTTGAATTTTTTTCTTTGAATTATTCCAATGATATTAGTTTTATCTGCATTTATAGATATTAAATAATAACTAGTGTACAACATAACACAAGAAATATTTTAAACATAAACTTATTTAAATTGAATACAATATTTAATTAATATCTTCTCTCATTGTTGGCTACAACCACTAGTATGCACTTGATTACACCATAATTAATGTAGTTTGTTTTAAATCATATCCAAGTCAGTTTAGTAGACAATGAATTTATGTTAGGGAAAAAAGTTTTGAGAATTCGCATATAGTTCCAATTGTGTTGTTGATATATGTCTAACCTCTAAAGAGACAACAATAAATGCAACCACATTTTCCAATTCTTAGGAACAACCCATATACACTGCGTTATCTGCACAACGAAATATATTTAAATAATATTTCCAAATGTTACGTAATCATATAACTTAAGTCATTATAATTAATAAATGTAATTATGTCTTTGTTATATCCTTTAAATACAAACATAATTGGACATGCTCACTTCCTGGGTCTAAAGCAATTAAGGTTATACTATTTTTGGCGAGAAATGGGTACAAGTTTGGCGCCAAGAAATGGAAAACCCTAGTACCCAACCTGTGTTGACATTATAAATAAGTCAAACATCGCCCTATTTTCGAGCATGCCACAAACAATACAGATTTACAGAAGAGAATAGAATAGGAAAACAGAAGAACTGGAGCGAAAATGTCATCTTCATCTGTGGAAAAGTGTGCCGATCGTATATTTCACATAAGGCACGGAGCTTTGGTAGATCGTTTCATACGTGTCCTGATTCCCTTAACGGAACTGGATGCGATTTCTTTCTTTGGGTAGATCAGTATGAAGAGGCTATCCATTCGCAATTCCCTCTGATGCTTACTAGGATTGACAATTTGGCGTTGGAAAACTTGGAGTTATCCAATTCATTAAAGGCCACAGCACTAGGGGTTGATGGAATGGCTACACAACTTAATCTATTGGAGAAAGATATTCATCTCATTCAAAAGATGAATAGATTCCTTATTATAGCACTGTTGGTGTCTTGGGCTTCCATCATTGTTCGGGGGTTGTTTGCCTAATTAGTTTAGCAGTGAATATTAGCATATGTTAATCATGCATGACCTTCAGTTTTTGTAATACGCATAACTGCTATGATGGAGTCCAAAATATGTAATATTTGATTTATCAAGATTTTATTAAGTGTATGTTGTTTCATTGTGAATATTGGCTATCATATTAAGAAAAAAAATACTAGTAGAAATATACATTTTCTTCACGTTTTTATATGTTATCATAAAATATCTTTCACTACACTTAACTAATTTCTGAAATACTATTGGAAACTAAATTTAAAAATAATAATAACTAAAGTAAGAACAAAAAAAACTTCATTTCAATGGCAGCTATCCTAATTTGTGTATTTTAACTTGTCATTGACACTTATGCCCATTAACTCTCTTAATGTTTTCAATAATGATTTTTGTCAATTAAATTATATAATTAATGTTAGTGGATGAACACGAACGATTTTACTTGCTTAATTTAGGGGTATGGTGTTCAAGGCATCTATGTTACGATTAAGAGCTTTTCCAACAGTATGTTTATAATTTGAAGAGTATTTGATCTAAAATATAGAGTATTTTAAATTTAAAGAGATATTTTTTTTAATCTCGTACAACATTGTCTCCATATCTCATTTAATTTATTATCTTCCCAATGTCCATCTATTATATTTGTATTTTTTTTAATATTATATTTTTCATTCTTTATTTATTTTATCATAGATGTGTAATAATTAACATTTTTGGTGTGTTGGCAGTAATGAAAAAGGTAAATGCAATAAATTTTAAAGAATATTTTGGATCTTCAAATCCATAGTTATTTTATGGGAGTATTACTACTAGGTACACAAAAAAACTCTTAATTACTATGAGATACAAACATACAAAAGTATTACTACTAACTACAAAAATATATAATGATATTCCAATTTTATCCCTATAAATGTGCTGCACATAAATGTTGTGTGCAACAAGTGTTCGTGTGCAGCAAGGTGTGTGCAGTAGAATAAAAGTGTGTGCAGCAAAAAAATATGGTGGTCCGGCGGAGCTATAAATTTTTAAAAAGGTAAATGCAATAAATTTTTAAAGAGATATTACGTAAAACATTTTTTTTATTTTAAAGAATCTTTTGGACTTTCATTGTCACGTTTAACTCGTTACATTTTAACTCTATTTTCATTCAAGTAGTCTTTAGGAGATGCTCTTAGAGCAACTCCACAAGGTTATGTAAAATACAAACATTTTTAATTTTTTATATTTATCTACTCAAGTGTTTTTTTTTTTGTTATAAAATTATATTTCAAAATATATAATGACATATTTTCCAAAAATAATAAAAATGCCTAAAAGAATATCCTTTAATAAATAATAAATATGACACTTGGTGTAATATAACATAATTAACTATGTAATTATAAATAAAGGATATACCAAATTAATTTACGGTCAAAATAACATTAAGTAGATGGTGGTGTATTTGTAAAATGAAAATAAATTATTAATTTTATCGACAAATAAAAAAGCTGATAAATATTATTAACCTTGTGAAAATACCTTAAGTAAAGGTAGTAGTGACGTTTGTGATGATTCAATGTTTTCAAATAATTACTAATTAACCGCTGCATAAGTAATGTGATAATGACATTTAATGCAGTTATTAATTTATTCAGAAGCAACCCCATTCACATCCATATGCAACCAATCCATCATCCTAAACACGGCTATTGGTTTCTTCCTCACCAAATTATTCATACTTTTTCTGATACTATATGAAGGAACCCTAAAACATCGTCTCTGTAAAATAGTTTTCTTGCAATCACTACAGGGCTGATCGTTCAATCACCCCTCTACCATTCGTGTTTAACAAATATGCTCACATCAAACCCTCCGACACAAATCCTCAGCCAATTCACATTGTTCTACACCGAAACCAAATGGACTCAAGAAATAGATACTTGTTTCATAAACACGCTTCTCCACTGCAAAAAAAAAAAAGAGGGAGGTTTGATGTCACATTTTCCAACAGCGAAGCATGTGAAAGATCAGCCCAAGTTTTGAATGCCATATTCGAAACAAACTTTACCTACATGGACTGCCTCAGTCGGCTTTCCGAATTGAAAATGTGCTACAGGACTTTCAAATCGCTGTTAGACTTGGCGCCAGATGTATATTGGGACAGGAAGGAAAACCAACTTCATGCTTCCGAGGATACTTGGTCACGGACTCTTCAGGTTTCTACCTCAAAATTTTATTTTAGAATTAAATATTTATCTTACCAGTACATTCATTGTTCTTTTTTTACGAAATGAGTTACAGATTATTTTTTCTATATCAAATATTTCTTAAATTTTATAGGCACAGTTCACAGCCCGATACTACTACTATAGAGGGGAACCAGAATTTGAAAGGCTAGAGATATTGTTCTCCCGGGTTAATACCTACGTGGATATTCTAAAACACATCCAGCGTACTCCAGCATTCCGGGATGACATATCATCACCTAGTAGCCAAGGCTCCGTCGACTGAGAGTGATGTCCGTGATTTAGTCTGGCGAGTTATAGCTGTTTATATATAACTCTTTGAAGTTTTGGTTTTTTATGTGGCTGCTTGAAAAAATGAGCACATAGTATTTAATGGCGATAATTAGGAATGTTTTGTAAAAAGTGATGTCAAAATCTGTGGGGTCTGTTAATTTGCATTTTCAGTACCATTACATAAGAAACTTGAAAATATGACAATAGTGTATTCCTATGATGCCAATTATGTTGTCATATTTGTTGCCCCTCTGTTTATAAGATCCAAGACCTCACATCATGAAGATAAAAGTATTATAGCCCTAAAAAAAACTTTGGAAATTACTTAAGTGATGTCACTAGTTATCCTTCCTTCTAAACTGTAGAAATTATTCATGGGGACATATTACGCCAATGCAGTTGCCATTGTTGTTGTCCTATCGTTTTCCACATAAGAAACACAAATCCATGAACATAGGAATTACCCTACACCTAAAAAAAGACTCAATAGAAATTACTTGAGCTATTTTACTAATGATACTCCCTTCTAAACTATTGAAAAAACTCCAGGAGACATATGATGCCTATATTATTACCTCTGTTGTTGTCCATCTGTTTTTCAGGTCCAAAACACAAAAACATTAACGTGTTGCGTATTTAAACACCATAAAATACTCTGGGAATGACTTGGGTGATTTTACATCTTGTGTTATATTCTCAACTACGGAAAATATGACAAGAGTGTATTCCTATGATGCCAATTGTGTTGCCATATTTGTTGCCCCTCTATTTTTAAGATTCAAGACCCCACATCATGAAGATAGAAAGTATTATACCCCTAAAAAAGACTTTGGAAATTACTTAAGTGATGTCACTAGTTATGCTTCCTTCTAGACTGTAGAAATTATTCATGGGGACATATTACGCCAATATAGTCGCCTTTGTTGTTGTCCTATCATTTTCCACATAAGAAACACGAATCCATGAATATAGGAATTACCCTACACCTAAACAGAGACTCGGTGGAAATTACTTGAGCTATTTTACTAATGATACTCCCTTCTAAACTGTTGAAAAAACTCCAGAAGACATATGATGCCTATATTGTTGCCTCTGTTGTTGTCCATCTGTTTTTCAGGTCCAAAACACAAAAACATTAACACGTGTTGCGTATTTAAACACCATAAAATACTCTGGGAATGACTTGGGTGATTTTTACATCTTGTGCTATATTCTCAACTGCGGAAAATATGACAACAATGTATTCATATGATGCCAATTGTGTTGCCATATTTGTTGCCCCTCTGTTTTTAAGATCCAAGACCCCAAATCATGAAGATAAAAAGTATTATACCCCTAAAAAAAGACTCTTGAAATTACTTAAGTGATGTCACTAGTTATGCTTCCTTCTAAACTGTAGAAATTATTCCTGGGGACATATTACGCCAATGCAGTTGCCTTTATTGTTGTCCTATCATTTTCCATATACGAAACACGAATCCATGAACATAGGAATTACCCTACACCTACAAAAAGGATTCAGTGGAAATTAATTCACCATGCATATTACAACAATATAAACCTAGCCAAA
Source organism: Pogostemon cablin (assembly GCA_023678885.1). Classification (NCBI taxonomy): domain Eukaryota; kingdom Viridiplantae; phylum Streptophyta; class Magnoliopsida; order Lamiales; family Lamiaceae; genus Pogostemon; species Pogostemon cablin. The sequence goes on from CM042962.1 coordinate 24,605,206, forward strand.
TTCACTCCTCAATATATAACACTTTAAAAAATTAAATTACAGAACCATGCAATGTAAAACGCTACATCAAGTCAACACAATAAAACAAGGTTCATTATTGTTCACAATCCTCAATGTCCACCCTCTTCATTAGTACAACATACTTAGACGCTATTAAGACATCCACATCGGTTTAAACTGATAAACCAATGGAGTGGGCAGTTGAATTTTATTGAAAAATGAGAAATGTCACATTGAGGTGAGAGGGTGAGTTTAAACCACCTCTCCAATGTGGGTGCTATTAGGTTGATACCTCGCTACTCGGGGTCCATTATACCCATAACTCAAGTGGTAGGAATGTTGTCGATTACCCGATGTGAGTCACACGTGCTCTTGTTTTGACCGTTGCCCTTGCACCGGCTACACCGCTGGACCCTTTTCTTCTTCGAAATCTTCTCGATGGCTGGCTTGATCTTGGACCTTTTTGGCCTCCCTGGTTGATTGGGACAAGTGGGTGGGTTACAGATTACATCATCGCTCTCTCCCATACTATGCCACTCAGATAGATCAGGGACAGACAACACCATGCCACCCCACATTTCCTTTACTTTCTGGTTCAGTTAATAATCCCCAACAAATGAATTCACATCATACTTTGCAAACCTATACATAATGTAAACAACCTACATTTTTAGGTACATTAAATATAAATTTCGCATACATTCATCATAGCTTATTATTTTAATACCAACGACTTTACTCAAAATTTAAACTCGGACCTTATAGTTGCCATGGCATGGACGCAAGGGATAAGCTCTTGTTGAAATGCACCACAATCACATAGCCCATTCTGCAGATCTACAATGATGCTACCTCTGCAGCTCTTAACCGAGTATGTTTCAGGTCCAGTCAACTCAACTGCACATTCAACATTGTCTTCCACTGCCCGCTCAAGTTCAGCAACAACGCTGCGGCATAAGGATCCCTCAAATGACTCCACTTCTGATCTACGAGAGATGAACCACCCTCAAATGATTTGCCTAACAGCTTCCAAGAAAAATACCACTGGTAATGTCTGAGGCCATGCAATAACATTGTTCCAACTCTCCGCCGCATTACTCGTGATGAATTTATATTTCCGAATAGGGCAATGCACACGGGATCATTTCTCCGCTCCTATCTCATTCAACTTCATATACAACCTTCGATATACAGCACGACTACTAATGATCTTCATAACTCTGCTCATGTGTTGAAGTATAAGTGATGACACAAAATTATAACATCCAATGAACGAATTTTAACAAAGACTTCACATCACATATTTTAACAACTAAATAACAAATTACAACATACCATGTAAACAACTACACTCATAGGCCACACACAGGTGCGGAAAAAATAATCATATCAATTCTGTAATTCTATCTGCAAAACATAGTAGATGTAAGCGCTCACTTGTCGAATTCTGATCTCCTGTATGTCCTAACAGCGTTCTTGAATAAATGCAAGGCGCCTTTGCCGTACTTCATGAACTGCTTCCTCATATGGTAATAACAATAGGCATGTGCAACACCCGGGTAAGCATGCCTGACCGCATGATTTATGCTTCGATGTTGATCAGACACAATCAACAAATCCTCAGGGCATCCAAATGCCTCACGCAGATGCATCATAAACCATGCCCAGCTATCATTGTTCTCCAAGGTACCAACACTAACAGTTAGAGGGAATATTTGTTGATTAGCATCTTGCGTCACCGCAACAAACGCAACCCCCTTATAACTACCCTTCAGATGGGCACCATTTACAACAATCACGAGTCTTCCATATCTCCTAAACCCATTTATGGATGCTGCCAGTGCAATAAAGACATTTTTAAATATATTAGATTCAGGTGTAACGCGTACAGCAACATGACTCTCTGGGTTTTCCCTTCTCAATACTTTAATGTATTCTGGAAACATCTTAAAGGATTCCTCCGAATCACCATACAATGCATTCGTCGCCCATCTCTTCGCAGAAATGACGTGGCTATAATCAATTTGAACACCAAATCTAGCCTTCACATCTTGAATTATAGAACTTGCAGACATCGAAGTACATTTTTTCGTTTGTCTTTCAGCATACAATGTACCAAGTAACTTGGAGGAGACGATCTCTTTGCCCAAATTATTCAAATCCTTAACGCAAGTGTGAGAAGCAAAACAAGTGCACCTCCACAGATCATCCCATCCAACCGCACACACCATAAAATCGCAAGGCTTACGACTCCTACATTTCACATACCACCTACAAGAGTCGGACCGAGCGACTCTAATACCGGCTTTGCACTTCAATTATATTTTGCTACTTCCAACTTCACTTCCTTTTTGCTTCCAAATGTTGCACCCTATCCTAGTCTATTACTGTTTTCGTCAATCACACTCAGCCGTTCATTATCAGCACCGAAATAGGTAGGCATGCATGGGATTCTCCATTCTTTTTTAGTTTCGTTTGTGAGTGGGCTGGACATTAAAGGTATCTGTGTCATCACCCTCAAACTCAGATGAGCTAAATTCAGTAGATGCCTCCTCTGCATCCTCCTCAAATGAGTCAGCTTCATCATCACATCGTGTTCGAATATCATCATCCGTGTTATCTCCATCACCTATAACACCAATACTTTCAACATTCTTAATAGGGCTTATATCACCGTCTTCTATTACTGGGACATCCTCCATAATGGAATTCGTATGTTGCTTTTGGAGGTTCGGTCGGAGTGATGAACAGCTCGCAACATACGCATCTGCATTGTTGGCAACAGAGTATACTGATTTCACTTTAAAATTCAATACTATCTCAGGTTGACGATCACGAATCAAATTGCGAACATCGTTGTCATCAATTATCTTCTCTCGGACCTGTACATTATTGATATTCATGTGCCGAATTATATCATAATCGCAATCGATGCGCTCTTCTGGAAGTACTTCTAAAATGGATCTTTTCAGATTTGCCAGGTTGGGGAATCCTATCTTCCGTACATTGAGTGCCCAAGGTTCTGCACCATCTTTCGAACTGCCAGGTCCGGAATCATCATAGTGAACAAATAAATACTTCTCCATGATCTGCCAAGATATATTACAATGAATACCAATCAATTTGCATTTAGTTTCCCAAATAAGACTAGCAATTTAATCCACACTTGCATTATCAATTACAATAGACACCTAAACATTTTTACACAGTCCAACTGTTTATAAATACAGACCACATTGTATACAACTTTTTAAACTTTAAACACTATAACATAACAAAGTAAAAAAAAAATAGCAATCTGTGTATGTTAATCAGAATCATACAAGAGGAATGGGCTGTAGATAAAGTCATTTTACAAATTCAACTCAGGTAACTAAACCTTGGTGTAAGAGTGCATTGATGGAACCATGTAGAAGCAAAATACCTTGAAGCATGTTATTTCAACTAGAAATTAAGTACTATGTCTGTACATACAATTTCACTGACACTACTCATGACCTACAGGGATTAATTGGACTCATTTATTGAGTTGTTTTAATATTCCTCAGTACAACCTGCGTGAAGTTAGTTGAGCCACCAGAATCTAATAATCCTATATAGATATATTCGTGTTTAATAGGGCCGTATCAAATAGTATCCAAATTACTCAAGTATAACCAATAACCGATAATGTACTAATAGTGGACATACGTCGGTTTCACCCGAACCCACGCTAATACTTCACTTTAAACTTTTCATTCTGAATTCACATTGATACAAATCATGAAATAACCCTTTTTCATCACTCGAGGGGCATTTTTCATTGAATGTTTTTCTAAACCAGTAACAATCGGTGTTAAAATTATCTACTTCACACAATTCACAGTACCCGCTGCAATTCATTGATTAACAGTTCCTACATACAGGGATATCTTTGAATTCATGTATATTGTAACCCTATTAGGAAGCCATCCACTTAATACCTCAACCAAACAATTATAAAATGCAACCCTTTAATCAGACACATGTTACTTAACCATATTCATTAATCAATCGCCACATAAACTGGTCGGCAACCTCAAAATGAAATCCACAATAAACCGGACATCGTAAAATGTACGACTCCATACAAGGAAATAAATTACAATACCTCGAAAACGCAGCTGTGCACCACCACGTATCAGTATCGTAAGAGACTAACTCCAGCTCTACCAATAGTCAGGTCTTCGTCTTTGTTGCTCTCTGTTAACAATGGCAATTTCAAATGAAATTGGGAATTTGGGATGAATTTCGAGGGGGGAAAATTGGGAAATTTTTCAAAATTTTTTGAACTGTTCAGAGTGTTGGTTCGATTATACAGGTTGAGGATTCCAAGATTCTGGTTCGGAGAGGACCCGGTTCATGGTCTCGGTTCGCATGCCGGCTGAACATCTTCGACCCGATTCTTTACACATTCAGTTTTCTAACCACTAAGGGGCATCCACATAATTTCATCTGGCTGTGGGGTACCTAAATTCATGTTTCTGGCTAAAAAACTACTAAAAAGTTGATGTGGAGAATAAACAAAGACGGCAAAAAAAATTTGTATAAAAAACCTTTTGTCCCTTTATTGGGTCCAGAATTTCGCATCATTTTTCATCTTTTATATCATAACAATAATAGGTGGGTGAAGCATGAAGGTAGGAACCATAAATGGACAATCTAACTAACACTACAAAAAAAAGTATTTTTTAACAACCGAATTTATCAATGGAATTTAATCTGTTGGTAATTACCAATGGATTAGCAACAAAAATGAAATTTTTGTTTTAGCAACGGAATGCCAACAGATTTATTCTCTATTTTAGCAACGGAATTCAATCCGTTTGTAATTACAAACGGATTACCAAGGGAATCATTATATAAATTACCAACGGAATTATTAGCAACATATTACCAACGGAATTGATTTTTCGTTGCTAAAAATTTACCAACCACCACTTTACCAACGGAACTTTACCAACAGATTTCATTGCTAATCCATTGGTAAGCCAATTTAACAATGGAATTAAGATTTCCGTTGGTAAATAACAGTTTTTTTAGTGTAATTAGATTTTTTTAATTTTCTTTTTCAATCATACTGGAATAAGAGATAATATGCGAAATAGAAAATGAAATCTTCTACATTGCAGAGCATATTGTGATTTCAAAAAAAGAGAAAATAATGGATTGCATTGATTAACTATTGACATTTACTGCACATACATATTTTAGATTAATTTGACTTCTAAAAATGCTACACCATTAAAGTTTAATATAGGGCAGCAGCTGATCATAAAAAAATACCATGACAAGAATAAACAAGTGGCCCTCAATTTAAACAAGTTGTTATAGCTACCTTACTTAGGCAAACCTTTTTGCATTATCAAAAGAAACACGTAGATTATGCATTAAATTAACACTATGCTACGTGTTTTATATATGGAAATTATAATCTTTATTAACTAATAAAACGAGGGTTTTTGCTCTCTATATAAACCCTTACTTCCATTATAATCATCAATATCTCTCATCAACAATACTCAAATATTACATACATCGTTGAAAGAAATAAATCGATCATCACATGGCTCCAAAGTATTTCGTCGTTTTTCTTCTTCTCTGTGTTCTTGCTTGCAGCGTCATTGCACGAGAGCTTTCGGGTGGCAGCTTGGAGGGTTCTTCAAATGACGAAAAGTTTATCATCGTCCCGGGAGGCGGGTATGTTACCGGTGGGACTTACCAAGTGGGGGAGGGTGGTCTAGGGTTGGGTGTTGGTGAGGGTATTGGTGGTGGAATAATTCCATGAATGAAGAAGCTCTCCCATGCACAGAGATCCAAAAGAGTTCTACTATATATTCCGAAACAATTATATATATTTGGTAAAAACTAGTTTGGTTATATATATAATTATTATTATATAAGTAATAAATAATGTTAGTGCTGGAGACTGCTAGCTTGCTCACTGTATATCGTATGTATATCGTATGTTGTGTATTTTGTATTAAATATATATATATATATATATATATATATATATATATATATATATATTATGATATTATAGTATAATATTCCTTAGTAAACTCAAAATAAAATATTCATAATAATTTTATAAAAAATGGCAATTCTTATTTGATAATATTTCAAATTACCATTGAATACTTATCACTATTATCACTTTCGAAGGTTATCATGATCACTTTATATTAAGAGTATTTTCACTTCTTGTTCATCTTTTACAAACTATTTCGTAAGATGGCCTTTTACAAGTTTTAGTCAATAAAAATTAAGTTGGTATTCCGTGCGCATACAAATTATGGTTTACCACAGTTATTTAACTTTAAATGAATTGACGATAAAAATCCTGAAAAAAATAATATAATAAACTTCAAGAGAAAAAGATGAATATTAAGCCACAAGGGTAAATGTTATATTGGAAATTCGCCACCTTAAATGCTAAGATGTCACTACCTTAAGAAGAAGAATTAGAATAAATTCATATTCAAAGAAATCCACCTAAAAAAATGTAATTTGCCAACATTTAAGTGTCCATTAAGAACTTCGCTAGACGCTAATACATAATCCTCCCTCGTTTTATTATAGAGTACTTTTAAATAAAAATCCTTTTTTATTGAATACTCACCCCTTTTTATTGAATACACACCGTTATTTAACTATCTAAATCTTAATTTTATTATATACACACCCCTTAAAAACTCAAATTTACCCTTTTTAATTTTAAGATAATACACACCCCCTTTGTACACGCTGTACACTTTTGTTGAATTGCGCCATAACTGCCGTCTTTGTAAATTACTTTCTCCTGCTGGGTTCACAATACTCCATCGCTTCGTTGGGATATCACTTCCCTTCGATTCCTTTTTGCACCTTGCTGCGGATTTCACAAGGGGACCCGATAAAGTAGGCATTAAATGCTAAACCCCCTAAAAGAGGAAACCTATGACCAGTTGCAAGAAAGATGGATGATGGAGAACCAAAGATGGCAGGACTGAAAAAACGGCAACCTGCAACGCAGCCGACAGTCTACAATCGGAGGTCGAGGCAGGAGCATGTCGAGACTGCTGCACAGCAGCGCCGGAGCAGCTGTCTCCATCCAAAACACCAGGAAACACGGCCAGCAACGCCGGAGGTCCACCATTGCTGCCACGAAGGTAGTAATCAACAGAAAACTGCCGAACGGGAGCCATCGAAATTCTGGTTTACACTGAGCTGAAGCAAGGCCTGCCGGAATAGACTCGCCGCGAATGGGAGCCATCGAAGCTCCAAGCAAAGCTGGGACCAGTGGTGAAGATAAAGAAATACTCTAATATGGCGATGGTGAGGGCTCTAGGTGAGCAATCACGGCCTGCCACTCACAGGATGGAGTATTCCGGCGCCACCGAGACCGCTGGGATGAGAATGGGAGGGCGATCATCATTCCCATGGGCCATGGGAGGAAGTATCTGTACTTCTAATAACATGGAGCTTTGAGAGACGGCAGACTAGAAAGCTTAACGAGAGATCTACGCAAGAACATAAAAAAATGCAAGGGGGTACCCTCATGGAGTGCAGCCAGCGGAGCCGAAAACCTGCCCCCTTGCCAGAAACCAGTAATCAATGTGTTCTTCATCTTTTTCCACCTCAATATCTTTCTCTATAGAATTCACAGTGTATATGTCGTGTTATAATTTAGAATTTATCAAATTTATTTAGTATAAAATATATAGGGGTGTGTATTTAACAAATTAAGGATAATTTAGACTTTTTAAAAATATATATTTTAATTATATATTACTGGGGTGTATTTAATAAAAGGAGTGTGTATTTAGTCTAGGCCTTTATTATATTCTTTACTATTTTCTCATTTATTATCTTCCACTCTCCAAAAAAAGTTAAAAGTTTTAAAACATAAAATAAACATCTCAATACATTATATTTTCAAAAATTTCACCCTCACCAAACATATATATAATTTATTTATTATTTAAAATGTTGAATTATCGTCAAAAGTCAATACAATAAAAAAAAATCTTAAACAACATATCTATAGTGTCGATGATGAGCGGATTGTGATAAAGGGAGTAATAGTTAATCCGATGGTCTAATTTCTATTCATGATACTTGTATTTAAATTTGGGACAACTCTTGGAGCAAGAAAATCAACATTTAATAAGTAATATTGACCTAATTGTTTCTAACTTTAACCAGACAGTTTAATGCTTTGACTTCTAAGTTCTAATATGATAGATGGGCTTGTCAAAGCAGTGTTTGGGCTGTTTTTTTTTTTCTTAACAAATAATAACAATAAGCCCAAAATTGTTAGGCTCATCTACATCATTCTCCCTTGGTTCAAAAAGACTGTCATGGAATCTAAAGGCAACTACAATGGTTCCAATGTACCAAATCATTAAAATTTAGTAATCACCTCCTCCAATAATTAACATCAAAATATAATGGAAAATAATATTATAAGAATCTTTTTAAAATTGTTATTTTATTTAATATAAATAATTATAATATTTCTAAATTAATCATTTATGCCTCTAACTTTAAATTAATAATTAAATAATATATTTTTATTTTATATTATTTAATGTAATTAATATTTAAAATTTTTATTTAATTTTTAATTTTATATAAATTTTATAAATTACATCAAAATAAATATAAACATGAAATTGAAGATTTTATACACAAAACACAATTTTTTTTATAATTGCATAATACAACACAAACAAATTAAATATATAAACTTTTAACTTTTAAAATACAGTTCTCAAATATGATCAATTAATGTATCAATTTCTATTTTTTAAATCGAGTAAGATTTTCTTGAAATTAAGATCGTCATTACCCCCCCTTTCAACATTTATAGTCGTTGATTCTACGCGGTCAATAAACAGGTGCATCAAGATCACGTTCATCTTCAATTATCATATTATGTATAATTATGCACAGTGTCATTATATCTCCTAAAATTTATGTACTTCAGAAACTTGCTGGATTTGTGATGATAGCAAGTCGACTTGGGAGAAAACAAATGCACGTTCCACATCTTTTCAACATGCTTCTTGCCTTTGTGCAAAAAGTGTTATTATGGCCACGTGAATAATGAATGGTTTGCACAAGAGTTGCTCATTTGAGGTAGATATTATCAGCAAAATATTACTCCATATCATATTATTTCTCTTTAATGACATAATATGCACGATGAGCAATACCTTTAGCTAGTAAGATTAAAGAAAATGCAAGAGGTATCCAATACATTGATACCATTGTTAGATCCTCACGTACCAAAACACGCATGTCATATCCAAATATCAAAGTTAGCAACAACTTCAAAATTAGTTTTTATAAATATTTAAAAAAAATTGTAATATTTTGCACGGTGATCGATGCAAAAAGCATACTATTCTATCAAAAGGAAGAGAAAATAATGTAATCGCATTAATTAAGTTTTGACATTACGGTTTTACTGCAAATACGTGGCTGATTACATTTCTAATTAATTTGACTTCTAAAATGCTACACCATTAATAGATTAGCATGACAAGAATAAACTAGTGGCCAACAATTTGAACAAGTTATATAGCTATGTTACAAAGGTAAACCTTTTTTCATTATCAAAAGAAACACGTAGATAATGCATTAAATTAACACTTTGCATGTACAGCTGAATTGATCAGAAGCATGCAGTGGAAAGAGCAATTTTTATTTCAGAGGGCAAAAATCAAATGGCTTAAAGATGGTGATATTAATTTTTGCCTTCATCACTATATCTTCATTTTCAGTTGTCACACCATTGAACACTATCATTTCGTACCTTCCAAAATTTTCAGATAACCCCATTCCAGATCACTTCCCAAATGCTCTTTTTATTCAAATCTACCTTTTTTCCTATGATGAAGAAAATTCTCAAATAATGTATTTTTAGTTGTATATATATATGATGTTATGCCATAGATAAATGTGCTTTCAAATAGTATCACTGTATCAATCACCACACAATAAATGAATAAGTGACTTACTTCTTTCTCGACCTATCCACACATTTTGCATTCTTTAGAGAAATAATGATTAAAAGCCCCCTTTTTTCTAAGTTTGATATTGTTGGGATCCTATTTTGCATTGTCTTCCAATAGAATGCAACAAATTTGAGAGGAACAATATTGCTCCATATTTTACTTACCGAATGTTGGCTCCCCAAATCAAAACCATATATTCAACTCTTCCAAATTTTTATACGCAGATTTTGATAATATTTTTTAGTTATTAATTATTATTTTTTAAATATTAAATCCTAAACCTTCATTACATTAAAAATAAAAAAAAAATGTATAATTTGTTACTCCATTTTATATTTTAATTTATTTGATTACATAATAAATCGAAGTTTAAAATCAAAATAGTCTCAGACAAATTTACTTTATTCAAAATAATTTTAAGAATCTTAGTTTTTCGATCTGAAGTAGACCCATAAATTAAGATTTCTCACCAAAATGTTCATTTTTACTTAGAATTATTCAATTTTTAAAATTTCATGGAATAAGACTAAGTCTGCTCTTTTACAAAGTTATGAGACAAAATTAGTAAAACAAATATTTTTTGAAACGAAATTGAAAAAATAAAGAAAGGTTTTGGATGAAAACCTAGCTATTTTGAGACATTTTCGGATAAAGTAAAAAGATGTGGGACGATTTATGTTTTAAACTCTAATAAATTGTCTCATATAATATTTTTATTTTTTTAATAGTTTCTATATATATAAAAATAAAATTTAAATATTTTGCACTGTATCCCTTAACTAGAGCCGTCAAAATGGGCTAATGGGGTTAGCTGACCCATAACCTGCCTCAACCCGTTTTTTGACGGGTTTAGATGGGCAAATTCAAGGCAAACTACGGGCTAAATATGCTAGGCCTAACCTAATCTAGGGCTATGGCAGGCCAACCTGCCTTTATTATTCTATTTTTTTAAAAATTGTGTTTGTAATTTAATTTTATTATTAATATTATTATTATAATTGAAATTAAGTTTAAAAAGTGATTAATGAATTGAAGAGTGAAAATAACATTGTTCATCAGTGATGTTAGGTGAAAGAAAAAGAGGAAAATGCGCCACTATCACCATATGAAAAAGATAGATGAATAATTTATTTATTTATTTGTGATATTCAATATTAAACTTTAAAGCTAGAATTTATTTGAGATTAAATTAAGGTAGTTCATACCTTTTGTCATAATTTTTTATATTCTGTATAAATTATAAATTTAAAAAATTAATTAAAAGTAAATTTGGCTGGCCAACTCGATCGCTCCCAACCCGTCAAGCCCGCGGTCCGTTAGGGCTAGTCCATATTGGCCTGCCTTCAAACAGGGATCATAAATCTTAACTTCAATCCGCCATTTTTCAATATGCGAAGCACGTTGGCCCATTGGACTAGCTCTACCATTAACTATAGGACCGAGGTGATTCAAAAAGCAAACTATTCTTTCAAAAAGGAAATGGAAATAATGTAATCGCATTAATTAACTTTTGACATTATGCTTTACATTTCTAATTAATTTTACTTAAAAAATGCTACACAATAAAAAATCATAAATAGATTAGCATGACAAGAATAAACTAATGGCCATCAATTTGAACAAGTTATATAGCTATGTTACAAAGGCAAACCTTTTTTCATTATGAAAAGAAACACGTAGATTATTACGCATTAAATTAACACTTTACTACGTGGTTTATATATGGAAATAAATAATTTTTATTAACTAATGAAACAAGGGTTTTTTTCTCTCTATATAAACCCTTACTCCCATTATAATCTCTCATCAACAAGACTCAAATATTACATACATCCTTGAATTAAAACCTATGTATTGCTAGGGGTTTAAATTGTAAAGGGGCATGAAAATTGCAAAGGCGCACGAAATGTGCTCCGTGCGCCCGGGTGCACAGGAGTCTCACTCTTAAATAAATCGATCATCACATGGCTCCAAAGTATTTTGTCGTCTTTCTTCTTCTCTATGTTCTTGTTTGCAGCGCAATTGCACGAGAGCTTTCGGGTGGCAGCTTGGAGGGTTCTTCAAATAACGAAAAGTTTATTATGTATTATGTATTACAAAAAATATATATATTTGATATATTAAGAGTATAATGTTTCTTATTTAATTATTCAAAATAAGATATTCATAATAATTTTATAAAAAAATGGGAAATCTTATTTGATAACATTTTAATTTATCTCGATCACTTATCACTTTTCATATATTCTACTAATTGTTTATGTAATAATTTAATTAAAGGTTATCGTGATCACTATAATAATATATTCTACAAATTGTTTATTTTCATATAAATGGTATGCATTTATTTTTATTTTTTATTTTTCCACATAGCACTTTCTTTTTTCTTCCATATACAGAATCTATCTATATATAAAATTTATATATTTTCTCAATTAGATCAATAAAATAAACTACATTAGTATCTATTAGATCAATAAACAGGGTAAATCCACATTCAATTAGCTTAATATTGTTGCAAAATGATTAGTGTCTAATAGAATTAGACATCATTAATTTTGCAGCGATAATTGCTTTTCTTCATCATAAAATTTGAAACTCTTTCTCTCTCAACATACTTTATTTTTTCCTTCTCATGAATTGAAAGCATTTTAAGGAGAGAAATAATTTCTTTCTTTCTACATTAAGTTTAAACAATAAACACTATGTTCTAAGAACAATCTCCTTGTTAGCTCACTTTCGACCTCCGAACACATCGAACGCCCCTCGCGATGGAGCGGCGTCACCACCGTCTGCATCACCAGAGGCACCTGGATCTTCTCATGAACGTGAAGAAATGCTCATCGTCCCAGAGCACACGTCGCGGACGGCCTCGATAATGTTGCCTTTCCCGGTCTCCCCCTTGGTGCATATCATGGCCGCGCCTTTGCAGATGCAGCGCAGTGCCTCCACTGGGAGGCCGCCTTGTGGGCGGATATCGGCGACGCTCCCCATTGTCGTGACGCGCAGACGCCAGCCTCCTTGGGGATGCGGGTTTTCTCAAGATTGAGCTTCTGCGCCAGGACCTGCCACCGCCTCCGGCCACCACAATGACCAATTGCAGTATCTTTTTTTTATTATTTTCATTCTATATTTTGTATCTCATCCCACCACTGCAGGTATATATAATTGTGAGTTTATAAATATGAGTTAATAATTATAATTAGAAGTACACCAGAAGCTTCCTCTGACACTATATCAAGACATGCAACCTAGCACAATCCGAATCCCCTGTTCCACAATCGTGTTTCACTCCATGTTTCATAACTTATTTTCCATAAAAATAATATACCTTATTTAATGACCATTAAACCCTTGGGCATGTAGTTGTATTTTATGTCTTGATTAATACATATGGCAAACATCTAATAGATGGAACAAGAGATTAAACACAGGAGTGAAATAGATGATCCCAATTGAACCTATCAAGCTTGTTTCTTGGGCAATGCACAACATTTATTTGACTGATTTCACTTTTCTATGACTAATAAATATTTTTAATGCATTTTACACAATTACTCTTATTTTGAGCGGGAACTCAACTATCTTCCTTTTATATATTTATAGATAATACTCTATAATTTAACTTAAAAAGAGTAATCATTTATTATAATTTAACTTAAAAACTTATTAATGTGCCTGGAGTATTATTATCATTATAAGACTTTATTTTGTCAAGGAGTTAATAATAATAATAATAATAATAATAATAATAATAATAATAATAATAATACTTTGGTGTATTGTTGAGATACAAGAGTAACACTGTATAAAACCATGTCACAACAATTCCGTTTTATGTTACGAATTATTAAAAAATAATTCATTTGACAATTATCACTTTTATCAATTAAATATTACTTTTATTCAAATGTTATATTTTTATTTCTTTCACGTGATTGTTTGAGAAAGAATTAAGTTATAAGCAATTAAAATTAAAAATCATAAATTTTTGAGAATCTACCATCTTAAAAATTAGGTCATAATCCATAATCCAGATGGCGTGCTAAACTTACAATAGCCAATTAAGACACTAAGAAAATAAGGCAAAAGCTCCTGCGCCTCCGGGGACACAGAGGGATACTCCGTGTCCTCATGTGAACACAACTTTCCCCCCTCCAATTTTATTTAAATCTATGTATTACTAGGAGTTTAAATTTAAAAGGAGTATAAAAATTGCAAAAGCGCACGGAATGTGCTCCGTGCGCCCGGGTGACAGGGCCATCACTCAGAAAATAATTGCTTTTTTATGCACCCAATTATGAGCTATTGTAGTTTTTAATTCTTCCCTAAAAAATTTCTTTATATCCAAATTCTTTCCTTCAATCAGAAGCGTGTCTAACTCAAATTAAATAAAATTTACGAAAAAAAAAAAAGGAAAAACTTATGAAGCTCTCAAAGAGTAATATAAAATGATCTACTATAATAACTACAAAAATATACTCAATTGTATAAAAATTTCATAGTCAAATCTAAACCTATATTAGTAGGCCATGCCAAATTCAAAAGAGATTTTATATTTGACTTTCTATCCCTATTTATGCTACTCGTAGCTATAATTAAAAGGCACTACTCTCTCCGTCCCTTTGTCTCATTTACTTTTGGGCACGTGAATTAAAAAATATTATTATTTAATGTGTAGTGGGTAGTTATATTAGTGGGTGTATGGGCCCCATGTTTTAATTATATTAGTAAGTGTAGGTGGGTCCCATATGTTCAAAAAAGGAAATGAAATCCTTTGAATGAGACAACCAAAATAATAAAATGAGACTCTCACCTAGGGACGAAGGGAGTATATATTTTCTAGATAATCTTAGTATATTTGGTTGAATAAAACTCCCTTAGTCTTGGGTATCGTTTGCCTATTACAGTTGAATTAACAAGCATTTCTTATTTTATTACTCTTTCCGTCCGACAATGATAGATACTCATTTTTATTTTGGACGTCTTACTTTAATAGTTATAATTCCTTTTTTGGTAAATAAAAATTACAAAAACAATTAATATATCTCTATGGAGCTCACATATCATTCATACAACTACACACTTTACATTAAAATATTATATATGTCACCTCACTACACATTAAAATATATAGTATTTCTTAATCCTGTGAAAAAAACAAACATAATCATTCTTTCGAGACCGAAAGAGTATATGTAATGAGTAATTGCATGTCTAATATGAGTGTTCTAAAAGGAAAATGAATATCTTAAAAAAAAAATTGGCAAGACAAGTATATTTGAAGTGAACATATATGAGTAATATTCATAAAAAAATAAATAATATATATATATATATATATATATATATATATATATATATATATAATAAGTATAAACTTTTTTCTACCTACGTGTCGCCTCTAACTCCTTAAATGACGTATAATTTTCTTATTTTCTTGATTTTTAAATACTTTTTTTAAATATATTTTCCTAATTCACTTGCAATTAATTTTCTTATTTTATATTTTACTTTTTAAATAATGTATGAATATCTTTATTCACTATACACTTATTATGATTTATTTATTTTAGTATATTAATTGCAATCAATTATTAAATCTTTCAATATAAATATTCTCTCTTACCCTACATAAGGTCTTTTTTTTATCATTCACTACAAACCAGTGATTTCAAGAACCGGTTGGACCGGCCGGTTGAACCGGTTCAACCGGAAACCGGCCTCCAAACTGGTCTAAAACCCCTATAAAACTATTTTTTGAATTGAACCAGTCAGAACCGGCCAAAATCGGAAAAATTGAAAAAATCGGTTGAACCGGTCCAACCGATTTTTTTATTTTTTAAAATTTTTCTATTTTATATTTTATATTATTTAATTTTTATTTTTATTTATTTTAAAATATAATATTTAAATTTTGAATTAAATTATGTAATTTTTCTGGAGTGGTGCACCAAATGCATAGTAATTTGAGTATAAATTATGTAATATCCTATTGAGAAAATATATAAAAATTTGTATAAAATATGAATTATAAACTATAAATATTTTATCTAATCATATTTTTATGTAAATTGAATTTTCTATTTATAAAATAATTTTGGTTAGTATAAATTTGTTTAATGAATTGTAAATATTATAAAATATAATTGAAAATATGTAAAATTTAATTTTCCGGTTGAACCGTTCCAACCGGTTGAACCTCGAACCGTTGCATCTACCAGTTCAGCCTCCGGGCCGGTTATGAAAACACTGCTACAAACACACATATTCGATTCTCCAAGAGAAATAAGAGTTTTCTTCAAGTTCCTCTAGAGAATCGATTCAAGTTAGTATAAAAAATTATTTCAATGAAGAAATTCAAGTATAGAATAATATTTTTTAAGAAGAATAAGAAATTGATTAATATTTTTTAAGAGGAACAAGAAGATCGATTAGTATTTTTCAAGAGGAACAAGAAGATCGATTCAAGTATATGAAACAATTCAAGTAGAGAATGATATTTTTCAAGAGGAACAAGAAGATCGATTTAAGTGTATGGAGCGATTCAAGTAGAGAATAATATTTTTCAAGAGGAACAAGAAGATCGATTCAAGTATATGGATCGATTTAAGTAGAGAATAATATTTTTCAAGAAGAACTAGAAAATCAATTCAAGTATTCTTAAAAAAAATCGATTCAAGTATTTTTTAAGTCCTCTTCACAGTGATTCAAGTATTCTTCAAGAGCAAAAGACGATCGATTCAAGTATTCTTCAAGAAAAGAATCGATTCAAGTATTTTCAGTGCTCTTTAGAATGATTCAAGTATTTTTCAAGACCAAAAGACGATCGATTCAAGTATTCTTCAAGTAAAGAATCAATTCAACTATTTTTCAAGTGCAATAAGAGGAATCGATTTAAGTCTTCTTCAAGTGAATAAGATGTTGTACTCCTATAATTTGATTTGATTTTATAAACTAATATAATTTGAAACGAGTTTGTAAATATTTTTAACCTTCGAATTTTAATATATTAATAATTTTTATATTTTATTTATTCATATATATCTTGATTATTCAATTATGATCCTTCAGATGAGATTTGGTACATAGACAGTGGATGCTTGTTGTGCTTTGGCCCTTCTGTGGGCTTTCATCGCACCGGAGAAAGCCAGGTGCCGTAGGTAAGCTCTAACAAAGATAATAAATTCGTTAAAAATTATAAATATTTAAAAATATATTATATAGAGAGAGTGACTAGGGTACAACCTTGGTTCACACCCTTCTTAATTAATTTCTACTCCTTCATTAATGTTGTTTTTTATTTTATTTTTAAATTTATTTTATTTAAATGACTATTATACCCTAAACCTTAAACCCTAGGAATAAATTATACCCTAAACCACAAGGGTAAAATTGCAATTATATCCCTAAAATTAAATAAATTTAAAAAAACAGCAACAGCAACAGTTAAAAAAAAAGAGGAAAACACACACTGAAGGTGAAGGAAGGAGGTTGTATAGGGGGGTTGTACCAATTGGAGGTTGTACACAAGTCTTTGTCTTATATAGAACATTATCTATAATTTATGTTATTTTTTTAAAAATAACAAGTAATCAAAGTAGAATTACTATTATATAATTAATTAAAAAATAATTAATATTTATCATAAATAAAAATAAAATAAATAAATTGTATTATCCATAAATATATATATATATATATTACTAATTAATTTATATATTTTTATCAAATTTATTAGTAAAATAAATTGTATTTTTAAATAAAATTTCTAATATAATTAGTGCAAGTGTTTTTGTATGTAGAGATTAAGAATTTTTATTATTTTTTATTTGTAAGTGTAGCTTTAAAGTAAGGTAAATGATGTGTATCTACTTATATATTGAAACAAAATAAGATTATAAATAATGTGAGGTGTGAATCATATATTGAGTCATCATATATGACTTTTTTAATTTTGTGAGGTGGCGACATATTATTGGTAAGCTGATTATAAGGAGGTCATGCGTTCGAATCTCAGACACGTTGTTAAAAAATTTATTTACTTTTTTTCACCTTTAATTAAAATTTCTTAATGGGGCTCAATTTCCAACATCCCATTTTTCAATTCTAACTTTTAAAATTAGGCAAAAACTTGTGTGTACCCGGGCGCATGGACACACTCCGTGCGCCTTTAGAATTTTGTGTTAAATTGTATACCCTTTAGTATAAAGATGTGTACCCTTTATTTTTTGAAGAAAAATAAAAAATATTAATGAAAAGTGTATACTATTTAGAACAAAATGGTGTACCTTATTAATTAAAGTGTATACCCTTTAGAATAAAACAATGTACACTTACCTATAATACTAAATTCTAAAGGCGCACAGTGTGTCCCCGGGAGATGCAAGACCAACTCTTAAAATTAAAGTGTGGTTCATTACTCATTTTGCTTTCAAGTTTAAGATTAAAGTGAGATCTTTTTTTTTTAAATCTTAAAAGGATTAAATTACCTATTATTACATGTATCATGTCGGATTAGAATTTTGCAGGTATAAGAATATTTAAGACTATGTTTTAATAACATAATATTATTATTATTTATTTATTAAGTAATAAATGTTTGAATAAATTTAAAGAATTATTATTAAATTATTTTTTTAACAAGTGAAGTATGATTTACATTTAAACATGTAAATAGATGTAATCACCATGCATTTCTATGTACAAATATATTTTCTATATACTTTTAATTATCTTAAAATGATATGATTAATTTCTATTTAAAAGTATAGATTTAAAAATAATAAACAAATAACAGACACGATAACCCGCATTCCACGCGGGCACTGTACTAGTTTAGTTAATTTAATAAGAAAAATATGTAAAGTTATTTAAGATAAAATAAAAGTGGTAATTTTATAATAGTATGATATTGTGTGAATTGTTATTTGGAAATGTGTACAGTTTTTAGAATTGACGAAAATGAAAAGTGTGGAGTAAATATTGAGATGGGAAATATAATTTAAAGGTTTTATGTATTAATAGTTCTCATGTCATGTACGAGTGTTCACACTTATTTTTTCACGGATAAAAATTGACTTTAATAATTGTTTTTTTTTTAGAAAAAAAAAAACTTTCTAAAATAGTTCAATATGTTTAGATAAAATGAATAAATTATAGTGTATACGACGTATGTTAAATGTGTTAAAAATGAAGAGTTGATATTAAGTGCACCCGGATGCAAGGGTGCACCCATATGTGTATAACTTTTTATTATATTTTGTATACATGTTATTCTATTTTGTATACATGTTTCTTAATAATTGTATAATTTTTTCACACTAAGTTTTTCATTAAAAATCTAGCATTCATATGTGTATAACTTTTTATTCAATAGTGTATACATGTTTTTTAATAATTGTATATTATTTTACACTCAATTTTTCATTAAAAAAAACTAACAATTAAATTGTATACATTTCATAATTGTATATGTTTTTATTTATATTTGTATACATTTTTTAAAGTGGGTACACCCTATCTTAGGGTGCACCCGAGTGCACAGTATAATTAGCCAAAAATGAATGTCAATTATTAAATTAAATGTAGTCCTGAGGTTATGGTATTAGTGATATTTATTTTTTGAGTATACAGGACGAAAAAAAGAAGGGAATAACAATTGTATGGAATGGAAAGAGCACACAACTAAAAAGATAAATAAGGCCCCACTTTTTTAGTTTGGCCCCTGAAATATTAGGGCTAGCCCTGTTTATACTCCAATAAAGACGATTATTATTTTGATAAATTTTCTTATGAAACGGTAATTATGTGAGGCGTGATGTAAGACGAATCGATCAATTGTTAAAGTATCATTGTTATATAGGTAAATTATAGTATTTATTATTAGTCAAAATATATTTTTCTAAAGTATGATGAATGATAAATTAAAGTATGTTTCTAAGGTGTTATAGTATAATTCACTACAAATGTACTTTAACTACCAATAAACATACTTTAATAATGGGTTGACCAATTTATATTTATATATATATATGATAAGAGATTAGCTCTATTTTTTTTACTTGTTTTTTAAAAAAATATTTTATTCATTTAAAGGAACCAATGAGACAAAATGAGAATAGATCTCACATAAAGTTGTTGCATATATCTATTGATCACAAAGAAAATAATTAGTACGTACACTACTATATATGTTTGTGGCACACTTATTATAGTCGGTTCTATAAGTTAATTATAACCTAGCAAGAATCTAATCTAATAAGTGAAATATGAGATGAAATATTGGAATGAAAAAAGTGTTTCATTTGCTATTATTGTCTATATACACTTACAAATATAATGTTTTATTTCCCTCTCATATTTATTCTCCCTCTCATATATATATATCTTCTCTCACATACTTTCCTACTCATATTACAACATACCTCTTACACATTTCCTACCCATATTACAAGATACCTCTTATACATTTCCCTCCCTTATTAATTAAAAACTCAAAATAAACCTAAATTATGATTAGGTAAATTAAATTCTTTTCTAGGATACAAATATTAGTTTCCCAATTAAATTATTGAAGTGGAAAAAGTTGTGGGGGAAGGGTGTGGTACAGTTTGCAGATCCAAAGAGTCTTGTGTATGATGGAAAATGAGGCTAATGTGATTATGTGAGCATCATGTTGAAGAAGTCAGCCTTCCACCACTTTCAAGACAATTAAACTTGCGTGCAGGCAATAGGCCTTCCTCCACAATGGATGAGTTTACTCATGGATCACTGGTACAAACTTCTTTATGATGATTATAGGAAGTTATCCGAGCGCGTATGTACTTCTCCAACTGTAAGGCACACAAGCTTGGGCCGCGAACTTAGGATCATATAACAGTGAACACTTAGGTGTAAATAATAAGTATCATCCCCAACGGAGTCACTGCTGTTATTTGCATGGCTAAAAAGGAACCGACTATTAATTATTTTGTCATAAAGTTAGGTTGACAAATGAAATTAATGGGTAAGACCTTCTCTTGTAAATGTTCGGGTTTGTATACGTCCACACTAACGTGGCATGCAAATTCACGGTGCTTGAGATGTTGGTGAATTTTATTTTATATTATTTTGAGGGAATCAATATAAATTGATAAATTCAAAGTGTTTGATCTGTTTATTATTTATGATCCTCAGGATTTTCAAATGACACTCAACTCGCTTTCTGTTATACTTAAAGAACACAAACTTATTGGCACTAATTTGTTGACTGGAAACGAAACATGGACATTGTTTTAACTGCTGAAGATTATATCTTTGTTCTCCTGAGGAATGTCCTCCGAAACCTACTGATGACTCTACCGAAGAGAAAAGAGTTGCTTATAATAGGTGGCTCAAAGCTGATAAGATGGCTAAGTGCTATATTTTGGCTTCTATGTCAAATGTGCTTCAAACTCAGCATCAAGCTATGAACACCACCTATGATATGATGCATAATCTTAGGAAACTCTTTGGGCACCAGAGTCGTCCTGCTAGGTCGAAGGGCATGTCTGTACTGATGAACACTAAAATGGCTGAGAGCACTTCCGTAAGGGAACATGTCCTTAGGATGATGGGCCAACTCAACGAGTTGGAGGTTCTTGGAGCTGAAATCGATGGGGAACCCAAGCCAATATCATACTCCAAAGCTTGCCTAGGAGTTTTGAGCAGTTTCGCCTGAACTATGGTATGAACAAACATTTGTACACGTTGGCGGAACTTCTGACAGAACTTGTGGCGGCGAAAGAACTGTTTCGTCATGCTCCTCAACTTCATGTTGCTGAAAATGCTGTTTATCCTAGGCCGAAAGGCGGTAGAAATAAGAAGAATCAAGGAAATTCAGTACCGGTGAACCAAGTGAACGCAAAGAGTGGTGCGATCAAGAAGCCTAAAGGCAAGTGCTTCAAATGCAAGCAGCCGAGACACTACAAGGCTGACTGCCCTCTTCTGAAGGGGAACAAGACTGGTAAGTCTTTTATACTAGTTGTTGAATCGTATTTTAGCGGCTGTATCTGCTGACACTTGTTGTGTAGATACGGGAGCCACTGACCATGTCTGCAATTCTTTGCAGGGGTTTCACCAAACCCGATATCTAAGTGATAGGGAAATTACCATACTCATGGAGAATGCTACAAGAGTAGCGGCTGTTGTAGTGGGAAACGTCTATTTATTTTTCAATAAGAATAAAACTCTTGTTATGAGGAATTGTCTTTATGTACCTCATTTTAGAATGAATTTAATTTCGGTTTCTAAATTGTTTATGGATGGTTATTCTGTTTCTTTTAATGACAAGGTTGTTTTAAGGAAAAATGGAATTTTTATTTGTGATGGTGCATTGATAGATAATTTATATACTCTTAATCCAATTTCTCCCACAGTGCAACAAATTGAATTGAATGATACATCTACTAATAAGAGAAAAGAACCTTCGAAAATGAACCAAACATATCTTTGGCATCTAAGACTGTATCATATTAACTTGAGTAGGATTCAAAGGTTAATAGCTGATGGACCTCTGAGTTCATTAGTAGTGGAAAATTATCCAACTTGCGAATCCTGTTTGGAAGGAAAGATGACCAAAAGTCCTTTTAAGGCAAAGGGGTATAGAGCCTATGATCTGTTGGAATTGGTTCATTCTGATTTATGTGGTCCTATATCTGTCCAGGCAAGAGGTGGTTATGAATATCTCATCACTTTTATTGACAATTATTCTAGATTCGGATATATTTATTTGATGCGCCGCAAGTCTGAGTGTTTTGATAAATTCAAATAGTACAAGGCTGATGTAGAAAAGCAACTTGGAAAATATATCAAGACACTACGATCTGAGCGTGTTGACGAATATCTCTTAGGAGAGTTTAGGAATAATTTATCAGAGGAAGGGATTGAATCCCAATTGTCTGCACCGGGCACACCCCAGCAGAATGGTGTAGCGGAAAGAAGGAATATGACTCTTATGAAAATGGTAAGATCAATGATGAGTTATTCGGAATTACCAAATTCATTTTGGGAATTCACCTTAGAAACAGCGGCTTACATTCTTAACTTAGTACCTTCTAAATCGGTAGCTTCCACACCCATTAAATTGTGGACTAAGCGAAAGCCTAGTTTGAAATACTTTCGAATTTAGGGTGCTCCGGTACATGTGTTGAAGGCGGATACTGATAAGTTAGAATCGCGTACGGAAGTTTGTCTGTTTATAGGATATCCTAAAGGAACGAAAGGTGGTTTGTTTTATAATCTAAAAGACCAAAGGTGATCGTTAGCACGAACGCTAGATTTTTTGAAGAGAATTATGTAATGAATCATAAACGTATGAGTAAAATTGTTCTAGATGAAGTAAGAGAGGAAACACCAAATATAATACTAACTGTACAAGAGGATATACCACAGGACACTGTACCGCGTGCCACACCTGATATACAATTGACTGCGGAGCCTCGTCGTAGTGGAAGGGTTGTGAGACAACTGGATAGATTCATGGGATTGGGAGAGTCTTCTGACTTGGTCCCTGGTGAACATGAAATCGACCCATGGAATTACAATAAGGCACTGCAAGACAAAGATGCTCAATTATGGCAAAAGGCAATGAAATTTGAAATAGAATTCATATACTCTAATCAAGTCTGGGAGCTTGTAGAACCACCCGATGGTGTAAAAGCTATTGGATGCAAATGGATCTATAAAAGAAAAAGAGGATCTGACGGTAAGGTAAAAACTTTTAAAGCAAGGCTTGGTGTTAAAGGATATACTCAGAAAGAAGGAATCGATTATGAGGAAACCTTCTCGCCTGTGGCCATGCTTGTGTCAATCCGGATTCTTTTGTCTATTGCTGCTCATATGGATTATGATGTATGGCAAATGGATGTCAAGACAGCTTTCCTAAATGGAAGTCTTGAGAAAAACATCTATATGAAGCAACCAGAGGGATTCATTGTAAAGAGCGAAGAGCATCTTGTGTGTAAGCTTAATAGGTCCATTTATGGATTGAAACAAGCTTCAAAATCATGGAACATCCATTTTGATGAAGTAATCCAGTCATATGAATTTATTCAATGTCCGGATGAATCATGTGTGTACAAGAAGTGTGACGGAAATGTAGTGGTATTTCTTGTACTCTACGTGAATGATATTCTTCTCATTGGAAACAATGTAAAGGTATTGTCGGGCGTAAGGGTATGACTATCCAAGAAGTTTGAGATGAAGGACTTAGGAGAAACTGGACACATTCTTGGGATCAAATTAATAAGGGATCGCAAGAAAAGAATGTTGTGCTTATCCCAAGCTTCATACATTGATACAATCCTGGCTTGTTTTAACATGCAAGATTCCAAAAAAGATTTTCTACCTTTCAGACATGGAATACCTTTATCTAAGGAAATGTGTCCAAAAATACAACAGGAAATAGAGGAGATGAAGTTGGTTCCTTATGCTTCGGCAGTAGGAAGCCTCATGTATGCTATGATATGTACGAAACTGGATATCTGTTATGCCGTGGGCATGGTCAGTAGGTAACAAAGTAACCCAGGACAAGGGCATTGGACTGCGGTAAAGCATATTTTAAAGTACATGTGAAGGACTAGGGATTATATGCTGGTTTATCAGGCAGATACTTTGTTACCTTTGGGTTATATTGATTCGGATTTCCAGTCAGATAGAGATGCTAGTAAATCCACCTCGGGTTATGTGTTTACTCTTGGAGGAGGAGCCGTAATATGGAGGAGTATAAAGCAGAAATGCGTTGCGGACTCCACATGGAAGCTGAATATGTAGCAGCCTCTGAGGCAGCTAAAGAAGCAGTATGACTTAGGAACTTCTTAATCGACTTGGATGTGATTCCTGGTTTGCCCAAAGTGATCACAATTTATTGTGATAACAGTGGTGCAGTAGCAAACTCGAAGGAACCACGAGCCCATAAGGCGAGTAAACACATTGAGTACAAGTACCACCTGATACGAGGCATCGTTAAAAGAGGGGAGGTCGTTATCACTAAGATTGCATCGGAGGATAACCTAACTGATCCTTTTACTAAGAGTCTTCCAGCGAAAGCGTTCAATGGGCATGTAGAAGGAATGGGGATTAGATGCGTGTCAGCAGATATGGCAGCGTAGTCTTTTAGTATAAGTGAGAGATTGTTAGATTGTATACTAAAAGTCTGGCTTTTGTATGAAACAATGTTTTAACAATTTATTTGAAATGAGAATCATATAATCAATGTTTTGCATATTATAATTTATTTATATGTTTGTGCAAAAGTCCATTTACTTTATACTGTAGATAATATGCTGTGCAACAACACGCGTAAGATCATATTATCTGTTTCCTTATAAAGATAAACAAATGCTCACAATCGAGATAGACGGTGACTATCTATCGGGATGGTTGTAGTGTGATTTGTTATTAGTTTGTCTTGACTATAGAATCACATTAGTGCACTTTGTGTGTATTGAGGAGGACCGCTTGAGATAGTTCGACTTGTACTGTCTATATAGGAGAACTTGATCTCAGTTATTATGGATGTTCGTGCTCTTAATTCCTATACAATAACCTCGACACGTAAGACAATAAGTATTTTTTTTATTCATTAATGGGTGAGATTTACATGTAATTAAATCAACAAACTCGGTGAGTTGGGAAATAGTGTTGTCTTTATGGTGTGCTGTTGATTGTAGAAGGAATCTGTGTCCTATTTAGGTTTATGATGTCCCAGGAGCTCATAAGGATTATCATGTAAATCTTACAAGTGGATTAATTCCGGCATGATAATGATGTTGAGTGGTACTATTCTCGGATGAGATATTAATAAATTTGAGTTGTCAGTTACTTAATTAATTAATGGGCATTGTATATCTTAAACATGGGGAGATTGTCGTGCTCATAATAAGAAGGAGCCCATAACATAATTATGGGATTAGAACGTTAGTGCAATAATAATATTTTAGTGGACTATATTATTATTATTGGACTTAAGTATGAGTTTTGGGCTAAACTTGGATACTTAATTACCATTTTGCACTTCACAGTTTATAATCTGCATGCCTTATACATGTATATTCTTAGTGTTGAATGCACAAACGGATCGAACCAGCAGATTGCTTGAACAAACTTGTAACAGAATCAAAGTTGATTCAAAATCAAAAATAAAAGATCAACAACAAGTGTGTGTTAGTGTGTTTGGAGAGCTTTGAAGAACAAGATGTATAGTGGTTCGGCTTATTAACCAAGCCTACGTCCACTTGATGATGATGATCGCTTCTTATTGCTTTCAGAGGATTTATGAAGGTTACATATATCTGATATACACAGATTACACCATATATATATACTATGCAGAATTAGTTGAAACTTATAGGACCATCACGTGTGTTTAACTTCCAGCTGATATTTTGGTAGTTAGATCGAATCTTTTTCTGTTATAACTAACTCCAGCTCATAGCTAACCCTTTGAGCTTTCAATCCGTGTGTGGAACATTCCAGAATATGCTTCCAAACACTCCCTACACCAGCTGCAACACACCCTATCACAACTCCTTCCACATGCATTGATTTCAGTTTTTATTAGGTATGATCATGCACCCGTTTCTGGTGATTAACATGATCACACATAACTCAACTACAGATATACTCCTACTAATGTTGATCAGACATTAAGTGTGAGGTTTCCATCTCAAATCTCCACCTAAACCTCATACTTAAGCATTCATTACTTCACCATCATCTCACTGTTTTAAAGAAGTCAGCAAACTTACTTCCACTGCCTTGTTGGAGAGCAGCAAAACTCACTTCACTACTTTGAGAGAGTAGCAGAACTCTTTACTCTCATACTTAACACATGTTGATAAGGCTTTTGCACAATTCGAACTTCGAAGTAGGCAAAGCCTTTGTAAGAAAATCTGATGGATTCATTTCTGTTCCAATCTTCTTCACAATCACTCTTCCATCATCTATCAAATCTCTAATGAAGTATAACCTGATATCAATATGCTTTGTTCTCTCATGATATCCTTGGTGTCTTGAGAGATGTATGGCACTAGAATTATCACAATACAACACCACAGACTTTTGCTCAATACCAAATTCAGACAGAATTCCCTTCAACCACAGACCTTCCTTAATCCCTTCAGTAAGTGAAATGAACTCAGCCTCTGTTGTAGATAGTGCCACCACTGATTGATGTGTTGACCTCCAACTGATGGCTGTTCCAAACAAACTGAATACATAGCCTGATAGTGACTTCCTTGTGTCCAAATTTGCAGCATAGTCAGCATCTACATAACCTGCAAAAAAATCAATGTTAGATGAAATCTTATTGAAATGCAAACCTGTTGTTAAGCTTCCTTTCAGATATCTTTGAATCCATTTGACAGCTTCCCAATGCTCCCTTCCTGGATTTCCCATGAACCTGCTCACTAAGCTCATTGCATGAGCTAAGTCTGGTCTACAACACACCATTGCATACATAAGACTTCCTACAGCATTAGCATATGGAATTCTATCCATTTCTGAAATTTCTGCTTCTGTACTTGCTGATTGTTGACTTGATAAACTTATTCCTAGTTTAACTGGTGTGGAAACTGATTTACACATATCCATATTATATCTTTTTAGTACTTTTTCCAAGTAAATACTCTGATGAAGCACAACTGATCCAACTGATCTATCCCTCTCAATCTGCATCCCTAGAATTACAGTAGCTTCCCCTAAGTCTTTCATGCTAAATTCTGATTTTAACATCTCTTTGACAGCTAGAATTCCATCCATAGATTTGCAAGCTATCAATATGTCATCAACATACAATAGTAAGAATACCTGCCAATCAACATCACTTCTAATGTACACACAACTGTCATGCAGACTTCTTTTGAAACCACAGCTGACAATATATTCATCAAACCTCAAGTACCATCTCCTTGGGCTTTGCTTCAATCCATATAAGGATTTCAGAAGTAAACAAGCCTTATTGGTAGTATCTTGAACTGCTACACCTTCTGGAATGCTCATATATATTTTCTCTTCCAAATTTCCATGAAGAAAAGCTGTTGTTACATCCATTTGATGCAACTCAAGATCAAACTGAGCAACTAGAGCTAGCATTACTCTAATTGAACAATGTTTGACTACTGGTGAGAAAATTTCAGTGTAATCAATCCCCTCCTTTTGTGAAAAACCTCTTGCAACTAATCTAGCCTTGTACCTTATTCCAAATGCACTCTCTGGAGCTACCTTTTTCTTGTAGATCCACTTGCAACTAACCAACTTCTGATCCTTTGGCTTCTGAACTATCTTCCATGTTTGATTCTTTTCCAAAGACATCAACTCTTCTTGCATAGCAACACTCCACCTGTCACTTTCTTTGCAATTCATAGCCTCTAGATAATTCTTTGGTTCATATGAATCAATCTCCTCTACTATATATAGTGCATAGGATACTATGTCAGCATTTGCATATCTAGTTGGTGGTTTAATAGACCTTCTCTGTCTGTCCCTAGCTAACTGATAGCTATTTAACAGTTCATCAGTTTCTGATCTTCCTTGATCATTATCAGTGATTTCAACAGTATCATCTTGTAATATTTCTTCATCACCTGTCCTCTGGTCATGTACAATTCTCTTGGCATGCTCTACCTCAAGCTCAGTTTTATTACTTCCTTGAATAGTCTGAACTTGTTGTGGACATAGTGGCATTACAGCCTCATTAAATGTGACATCCCTGCTTACTAAGAACTTCTTGCTTTCAATACTCCATAGTTTGTAAGCTTTCACACCCTTAGGATATCCTATCATAACACACTTCACTGCTCTTGGTGCTAACTTATCTTGCTTAATATGAGCATAAGCTAAACAACCAATGACTCTAAGTATTGAGTAATCTGCTAATTTTCCTGACCATACCTCTTGAGGTGTTTTAAACTTCAGAGCTGCTGATGGACTTCTATTTATGAGGAATGCCACTGTAGTGACCAGCTCACCCCAAAAATCCTTTGTTAAACCAGAATTACTCAATATACACCTTACTCTCTCTAGTAAGGTTTGATTTAATCTTTCTGCAACACCATTTTGTTGTGGTGTGCCTGGAACAGTCTTGTGTCTTATGATACCTTTATCTCTACAGAACTTGTTGAACTCTTCAGAATAATATTCAAGTTCATTATCAGTTCTTAACACTTTGATCTTAGCATTACAGATGTTCTCCACCTCAACTAGCCAATCTTTGAAAGTGTTAAAGGCTGCATCCTTAGTTTTAAGAATATATATCCATACTTTCCTACTGTAATCATCAATGAAAGACATGAAGTACCTGCCACCACCTTTGGTTTGAGTTCTTGCAGGTCCCCATAGATCTGAATGAATATAATCCAGCCTGGATGTACTTGTGTGATCACCAATTCCAAACCTAAGTCTCTTAGCCTTTCCAAAAATGCAATGTTCACATTGTTTCAACTGCTCTGATGGAGTGATGCAGATAGCTTTCTGTCTTGATAGTTCTTGTAGCCCTTTCTCACTTATATGAGCTAACCTCCCATGCCATAAGTGTATATTATCACTTCCAATTGTAGCATTATTCTGTCCAGTTACAGTATGACCATCAAGAATGTACAACTCTCTTTTCCTGATTCCTTTCATTACTTCATACTCATCCTTTTCAACAATGAGTACTCCACCTTTTGTTCTAAATTCATATCCTGAAGCATCTAATATACCTAATGAAATTAGATTTCTCTTGAGTTCTGGAATGTACCTCACACCTGTCAAGGTTCTAATCACTCCATCATGCATTCTTAACTTGATAGAGCCTATTCCCTTTATCTGACATGTATGATCATTTCCTAATAATACTGATTCATCATTTTGATACTTAAGATCAGTAAACCAATGCTTCATTGGAGACATATGAAATGAACATCCTGAATCAAGGATCCAATCCATGGATCCTTTTGATGAACAAATTAACAGTGCCTCAGGATAATCAATCTCCACCTGATTTTGACTATTTGTCACCTGATTTGCTTGCACTCTTTGTTGTCCATCCTTCCCAGCCTCTGTCTTCTTCCTTTTGGCTGCTTTCCACTTGTAACAATTTTTCTTAAAATGACCAGGTTCATGACAATGGAAGCATTTTCTTCCTTCCTTGTCACTGGCAGACTGATCACCTTTGGTATCTTGTTTCTTACCATCAGAACTACCCTTCTTGTTATGTTTCTTATTCTGATTTCCCTTCCTGATCATCAATCCTTCACCTGATGCTCCTTGTTCCTCACTACACTTTTGTAACTCCTTAGTTTTCAAAGCTAATTCAACCTCATCAAGACTTATTGATTCTTTGCTACCAAACAGCAATGTGTCTTTAAAATTTTCAAACGATTTTGGAAGTGCAGATAACAAAATCAGAGCCTTATCTTCATTCTCTAATTTAACCTCAACATTTTCCAGATCATCAAGTACCTTATTAAACTCATCAAGATGAACTAAAACTGATTTTTCTTCTGTCATTTTGAAAGAGTATAACTTCTGTTTCAGATATAATCGATTTGCAAGAGTTTTTACCATATAGAGATCATCAAGCTTCTTCCATACTGCTCTTGCAGTCGTTTCCCTCTGAACTTCTCTGAGTGCCTTATCACCAAGGCACAAGAAGATGGCACTTAGAGCTCTTTCTTGAAGATCTGCTTCAGCTGCTGCAGCTTGCACATCTACTGCTGCTGCTTCATTGACTGGAGCTTCTTTGATTGCTCCTCCGAGGCCTTGCTGTACCAAGATGGATCTCATCTTGATCTTCCACAGCCCATAATCTGACTTCTCAGTAAACCGTTCAATATCAAATTTGGTAACCATGTTGAATCCTTCTTTCTTCTTCAAGTAACTGCTTCTTTGATTTGCTTGTTTATGATGTTTCCCACAGACGGCGCCAATTCTTAGTGTTGAATGCACAAACGGATCGAACCAGCAGATTGCTTGAACAAACTTGTAACAGAATCAAAGTTGATTCAAAATCAAAAATAAAAGATCAAGAACAAGTGTGTGTTAGTGTGTTTGGAGAGCTTTGAAGAACAAGATGTATAGTGGTTCGGCTTATTAACCAAGCCTACGTCCACTTGATGATGATGATCGTTTCTTATTGCTTTCAGAGGATTTATGAAGGTTACATACATCTGATATACACAGATTACACCATATATATATACTATGCAGAATTAGTTGAAACTTATAGGACCATCACGTGTGTTTAACTTCCAGCTGATATTTTGGTAGTTAGATCGAATCTTTTTCTGTTATAACTAACTCCAGCTCATAGCTAACCCTTTGAGCTTTCAATCCGTGTGTGGAACATTCCAGAATATGCTTCCAAACACTCCCTACACCAGCTGCAACACACCCTATCACAACTCCTTCCACATGCATTGATTTCAGTTTTTATTAGGTATGATCATGCACCCGTTTCTGGTGATTAACATGATCACACATAACTCAACTACAGATATACTCCTACTAATGTTGATCAGACATTAAGTGTGAGGTTTCCATCTCATATATATATATATATATATATATATATATATATATATATATATATATATATATATATATATAATCCTCCTCATTTCACTTCATCCATCATCATCATCACTCAAGATCTTGGTAGTGTCAAACTATGGCTTCCAAGTTCCTTCTCCTTCTCCTCGGCGTTCTTGTCTGCACTACTACAGCACGAAAATTGCAAGCACCAAGGCTTCCTTCAATGACGAGAAGACCTTCTTTCGTCTTGAATTAGGGGGTGGGCTCGGTGTAGGTGGGGGTTTTGGCGGTGGCCTTGGAGGCGGGGGAGGGGTTGGAGGAGGTGCCGGAGGAGGACTTGGTGGAGGCGCAGGGGGTGGTTTCGGCGGAGGAATTGGTGGTGGAATTCCATGAAAACATCAAACTGATGATTGCATGCTATCCTCTCTTTTTTACCATGAACGTAATAATTTCATGTCTTCATGTATAATTATCAATAATTACCATTGGAGTTTAATTAAATATCGTAATTTGTATTCAGCATTATAAAGAATTTATGTAGACATGAGTTCTGCTGATTAAATTCTGATTTTACTTCTGATTTAACTAATTACGCTCATGATCTTAATATAAATTCGTAGTAACTTCTTGAATGAGTCACCATTCACCTTATTAGAGGGATGAAACATCACTTTATTAAACCTCCATTGTATTTTACAAATGAGAGGTATGGGACGGAGAGAGTAATTTTTGGAAAGAGTAACAGTTTATTTTTCTAAACAATAATTTTTCATGATATATTTAAGCATAATTTCAAATAAAATTAGGATGCAACTAGTTCTCACAAATGTTTGTCAAGTTCTTATTTTAATGACAAACTCAAGGGTTTTTTTTTTCTCATCACATGATGTAACGATAATTACGGGTTCGAATTTTCTGTTACATTTTAGTGTTACATTTCGTATTGCGCATTGTTGGATGATTGACATGTAAGATATAATAAAACATATACTTAAATGGAAAATATCAACCCTAAAAGTTAGAAAGATTGAAATTTTCCTCCCCACATATCACTCATTTAACATATGTAAAAAAAATGTAAGAAAACAGTACATCCCGGATCGAACACTACTGGGTTAAGTAATGATGTTATTATTCTTTAGCTCCCATGGCTTTTGTAAGGGCTAACTTCTCTCCACTTGTACCAAACATTCTATATTTCCAACACAACCGCTTCAATTGTATTTCTATCATTTCATCAATTTTACTTTAAAATAAGCTTAAAATATATAAAATTTCAATAATATCCGTAAAGTCATAAAAATTATAAAAGTAAGCAATAAAATCCATAAAGAATTCTAAAATAATACTCCTATAATAATCATACGAAAACGACATGTAAAAAGTGCTAATTTTCGTGCTTAACAATACTACTTCAATATTTTGTATCTAGTAATAATGTATTTGTATGCATATACCTACTAATAATATTATTCCATCCGTTCCATCCAAAGAGTCTCTTTTTTTTGGACATCTCACCAAAAGAGTTACATTTTCTTTTTTACACACATGAGACCAACACACATCCACTAATACAATTAAAATATGGACTCACACTCCCACTAATACAACTACCCACTACACATTAAATGATAATACTCTTTAATCCACGTGCAAAAAAAATATTATTTAGGTGGGAGGTAGGGATTATTTAATATTCTGTTAGAGAGTTAATCCTAAGTTGATAATGGATAGTTTAGCAAATTCTGAGTCTTGAGTTAATAAAAGAGCTCTTAAACCCGTTCCTCAATCTGACAAAATTCTGAAAAAATAATAGAAAATTATTGCGCAAAAATTACACACAATGAGATTGCGATTCTTCTTTCTATTTCAGTCGGCCGATTTTGTCATCGACTAAGAAATAACGCCACTTTTAGTTAAACGTTCCATTGTTGATCATTGACAAAGAAATTGTTTGTCTTCCTTATAGGTCACAAGGAGTACTATGTTTTATGAAGGATAAATTACTAAAAAGCTACAAAATTAACTTGTAAATACGACAATTAGTCTTTTAACTTTTAAAAATTTCAATTTTAATCATTTTCAATCCAATTTTAGTCCTTTTAATTCAATTTTAATCCAATTTCCTAAAAAAATTTAAAACCCACCCTTACCTTGAAATGTTACATCAACACCCACATTAATTTTTTTTAAAAACTTTAGAAACTTAATTAAAATTGGACTCATTGGATCAAAATTTAAAAGAATTAAAATTGGATTGAAAACGATTAAAATGGAAATTTTCAAAAATTAAAATACTAATAGTGAATTTAATGGAAAAATACACTTTTGATCATATACGAAAAGTTAAATTTCACTTTTGGTCCTTTTCATGCCATTTTTGGTCCATTAGTTTATTTTTAAGTTTCCGTCCGTCAAATTGACGGTATGTCACGGAAAGTTGACGAGGCTGGATTATGAGTGATTAATTCTTTTCTTTTATTTGCAAAATTAATTTTTTCGTTTATTTTTCAAAATTTGATGGCAAATAAATTATCAAATCACAGCGGCGACCTCCTTGACCACTCCATCTACGTCGGCCGTTTCAATTTCACAGGCGACATAACCATGCGTGAGATCTGCCGTCTCTTTGTCATCACGCCGCCACCGAAGTGCCGTGCACTGCCAAGTCTGCGGCCGAGATCCGTGCGCCGATGTAGATCCAGCCCCGCCTCTCCACTTGACAGCCCGGAACACACACGCTGTTGCCACCGCAGTCCGACGCCGGCGTCCACCATTTGCTACAACCACCACAGATCTGCCGTTCATCTCCACCACAGATCTGTAGATCTGTCGTTTGTGCATTCGCCGTACACCACCGCCGTTTCTTCGCCGCCACACTTCCATCAGACACATAAAAAAAGCTTAAAAGACACCAACACAACCAACATAAAAGCATTGTCAGCGACGTGAGCGTAAGGTGTGATTTTTAAGCCCGTCGGCGCAATTGAGAGAGGGATAGTCCTCTATCTATTATCTAGCTCTCAATTGACTGTGACTTACTCTTGATTGGGGATTAATCCCTCATACGAGCAGAGATTACTGAAGAATTTCAAGATAATGTACATCAGAAGATTCGAGAACACTGTTGTGGCAATGAGGAGCATTAATTGAGAGTTAATTTAATTTGAGATGAGAAGCATGAATTGAAAAGGCCTATATGTAATGGTGTGTTTCAAAATGGAAGTTGGTTTAGGTGCTCTTGAATTCCCACTATCGCTGGTATGAGAGAGAAGGAAATTTTTATTTTCTTTTATTTTTTTGGTCAAGCAATTACAAAAATAAAAAGAAATAATAATAATATATGTTTTCTTTTATTTTTTGTATTATAAAGTTTTCCATCTAAAAAACTAACGGCCAGGACTAAAAGTAGGGATGTAATCGAATTGAACCGAGTCGAACATTACTAGTTAGGTTTGAGTATCGTTTGTTAAGGAATTATCGAATTCGAACTCGAGCTCGAACTCGTCAAGAAAAAAAAATTGAACTCGAGCTCGAACTCAAACTATTTGTTAAGGCTCGCGAATGTGTTCACGAACACATAAAATAACTTATTCATGAACATTTTTTCATGAACATTTAAATATTTTTGTTCGTAGATATTAAAAGAAGTTTTGTGTATAAACATCTAATGTTATTCATAATATTAAATAAAAAACTAACAAAAAATAACAATAAACCTTAAAAAAATATTTGAATATTTAAATAATCACTTAAATTATTACTATTATGTGGTTTAATATAAAATATTTAATTATTAAATATTAATAAATAAATAATAATATATAATACTAAAAAATAATTATAAAATTTACGAACACGTTTGCGAGTCATTAACGAGCTCATTAATGAATATGTTCGCGAGCTTTCGAGCCGAACACTCATAGGTTTGAGTTTGGTTTGATAGATTATTCGAGCTTAAAATTCAAACTTGATTTGGTTCGTTAAGGTTAACGAACGAGTTCGAACGAACACATTATCGAATCGGGACTCGAGTAGTTCGCGAACGGTTTGGTTCACTTACATCCCTAATTAAAAGTGTAAGTTTTGGGACTAAAAAAAGGATATGGACAAAAATTGAAATGTGACTTCGTATGAAACTAAAAGTACATTTTTCCCGTGAGTTTAATCATACTTAATGGACATGATAATTTCTCCATAAAGTGGACAAATGAGGGATTGTGGAAATGAAGTGTTAACTCTCAACCAATCCTTAGCCAAAGGTCAAATTATTTATTTCAGGTGATCCCAATTGCAAAACTTTGCCTACACGATGAATATTTGTTGTTCACCACTATTCACTTATTTTTTGTCAGCTCATAGAATTTACTGCAAAATTCCTGTAATTAACAATCTTGAAACCTTAATTCAATCTATTATATAACAATGACTAACCTACACAAGGCTTTTTTTCTTCAAATCTGTACAACCGTGGCCCCAACCCCAATTTTACCCCAATTTTCACGCGGTTACGTTGCTGTTTACGTTGTTTTTTTTTTTTCTTTTCATTTTATTCTTTTTTTCATTTTTTTCTATTTTTATTTATTTAATTAATTTTAGAGATATAATTGTAATTTTACCCTTGTGGTTTAGGATATAATTTATCCCAAGAGTTTAGGGTATAATTGTAATTTTACCCTTATGGTTTATGGTATAATTTATCCTTAGGGTTTAGGGTATAATTGTAATTTTACCCTTGTGGTTTAGGGTATAATTTATCCCTAAGGTTTAGGGTTTAGGGTATAATAACTATTATACCCTTGTAGTTTAGGGTATAATTTATCTCTATGATTTAAGGTATAATTGTAATTTTGTACTTGTTGTTTAGGGTATAATTTATTTCTAAGATTTAGGGTATAATAATCATTTAAAATAAATTTAAAAATAAAATAAAAAATAATATTAATGAAGGAGCATGAATTAATTAATAAGAATAGTTACAAAGACACCAATTCAATTGGTTCAATTGGTGGTACTAGTCACCCTCCTATTATATTATTTTATTTTGTTCGAGTTCTCTCTTTTTCAGTAACATCATTGTGCACTTATAAAATTAATTGACTCACAATTTTTTTTAAAATTATAAATTCAACCAGATGTAAACGTGATTCACGAAATTATTCACGAATTATGATTATGATCCATGTAATTGGTGAGTAACTGTGGAGTACTAATGTTTAAAAACAATAATAATAATAATAATAATAATAATAATAATAATAAAAAAATCACGAGATGAATGTAACTTGTTATACAATTCAAAAAGATATTGGCACACACACGAGACTGTTTAACGCTAAAATTTTTGTGAAATGAATAGGAGTAATAATATTTTAATAGAAAATGATAATCGAATTAATGAAAAATAATAATAAAGTAGTAAATTATTTCATAAATAATTTGTAATATAAATAAAAGAAAAAATATTATTTTTTATAAAAAGTATCATATTCTTAATAAAAAGTACTCCTATATTTATACACTCTTTCCATTTTGAGGTATCTCGGGTATTTATACGTTTCATTAATGGTAAAAATATAATATACATCTTACCTAAATTTTATACATTTATCAATTCCTACAATTTTATTTATTTTTTTACTTTTTATTTATCATTCCAAAAAAAATTATTTATTTTTTCTCTTTAAATTATCAACTTACCCATACTTTTCCTTATATTATACTTCCTCCATCCCATAAAAGATTGCACACCTCCTTAGTATTTTACAAAGGAGGGGGTGCTAGGACGGTGGAGCCGGCGACCGAAGCCGTAAACTGAAATGGGACGGAGGAAGTATATGACAAATACATGTGTAAACCAGATTCGCGGTATAAACATATGGTCCCCCTTCCAATCCTATTATACCATTACCATATGCATAGAGCCTTCAAAACGGGTTAGGCCCGCCGGGCCGCCGGCTTGCCCCCATCTCTATAAAAGGTGAGTTGAGTTGTAAAATTAATTTGCGGACCGTTTGGAGGCGGGCCTAAATGGGCTTGGCCCAAATGGGGGTGGGCCTAGGCGGGCTAAACCCAAACGGGGCAGGTTGGCCCATTTGGGCCCGCTTTTTTTTTTTTGCTAATGGTCTGGTATTTAATAATCCAAATATTTGTTGTTTCTTTTTTAATCATTTTTTTGAAATAATGAATAAAATCGCAAGAAGAATATTCTAATTATTTTGTACAGTAGATTAGTAAACAAAATTCCTAAATAATTTTAAGTCATATTTGCTTGATTTGAATTTATTTTTTATTTTTGAAATTTTAATATATAAATGTATGTATATATATGAATTAGAAGCAAATGCAAATGCAAATAATAAACTATTAAGACATCTAATCCTTAGAAGATTGACGAGGATATAATTGATCAACATAAAGATTGAGATGTTTATATATGATGGATGAGTTTTGAAGAGACTTTATAATTATGTTTTGAGCTTTGTGATTGACGTTTAGAACTAGTAAATTTTTTGTGATTTAATTTGTGTTATTTGAAGATAATTAAACTTACGTTGTTTTATTTATATATAATTAGTAAACTTTATGTTGTTTGATTAATGATCTTTGTTTATGTTTAATTGTTCATGGGGCTATTTTGAGAATCTATATTTATATTTTAATTATCTAATTGACATTATAGTATTTTGTATCCATCATTTTGATATTTTATTTTCAAATAACGATAATTATAATAACATCGTAAAAAAAAAGTGGGTTGGCCCGCCATAACCAACAATGCCTTTAAATGGGTTGTGCCTTATATTTCCGGACCGCAACACGCCTAGGCCCGCCCCGCCTAAGACCGCTAAATGGTGGGTTGAGGCGGGTTTTGGGTTGGCCTGCCCCGCCGGCCCCCGTTCCGACAGCTCTACATATGTATTGCTAGGGTTTAAATTAAAGGGGGACCATAGGATTTACCTCGTTTCATAGGAGACTAACTCATTATTATATACTCCATTAAGAAAGGCAAACACTTGTGTAAACTGTCCTTTCAATCCTATTATACCCTATTATTGCTAAAGTTTAAATTATGAGTGAGTCTCATGTAAACTGAGTTGTAAACTTTATTTTTTTAAATTACTTATATAAAAAATTACTTTTTGAAAGGTAATAATTTTTATACAAAATATTAATAATTCATGTCTCTAAAAAGTAATTTTTCATGTACTAAAAAGTAATCGATAAATCAGGGTTTACAAGAATTTGAAGAATATTTTTTTAATTTAGAAGAGTAACAATTTATGTGTCTAAAGAGTAATTTTTTATGTACTAAAGAGTATCAGAGTTTACATTATTAACGTATGTAAACTCGGTTTACACAAGTGTTTGTGTTAAATTAAAGCCAGTTCAAAGAACACTAACTGATAGGATGTCGCTGTCCTACCAAATTATAATTTACTTCCGACTCAATTCAATACAAAGTATAGCAACAAGTACGGGTCAAACCCAAAGGAGTATAATGAAATTTAAATTAAATCAATGCGTTGCAAACAAATAAAATAAATAAGGGGATTTTTGTTTGTGAATAAATCGGAACTAGTACGAACAAGAAATCTAATTAAATTTTAAATAGCAAAGTACGTAGACGAAATTTAATTAGAAATTTACCAAGTGGGAAAAACCTAGTTTAGGATGATGATCCCCTCCCGTTTACTGAATCAATTAATTACAAGAATTAAACATCTTACCTAATGCGCAAACTCAAATCCCTAGATTGACGGTACGACCAATCAACCCGAATGTTCTTAAGTTCATCAATTAGGGTGCGACCACTAAATTGAACTATTTGCGAGTGACCCTATGGATTCGAACTTGAAAACGCATTAAGACTCCAAACATAGAATTACTAGGCTACGAAAACCAGCTAGGAATCATACAACCTATATCCCATTACATCTAGAGGGAATTATCTCTATTTGCTACTCAATTCAATCCTCACAACAATTAAGGATTGTGGATCACGAAATAGCAATAAGCAATAAAATAATTAAACTAGTTGGCCAGACCAAAATAATTATCAAAGTGCTAAAAATCAATTCATGGCATGTAATGGAATAAATTCACACAAAAGATTCAATATAAAAATCCTTAATAATTAAACTAATATTCAACGGGAGGTTCACGAAATCCTAAACTAGAAAAGAGGATTAGCCCCTCATGTTCATGACAAAAATAGAATTAAAAATAATAAAAACCAGGATGTCAGATTGCTCTTGAATTTTCACTTCTGCTTGGGAGAAGACAACTGCCGCTACCTCTTTTTCCTACGAGAAATCACGTTTTTATTCCTGTCTGATGCCTCCAAGAATAAATATATCTCTTTCTTATTTAACTTCTTGTCCCCCAAGTAATCATGCTTGATCTCTTTCCTTATTTTCCTTGATCTCCAGATCTCTTTATTGGTTTTTTTTCCTCCTTGATTGTGACTCAAACAGATTTAGAGGAGATCTGGTCCTTCAAATATGTGGAAGATATGCTGGCTGATTTCTTTCCTTATTTGTTCTGAATCTTCGTTTGACTCCACTGACACTAAAAGTTTCAGTGTTATCTTATCTGGCAGCAACGAATTCTTCCACAAAACAACATGTTTCCACATCAAAACATTGAAGCACTAATTTCCAAAAGACAAGATAAGTCAATTTTAGCATCCAATTAGCACATAAGTCCATCAAATAAACATGAATTTCAACCAAATAATCGTGCTAAAATATGACTTATCACTAACTCATTAAGAAGATATATTCTTAATCTTTGTGTCCGTACAAATGAACATAATTACGTGAGATGGAAGGAATATTAATTATTATTTTATAAAAGTGCAAAAAAAATTATGTGAGATGGTCTCACCCTAACGTCCCCAAAATTTATTTTGGGGTTACTTCAGAATATTCCATAACATTTGGGGTTCATCAATAATTATCCAAAATCCAACATTTTTAAGGACGGAGTTGCGAAAATTTTTGTTTCTTAAACTTAGAAGAAATTTATAGCTCATTCGCTCATAAATATACAGAAATACAGAAAAATAAAATAAAGAGCTGAATTGCAGGCAAGCTAGCAAATCGTAGTCCCCAAATAATGGATCTGAATCCAGTAAGTTCTCGTCTCCATAATTTTTCTACTTTTTTGTTATTTCTCCCTCAGATGAACATGCAAGGGTAAATTGTTGGGAAAATGATAATGTGATTGTTTATATACGCGTTCCCTTATTCAATTGTGCTGTGGATCGGTTGATATGACTCATCATTCATATTGAATTTCTGGGTTCTGCATAGTTGCAATCCATTTTTTGGCTAGATCGGAAGTTTTAGGGTTCCTTGGGTTTGAACGTTTTCAGTTGGTGGGATGGGGACTTTTTAAGGCTTTGATGCGGTGGAAGTATTGTGAATTTGTGATACTGATTTCAATTTGTTGAAATGGCTAATCAAGAAGATGACACTTATTTTATATTTCTAGTAATGGGTCTTGATTCAGGGCAACTCTGTAGATTCGAATGTTTTAAGACTTGTTTTGGACTCATTTTTGTATGGATGAAGAAGACAACTGAACTTATAGATGATCAGAATATCAACATCTATTTGAAGAGGTTAACATGCTGTAATTAATTAAGGATCAGTAGTCTGACATGAAGTTCGTAGTTCATTCAACAACTTTTTCTGACTGGATGTGGATCTATTAAGTTGCATTTTAATATAAATATAAATTTCTCTATGATTACTATTCTCTGTTAAGTACTTGGGTACTCATCTTGAAGTACTTGTGAACATAAGAAACCATTCTATTGCCTTTCAAATGATTTACCTTAGTTATGACTTTTTGGAATGGTAAGGCTAGACTTTTAAGCTTTTCTTTTCCGTTGATTGTAATGAATGTCATCAGTTAGAGAGTTAGAATTAGATTCTTAATGAATATTCATTGGCATTATACCAATCAATTGTACATTTTGGAAATTGTAGCAGATTGAAGCCCCACATATGTAAATATTTGTAGCCTATCTCTTCTTTATAGATAGCAAAAGATGGTAATGCGATAAAAGAGTTTGTGGTGTTATTGGGTTGTAGTAGAACGTTTGTGATTTTTTTCTGTACCTGCTGTGTTATTATTCTAAGAATAAATCATTTAGGGTTGGTATTTGTTACAATGTTATGTGTTTGTAAGTTAAGGGTTAAATCCTCATCCATGAATGCCATATTGTCTCTTTCAGGTTTTTTATGTCATGAATAACAAGAATTTTGATTCCTCATGTGCTGCCATTGGAAAAATGAAGATCCAAATATTCAGCTAAAGAAATATCTTCAATTATTTTCTTAAATCACAATTTTTAGGTGTTAGATACTTTAACTTGTGCTGCTGGCTTCTGAAATTTCAGCTTCTATTGTTCCTCTTCTCTTAAAAAAACCTAAATTTGATTTCGCCCTTTGATTTATTCACTTGAAACAACCCTTTTTATCCAGGTATAAGATTCTAAAGAATTAAACATATCTCTTGGTTAAATTTTTTCATAGCTTGCCTATTTTCTTTTTTTCTTTTTAATTTAATTATTATTATTGTTATTAGAACAAACTCATCTGTCTTTTCCTACATTAACTTGAGGTCTATCAACATTCCTTATTGATGAGTTTTGCTGTTGGATATCTAACTGTAATTATTTTTATTAAGTCTATAGGGCTCTTCTTTTTGCATTTATGCCAGTTCTCTTTACAGTCTGTAAATTATTGTTTTGTGTCTGTCTGTTGAACTTGAACCCAGAAAGCTTACTTTTATGAATCGAGTTTTATGATCATTCTACAATATAAACTAGTTATATTTAAGTTGTGCATATTCAGAATTCTCATCAGAGTACCCCCATAAAATTTTTGATGTTTGGTTTGTATTTTAACGGCATGTTCTTTCATCTCTTGCTTTACCACTGTGCAAGTGAAATATAAATTTCTGTCTTCTTTACTACAAAAGATAGTTTATCCTTCTACTTTACTCAACTAAGACCTATTTAGAATTTTTCTTTGACTGAAAATTTGTGTTGACAATCTTTTCTCAAGGATACTTGTAAGATTTATTAATTCCCTTCATCCATGAAGGGGGGAATTTGGAGATGCTAAGGGCGCCCTGATGTTACCCTTTTAATCATATGAGGCATCGACTTTTAAACTCTTATGAATGATGATAGACCATAATTCATACAACAAGACATGAATTGCTACGTTAAGTTAGAGGTTGTGTGTCTTTGTCAGAAACTGCCATTGCAGGTGTTGTGAAAGGAAAAAAGTTAATTTGCTTCACAACCTTTGGTATTTGAGTTCTTGATTACGTGGTATATGGTATTATTTTGATTAGAAATTAAAAGTAGAATGAAAGTATTTCAGTTGTTTCTTCTCAATTATCCCTCATCCATCCTCCCTTGATCATTATAGAAGGAAAAGAAAAAAGGGGCATAAAAGACGTTCTCAAACTAATGTTTTCCCTTTGCAGCCTCAAGGGGAGAATTATGCTCATCCACAAATATGCTTCTTCCATGTGCTTTTCAAGGTCCATTACTGTTTCTGTCTTCAGTTGGGTTCTATTTTTTATCTTTGAGTTTGTGATTACTATATGCAAACATGATGTGATTGATTTCTTCTATCAGGGTGCTGCCTTGGCCTTTTACATACTCTCAGCGCTGTTTGTGGATAGTTTTGTCATCGTATTTGTGATTACTGTACTTTTAGCTGCACTTGATTTCTGGGTTGTCAAGAATGTAAGTGGACGCATCTTAGTGGGCCTAAGGTGGTGGAACGAAATAAATGATGATGGTGAAAGTGTGTGGAAATTTGAATGCCTTGACCAAGAGGTAAGGATATTTTTATCACCTGAACTTTTATGTTGTCTGTTTTACTCTGTATAGTATATTGACTCATCTTTTTTGTTTTGTTTTTAGTCACTGGCTCGGATGAACAAGAAGGACTCATGGCTGTTCTGGTGGACCTTGTACCTAACGGTACGTAATGAATTTTGAATTAGATTACCTTACATCCATACAATATTTAGTTTAACTAGAAAGAAATAGATGAACAAGGGAACTGATGGATGGAGGTTTAAGTAAATCCTTGATATCAACATATATGAGTCATGAGAACAAGAAATGCAACTGCTATTTGACATTGCAATGATTTTTGAGACGGAGCTCTCTGGCCGTATTTGTCAATTCACTTATAACAGTCCATATATATTTTGCATGTGACACCTTTTCCATTTAGTGTCATCAAATTTTTGTTTCATTTGACACCTTGTCTATTGATCTTGTAATTTTTTTGCAGGCAGTTATTTGGGTCTTTTTCGCCATATTCTCTCTGATTAGGTTTCAAGCAGACTATCTTCTAGTTGTTGGTGTGTGCCTGACCCTTAGTATTGCCAACATTGTTGGGTTCACTAAATGCCGTAAAGGTATATTTACTTATTGATACCTATTCCAGTTCTTTCTTTGGAGTGTTTGATACAT
Source organism: Pogostemon cablin (assembly GCA_023678885.1). Taxonomy (NCBI): domain Eukaryota; kingdom Viridiplantae; phylum Streptophyta; class Magnoliopsida; order Lamiales; family Lamiaceae; genus Pogostemon; species Pogostemon cablin. The sequence goes on from CM042962.1 coordinate 24,649,282, forward strand.
GGATATCTGCTTTAATCTTTGACTTTGATGGTGACGTGTTAACTGATTGGGGGAGCTGAAAAGTGAATCACATAGATTCAAGAACTGCTGTGTTTGAAGAAAAATTAAAAAAGTGAAAAAAAAATGTAACAAGAGCTTATTATGCCCCTGCAGAAGCATGATAAATTCCCTTCTGCTAGAATATGCTTCTGTCAGTGAAATGACTTTCATCATTTATGCTAAAAATAAAAGGAAAATAGAATAAGTATGGTAAGGAGTCTGTTAATTTTAGTTGTGTTCTTATAACATTAAAAATACTAAATTATACCGCACTCTTTTTTTTATATGGATACTCATTCTCTTTGTTCCGCAATAGGCGGGCCACATATAAAGGGTCACCACATCTATTGTATTTATTTACCATGGGCTGAGTATGAAAGGCATGTTACAGTTACTATTCTGCCCATGCCTTGATACATTCATTAGCGTATAAATCGCTACATTTGCTGATGCCATCATGTGTGTTTTAATATGCTACATTAGCTGATGCCATCATGTGTCTCTTAATTTCTATATCTCACTTCATCTAGCATGGCATGTCCAAATATTTAATCTTGGCATAACATTACTCATTAATTGGTAACTTACCTCTTTTTTCAGATGCTAAAAAGCAGCTCCAACAATTCGCAACCCAGACCATCGCTTCTCGTTTCTCATCTACCATTCAATCGGCATTTACTGTTGTTTGAGTACATATTCAATCAGATGCGTGGGTGAAAAAGTGGTTTTTCCATTTTTTTCTAGTGTACACGAGCATTTAAGCTGGTCATGTGAAGGAGTTGCTCGTGCATTCTTGCTGAAAATATTTTGAATCGTATAACATTGTCTGTAGCATATTGATGATATTCAAACTCCTGTGATACGAGAAATGCGACATCTTGTTTTTTAGGAATTGTATTGTTTGTTTATTTTATTGCTTTGACCACTTTTTGTATTGAAATTTCACGTAAAGAATATTGCAATTGGAAATATATACTTAAACATGCAAATGTAACTGGCCTTTCTTCTCTATCTATGCATATATTATAATGGATTGCCCAGAAAGTGAGTCCATAAGAAGTATTCTGTATTTACTCCTACATGAGTTTTCTTATCAACCTTTTGATTTAAGTGTTTTGTCTTTTAAGGTTTCAAACTGATTTTGAAAATCAAGTAAAATTTTAGTATACTATGAAAAGCTATTATGTGTTTATTTTGAAACCTATTTAGAGTTTTATGATTTAATTTATATAATTATGAATAGAATGGTATGGAAAAGAATACTATATAAGGGAGTGTTTAGATCACATTGTATTAATAATACTTTATGAGCTTTAAAAAATTATTAAAAATAAGGGAATTTATATATTAATTGCACTTAAAAGAGCTTAATTTCTTGGGTATTAAAAGGAACTGATGTTTAAAAGTGAAATGACGGATATTTATCTCCTCGTTAAGAAGTTTAGGGTTTATGATCTACTATAATGATAATTTTTAACCTCGCCTTCATAAAACAAAATTTACTGCTTTTCTCTACTCCAATCTATGCGGGTATATGAATATATTTTTATCGGAATTTTATCATAACACGATAGAGAGGTACATAAAATATATGTGGTGTTCAAAAATATTATTAATATAGTTTTTGTTCATCTTTTATGAATTAAATACTAATGCACTGAATATATATATATATATATATATATATATATATATATATATATATATTATAGTACAAAATATACACTAATATTACTATTAACTACCCCTTTATAAATATGTATTTGAATACAATTGTATTGAACACACTATTTTACTGAATATCAAATCATGGTTACATAATATATTAATTCTGAATACTTAGCATATGGATTCATACAAGTGAAATTAAATCATTAATTTTGAAATTACATATCCAAACTCATAAATTCTGAATACTTAACATTATAAAAGTGAAATTAAATCATTAATTTTGAAATCACATATCCAAATTCATGAATTCTAAATACTTAACATTTGAATATCAGTTAATTGAATATATCAAGTATACCAAATTACCAATGCACAAATCAAAGAGAAAAAAGAAAAATGAAATGCACAAATTTATTTCGCACGTTCGATTATCTCCTAATAAAATTCATGATTTGATTTCAAAATTAACTAAAATATAGATGGTTAGGAGAGTAACCTTTTTATTCATATATTCTCTAAAATTTTTTTAATTATTATTCTTTTTATGTATTTTAAAGAAATCTGAAATTCATAGTATATTATTTTTTTATCACGTACCTTTCAGATGGATTTCTAGGAGAAAAAAGTGGGAATGAAATCTATTTTTAATTTTAATATATTGTTGTACACAATGACATTAAGGATAAGAATGATATTTTATTCATTCAAAATGCATTAATTAGTAATATATTTAGCTTAATGTACCTATTGGTAATAATAATATATAAAATGTATCTCGTAGTAATGAACTCATTCAATAAAATGTTAAAATAAAAAAAAATTAATTGAGTTGTTCAATTATTTAAAGGTTAAAAATTAATTTTTTTTTTTTTTTGGGAAATGGACAATGATCTTTGTCTCTATAAATAAAATAGAAATGTCTTTAATAAAAAAAATATTTTTAATAAAAAGAATAACTATTTGAAGAAAACTAGAATGGTTTAATCATAAAACAAACTCATATAAGTATTTATCTTTAGTTTTTAATGACAAATAAAATTAATTAGAATTTTTTTTAAATAATTCATATTGCAAATTCTCTCGAGCATCCTGTACTCATATCCAAAATGTATACAGTAATGAATAAAAATATATATAATGATGAATAAAAACATATACACTTTGTTAATTAGTGTATTAATAAAAAGTTGAATATAAAAAAAATATACATTTATTAATAAACAAATACTCCCCCCGTCTAGTCCTAATAAATGTTTGCTTTTTGCACGGGGATTAAGAATATAATATTTTAATATGTATTGTGTTGAGAGATATACTATTTTATTATATAGTGAATGATTGTATTAGTGTTATAGGTAGGTCCCATGTAGATATTTTAATTGTTATGTGTGGATCTCATATACCAAAAAAGGAAATATAATCATTAAGAAAGAAAGCTTAAATCGGAAGTATGTAACCATTATGATGAGACGGAGGAAGTATACACTATTAAATAAAAATTAATATGCGTATAGATGCACATGATATCACCTCAATTTATATTCGTCCATAAATTTTTATTCGATTTGATTAAAAATTATTTAAAATATAAAAATAAATGGGAATTGGTATTCTGGATCTGTTTTTTTCATGGATTTTTCTTACGATATTAGATTGTACTCCCTCTGTCTCATACTTATGTTCATACTTTTCGCTTTCGTTTGTCCCACACTTATGTTCACCACTCAAAAAAGTAAACTTTACATTAATCAACAACCTCAAAAATTATCTTAATTTTAAATACAACTCACATCTAACGTATATAACATACTTTATAATTTATTTATTATATAAAAATACTACAATACCCCTAAAAAGTCAATAAAATTGGTCAAAAAATAACTTTTCTTAAACTTCGTATCTACTGTACCAGTAAATATAAGTACGGGACGAAGGAAGTAATATTTAGATGATGTTTTAATTTCTTTTCTGGTGAATTTTGACTTTGATATTTTTACAATGAGACAGTATTCAATGATGTTTTAATTTCTTACCTAGGGATTTCATGTTTTATTTTATAATAGTATACTTGGTATTTTTACAAAAAATGTGTGAAACTATCTCATAAATTTTATTTCTTGAGATGGAGCTTCATTGTTTTATCTAACCCGCGAAACTTAGTTTCTTATACACTTGAAGAGCACATCGGATCTTTTGTGCTATTTTCATGCAGCATCTTGTATGTCACATGTTAAGTGATTGACACATAATAGAGGGAAATAAATTCATCAATTGCCTCTAGGATTTAAGGTTTATGGTATAATTTATCTCTTATCGTCATCTAATGGTGTGTCGTCCATCTAATCGTACGGTCTCCTTCTATTTTTTTTTATTTTTAATTTACAATTGTATTTCTTTTAAAAGACACCGGAGTTAGATAATTTGATTTCCTTTTAATCTTTAATTTAAATTTATTTATTTATTAAATATTCTGATATAATTTTTTTCTTTCTTTCTCTTTATTTTAATTTAATTATTTTTTTCATTTTAATGAATAAGTAATCTAATACGATGAATATATTTAATTTATTTTAATTTTTTGCTTGTTAAGAAAAAGGCAAAGACTTGTGTGAAACCGTCTTACGTAAGGGCTTACGTGAGATGGGAGAAAAGTGATAACTTTCATAACGAAAAGTGATAATAAATTAATGAAAAGTGATAATGTTATTTCATGAACAAATTATAGTATAAATGAAAAGTGACAATATTTTTATAGCGAAAGTGATAAAATTTTATATCGAAGTGATAATTATTTTAAAAAGTGTAAAATGGTCTCATGTGAGACGGTCTCACACAAGACCTACCCTAAGAAAAATGAGTTCATAAGTGATAACATTTTTATTTAAAGGTAATACCTAGTCATAAAAAAGTGATATTCGTTAAATAAATTATCTCACAAATAATTTGTAGAACAAATAAAAAGTGTTAATATTTAATAAAAGATAATTCATGATCAATGAAAAGTGATAATTATTGATTAAAACTTATTTCATGCATGAATAAATTATAAGACGAATAAAAAAAATGTTGATCAAAATAGTACTAATTTAATTGGACAATGTCATGAACAATTCCTATAATAAATTAAAAGTGATCATATTTTTAATAACAAGTGATAATTGATAATAAAAAAGTGATAACTGTTAATTGAATTATTTCATGTATGAACAATTTGTAAGACATATAAATAATGATAACAATTTAAATGAAAAGCGTTCATAATCAAAAAAGAAAAAAATTATTACTATATTCCAATTAAATTATATTATAAATAATTCGTAAGATGAATTAAAAGTGATCATATGTTTAATATAAATGTGATACTTGGTCAAAGAAATGTGATATTGTTAATTGAACTATTTCATGAATAATTTGTCAGACATAAAAGGTGATAATATTTAAAATAGAAAATGATTCATGATTATGAAAAAGTGATAATCTACATTCGTAAGATCAATTAAAAGGATAATATTTTAAATGAAAAGTGATACTCCACTTGATAAATGAAAAGTGATAGTCGTCAATTGAACAATTTATAAGACAGATAAAAAGTGATAATATTTTTAATTAAAAATAATTAATGATCATGAGAAAGTGATAATTATCCTATTAAACTATTTTATAAACAATTGTAGGACTAATAGAAAATTATGATGTATAAATACGTATATACATTTTTAAGTATAAGTAGTCAAAAATTTTCTAATTAATAAAAAGTTTAGGCAAAGACTTGTACGAGACTGTTTCACGGATCTCATTTCGTGAGACGGATCTATCAAATTCATTAATCAATTACTTGAAAACACGCGCCACATGCGCGCTCATGGGAACGGTGGATGCGTGCCGCCAGCCTAACTATCAAATGCATGTTTAGTGTTTACTTACATTGCATTTAATTAAATTTCTTTCTTAAAAACTGAAAATAATAATAATAATAGTAACTTTCTTTGAATTTTTTTTTAGTAATTCTCCTTTTCATTTTATTTATTAATATATACACATAGATTCTATGATTAAAAAAATATATATTTAAGATTATTAATTTTATAATTTTAAATGTCATTAAATTATTTAGTTTTAATTAATAATTTTATAAATTAGTAATAATAATAATATTTTAAATAAAAGGTGATACTTATCATGAAAAAATAATTCTGTCTAATTGAATCATTCTCAAAATAGAAAAAGTAATCATTTTAATAAAAAGTAATATCCGATAAAAAGAAAAGTGATATACATTTAATTGAACTATTTCATTAACCATATGTAGAATATATTGAAAGTGATAATATTTTAATAAAGAGTGATATCAGAAAAAGAAAAAGTGATTATTGTTGAATAGAATTATTCCATAAACAATTTGTTGAGTAGAAACTTTGATAACATATTTAATAAAAATGTGATACTTGATGAAAGTAAAGTGATATACATTCAATTGAACTATTTCATGAACAATATTCTATATCGTATACAGAAAGTGAAAACATTTTTAATAAAAAGTGACACCAGATAAAGGAAAAGTGATTATCATTGAATTGAATTATTTCATGAAGAAAACGTAGAATATAAAAAGTGATAACATGTTTAATAAAAAATGATAACATTTTTAATAAAAAGTGAATGAAAGAAAAGTGGTATACATTCAATAGAATTATTTCATGAACAATATTCTATAGAGTATATTGAAAGTGAAAACATTTTTAATAAAAAGTGATATCAGATAAAGGAAAAATGATTATCATTGAATTGAATTATTTCAAGAAGAATTCGTAGAATATAAAAAGTGATAACATTTTTAATAAAAAATGATATTTGATGAAAGAAAAGTGGTATACATTCAATTGAATTATTTCATGAACAATCTGTTAGTATATAAAAAGTGATAATTTTTTTATTAAAAAGTGACACCTAATAAAGAAAAGGGTAAATATCAAAATTGGTCCTGTAAGTATGACATTTTCCAACTTTAGTCTTTTTTCTTTTGCAATTCTCAATTTTGGTCTTTTTTTGTCCACTTTTAATCATTTTAGTCCAAATTTAGTCATTTTTGTCCAAATTTAGTCCTTTATGTTAAAAAAGTTCAAAAATAGTCTGAAAGTGTATACATAAAGGACTAAAAGTGGATTAAAAAATGACTAAAACTGGATCAAAAGGACTAAAAGTGGACAAAAAATGATCAAAATTGAGAATTGCAAAAGAAAAAGGACTAAAGTTGGAAAACGTCATACTTACAGGACGAATTTTTATATTTACCCTAAAGAAAAAGTGGTTAACGTTGAATTGAACTATTTTATGAACAACTCGTATGACAGATAAAAATTGATAACATTTTAGTAAATAGTGATATTTGATTAAGACAAAGTAATAGTGAACAATTAAACTATTTTGTGAATAATTAATAGAATAAATAAAAAGTTATAATATTTTTAATAAAAAAATAATACTAATAAATGAAAATATATAATTGTCCAATTGAAACATTTAATTAATAATAAAAGGATTAAAAATAATAAATAAATATGACAATATTATGTGAAATTATTTTACGAATCTCTAATAGACCGTAACACTTTATAATTAAAAGTGATAATACTAATAAATAAAATAAAAATTGTTCTATTATTTTGATAAAAAATTAATATAATAAATATTTTAAAATCGAATTGAAAAATAAAAATTAAAGGAACATGCAAGTAATTTGAAGATTAACTCATTTAAACGCGGCAGGCATGTCACGCGCCTTAGGAAGGATTAATGAAGCAAGGAAGTCACGCCACCTATTGAGTGGATTAACTCATTTAAATGGGTAATTGGGACCGTGATTGGGTACTTAGTCTCACACAAGGGGATTCGTGAGACGCCCTCACTCAATATCTACCCAAAAGTTTAAGGGCAATTATATAGTTCAGTAATAAATAAATTATTTTAATGTATAAAATATAAATACATATATACATCTTCAAGTATAAGTAGTCAAAAATTTTCTAATTAATAAAAGTGCAAGGACGAAACAAGAATGATAGACGAAATTAACTACCAGCGCCAACTCCTTTTAATTTTTAATTATTGCGCCAACCCTTTTAATTTTTAATTATTTTTAATAACGTTAATGTTAATGGATTAGATAGGTTGAGAATCCAATCTCACCAAAAAGGTTTTACTGGATGGTCTCGTGCAAAACTTTCCTTTTTATAATGATATTTTTTGAATTAATATAAGTATGAAATATTTATTATAATAATAGAAAATATAAGAGTGTATATTGGGTGCATTCGGGTGTAAGGGTACATCCATATGTGTATGACTTTTTATTCTATTTTGTATATACATATTATTCTATTTTATATACGTGTTTGTAATAATTGTATATTTTTTTCACACTAAGTTTTTCATTAAAAAAACTAACATTCATATGTATATAACTTTTTATTTAATAGTGTACACATGCTTTTTTAGTAATTGTATATTTTTTGCACTCAATTTTTCATTAAAAAAACTAAGTGTTGATTTTGTTGTACTATGTGATACTTACTTTTTCAATGATATTTTTAAAATTGATGTAAGAGTGAAATATTTTTACAGTGATTTTTTTTTGTTATAGTATATTTTTACAATGATATTTTTAAAATTGATATAAGTATAAGATATTTATTACAAAAATATCAAAATATAAATATAAAAGAATATTAACAAAATATATATACTCTTCGTGATTATGAAGGTGGACTTTAATTTTCAAAATCAATTAAGAACCCCTATTGCCTTATCTTTTGTTGTTGAATTTATGTTTGTATCGCAAAAGCTGAACAAAAATATGAGGACGCGTGCTCGTCAGAACTTATATGAAGTGTTCGACTATTTTATGACTTTTGAACTGGTGAAAGAAGACAATTATCACTAGAGCAATATACCGTCATTTGTTAAGAAGGAGGAGCCACATAGATTTTCACGAGGAGCTTTTCTGCAATAAAGTTCCACAGAGATTTTAAGTGTTAATGAAGTGTGAGGTTAAAGAGGTATTTATATGGGGTAAACAAAATTATGGAATTAAATTGAAATTTTTGTATAAAAATCAGAAAGTTTTTTTATCCAGGAGTGTAAATGTAATTTACAACTTCCCAATTTTCCTTGGATGATTCACCATCTTCCAATTTTTTACATCGGCATCTGCACGATCTGATCTGCATAAGAAAAAAAAATACATTAGCAAATAAATCTTATTAGAAAAAAATTATGATAATCCTATTAAAAATAAAATTTATGAATTTTAATATTATATTAACTTTAAATAGCTTATATAATGATGATAAATTTATTAAACTAAATAAATATTCATTATATAAAATAATATATGAAAACAGTTTAAATTAATATCATGTTTTCAATATGACAAAATTCATATGTTTTCTTTATATATTTCCTCACCCAATGCATTAGTTAATTCACTCACAATTATTTTATTTATTGGAAAAATATTGATAGATTTTGTATAAATTTTGTTTTTTATATATGAGGAATATTGATACATTTTGTATGTATTTTTTGAAATTCATTTCCATAATACAATATATAAATTCTTAATTATATCTCTAAATGCATAAAAATAATAAAAAATAAATAGAAGACTATTTCCCCACCAATTGAATGAATATGCAATACACAATCTAAAATAATATTATATTTAGTGTTTTTTTAAAACTCTTTTTCAATATAATTTTAATTTTTTTTCTTTAATTCTTTTTCGCGGCACCCGAGCCTAAGGTGCATCCATTTTAAAAACGTATACAAATATGAGCAAAAACATATACAATTATGAACAAAAATATATACAATTTAGTTAGTTTTTTTTAATGAAAATTTGAATTTAAAAATATATAATTATTAAAAGACATATATACACTATTGAATAAAAAGTTATACACATATGGATACTAATTTTTTTAATGAAAAACTTAGTGTGAAAAAAGTATACAATTATTAAGAAACACATATACAAAATAGAATAAAAATATATACAAAATAAAAAAAAATTATACACATGGGTGTACCATTACACCCGGGTACACCTAATATCAATACTTCTACAATTTATGTTTATATAGTTTAAAAGATTTATTAATTTAATTTTAAGGATATAATAATTGTCTTTTTGATACATAATTAAAATAAATAAATAAATAAAATTAACTGAAACAGTTCCCTTTCCCTTATCATTTTGATTCCCAAAATTGAACAATCACGTCTTAAATCTTAAACCACTAATTGCAACATATAGTCTCAACTAGAATTTAAAAATACAGTCAAGAGTTTACAAAAAGAAATGCAAATACAATTACAAGATTTCATTACATGAAATGGTCTTTAGAAGAAAGCATAACCTCGAAGCACCACCATCACACCCTAACTTCTACGCCTTCCTTCAATAGGTGTTCTTTAACAGACTGAATAGGCACCTGCAACACATTATATGATCATAAAAGAGGCCAAAAACAATAGATCCATTTGGTTTTTTTCTAATGCATAAATGATTTTATTGTTGCTGCATAAGATTTCATGCACTTATTTAATAGCACAGCATTGCCGGAGCATATGTAATTTTTTAAATACGACTTTCTTTCTCAATCTCACCTCCTTCCTATGGAAAATACCAGCAGCAAGGGCAGCAGACGCGTTTGTTTCGGAGAAAACTTCTGAAAAATGTTGTACAGCCCCAGCACCACTACTTGCTATGACGGGAATGCTCACAGCATCTGAGATCTGTTTAATTAGATCTATATCAAATCCTTTCCCTTGACCTGGTAAGAAACCATTGCAACAATCACATGTTCAGTAAGATGATATCTCATTCGCGTATTTATATATGAAACTAGTACAAGAAATGAAGAGCTGGTCAGCGTGCTTATCAAAACAAGAGCTGGTCAATGTGCTTATCAAAACAAGATTGTCACAAAAAAAGTTTGTTCTTGTTGGTGGATAAACCATTTAAGAGAACATAGAGATAGATATATTCATGTTCAGACTCTTCTGATCAACATTGATTCCCCATTGTTGCAGATATAGCGGAAAGAAATGGTAAAATAGAAAATTAAATCTGGGTATCAAATAACAAAATGGATCAACAATGAATACTATGCAATAGTACTGCAAGACATCGCACAAGAACCAAGCATACCATCACAGTCAATGCAGTTTAAGAGAATTTCTCCAGCCCCTAGTTCTTCCACAGCTTTAGCAAGCTCGTATGCTCCAATTGGGCGACCTTCTCGCCCTCCATTCACCTACAGAACGATAAGTAAAACAACTTCATGCAAACATAGAGACAACTACATAGTTTGTTGAATAAAAGATTTCAAAAGCTAAAAATAGAAATCCACAAGGCAGAGGCTCCACTCTCCGTGCGTTGAGGTTTAAAACTGGGAGAAAAGGAAATTCCTAAACTAGGTACACAAAAATTCCCCACCCCCCGCCTAAATACATTTGTCGCATATTTAAGTGAGGAACCTGCACTGCAAGCATAGTTACACTGATCATCCGACCAAATTTCATCAAACAGAACAAGAAACATTTGCTCAAATAAAAACCTTCCAATCAACTCAGATAAAGAAACCACAGAGGAAATGAGGAAAGTATGATCCAAGAAATAACAAGGTGAAACGTACTGTGCATTGATACCATGCAAATTCCTCGCCATTAGGACCTGAAATAAAGATAAAAAAAGCCTATTATGAACATCTTATACGTTCATCTTTTTTAATTCCTAATCAATAAGATGAATGGATTCTGTCTTCTTTATCAAATTACCCAATAAAGAATGAATATACAGAATTTCTGGCACAGGCAAAGTAAATAAAATTATGACATATAAAATAGAAAACCAAAATGGAAGCTGGGGAGGTAACACACAACTAAATAATGCGACTAGCCATATACCTGGTTTTGAAACTCTTACTGACTCGAACTCAACATCATTAGGATCCTTCAAGTACACCCTACGAGGATCGATGCTAACAACCACAGCCTATTTTATGAAAATGAATGGTAAAATTCGCGTAGTACATAAGAAAAGTTATATAGAAAAAAACTATATGCTTGATAGTTGTCACTTTACTTGATATACCATGAATACAAAAAGAATAAAGATTGGGCTCATAATAAACCACACCTGATTTCCATAAACTCTAGAGATCTGCTCTATGCTGCTCTTTCCAGTTTTTACCTACATTAAAAAAAATTATAATAATAAAGAAAAAAGACCCACAACAGTCAACAGCAACAATATTTTCAGAGAACTAAAAATAAAATCAGAGGATAACGGTGAGTACTTTGGTTTTAAGGTATTCCTCTGCAGCATAAACTGCATCACTTCCAATGGAAACCTTGTCTGCACCAGATCGAAAATATTCTGAAGCCACTTCCAAGCTTGAGTAATATCTGTCAAACATTTCGTTAGTAAATCATGGAAACCATAAGAATAAATCTATAATGATTAACAACCAAAATACAGTTGGGAAATTATTACTCTCAAGTCTCAAACACCCATTCCAATACAAAAGGTTTTAGAGATGACAAAACATATAGTAATACCTGCCATTTCCATCAGTAAAATCTCGAATACCACCACCAACTGTCAATGGTACAAAAATATTCTCTGATGCAAATCTCAGAACCTATAAACAGATAGTGGCAACCGTTATTTTGCTATTTTCAGGCTAAGTGGCGAATAGACAAATAGGACAGAGTTGGTCTAGAAAGTAGAAATGCATCAAAACACATTTTCATGGTCTTATGATACTTATTTTACGATCCAATGACACTAGCTAGGAGGCAATATATTGAACCAACAAAAATATAATACCATTATTGATACAACAAACCTGAAGCATTGGTAAATCACCTAGAGGAAAGTCACGGAAGCCGGTAATATTCAAGAAGCTGACCTAAAAATCCCAAAATAAAATCTTTAGACTCCTGATTGCAGATACAAATTTGCTATTTATATCGGTTCATCTTTATATATTCCATTCTAATCTCATCTTCATTAAGTGTTAATCGATAAATAGCATTAGCAAACTTCAATTAGATATCCAACAGAAATATACCTCATCAGCCCCATCCTTGTAGTAATGTCCAGCAAGATCCACTGGCTTGCCGAGGTTTCTCACCTTCAAGAAATATAAAATATAATAATACGTAATGAAGATACAGATCATGCAATCTGATCATGTTTTATCAAGAAGAAGGCATAACATTCCAGTTACCAACAAATGATTGCTAAAATATCTATCAACTCTTGTTAAGCTTAAATTCTTACTCAGACAAACAGTATGAATAACCATGTTTCAAAACAGAACTATGTTGCAAAGACTAATCTAGAGTTAACAATGCTGGCAGGATAGAATACAATCAAAGTATAAGAAGCCAAAGTGAATACTCGCTTGATGGAGGTTTATCCAGAGGTGGCTCATATGATCATATTCTATACTAAATAACGTCAGTACCAACATTCAAAAGAAATTTGCTCAGGAATTGTTTACAGTGGACAGGAGAGAGAAAGCTCAAAAAGATTATTGTGTTGCTTAATCAATAAACCATTCATTTACCACTCAACACACTTGGATATGAATAAAAGATAGACCTGAATGACAGAACAGTATTGCAAGGATTCATACATCAAGTTGTAATAGAACAAGCAGTACCTCATTTTCATTTGTTTGTTCCCTTACATCATACTGGTCTCCCTTTGTTACTACAAGATCCCCTTTGTCATTTGCCCTAACATCAAGACAAGCTATGACCTGATCAATAGGAAAAAAGAAATATATTATATTCACCCATAGTAACTAAATTATATAGTCAATCACACAACCAATTGCCTTCATATTTCACATATGGTTTGGAAATCATCTTTCATGGATTAAGTTCGCGAGAATAATTACATTCTTGAAAATTAAAGTCAGGGCAAAGGTTATCATTGTTCATGGCTGGACAAGGCTTAAATGATTATCAGAAATTTTCTTTGGTTGCTATCATATCAACTAGAACTAAAATAAGGTTTCAAGATGCCGTTGATGATTATCAAACTAAATCTGTCAGAACATCAAACAAAAGAATTGTTTCTTTAGTCCTAGTTCAATTTGAAAGTTGCATTTCTAATTAGTTCTTGAATATAATTATACAGAAACTTTGAACTTATAACATTACCCTAGGAAGATAAGAACTAATAACTGAAAAGTTTGTTCTCACGCATGTTATGTTTGAAGTTTTTCTTGTCAACAAACAAATCCAACTAGCAAATTCAATTCATTGCACCACAGACAACAGAACTTACCCTCTTTGCAAGTCTAGACGCTTTCCCACGAACTTGAATCTGTCTTTACATGAAGATTCAATACATTAGTTGGTTTTGAATACTCAAAATGTAGTTTGATATTCTGGTCAATGTATACCTTTGAAATTTCAGTATTGGAATACAAAAACCTCCTTAGGACAGAAAGACCAACCTCTGCAAAGCTAACCAAAAGAATGTAAGCTACAACTAATTCCACAACTGAATCAATAAAATTTAATTCCAGTGTTACATGAAAAGCTTGGCACCTCCCTCTTAACTTATATTTTTGAGTTTGTAAGTTGAAACAAGTGTAAAGGTCTTACCACCACTCTTTTCAGGATGAAACTGAACTGCATGGACATTACCCCGTCTTATAGATGCTATAAAATCACCCCCATAATCACATGATGAAGATATCCAGTCTTTGTTATCATCTGACTAAATAGGATAGGAAAGCAATATCCATGAAATGTAAGATACAAAAATATACGTAATTAAGTTAAATTATAGTAAGCAAGATCAGGGAAAGATATAATTACTGGGGTTGCACGATAAGAATGAACAAAATAGACATGGCGGTTTCCAACATCATCCAGAATCTGAGAGTCTTTTGCAAGTTTAATAGCATTCCATCCAATATGGGGTACTCTGCAACCATTTGATGAGTCAAAACGTCCAACTACTCCAGGAATCAAACCAAGGCCTTTCACTGTGAATAATGCCACTCACATTAGCATAGTTAAGAGAAAGCAGATTTAATAGACTGCACAAAAATTGGGCAGATGACGTTACCTATAAGTCTATTATGTTATTTAGTTTTACAAAATATAATTCTGGTTTTATTTCGAGATCCACCAAGACAAATGCAAGTATGCAACTGGATCTCCGCACTTGTCAAAGAGATCTATTCTTGGCAATCACATCTATACCATAATTTCGTTACTTTCGTAGTTACTTTGTATTAGTTACTTTCAGTAGAAGGCATCAATAAGAAAAAGAAAAATAAATTGGAAACCTGAAGTATGATATATTTCGTCCAATTACTATGTAATCATAAATGAGAAATGAAATCACACTAAATGTAACTTCAAATTTGAATCATCGGCGCACAAATGAACTCAAGAGAGTTGACCAGAGAGATTGCAGAAGAGAAACCATATGATGCATTAAGCATTATGTAAAAAGCTGAAATAGCATTTATTACCTGGACCATTTTCCTCACTTGACTCAAAAAGTAGCTGTAATCCAAGACAAATTCCTAGAAAAGGGCGATCTTTCTCAATGTAAGTACAGAGAGCATCAGCAAGCCTACAAATAGTTGGAGAATCTTTTATTAATTAGTTGGTTAATTTTTCCACCTAAACCAAAAATCCGGGTGAGGAAAAATAATAATAAGCTTGTTAATGATATAACCATTTACATGCACAGGCAATCCACTGAACATGAAAATATAGCACACCAGTTTCATAGTAGTAAAAGTATAACAATAACAACAAATTTCCAAACAGGCAATCCACTGAACATGAAAATATAGCACACCAGTTTCATAGTAAAAGTATAACAATAACAACAAATTTCCAAACAAAATAGGCTAGCTTACATACTGATCTGCAACTAGAAACACAAACAAAATCACAAATTGGATATAAAAGCTGAAGAAATATCATCAAGCAAAAAACTAGATCATACTATCGGAAATGCAGCACCGAAAAATAGACTGCAGTTTAAATAACATTACCCCTTCTTGTTCAACACATCCATGGCAGGAGCAAATGCACCTACACCAGGAAAAATAAGTCGTTTGGCGTTCAGAATATCCTCTGGTGATTGTACCTATAAGCAAACAACTTATAAGAAAGCAGTAAAACAATGGCCATCACGCAGCATACTTCTTCAGTTATAAATTATAATCATTCTCCAAAAAATTAACAAATTAAAAGTGTATACGTATCCTTCACTTGTATTGATGTCTTCACCTGATGTGTGTATCAATTTAGACAAAAATGGATAATATCAAAAGAGAAAACTTACGTCTTTGATGTCAAAGCCAAGAAAGCGAATTGCATTTCTGACACTTCGCACATTTCCCGCTCCGTAGTCAAGCAACGTCACCACTGTTAGGAATTAAAGAGAAGGAAAAAATTCAATAAAAACAGAAAATGGGGAAATGTAGTTAACAATTAATTAATAAAATAAAATATAGCTTCTGAGGTTTATTCATCAGTAAATGCCTCTTCAGTGTCCCCTACACTCACTCCATTGGACAATAGATTCACACACCTACATACACAGATGCATAACATAGAAACAGGAAGGTACCAGAGTCGTCTACTGCAGAAGCAGAGGCACGAACAGAGAATGTTCTGGATGGTTTGAAGTTGGGAGGGTTGAATTGCAGAGAACGACCGGCGGAAGCGGATGACGGAAAAGAGGATTCGAAGTGCGGAGTTGAAGCGAATGGTGCCGGTGCCGCCGCCGCCATTTGATTTGCCGTATTCTTCGCCACCCTCCTCTCAATTTTGGTCGTTATACAACATGAATTATGGGCCTTAAATTGGGATCATTGGGCCTATTCTTTTATTGGGCGTGAAATAAGAGTCCATAGTAACTACAATCTCCCCTCGCCTTAGTAGAGAAAGACGTGAGCAATGTCGTTTTGAAAAATTGACATACTCCTCTTTGGTGGTTGACTAGTAATGGAAGCTTATGGATTCGAGGGAAAATTAAATTAAATCATACTTCAACCTTAGAATTGGTCCATT
The DNA here is from genome assembly GCA_023678885.1 of Pogostemon cablin. Taxonomy (NCBI): domain Eukaryota; kingdom Viridiplantae; phylum Streptophyta; class Magnoliopsida; order Lamiales; family Lamiaceae; genus Pogostemon; species Pogostemon cablin. The sequence goes on from CM042962.1 coordinate 24,666,121, forward strand.
GGGTGTTTGGACAAACAATATATAACATTTTATATTTTAAAAAATATACACTTTAATTCATAAAGGTATTATTTGATCAATAAAAGATTCGGCAAAAATATAAATGATATTATTGTTTGAGTAAAATAAATTATTTTCTTTTTTGGAAAATGAAGGAAACAAGTTCTCATATTAAAGATACGATATTTACTATTAAAGAGTTCAACTTTTTGAAGTCGTGGTACGGTGCGTCCGTGGATATTCAACTTACATAGGAGAGAATGAGCACTAACTAAAAGAGAAAAAAAAAAGTTCAAATCTACAGTCCAAATTCATTAAAAAAAATAATTCATCTTCAAGTAAAATGATGAGAAAAGAAGCACCGACAAGCAGCAAAAAGTTACACACTTTTAAGACTTTTTTTTATTTAAAAGTTGTTTTCTTTTTTGAATTTAGAATGTGTCACACCAGAGCCAAAAAAGTCATTCTATTCGAAGAGTACTATCGATGCCCATGCAAAGCATTTATCTATTAGCAACGACAGCATAAAACGAATATTTCATAACATTAATTACCACCCAACTTCGATTCTCTATTTTTTTTCTTTCGAACATTCAACATTTACAATGGTCAAATTATATTTAAGCAAGCACAAATATACTATCAAAACATGACAATTCTAACTAGGTGAATTATCTGACTAATAACCTTGATATAGATGGTCCTTTATTAAGGGAGAAGTATGAGAAAGGGTTTGTTAATCTTTTGAATGAAAACTACTTCTCAAATTTTTACACTCATTTATGGATTATATACTCCACTTTTTAAAGTGATGAATTATTATATTTCTAAATGAAAAATATTACTATTCAAATTTTAATACATTGTGATTTTTTATATTCTTGTAAAATAAATACTCCCTCCGTCCACCAATACAAATAAAATATGGGACTCAGACCCTCCACTAATACAACTACCTACTACACATAAAATAATAATATTCTTTAATCTACATGCAAAAAGCAAATTGATACATTGAGAATGAACGGAGGGAGTAATATTTTTAATGTAGAAGAGTAATAGTTTCTCTTTTTAAAGGATAATTTTTATGTGCTAAAAAAATCATTTAAAAAATAGGGTGCACGTATGAATGGGATTCACTGAAAATTCACTTTTTTTTATTAATAAGCGCACCATCTCTGTTCCGCATTAACATTTACGTTTTCTATTTTGGTTTGTCCTAAATTAAGAGTTTATATTTTATTTTTTATCAAGTGGATCCACACAAAACAATTAATTATTCCACGTAGGACCACAACACAACCCTAATACAATTAATAACTGCACATTAGTACTCCCTTCATCCCACAAAACCCTTCACATTTTCTTCATTTGTTTGTCCCACAATACTCTTCACACCTCAACAAATGAAAAATTAATTTATTCAATAATCTTAAAAATTACTTTAATTTTAAATTTGTCACTCATTTTTCATACGCATACCATTACTTTATACTTTTTTATTATCTAAAACTATTACAATACCCTCTAAAATTAATAAAATTGATAAAAAAGAACAACTTTATTTAAAAACGGTGGAACTTTACGTGAAGCGTATTGTGTGTACTTCTTAATATCTACTACTATGCTTGAATAAATTATTTGACCTTTCTAAAATAAGAACTTAACTTTATTCTGGAAGGGCCACGCGTCACAGGACAAATACTTTTCTTCCTCCAGTTAATTTCCCATTCGCTACCCCTGAGTTTCACACACATTTTCTCATCATCATTTCTTAAATTTCCATCCGAATCTCAGAAAACCAGTAAAATTGATTGTTGCAAAATATGATTCAGCCTCTGTATGTTCTGGTGTTCGCAGAAGTGGCGGCGATTCTTGTTCTTCTCTTCCGAACGCCGTTGAGAAAGCCGCTTCTGATTTTACTCGACAAATTGAAGCAGGGTAAGGGCCCCGTGGTGGCGTCCACCGCCGGCGGCACTCTGTTCGTGATTATGGTCTCTCTATTGTATAACATTACCACGATTCAGAACCGATCTCTCGAAGCAGGCAATGTTAATCCCACCGACCAGGTTCTCTTGGCCAATCAACTCCTCGAAGCATCACTCCTCGGTAGTTTCCTTCTCTCTTCCCCTAATGCTAAACCTAAATTTTCATCTTTTTTATGGTATTATGATTGATCGACCGAGCCTACGGTATTTATTTGATTACTGTTATAATTGTAATTAAGAAAAGTTTTTTGTTGTTGGATGTTGTTTTACTGAAGTTCATCTTGTTGTTGCCTATTTATTAGAGGTAAGTGGAAACTTTTATCGGGTGGAAGTATGTAGAATGTATTGGTACTGATGTTTTGCATTAGGGTTCACTTGATTAATGGAATATCTTGTTTTCTTACACATAGAAGGTTTTATGGTACTCGTGAACATTTCCTCTGGCATAATTATTGCTCGGAGAAGTGTTCGATTGGGTTTAGCGATCATTTTGTTTGCGGAAAGGATCCAATCCATAAACATGGAAACAGAATAGAACAGTCACAGAAAAAAGACGTTGGATGCATGCATTGATTTCTTATTTTTGCTTAGTATCATTTGGTAGTGTCTGGACACTGAAATTTGTGATTTAGAAGTTAAGAGTGAAATGGAAGAAATTTTTTGCGATGATGAGTGCAGGTTTTGCTTTATTCCTGGCGCTGATGATTGACAGAGTGCATTATTACATTAAAGAGGTTCGCCTGCTGAGAAAGCATTTGGAAGCTGTAAAGAGTTCTGATTCTAAGTCAGAGGATGTGAAGAGCCTGGAACCCTTGCCTGATGATTCAGACTAATTGAAACATGAAGCTACTAACACTAAGCTTGTGTAAGCACGGGTATGGTGGAGGTTAATAAACCTGCATTTGTCTCAAGGATTAGCAGTATTAGTAGTTTGACAAGTTATGCATGGGAATTGATTAATACTTTGTTTTTCTTTTTTAATTTAATATCAATGAAGATTTGCTGCTATTCATGTGAATGCATAAACACTTTTTGTTTCTTATAGTCCAAAAATGGTGTTATGTCGCAGAATCAAATGATGGGATTTCTTGAGTAATGAGATGCATTAATTAATTTTACTATGTTGGATTGAATATGAAGCTTTGTGTTGAGGATTACTAGCAAACTTAAAAGTTTATTTGAATTCTATGATAAACTTACCTATGGTGTTATATAGATATGAGTAGTGCTTGAAAATAACAACTGTATTATCTGTATTGGTTACTGACGAGGGTGACGCTGAATGAATGGGTTGATAAGTGATGAGAAACTATGGATCTAAGCCATTTGATATTCTGATCAATGTTAGGATGAAAAAGCGGTCTCCTGCACCCTGTAAGGATTGCAGATAGATATAGTAGATTAACTTCAGATAAATTTTTCTTTCAGAAAAGATACTCGTGAATATGTTCGTTCTGTAGTAGGTGTTAAGTACCAATGTACTATAGCTATAATTTTCCTGGATCTAGCATTGTCCCAATTTCTGTTTCTCGTCTCATACTTTCTTCATTTGGTATGCTTGCCAGGTATTTTTCCCATCACTTATGGCTCCTTTGCACTTGATAAGATATAACAAAATTAGTTATTTGGAGATGATGGTTTATTTCAATTATAATAGACATGGATTGTATGTGTGCTTAACTGGATTAGATAGAAATGTTCGTGGGGTTGATGATTTGTTATGCAACTTACTGCAGAAGCTGGACATGCTTATGAATATGGTGTAACATCATCATTTCTTCTTAAAATTTTTAGTTCGGGTTTGACTTTAGTATTAAATAGACAAAAATCTCTTGCAAAATAGTTCAGAATTGGAGTCATGATGCTACACTATATGCATGTCAAAACCAACTAAAAGTCCCAGAAAAACAAATGAATACGATGCACCATATTCATGTCCAGTGTCTGCAGCAAATTAAGCAAAAAGTTCCTGGATGAAGCCTAATATCATACTATTCCACCCTCTTCAATGGGTTTATTGCCTTAATAATCACGAGGCTACATTTTTTTGTTTGCCATGATACTTCTTCAGCTATATTTTCTAACTGAGTTTTCAAATAGAACATAGATTGTGGAGTATTTGTGTTATGGGATTAAGGTGGACTAGGAAATTTCCAGACTCTTAATTTTTTTTTTCAAAAGTTTTGATGAATGTTTTAAGGGAGTATATTTGTTATCAGTCTTTATACAGCATGGTTGAAAAACGTTGATGATATTAAGCTATTGCATTGCTGTTACTTGTGTTGAAATATGTGCTGTGTTAGGATATACTATTGGGGATAGCATTTAGAATTGGATTTAACATTGAATCCTTATTCGAGTCCCTATAACAAATGGGGGTTTGGACAGTGAAAAGTCCCCTTGGGCTAATCGGGATGAAGCATACCCCTTATGGATTCGATAAAGCATGCCACAAAACCTCCATCCACTTGCCCTGTGTCTATACCTAAGGGTATGTATTTTTGTGCGACATGCATTGGTAAACATATCATGAGAGTAGAATGCTTGCATGAATGAAGATAGGGATATTTGGACTGGTAGTATCTTTAAAGACCATTTGAAACGTATATTTTATAGAGGTTTGCAAATTTGCATCACTATGAAGTTTTGCTTCTGAGGGTTCATTCTCATATTGCCATCTTGTTCTCATGTTTTCGCCTTTTTCTTGGATTACCAAAGGTAGAAGGCTCCTGTTCCATTTGCTAAGGTTTTTTAGGCGTCGGCTATTAACATTACTGTAACAGTCCAATTTCTTTTTACTAAGTTGTTGTTCAAGGAAAATAACAATTTGCCTTGTATAAATTCAAAAATTAACTTTCATATAAACTATTATCGATTTTATCGCACACCGGATCTTTTGCGCCATTTTCGTACATCATCATCTGTGTCACATGTTATATGATTGACACGTAAGAGGGGAAAGAAATTCAACAATTGCCTCTAGGGTTTGTACTTTCTTTTCCAGGGTATAGTTTTATCTCTCTGCTATGTGTCATTCATTCAATGATGTGGTACAAGAGATGATGTAACAAAATGACACAGAGAATCCGAACCTGTTTTATCGAATGCAGCATTCTTGGTTAGCTTCAAGCTAGAAGCAAAGGAGGTAGCCACACCAACAAAGAATGATTGTTGGTTAATTATCCTATATATTTTTGATATGATTCTACTCTAGATTACCAAATCATAATGTTATTTGGCATATGTAAAGCTGCCAGGAAGATGCAGTAAGAAGTAGGGAAGATACATTTTGGAATGTTTTCTAAGGGTGGAGGAATTCATTCAACTCCTCTTTCTCATCCCAAGATTATTAGAGGAAGATGGTTGGAGATATTCTACTCTTTCTCATTCTAAGATTATTCAGGAAAATTAAGCTCCTATGTCATGGATGCATTCTTCTTGTCGAAATTTGGTGCACCTGCGTACACTTGTTGCTAATATTCAAACTGTTGCTACCACTTTTCTATTCTGCAGTAGTTTTGCCGGAATCTGAACTGGATAGAATTATGTTCCTTCATCAATTAGGTAGGTATAGATTAAAAAAAAAAAAAGAAAAAAAAAAGCAGTTTAATGCATTTGATGAAGGGGATTATTACTAAAATTCAAGCTATCCCCTCATGTAAGAGTAAAGCTATTATTCAATCTAAGTGACACTACTAGAGATCGGCTACAGTGGTTAACAAGTCGAGCTCCACTTGAATACTAATAAATGTGATTTGAAAATCTTTCGTTCAAACTCAAATAAAGTTTGTATAGCAAAACGAGCAGAACTCGAGAAACTCAAAATGAAACCTTGAGCTAAAAAAATAAAATAAAATAATTTTCTACTTACTGAAGAAAATTTTCATATACTTTATTTATTTATTTGACCTATAAAAATGTTCACACGAAACAAAAAAGAAAAAGAAAAAAGCACTAGAACAAATCATCTATTAATAAATTCATGATTTTGTATTATTTTGATGTATCATATTCTGTATTACTTGTTGGGTGGGTCTTGCGTGAGAGCGGTGAGACCGTCTCATGTGAGATCATTTTATACCTTTTGAAATAGTTATTATTTTCGCTATAAAATGCTATCACTTTTCATTTATTAAGTATTACTTTTTGCTATCACTTTTTATCCGTAACCCTTACGTGAGACGATCTCACACAAGTCTTTGTGTCACTTGTTTTATGATTGATACATAAGAAATATGAAAATTTGATCATCGCCCATAGGTTCTACTCCCTTTGTCCCACACCCCCTTCACACTTTACTTATTCATCCGCCCACACCACTCTTCACAACCTAAAAAATGAAACTTTACTTTATCCAACAATCTCAAAAATACTTTATTTTCAAAATTGCCACTACTTTTTTACACACATACCATTACTTTATATTTTTTTATAATATAAAAATATTAAAATATCCCCTAAAATCAATATATTTGATCATAAAGTGCAACTTTTCTTAAACAACATGGTACAGTAAATAGAAAGTATGGTGTGGGACGAAGGAAATATATTTTTTCATTAGAGTATAAAATTTTCCTCTCTCCTAAATATCACTCACTCACCAGCGTAGCATGGAAAATGTTACATAAAAATATTATTATCCTCCCATAGTATAAAAGGTAAGCCAATAAAATTATATTTTTAAACAAATGAAACAATTTTCATGAATATTCTCTAAGGACAAAGTGATTTATTTTTTTATTTGTATAATATTTATTATTTATAATAATTAGGAGTTATTATTTTTTTCATCATCATTGAGCTTCATCAAGGTGCGTCGTGAGCTTTTTAAGCAGAGATCAGCTCGGTTCATTGGCTTATTGAGTACTCCCTTATTCCCAACGAAAAGTTCCCATTTTATTATTATATTGTGCATCTTATTTAAATGTTTTTATTTTTCCCTTTTAATAAAAGAGCCTGCCATTTTTCCCTTTTAATAAAAGAGTCTTACATATTGTACACCACTCACTACTAATACAACTACTGACTAAACATTAAATAATAATACTCATTAATTCACGTGCAAAAAGCAAATGAAAACCTATAACTGAATGGAGAGAGTATTATACTAGCTCGTACATGAACTTAGTAGTCATGAGTTGAGCCAAAGTTCAACTTTAGCGAGTCGAGTATACGAGTTGTTTTTTTTTTTAAACATCTTTAACCATGAGGGTCTTTAAGGTTACATGATTTCTCGTGTAATTTTCGTATCTGTCTCACTCAATGAGTTCATTTTTATTTATTTATTTTTTGTGCCCCACCCAAAGAGTCTCATTTCATTTTATACACACATAGAACCCACAAATACAACTATAATATGGAGTTCGCATTCCCACTAATACAACTACTCACTACACATTAAATAATAATATTTCTTAATCAACGTGTAAAAAACAAAAAATTCTCTTTGGGTAGATTGGATGGAGTATTATTTTTAAATTCTATTAGTTAATGTTTGACACGTTAAAATCCAACCATTATACTGAGTTTTGTATTTATTCCCTCCGTCCACCGCAAACGTATTCGTTCGTTTTTTGCACGTGCATTAAAGAGTATTATTATTTTATATAAAGTGGGTAGTTGTATTAGTGGAGAGTGGCTAGGAGTGATGGTTCATGTGTAGGCCCTTTTACTAAAAAGAAAAAATGATACTTTAAGAGTAAACAATCTAAAATGACAAAATTGATACGTTAGTAATGGACGGAGAGAGTATCTTTTAAGATATTTGGTTCATCCTCTCTTATATTTCATCCATTTAATTGTGTAGTAAATGAGGTGTTACATCAAATTAATAATATGGGAAAACCGAATCGAAGTTAAATTAAAGGCCATAATGATCTATCTCAATTTTGAATATAAAACATTTTTTTTTATTTTTACAAAGTGGTACTTCCTTCAATCCGCCCGAATGCTCAGGTTTGCTTTTTGCATATGGATTAAAGAATATAGTATTTTAATGTGTAATAAAATGAGAAATATAATATTTTAATGTACAGTAAATAATTGTTATAATGCTATGTGTGGGCGCCATAAAATTGTTTTGTGTGAGTTTGATTTACTCTAAAGAAAAATGTAAACATAATGATGAGACACTCAAAATGGAATTGTGTAAATTTTATGGTGGAATGAAGGTAGTAATTTTTTTTTAAAAGCTTATTGAGGAGAAAATATCAATTTTGGTCCTGTATTTTTTTTACCAAATCCAATTTTAGTCCTGTAACTTTTAGTATTTTCAATTTAGTCATTTTATTTTCAATTTTGGTTCTATAACTTTTAAAATTTCAATTTTAGTCCTATAAGTTTCAAATTTAGTCTTATATCTTTTTGAATTATCAAAATTAGTTCCTTATCTTTTGAAATAGATATAATTTAAAATAGGACTAATTTTGATAATTAAAAAAGATAGGGTAAATATCAAAATTGGTCCTGCAAGTATGATATTTTTCAACTTTAGTCCTCTATCATTTGTAATTCTTAATTTTGGTTCTTTTTTGTCCACTTTTAGTCCTTTTTGTCCAAATTTAGTCCTTTATGTTAAAAAATGTCTAAAAATGGTCTGTAAGTATATACATTTAGGACCAAAAGTGGACTAAAAAATGACCAAATTTTGAAAAAATGACAAAAAATAGACCAATAGGACTAAAACTGGACCAAAAAGACTAAAATTAGACAAAAATGACCACAGTTGAGAATTGCAAACGATAAAGGACTAAAGTTGAAAAATGTCATACTTACAAGACTAATTTTGATATTTACCCAAAAAGATATAAGACTAAATTTGAAACTTATAGGACTAAAATTGAAATTTTAAAAGTTAAATGATCAAAACTAAAAGGACTAAAATTGAAAATACTAAAAGTTACAAGACTAAAATTGGATTTGGTAAAAGATACATGACTAAAATTGATATTTTCTCGCTTATTGAGTATATAACTTATGGACAAATATACTCTCACCCTCCCCGAAAAAGTGTTCACTTTTGATATTGCACGTACATTAAGAAAATGACATTTTTAAGGGTATTATGATATTTTTTGATAATAAATAAATAAAAAAAAAATACTCCCTCTGTCCCGGAATAAGGTATACGTTTACTTTTTACACGAAGATTAACGAGTATAATATTTTACTCTCTCCGTCCGGTTCTAAGGTATCCATATACTTTTTGCACGTGGATTAAGAAATATTATTATTATTATTATATGTAATGTAAAGTTGGTAGTTGTATTAGAGGAAAGTGGTGGGCTATATTGTGTATTTTTTTTACTAAATAGGGGAAATTGATACATTTGAAGCGGATGCCAAAAATGTAAAATGGATACCTTAGAAGCGAACGGAGGAAGTAATATACTAGCATGTAATTAATTTACTTTTATATAATTAAATTATTATTTTATTTTTAATATATTCAAATATTATTATTTGAGTTCTACTAAACTAAATAATTTAAGATATCTCTAATTATTAAGTTTAATTTAATAAGCAAACCATTGTTAATAATACAATTCTCTACTTTATATCTAATATATGAATAGATAAAATCATTATTAATAGGCAAAACTTGTGAAAGACCGTTATCCGTCCACTCCTATTTTGAGACACTCTCTTATGAGATGAATTATTTGTGAGATGAGTTGATTAATCATTGTAGTATGTTTATTATATAGATAAAGTGTGCTTGTTTGTTGTTAAAGTATATTAATAATAAATCATATTGTAACATGTTAAAATCGTACTTTAATGCATAATCAAGCATATTCTAGAAAATATACTTTAACAATCATTAAACATACATTATCAATATAATTAGCATATTTTAGTGATGGATCGATTCGTGTCACACCCGTCTTACAAATAGTCCGTCTCACAAGAAACTTTGTCACTACTTTTTATCACTACCCATGTATTAATTTTTGTGCTTATCTATCTACTTTTGGAGTGGTGTTATTAGAGCAGTAATTCTAAAAGAACAAAGTGGAGGTGAATAGTCTTTGATTGAATTTTATCATCGTGCGATAATCTTGTATTATTTTTTGGAAGTGTCAAATTACTAAATTAACACCATTCACTTTACAAAAACACAGTTAGAACTTAGAACTCATTGTTCTCTTCCGTCCTCCAGAATCATAGTGCGATAGTCTTGTATTATTTTTTGGAAGTGCCAAATTACTAAATTAACACCATTCACTTTACAAAAACACAGTTAGAACTTATTATTCTCTTCCGTCCTTCAGAATCATAGTTATTATACTACAAAATTACAAATAGTAGCTAAATTTGTCATTTTAGAGATTAGTATTAATAACCTTAATTTGTATTTTTTTTTAATATATACTCAATGTATCAGTTTCATGATATTTTAATTTATTTTGTAACTCATGTGTTGTTGGGTTCCCTATAAATAAATAATTACTAAATCCCTTAAATAATTTACGAAATATATTAGTAATGTCACATTTAATTCAAATGCAAATTATTATATTTCTCAATTACAACTCACACTTTAGATGGTCACTCTTAATTGTGATTATGAGCAAATTGTAACTTAAGGTTTAAATGCCATTCATTGCGCATTAAATTTTGAGAATTTTCAATTAAATCCAAATAGTAAATGTGTAAATTAAATATGTAACTTCAACGTTACATTTGATAATTCAATAAAAATAAATTTAATAATTGTAAAGTAATAGCTAATTTCTACATTGTAACTCACTCGTAATAAAATCAATTTTAATAATTTGATGAAGAACTAAATGTATTACATAGAGGCTAAAATTGCGACACCGTATCCTTAAATCCCACGATTTTCGAAAGCGGTATCTTTTCATATTAAATAATGTCATACCTTAGAACTCATACCTTGATTTTATGAGGAAAATAACTTAACTTTTTTAATCAAACATTTATATTATTCATATTTTAGCCGACATTTTCTATGAATTTTTTTTAATTAATTAAAGTGTATATCCTTTAATACAAATTATTTTACACTTTCTAATCTCTTTCAATTTCATCTCTTGAAAGAGCAGGATAGAATCAAGATTCTACTATTAATAAAAACTCCAGCATAAATAAAATTCGAGAAGACGTATAAAATGAATTGCCAACTTACCATTGCTATAAAAACACAAATCATCTTGAAGTAGACAAAAAACAAAAACGGGATAAAAAAAAGGATTTAATTCATCCTGCCATCTTGCGCGGGTAATACATAGCACTCAGGGTGATGAACACCCTCCATCCACCTTGAGCAAAACTGGAGCTCTCAGAATAGCCGCAAGATTGGTGGATCCCATGTAAATATTCGGATCAGGCTTTCCAATCACATTCTATTTCTCAAAGTCCCGAACTGCCAGCATGGACTTCATCAACATCTTGTTCAGAGGAAAAGAATAGTAATACAAAGAACTGAAGCTCAATATAAACGACATAAATATTAAGAATGTAATGAATGCCCTAGAAAATTACAATCGCCCTCTTTAGATAGTTATGGCATAACAGTTGGTAGTTGTTTGTTTAACATAGAGCAAGAAACAAAGAATAATGAACATGGATAAGTAGTGCGCGTGCACACGCAACAGTAATTTTTTACTACGCGGTGTCCAGACGGTGGTGTTCATAAAAAACATACCGAGAAAGTCGCACCATGGCTTCTGCTTCGACGGTGTCCAGACGGTGGTGTCTTTGAACTGCATCTACAAATTCTCTTCGTCGACAGCCTTCTTCCTTCACCTTTTTCATATTGATCGCTAATTTCAATCACTTTCTCCAACAAAAACTAATCGATTAACGATGTCGGAAATTCAGTTCCACCACAAGAGATGAGCCATCCCACCACTTCTGAGAATTGTGGAGATGATCATTCACCAATCAAGAAATTCTTGTGCTCTTTACCTTCTTCCATGAAAAGGCATGTTTGCAGCCGAAACTGTGAATGATGATCCGCCGAGGAAAAATTATCAACACTCGAGAATACATCTATTTTATTACATCTAACTTAATTTTTTCAGGAGAAAGAAGAAAAAAGAAAATCAATGATAAAATTTTCGTCGAAGAAAAATTATCAACACCCGAGAATAAATCTCGGGGGATGCTGAGGAAAAAATTGCCAACAACCGAGAATAATCTCGGAGGCTGCTGAAGATATTACACTCGGGGGCTGAAGATACGACTATGCTGAACATATGATGATGAGAATATAATCTCAGAGAAAATCAAAATCGGATAGCTCAGTTGGTTAGAGCATGCATGAACAGAGAATAAGAAGAAAACAGCTACCAAACGAAGACATGGTGACTGGATGCTGCAGATTGAAGACCCAAGGTTAAACAATTGAGGATAAATGTCCAGAGATTAAACAACTGAGGATAAATGTTATAAGAAGACCAGAGGATAAACGCCAAGGATAGATGTTCTACTAGAATATAAGTCAGAACCTTTATGGAGAAAGAAGCTGATCACCGGAAGAGGAAATAGCTCAATTTGTCACATGTCGAAGACAAAAGAAGAAAAGCAAGATTCAGAATGAAGAAAGAAATATTTTGCGGTCCGATTAAAATAAGAATAAGTGATGCAACCTTCGACAAGAATAAGAAAAGTCACTGCAAAAATTATCCACAGGATAGCTCAGCGGATTAAAGAGTAGAGCGGATGAGGAACCGACAAAGGTCGTCGCTGAAGAAGTTCAAGACCCGATACTTAATCTCGGGGGCTCGAGGATAATATTTTTTTCTTACATGGCTCAGTTGATTAAAGCAAGGAGGAAGAAGTCGATCTTTATCAAAATCTCATCTCAACCAGGTTGAAAAAATAAATGACATCATACCAATCTTCATTTCGAGGTCAGAATTGCCTTCACTCAAAAGTTAGGATTATCAGTAAAGAATTTGAGGAAAGATTGGAATCAACCTACAAGAGAAAGGAGAAATTTCAATGCTGTTGATAGCAAGACCCCCGCTTTCAATCAGAGTTCTAATATTCCTAACAACTCATATTCGAGATTGCTCCTTGTAGTTTCACAACAAGAAGCAATCTTAGGGGCTAATGTTATGGGTGTTATTACATCTTTATGAAGCATGACATTACGCGCTAGAGAAGCAAATGATATATGCGAAATATTGATGAAAAGTATGAGAAAGAACTTATGGAGAGAGCAGCAGCCAATGATAATCCCATCAGCACGCTACCAATATTTACCCAGCGTTATTCCCAGTCCCGCCTTTATCCCCAGTCTGCCCGAGAATAAGGCCCGTACGTTTCCTAAGCCCTGTAGAATTGGGTTTATCCCCTTTCCATGTGCATCGTCAGCTCAACTATAGCGTAGAGGAGCACATCCCCTTCATTCATCACACATCAAGATGCTACATCAACCAATGGAAATAGGTTGGGACTACTCCACAACTAATTGATTCCATCTTCTACACATGACAACACATAATTGGGCTCCTTAAGAGGCCAAGGATCAAGGCTTTGGGCCATCATGCAACAAACGTGAAGAGCTACATCTATAAAGGAAAGAATCCAACACATGGAGAAGGACCCTTGGACTTTTGGATTCTTGTTCACTTCATCTTCTTCACACCTCCAACACCCACAAATAATTCTCTCTCCATAGTTCTACACATCTTCAATACTGTAAATTAACTATATTATTCTAGCTCAAAGAGTGTGTGAGATTTCTCTCTGTAACCATCATCAGTAAGAGCACTCTTTCGACTCCCATGGATGTAGGTTTCATTGAACCGAATCACGTTAAATCTCCTTGCGTTTATGTACTTTTCTTCAAGTTTTAACTTATCGTAGGCGACGGAGGAAATTATCTCATGTTTGATCTTATTTAAGTCCTCACGACGAAAACGAGCATCAACAATCCAGAATAAAAAAAACCAGTTATTTTTTTTTCAAGATTTCGAAACCCTCAAGAAGAGAACTATTGAGTTTCTTTCATAGTCATACATCAAGCTTGATAAAGATTAGAGTTTTATGAGATTAAGATTTCTATAATTATAATCCAAACCCTCTAATATAAAGATATAACATGAAAGGTACCGAGATAAGAGATTTGCAATTATCCAAAAATATTTGTAATTCAAAAAACAACGAAAGCATGAGAGCTTGCCACCTCAGACTCAAATCAAGGAGAGTTCGCCACGTCAGCAGATAAAAACCTTCGTTTAGTAGATTAAAGATAGTGAAGTGAGAGAAATAATATTTTAATATGTAATGAGTAGTTGTATTAGTGTAGTATATGGGACCATGTGAATATAATAATGATATTGTGTGGGTCACATCAACCAAAAAGGAAATATATATTTTGTTTTGGGACGAACTAAAATGGAAAAATGTATACCTTAGTTATGGGACCGAGGAAGTATATGTTACGTGTGTTAGTTACGTTGATTTTTTTTTAAAAATAAAATAAAAATGTTAGTTATTTTGATTTTTTTAACTTTTTAAGAAGACGGAAATTTTGTGTGATGAGGAAGTACTAAATAAATAAATAAATACATATTGGAAAATAAATAAATAAATATTGGAAGTATTAAATAAATAAATAAATACATATTGGAAAAGAGGGAGAGAGAGAAAAATCCAATGGAATTGGGAGGATGTTCCGAACTTCAGTATATACTCATACCTCTTAGTGAAAGTAATATTCATGTGTTCTTTAAAACGAAAGTGTTTTTTAAATTATCATTAATACCTGAAATGTTTTATTATTTGCATAATTAGGGTCTCACTAAATTACACACCCCCTTTTATTAAATACATACCCCATTAATATATAATTAAAATATATAATTTTAAAAAGATTAAATTACCCTTAATTCATTAAATATACATTCCCTTATATATTTTATACTAATTTATTAAATTCTAAATTATAACACGTCATATACACACCACATCTGCAATTTTCTTTAGTTCTTCTTTACAGTTTTAAGATAAAGAAAAAACTCGTATGTAGAAGAAGCCACGAGTAGAGTTAAATGTCTAATTAAATGAATATTAAAAACATAATAAACATGTGTAAGGAAGGCAGCTTAGGCAGTGGATATGAGGCATGCCTTGGTTTTTTTTTTTTTTGACAGAAGAGGCATACCTTGGTTGAGGTGCACAGATAGGCGCTCGCCACCAATTCAGCACTCATCTTTCCAGAAATGAGGCACTCATTCATAGCATCATAGGAGGGACGTCTCTAATAAATAATATATACACATTTACTCCTTCTCATAACCCTTTTACATCTTGCCATAGTCTCAATTGTCGTCACCATCTTTTCAACCACCGCCTCCACCAATTTCTGTAGTGTCTAACAATGTGACTTTAGAATTATCCTTGTCTGGCGCATTACAACAGAAAGTGCGAGATTGAGCCTTTTTAGGGTTCAAAGACAGAAATTTCTTAAAAGGTTTGCAATCAAAATTGGGAATAGGAGTGAAGCAAAAGTGATTAGGGATGTGAAGGGAAGGTAATTGGTGAAGATGTAGAGTACTCATTTAATTTTTAAATTGAGATCTTTGAATCTCTGCAAAATGCAAAGATACGTTAGAGAGGCGCAGGGAAGATAATGGTGGCGACTGGTTTGTCGTTTGGGAGAAGTATAGCCGGGTTCTTCCTTCTTTTCCAAATTTGAAACGTTGTGTATGGAGGGGGTGTGCAATATTAAAAATATATTATTAATGATGTATACAATATTAAAAATATTATTGAGGGTGTGTATCTGCTTAAAATTAAAAAGGATAATTTTGTGTTTTCAGGAGGTGTGTATATAATAAAACTAAGATTTAAACAATTAAATAGGGATGTGTATTTAATAAATGGTGTGTATTCAATAAAAAGAGGTGTGTATTTAACAATACTCAATTAGTAATATTCATGCTTTAAAAAGAAAGTGTTTTTTAAAATATCATTAATACTTGAAATGTTTTATTATATGCATAATTTATTTGGTATGCTTTGCATAATATGTTCTTTTCGAATTATTCAGTACTCCTTTAGACGTGCGTTGGTTAATATTCTTTTACTTTATTTATTTAATAAAAGAAAGGGAGCAACTATTTGCACCCCAAAAATATTAAACGTACCCCAATCACTAAATGTATTCCCATCAAAATTAAAAATATATACAGATTTTACTAAATATACCCCTATAAAAGACCATATTACCCACTAAATTAAATAATCAATTTTCCCCTCTTAACACAAAACAAAAACTAGCCTGTTCTTATTGCAACCCCCTCCTATGCAGAATCTGTTCGCTTATACCAAACGAACACTTAAAAGTATGTTTTTCGCACATAATTATCCTATCCACTCTCCTAGTCCTAGTCTTCCCCATGAAATAGGGAAATACGGCAAGCGTCCTTGGCTGTCTTCATGCTTATAGTTGGGTATTAATCCATGACTTATTTTAAGAGACTGGGATAATATATGTAAGTTATGCCATTGTTGTAAGAGATGGTCATGCTGATCATCATTATCTCCACCAGCCTATCAATGCTTAGCGCCTTTTCTTTTGCTGCAGTAGTCGCACACTCTTTCAATCAATCGAGTGCAAATTCGCTGCAAGTTATACGAAGAGCTATAAAAAAGAAACAATGCAGTCGAAATATGAGGATTAATTAAACATACCTTGATATTGTTGTGTTGTTAAATTCACGTGGAGTGGGGGCAGTGCGTAAAGAAATAAGGTTATCCAAGATACAAAGATTCAATCAATCCTTGTTGTTATGGTTGACAAATTGATGATACGATTAAGGAAGGGGAATGTTTTGGTTACTAATTGTTAATGTTGTTAGATATGTTCGGTTCTTGTAACTGAACAAGAGTCATCCGTCTACTGATTGCTTTCTAGAGTAAAGGACTCTAATTGGGATTCTCCTTCCATTGGATTCACTTTGATTTCAATGTATTTCTGCATGCTTCGATTCTTGGAAGCGAACAAGTGATATCTGTTTGGAGATATGTTTGATTCTTGATATATTTGTTCGGTTAGAGTGATCGTTCATGATTTATATGTTTGCATTCTTAAGGATATACATTTCTTTTTGTTTACCAATATTTTAATCTAACATATTTACGGATACGTTTAGTATTTTCGGGGGTGCAAATAGCTGCACCCTAAAAGAAATTTGAAGCCTCATGTTTAGGCATTATTATTAAAAAAATATATTTCTGGTATACTTGATGGTATAGATGGTCTTATGCAATTGATACTTCAATGAACCTTCTGCACTTTACAATTTATGTAAGTTGACATTTTTTTTAGTTGAGTTTCTCTTTAAATGAAATGTTAGAACGACAATCTTTTTATATATATATATATATATATATATATATATATATATATATATATATATATATATATATATATATATATATACATATATATATATATATATATACTATATCCGTCTCACTCAAAGAGTCAATTTTTTCCATTTTAAGCATCTCACCCAAAGAGTTTTCTTTTATTTTTTACACACATGAGACTCACAACATCTACTAATACAATTAAAATATGAGGCTCACACTCCCACTAATATAACTATCCACTACACATTAAATAATAATACTCATTAATTCACGTGTAAAAAAGAAAAGCTACTATTTAGGTAGAACGGAGGGAGTATATATTTTGACAGGATCAAAATCACATTAAAATGAGAATTGACTTGGATGTATAGTAAAAAAAACAAGGATATTTTGGGTATTTTAATGAATAATGTGTATAAAGTTATTGAGTTTAGTGTAAAAAGTGAGTGACAATTTTGTTGTACTATTGTATATTAAGGGTGTTGGATACTTTATGGATTATTATTTTTAGAAGTGTGCGTAGATTTTTAGATGGACGAAATTGAAAAGTGTAAAATAATTTACAAGATAAATAGAGTATAATTCAAGTTTTAAGTTTCAATTACTAAAAACACTTTTTATTATTGAATAAGTTCATAATCTTATATTAAAAAAGAAAAAAATTACTCCATATCACAACTTTCAAGTTCCAAATAACAATTAATGAAGTGTACATAGTAAATTCACTTATGCTAACTTAATTTTTATCTAGGCCTGTTAGTAAAAAGATAAGAGTCCCAGGAAAATACAACCTTGAAGAAAGGTAAATTATGATATCTCATGAAATTAATATGGATTTAAGGAAATTCTAATGTTAATTCCTTATTTATTTTATTTGTAAATTTTTTAATTTATTTATTAATTTTAATGAATCAAACACTCCTTGAGGGACTCTCTTGTGAGACGGGTTTATGTGAAATAGATAGTGACTTATTATTTAAGTATAGTTGTTATAGAGGTAAAATATGTTTTTTAGTTTTTAAAGTATGTTTATAATATGTGGTAGGGCCCATTACGCTGGGCCCTCAAAGAAGAATATGGGCTACATCTGATTGGGCCCAATGGAACTGCCCTTTTCCAGTGCGATCGTTGGGCCGAGAACAATGGGCTCTCAATAGTGGAATAGCCGAGAGCGTCCAATGATGCGCTCCGCCCGGACGGACCCTCCATCACCTCCACTTGACCACTTGCGCCAGCTAGCATAGAAGCTATGCAGATATCCTCTAAAATTCATATATAGGGGATATCCTAAAACGAATCACTTTAATAACCTCATGTGGCTATAGCATTTAATGCCAACAGTATTTGTAATAAATGTGATGTGACTTGTTGCAATATACGTGGATACAGATGGCGATGGCCACACACATTATAAGGAGTTCGGTCCTAAATGGAAGAAAACAACAATATTCACCTCCAAAAAGGCACAAGATCGCCTAGAGGGAACCCTTGAGCATTCTACTAAATTATAATGTTAGATTAGTATGGATAATCCTCTCTCTTCTAAAACAACCACATCAACCACTAATTAAGAGAGGATTAATTCGTACTGTCTACATTGGGCGCTAGAGGAAGGGCCCCCTAGAACCTTCGAAGGTGAAGATCTGCTCTTCACACCTCCACGGATTCAAAAAAAGTTATTTTGTGGTTATCCCGCCTAGTAACCACATAGGTCGACCGACATGACGAACGGACGAGACGAAGCCACCCTCCCCAAACTGTCGAAAAGGAGATCCCACCTCAGGACGTAAGCTCAGATAAAGATGATGCAGAAATCGACTTTCGTAAAAAGTATTTCGACCTTCTCAAACAACTAAAAGGAAAGCAGCCAGCTTGATAAAGGAACGCCAGTCGAAAACTGAGTTTCGACCTAGAAGAAAATGCTACCGAGAAAATAAACGAGCAACAGCGCGATCAGACTCCGCCCAGAAAGTCTATACACGAGCGTGTTGGCATTCGATCCTTTGGTTAACATGAACTGTTAGAGTTTTATACGTTTCTACATCAGCGAAAGAAAGAACATAAAATCATATTACCTTTCACCAGGGTATGTTGAAGAAGAGGAATTCTAGCCGGCAGCATGCGTGTCCCGTTTTGGGCATAACTTCCTCATCCGATCTCTAATTTGAGTGATTTTTGTACCAAAATGATCCTCTCTTCCATGGATTTTCAACGGTGTATCACATGACCAGTTTGGAATTACACACGATTTTAAAAAAATTTTGGAAGTTGACAAACAGCAGCAGCAAACGACTTTGTGATGTTTTGCTGTATTCCCAAGTCCAATCTTGACGTCGAGTGGGAGACGATTCTCAAGATCCTCTCAATCTACTGTTCTTTCTCCCTACTCACTTTTAGACATGTATTCTTAGATTTAGAATAGCTGAGATGACTTATATATAGGCTACAACAGGGACTAGGAGGAGAAATTAGAGTCGGGCCTCCATTGGGCTTAAGTATCCAAGTTTAGCCCAAAACTTATACTTAAGTCCAATAATAATAATATATTCCACTAAAATATTATTACTGTACTAGCGCTCTAATCTCATAATTACATTATGGGCTCCTTCTTATTATGAGTCTGTTAGTCCCCCGCGTTTAAGATATACAATACCCATTCATTAATTAAGTTACTGACAACTCCATTAATTAATATCTCATCCGAGAGTAGTACCACTCAACCTCATTATCATGCCGGAATAAATCCACCAGCTAGGTTTACATGATAATCCTTATGAGCTCCTCAAGGGGACATCATTAACCTATTTTATCGGACACAGATTCCTTCTACAATCAACAACACACCATAGAGACAGCACTATTTCCCAACTCACCAAGTTTGTTGATTTAATTACATGTAAATCTCACCCATTGATGAATCAAAGAAATACATACTGCCTTACGTGTCGAGGTTATTGTATAGGGATTAAGAGCACGTACATCCATAATAACTGAGATCAAGTTCTTTTATATAGACAGTACAAGTCGAACGATCTCAAACAGTCCTGCTCAATACACACTAAGCATACTAATGTGATTCTATAGTCAAGACAAACTAATACCAAGTCACACTGTAATCATCCCGATAGAGAGTCCCTGCCTATCTCGGTTGTGAGCATCTGTTTATACTTTATAAGGAAACCGATAATATGATCTTCCACGTGTTGTTGCAAAACATATTATCTACAGTATAAAGTAAATAGACTATTACATCGGACATATAAATAAATTATAAGACGCAATCATTTGATCATATGATTTTCATTTCAAATAAATTATTATAACATTGTTCATACAAAAAGCTAGACTTTTAGTATACAATCCAACAATCTCCCACTTATGCTAAAAGACTATGCTGCCATGTCTTCTGCCATACATTTGATTCCCGCTCCCACTATATGACCATCAATAGCTTTCGCTTTAAAGTCTTTGTAAAAAGATTTACTAGGTTATCATCCGATGCAATCTTGGCGACTAGAACCTTCCCTTCATCATATGATTTCTCGTAACAGGTGGTACTCGAGCTCCATATGTTTAATTACTTATGGGCTCGTGATTCCTTTAAGTTTACAACTGCACCATTATTATCACAATAAATTGTGATACCCTTGGGCAAACTTAGAAACCACATCCAAGTCCATCACGATGTTACTAGAGTCATACAGATACTTTTGCTGCCTCAGAGGCTCTTATTTACCATTTTTCCATGGCGGAGTATGAAATATATTTCTATATGACACTGCTCCATATTATGGTTCTACTTCCTAAAATTAAACACATACCCTTGAGGTGGATTTACTGCCGTCCTATTTGACTTGAAAAATTCGAATCTACGTAATTGACAAGAAGCAGTGAATCTGTCCGGTAAACCTATATATAATTTCCAATCCTTCTCAGGAACTTCAAATATGTCTTACCACAGTTCATCATTCTTGTTCCGGGTTATGTTGATACCGACTGTGCATGCATTCAGCAAAATAGATATCTATTCTCGTGCATAGCATTCCTTAGATTAAGCTTTCTTATTCATCGAAGAATAAGGAACCGCCTTCATCACCTTTATATTCTTTTGTGTCATAAGACACATTTCCTTAGATAAAGTCACATCCTAAAACGAGTAAGGATTGTATCATTTCATGAAGCTTGAGATGAGCACAACATTCTATCTTGTGATCCGTATCACCTTGATTGCAAGAATGTATTTTGCTTTTCTTAAGTCCTTCATTTCATACTGCTTTATGAGCCATACCCATACGCCCGACAATACTCTTTCATTGTCTTCAATGAGCAAGATACTATCTACGCATAGTACAAGAAATACCACCATATTTCCGTCATTTTTTTAATACACAAGGCCCATTCAAACATTGATTAAATTCATATGGCTAGATTTCCTCATAAAAACGGATGCTCCATGATCTTGAAGCTTGCTTTAGTCCATCGATGGACAATTTTAAGCTTACACATATAATGCTCTTCGCTCTTTTCAATGAATCACTCTGGTTGCTTCACATAGATGTTTTCCTCAAGACTTCCAATCACGGAAGCTGCTTTGACATCTATTTGCTATACCTCATAATTCAATATGAGCAGCAACAAAATAAAACAACACGGATCGATTTAAACTTGGCTACCGACAAAAAAGTTTTCTCATACTCGAACTCACCCTTCTTTTTGAGTGTACCTTTACGCAACAAGCCTTATTTCAAAGTATCACCTTATCGTCTGACCCTCTTTTATTTTGTAGAGCCACTTTCAATGTCTTTCACACCATTTTGCGATTCTACAAGCACCCAGACCTAATTTAGAATCAAAAGATTCTATTTCAGAAATCATTGTACTTTGCTAAGATTCTGTATTTCTATCTTGTAGTGCTTCGTCATACCCATGGTCCGATTTCATGTTTACTAGGGACCAAGTCTTATGACTTTCCCAAAACATAAATCTTTCAAGTTGTAAAACAACCCTCCTACTACGATAAAGCGCTATACAATTGTGTATCAGACATATCACGTGATGCAGTTTTCTTGTGGTATATCCTCTTGTACAATTGGTACTAAACTTTGTGTTTTTCCTTCTCACATCCTTTAGAAAAATTTATACGTGGCTTTGTGATTTATTACATAGTCCTTTTCCAAAAAAATAGTATTCGTGTTAACAATCACCCTTTGATCTTTTGAACTATCAAATAAGACACCCTTCATTTTTCTAGGATATCCCACAAACAGACAAACATCCTTACGACATGCTGTTTCTAGGGCATAACCATAAAATGAATTTAGTAATTCCAAATAACTCATATCTTATCTAACCATTTCCATAAGAGTCCTATACCTTCAATCACCACACCATCAGCTGGGGTTTGCCCGGTGTTGACAACTTGAGATTCAATTCCAACCTCTGATAAATAGCTCCTAAACTATCCTATGAGGTACTTGATATATTTTCGATGACCCTTCACCGCATGAGCTATACACTTTTGAATTAATCATAGTACTAAGACTTGCAGTGCATCAAAGTATATCTTACCACCTCTCGCATGGATAGTCTTAGGACCACATAAATCAGAATGAACAAATTCCAACATATCTTTTGCGCTACACCCCTTTCCCTTGAAAAAGCAATCATGACCTAGTTTTAGATGCCAAAAATATGTTTGGTCTATATCTGAAGGTTCCTTTCTCTTATTAAGATTAGAAGACATGTTATCATTACTATTTGTTGCATCTATGGGATGAATATAATTTAAGAATATACAAATTGTTACCAACGTACCATAACAGATTATAGCTCTATCCCTCATTGTTATGACCGTGCCATTTAAATGAAATGGAGTATCCATCCGTAAATGCATAGAAACTAAAATGAAATTCATTCTATGAAAATGTACGTAAAGACAATTTCTCATAATCAAATGTTTATTCCTATCAAAAGATAAATAAACAACTCTCACTGCAACAGTTACTACTTTCGTAGCTTACCCATGTACTCATTAATCTCATCATCACTTAGTTACACGCTTTTAGTGATTCTGGTATCTACACACAACGTGTCAGTAGATGCCATCACTAATCATGCTTTGATAAGTGATATTTTCTCCTAGATTTTAGTGTCTTTTTATGTCCATTTTTATAGTATTTCATTCGTATTTATGTGTATTTTGGTTGTATTTTGTATTTTTATAGAAATGTGTGGGAATGAGCTTAAACGTATATAAAACATGTGAAAATGAAGCAAAAAGGGAGAAGAGAGATGAAACGAAGAAGAAAAAGAGAGCACGACCAAACTCGACCCGAGTGCTGCTACTCGAGTCGAGTTGGTGCAGCTCGAGCTGTGCACCAAACATGGGCCTGTAAGAGAAAGTCATGCGCCAACGTCAGAAAATGCTACACGCCCTCCCTTGTGCCCGAATACAGAAAATTATTGCCAGAACACGACCTGACTCGAGCCGTGTGCATGCACTCAAGCCGAGTTGTGTAAAAATCCTGCAGAAATTCCAGAACCTTCTAAAATCTTCCCTAGGGGTATAAATACCCATTAATTCAACATTAGACCAGATTTTCGTGGGTTTGAGGCTGCACACACATATCACACACCATTTCCTCCATTTTACACTACCATCTTCATCCATTCACCATCCATTGGATCTACCTTCATCCCACCATCAAAAACTTCATCCAATTGAGGAAAAGAAGCAAGGAAGAGAAGAAGATTGCAAGGGGAAGAAGAAGATCACCATTGGAGGCATCCAAGGGAGTTTTCATCCAACTTTTGTATTGAAACCTTATTGTTCATCATGTTTTGTATGGATCTTAACGTCTATGTTAATTTCCTTGTTAATATGGTAGGCTAATCTCCCTTGTGAGATTAGCAACATGAGAGTTGTTGGATAATTTTAGGATTAGTGTATTTGAATTCATATGTTGATTGGATCTATGATTTTCTATCATTGATTGTTAATTGCTTGATTTGTATTGTTGATTTGTGTGGTTTATTGTCATGAACATGTGGTTAGATTGAGAAATCAATTATATGTTTAGGATAGTTCATTGAATCATTTCATCATACACTTCATGTGCATTATAAATTGTAAAGAGATTGAGAAGTCTTTTAGAATTTAGAACCCTTTGATAGAACATGTGATTGGTTTGATCGAGAGGTTGATTAATCATTCCAAACTTAGTACCTAGTTGGAATTGTTTGTGTGAGAACCAATCCATTGAGCTATTTGATCTTCATATCCTATCCATCTCGAGAGGAAGTTTAGGTGAACGTAGTGTTGACCCTTAATCCTATATCCATGACACATATGCATTTGATACATAATTTCTAGAATTACCACTTTTACTCAATTTGGTAAACCACTTTCCATCTATCCATCTTGTTAGTTTGATCATTGCTTGTTTACTTGCATTGATTACTCTTTAATTACTTGTTTAAACATCCAAACCATTAATGATTCGTCTCTATAAAATTACAAGAAACGTGAGGTCGCTTAAACACTAGTACCTACCTCCCTGTGGTTTGATAAATTATTTTAATTGGTCATCCCTACTACAAAATGGATAATCAAATGGCGCCGTTGCCGGGAAGCAACGGTTGCTAGTAGCTTGAAGAAGGATCATTTTGAGTAATCTTACTAGAGACATTTTTTTTATTTTATTTGTTTACTTGTATTTGCTTTTGAAAACCTTGTACTAACTTCTTTTGCTTTGAAGGTGTATGCAAACAAGATCCAAAGGGAAACAAATAGAACCTATTGATTTGGAGATTGAGAGTACATTGAGAAGGAGAAGAAAGGAGAACAAATCCAAAAATAGTGAGTTAATGGAGAATTTCCAAGAAGATAATCGTGTGGAGATAGAGTATGATGGGGAAGGAGGATAAAATGTGAATGTGCAAGACAACGCACCTCAAGTCAATGCTAATCCTCCTCATCAAGCTCAACAAAATTTTGGAGCTAGAAACAATCAAGCTTTGCTTCAACAAATGGTGCAGCAAGTTCTAAGGCAACAAGGATATCCACAAGCTTTTGCTTCTCCTCAACAAGCGTATGTGCCACCACCACCTCCTGTGCAACATGGAATTCACAATGATCAAAGAATGATCCGGATTTATTCATGCCAAGGGCAATGCCACAAATGATGGGACCACCAATCAATGCCAACAACTTTGAATTTAAGGCGGGCTTGATTTCTATGGTGAGAGAGCAACAATTTAGTGAAACCCCGAATGAAGATCTTAATGCTCATCTAGCTCAATTTGTTGAGATTGCCAACACCGTGAAGATGAATGGGGTGAGTGAAGATTGTATAAGAATGAGGTTGTTTTCGTTTTCGTTGAGGGAACGCGCACGAACATGGCTATCCACTATTACTCTGGGTACGTGCAACACATGGGATGAGATTGCATAAATGTTCTTGAACAAGTATTTTCCACCTTCCAAGACACTTCAAATGAAAAACTTGATTACTCAATTCAAGCAAATGCCTCAAGAGAGTTTTTATGAAGCGTGGAAAAGGTTTAAGGATATGCTACGCAAATGTCCACAACATGGCTTCCCGGAGAACCAACAAGTTGGATTTTTCTACCAAGGTTTGGTAAATAGTCAAAGAATGTATGTTGATGCTTTGGCGGATGGATCCGTACTTGGTGTGACTCCGGAAAGGGCTATAAGGATTTTCGATGAGATTGCTACAAATGTCTACCAATGGCCATCGGAGAGAGTAAGTGGATGCTATGGTTTTGAGAATTTTGATCAAGGGCAACAGTTTAGTGTGAAGAGTTTGAATGTTGAACCAAGTGTGCCACAAATGCAAATGAGTTTGAACCAAGGTGTAAATCAAGGAGCTAACATGGTTGAAGGGCCACAAAGTGAGCAAGGTGTGCCTCCTTCGAATGTTGTGAATGGAGAACAATGGGCTATGTCAATGCCACGAGTGGAAGATGTGCAATACATGCAAGGAAGAAATTACCAAGGGAATTATCAAAACAATTACCAAGGTAATTTCAACCACAACCAAGGGAACTATCCACCAAGGCAAGGAGGCTTTAATGGTCAAAGTAGTGGAAGCTCATACCCACAACAACAACAAAGGCAAGGTAACTTTTCCTACTCTAATCCGAGCAATGCGGTTGCTTATCCTTCGGGATATCAACCGGGGGCCAAGGTACCGAACAACGAGGGAAGAACGTCAACCAATGAGCTACTTAAACAATTGATAACATCAAACAAAGCTCGAGATGAAGCTTTGAAAAAGGCGGAAGAAGCAAATGAAAAGAGACTCAAGGCTTTGGAGTATAATGTGGGACAAATTACAAGTACCTTGAGTGCTCAACAAAAAGAAAAGTTTTCGGCCACAACCGAGGTTAATCCGAAGGCTCAATGCTTGTTTGTTGATATGGATGAGGAACGAAAGGTTGAAGAAGGGTTGGTGGAAAGCAAGGTTGTTGGAGAAATGAAAGAAGAGAAGGGTCCTAAATGGATACCTAAGTGGAAGAGGATGCAAGAAGAAAAGAAAGTGGAGGAGAAGGTCAAAGAAAAGGAGTACAAGTGTGATTATTGGGGTATTCCGATCACTCCATTCCCTATTTCCTATCCACAAATGTTTATTAAAGAGGCAAAGAAAAAATAATTTGAGGAACATGTGAAAAATCTTAAAAGAAAGTATGAGGAGAAAAAGAAAGAAGAGCAACCCGAAAAAAGTGAATCGATGCAAAAGGGGGGCCTACGAAAGTTGGTGATCCGGGAAAGTTCATAATTCCTTGTGATTTTGAAGGAAAAGGCACTCTTGATACATTGTGTGACTTTGGGAGCAATCGTCAACGTGATGTCTCATGCCACGTTCAAAGACCTTGAAATTGAAGAACTAAAGCTTACTACTATCCGTCTTGAAGTAGTAAATGGTGAGGTTGTGAAGCCATTAGGAATTGTTGAAGACGTGGAGTTGAAAGTGAAGGGGCTAGCTTTTCCGGTTGATTTCATGGTACTAGAAGTGAAGGCGGATCCTCGAGTGCTACTCATTTTAGGAAGACCATTTCTAGCTACGAGAAGAGCAATGATTGATGTTGGAAGAGAAGAGTTGTCTTTGAGTGTCACTTTCTTGTGCAATAAGGAAAAGGGAACCAAGTCTCATTTAAAGCCTTCGGATGATCTAATGGATCATGATTCTCTTCTCTTTGACAACTTAAACTCATTTCTTCATGATTATATGAAAATGTCAAATTCTAACTTATCTTCTTGTGATGTTGATAGGATGAAAGCATCGGAGCTTGATTGGAAACTAGACAAAGGAGAAAGAGGAAGTCCACTATAGAAGTACTTCTTGATGATGACTTGATGCTTGTAAGCAAGAATGGTGAAGTTGAGCTAGTTGGCAAGAAAAGGGCTAAGCAAATGTTCAAAATGAGGATGCGAGGAGAGAGTGTATTGGACCACCATTTGGTCCAATGATCGTGAAATTTCGTCCGGCTTGAAGATGTTAAACTTAGCGCTAAATGGGAGGCAACCCTTTCTTTTATCTTATGATGCTTGTTTTGTTGTTTAGTCTTGTAGGTGGATTGTGCTTGTGAGAAAATGCACATTGAAGAAAAGAGAAGTGCTCCATGGAGTCGACTAGGCATATCGCATCACTTGTTGCAAACTTAATTCTCGACTCTTGTCTCGAGTGCTAATGCGTGGTGGACATTGCTAAATTCTTTGGATGCGTTTACTTCTTCACAAGAAGATCATCAATGAAAACTACAAGGGTAAGTCCCACTATTTTTTTTTTGCAAACTTAAGTCTCAACTTGTTTCGATTTAAGTTTGGGGGAGAGTGTATGGTGTGACTCACCACTTGAGTGTGTGATTCTTGTAAAATTGACTCAATTTTAAAATTTTTCTCATGAGTTTGGCATGATTTTGGTATGATTGGTGGTGATTGAAGTGCATGATAGTCCATATTTTTAATGAAATTGTTGAGCTAAAGGTCTTGTTGAGCATGTATGAAGGGTATTGGAAGCACGAATTGAGCTCAGAGCTAACAACTTCTACAACCAAATGCCTTTTAAGGGAGTTCATTTTATACCCTACCACTTATGTGTTTAGCATAATTTGATTGATTTGGATTGATGTGATTAGCATGCTACTTCATTTGTTATGTTTTTGGGAGGTTTTCTTTTCAATCAAGATGGGGATGATTGTGAGCTTACATTGTTTTGGATGATATGAATTTGTGTTTAATTCTCTCATGATGTATGGTTTTGTTATTTTTGAATGTTATGTGCTTTTGTGTTGTTTCTTGTTTGGTGTGTCTTTATTTTTCTTATGTGTTTTGTGTGTATTTTTATTCTTGTTTATGGATTGTTTTGGCGGTTTGTTTTTGGGATGTCGTGAGTCATTTTTGAATGTGAGAGATGACATGTTATGGTAGTAAGTGATGACAAGTTATGATTAAGAATTTCTACACTTTCGAATTGTGACATGTTCTATTTAACTTGTTCAATTTTGAGATGAATGTGGTGTAATAAGTTCCTTAAGGTCCAATGCATAAGCAGGAATTAATTACCAATCCCCTCTCCCGCTTAGTTATTTAACACCGAGGGTTTTTTTATGGGTATAATATCTATCAATAAAATATGCATCCTAGCATGTTTCTATATTCAGCAATTTAAAATAATAAATCACATAAAACATGCAAATCATATATAAGAATAATCAGATAATCAAATCAAATTATGATAGTTATATATCAGCGAATTTGATTGTTCGCCACCAAACAAAAATATCAGCAAAGACATCCAGATTAACAAATTTTCAAAAATTTTCAGATTATCAAATTTTCAAAACTATCGATATCAACCATCGATATAGTCCAGATTATTGAAATCATCGATATCGACTAAATTATCAAATTTTTGAAAACTTCCATATTATCAAAATTTTGAAACTATCGATATCGACCGTTGATATCATCCAGATTATCGAAACATCGATATCGATCAGATTATCAAAATCGTCGATATCGACAAGCAACAATATATAACAATAATAGGCAATTAAATCATTTATGGCGTTATATATCACAAATTAAATCGCCACTTAAATTAAGAAGTCTTGTCCGATACATCAGTTGTTGAACCGATGTCTTACGCAATAAGCAGGATTACTTGCGCCCTAAGTTGTTCATCATCACCGGTTGCCTTGACTCAGAACTCGTCGGAACACATCGAACGAAAAATGAGCCCACCTGCCCACACAACACGTCGGCACAACTTGTGCCAGGCACCAGCACGAGCCGTGCCGCCCTCCATGCAATAGCCACTCGCCTTCGCCCATCTCATCCGTGCGCCATGCACGCCCACACATTCCGTCGGCACGACTCGTGCCGACCGCCCGCACCACTCGTGCCAACCGACAACGTCAGTCGTGCCTACCACGTCTCCTGCGCACTGCATTCGTGCCGCCCATGCCTTCCAGCCACTCGCACAGCCATGCCACGCCACCTTTAGAAATTGGCCGGCACAACACGTGTCGGCAACCCGCACCACTCGTGCCAGCCGATGTCAGTCGTGCCATGTCACTGCTTGTCAGCGTCGCACGACCCACGCACGTCCATCACTTCCCCGCTGGCACGACTCATGCCGCATGGTATTTTTGCCCAGCCGTCTGCAACTGCCGCCCGTGCTGTTGTGCCCCGCCGCATGCGCTTCCGTGTGTCGCGCCAGCAATCGCTCGCTTCTCATGTATTCCAACAACAAATGTATATGGTATCCAAATAGGGTATAAAAATATACTTAAACCCTTTCACCTTTGGCACATAAACCCTAGCCTAATGTTTCACGCTTCACCATAAAATCGAAGCTCGGATACCAATTGTTGGCATTCGATCATTTGGTTAACATGAACCGTTAGGGTTCCATATAATTCTATATCAGCGGAAGCAAGAACCTAATATCATATTACCTTTCACCCAGGGTATGTTGAAGAAGAGGAATTCTCGCCGGCAGCATGCGCGTTCTCACCATTTCGGGCATAACTTCCTTTCAATCTCTGATTTGAGTAATTTTTGCGCCAAAATGATCCTCTATTCCGTGGCATTCCAACGGTGTATCACTTTACCAGTTTGGAGTTGAACACAATTTTATAAAAATTATGGAAGTTGACGAACAGCAGCAACAAATGACCTTGTGATCTTGTGCTGTATTCTCAAGTCCAATCTTTACGCCATGTGGGCGACGATCCTCAAGATCCTCTCAATTTGCTGTTCTCTCTCCCTACTCATGTTTAGGTGTGTACTCTTAGGTTTAGAATCGCTGAGATGACTTATATATAAGCTACAGCAGGGACCAGGAGGAGAAATTAGAGTTGGGCCTCCATTGGGCTTAAGTATCCAAGTTTAGCCCAAAACTTATACTTAAGTCCAATAATAATAATATAATCCACTAAAATATTTTTACTGCACTACCTATCTAATCCCATAATTACGTTATGAGCTCCTTCTTATTATGAGGCCGTTAGTCTCCCCACGTTTAAGATATATAATGCCCATTAAATTAATTAAGTTACTAATAACTCCATTAATTAATATCTTATTCGAGAATAGTACCACTCAACCTCATTATCATGCCGGAATTAATCCACCAGCTGGGTTTTTATGATAATCCTTATGAGCTCCTTAAGGGGACATCATCAACCTATTTTATTATACACAGATTCCTTCTACAATCAACAACTCACCATAAAGACAGCACTTTTCCCAACTCACCTAGTTTGTTGATTTAATTTTATGTAAATCTCACCAAATGATGAATCAAAGAAATACATACTGCCTTACGTGTCGAGATTATTGCATAGGGATTAAGAGCACGAACATCCATAATAACTGAGACCAAGTTCTTCTATATAGACAGTACAAGTTGAACGATCTCAAGCGGTCCTGCTCAATACACACAAAGCATACTAATGTGATTCTATAGTCAAGACAAACTAATACCAAATCTCACTATAATCATCCCAATAGAGAGTCTCCATCTATCTCGGTTGTGAGTATTTATTTATATTTTATAAGAAAACCGATAATATGATTTTTCGCATGTTGTCGCATAACATATTATCTATAGTATAAAATAAATGGACTATTACATCGGATATATAAATAAATTATAAGACGCTATCATTTGATCATATGATTCTCATTTCAAATAAATTGTTATAACATTATTCATAAAAAAAGCTAGACTTTTAGTATACAATCCAACAGAGCGAATGGGACCAAAAGGTGCACAGAACGAGCCGCGAAAAGCTCAGAAGGTAGTAAATGAAGGACGTGATCGAAGGCAAGCAGCTTTTCGAGTCAATTCTGCGACCAGTACGGCCTCTACACACACAATTGGGCGCATAAGTACCAAGGACCGCCTCGGCCTTGATCCAGCCAAGTTACGCCGGGAACAAACGGGAGAAAGTGTAGGAGAGGACCCATTATCTAAGTTTAATCAAC
Source organism: Pogostemon cablin (assembly GCA_023678885.1). Taxonomy (NCBI): domain Eukaryota; kingdom Viridiplantae; phylum Streptophyta; class Magnoliopsida; order Lamiales; family Lamiaceae; genus Pogostemon; species Pogostemon cablin. Next base: position 24,697,984 of record CM042962.1, read on the forward strand.
AACGCAATTTGGAGCTAGAGGCCATGAGGAAGCGGCTTGACAAGATGGAGAGAAAGAGTAATGCTGGATTGCACAAAATTCCTGATCCAAAAGCCGAAAGAACTCCTTTGACCCATCGAATTATCGCAACCCCCACACTGACAAAAATCCGAATACCCCAAATCCCTCAATATGCCGGCGACCCTAATCCGACAACACATCTCAATAAGTACGTGGGATGGATTCTAGCGCAAGGAAGCTCGGAGGAGTACCGTTGCAAAATGTTCCCCCTAACGTTGGGGGACAGGGCACACTCGTGGTTGGAATCATTGCTGATTAATTAGATTGATTCGTGGGCCCAGCTCGCTATGTCCTTCTCGTCCCATTTTTCTTATCTCGGACAGGAAAAGGAACCGAAATAGAAGTTGGTCTGCCTACGAAAAGGGACGAAAGAGTCACTCAAAAACTTCATGAAGAGGTTCAACGAGCAGCGCACTAATACGGAAGAAATCTCGGACGAGACATCCACCATCTTTGTGGCAGTGGCCCTACTTCTAGGATCCTCAATATGGACGAACTGCCAGCAGAAGCTACCAACCAATTATGCGGCCTTTACGGCCCTGGCACAGACATTCATCCACATCGAGAAGATACTCGAAGAATATAAAAAGTCCAAAGGCGAGGGCAAAGAGGGCGATAAAAAGAAAAAAATGGAGACAAGGATTATAAAACTCCGTCTTCGTTCAAACCCTTCCCAGAAGATGACCAGGTACACCAAATGACCAAGGTGCTAGAGCTTACTCCCAAAGAGATATTCAACAAGATTCAGGACACCAACTTGCTGACCCCTACACCAAGAATGCGAGTTGATCTAACTAATTTGAATAAGAAAAAATTCTACAAATACCACAAATTCATCGAACACGATACTAATAAGTGCCGAGATCTATTAGCGGAGCTGCTAAAGTTGTTCGAGGATGGAAAGCTGGACAGATTGGTAACGGGCCCAAAGCGTAGGAGGGAGTTACACCCGGCACCAAATGAGCGACCGAAAAGACTCGCTGTCCCGAAAGGATGGGATGAGCCGGGCAAACGACTACCTTTCCCACCTCGAGAAGTGTACATGATAGAGGAAAATTACATGGGGACATCTCAAGCCCTGACCACCCAGTCTCATAGGAACAGGAAGGCTGAGCTCCGAGAGCTGGATAGATTCCAACACATCTTGATGGCAAGCCCGCGTCCGCCCATGCACGAAGCTAACATGCTCTTCTCTGAAGAAGATCTTGCCGAGGTAGGAATCCCCAATAATGACTTGTCGGTCATCTCGACCACGATCTCAGGAGTAAAGGTGCACCGATGCCTGATTGACACAGGCGCTTATACGAACATAATATTCAAGAAGGCATTCGAAGCCATTGGAGGATCTTCCCACCATAAAGTTTCTTAGTGTGCCGAGGGGGTTTGGTAACGCCATCACTACTTCCCTAATGCAAGCTGACCTATCGGTCCAAATGATGGACGAGAAGCAAACAGTGAGAGCCCAACGTAGAGGTAGTTGATCTTCCATCACCCTACAATTGTATTCTAAGAAGGACATTCATACATCAATTCAATTTCATTCCCTCGACACTCCATCAATGCTTATAGTTTGTAACTGCTGACGAGAGAGTCGGTACCGTCAAGGGAAACTAGAAGAAAGCGAAAGAGTGCTCTTTCATCGAAAAAGGAGAGGGGTACTCAGCTACCACGACCTGTACTTTCAAACGTTGGTGGCAGAAGCAGAACAAAAGGAGAAAGCCACGCGCCGCCGCAGAGCTCAACCGCTACAAGTAGACCCAGAGCCGGAGAGAGCCCACACGTTCTAACCTTTTAGCACCAGAGAACTCATCCTACCCCTAATTACTGATAAGGATTCGAGATCCGAAAAGAAAAAAAAAGAGAGAATCGGTGGAGGAAAACAAAGCCATAAGGATGGAACCAAGCAACCCGGATCTAGAGTTATACGTTGAGTCACAACTGAAGGAGCCTCAAAGAACAACTTTAATAGAGTTCTTGAAGGTTAATCTGGATGTGTTCGCTTGGACACCGACCGACATGCAGGAGATAGACCCCAACACGCGTGCCTTCAGCTCAACATAAACCCATCATATCTCTCGATCGAGTAAAAGAAGAGAAAGTACAGTCTGGAGAAATATGAGATCATCGAGAGAGAGACGAGAAAGCTCTTGGCGAACAACCTGGTAAGGAAGGCCTTATTCCCCATGTGGGTGGCCAACCCGGTCCTAGTCCAAAAAGCCAACAAATCCTGGAGACTCTGCATCGACTTCACCCACCTCAATAAGGCATACCCCAAGGATAGCTTCCCACTACTGGATGTTGATCAGATGGTGGACGCAATAGCGGGCCACGAACTGATGAGCTTTATGGACGCGTACTCAGGCTACCACCAGATCCCGATGCACCCATATGACGTGGAGAAAATGATTTTTTACACCAAGAGAAACTTACTATGCTGGATAATGATGTCGTTCGGGCTGAAGAACGCATGCGCCACGTACCAGAGATTGGTCAACAAAATGTTCAAGGAAGAGCTAGCAAAAACCATGGAAGGGTACGTGGACGACATGCTAGTCAAGAGCGTAGCCGTGGGTGACCACGTACACCACCTAAGTAGAGCATTCATCATTTTACGCCACTACGGGATGAAGCTAAACCCAAAAAAGTGCACCTTCGGAGTTTCAACAGGGAAATTCCTTGGTTACATGGTGAACAAAAGGGATATAGAAGCGAATCTGGACAAAGTGAAAGCAATACAGGATATGGAACCCCTAAGCACGCTGAAGGAGTGCAAAAACTGGTTGGGAAAATAACATTCCTCAGCCGTTTTCTATCAAGGACATCAGATAAGTGCAAACCCCTCCTAGACGTGATTCGCAAGAAGATTCAAACCGGAGGCCCAGAAGGCCTTCGACGGACTAAAAGTTATCCTGGCCAACACACAACTCTCTCAAAGCCATGACCGGGCGAGATTCTTAGTTTATATCTACCCACGTCAGAGTCGGCATTGAGCGCGGGTTTGGTCCGCTCGGAGGAGAAGCAGTAGGAGCCAGTGTATTACTTGAGTCAGATGCTCAGAGATGCGGAACTCATGTATCCCATAGTTGAGAAACTCTTTTACGCCTTGGTAATGCGCACGAAACTTAAGACCTTACTTTCTGGGACACCCGATCGAAGTAGTGATATCCTTCCCACTAAGTCAAGTGCTCTCCGAACCAGATTCCGCAGGGAGACTGATGAAGTGGGCCATAAAGCTGAGCCAATTTGATATCAAGTACGTCCTCAGAACGGCCATAAAGGCACAAGCCCTGGCGGAGTTCATAGTCGAGCTCACTATACCCACCTTGCCAAGAGAAGTGATTGTCAAGCCATGGCAAATGTCGGTTGACGGATCATCCACAGCTCACATAGCCAGAGTTGGAGTAGTCCTTACAGCTCCTACTGGCGAAGTATTCTACTCGGTTATCAGGTTAGGATTCACCCCAACCAACAATGAAGCCAAGTACGAGGCCTTACTCTCCGGCATGAGAATGTCATTGACGGTTGGGGCCAAAAGGGTGATGATCTTCAGTGACTTCAAGCTTATAGTCAGTGTTTTATAATTGAACCGAAGATCAAACCAGCAAGCCTAACGGTTCGAGGTTCAACCGGTCGGACCGATTGGACCGGTGGTTCAACCGACAAAATAATTTTAATAATATTTTATTATTTTAAATATTATTTTATATATTTAATTAATTCCTCCTGGCCCAATTAATGACTGGCTCAATTTATGTCAAAGGCCAATATTCAAGCAAGAATATATTAATTCTAAAAGCCCAAAAATACTTCAACTTAACAAGAGAATTTGGAAAGAGGAAATAAACCTCAACATAAATGACGTAAGTGATTGAAATTTCCTTTCAAAATAAGGACTCATCTCTTTTTAAAATATTTGACTTTTCTCTCCAAAATAAAAACAGATCTGAAACAGCCAATGAACTATTAGATTTGAAAGAGCCGTCGAACCACGTCCGTCACGTGCTCATCACCGCTCCTTGTTGGAAACTCAGTTCGTTGAACCGCAGGCGTGCCACATCAAACAAGCACGTCGTGAATCCATCGTCGTCGCACACTGCTACCGACACCCATCGTCTTTTGTCCTCATTGGCTGCTGTCGGAGTCAATTCGCCATCCAATCCATCTCATTGAATTTTAATTTTTTAATGAGTTCTAATGTACAGTTCTACTTCTTTAGATCTATGCATTTATGAATAAAAAAGGAAAACAACTTCTACTCCCATCATTAAGCTATTTTTTTTAAAAAAAAAAAAATTGACGGTTTCGATTGGGGCGATTTAGCTGATTTATCCGGTTCTGAATGGTTTAATAGATAAAATAGTTTTAGGGTGCTTTCGGATCGGTACCAGTGACGGTTCCCTGTTGAACTGATCGAACTGGCCTAGTCGGTCCGGTCCGGTACAACACTGTTTATAGTTAACCAAATAAAAGAAGATTATGAAGCAAAAGACCAGCAACTGGAGGGATAATGAAAGCTAGTTGCCGAGATGATCCCTGAATTTTACCACATATATATCACACAAGTGCCTAGGCAGCGCAACCGCAAGCCGACGCCCTAGCCCAACTGGCAACTTCAGAAAACATTGAACAGCTAGGAAGTGTTACTGTGATGAGGCAAGAAGCCCCAAGTGATAGGATGATCTGGCAGATCGACGAGGAGGAAACGTAAATAACCCCGTCAAGAACTTCTTGGAAGAAGGAATAGAGTCGGACAACAAACTAGAAGCCAAGCGGCTGCGACTCCAAGCAGCCAGATACACCTTAGTGGATAGAGTATTATATAAAAGAGGATATTTGATGCCACTCTTGAGGTTTCTAACCAAGGACGAAGCCGCAAAAGTCCTCTCAGAGATGCACGAGGGTGTTTGCGGGAACCACTCAGGAGGACAAGCTTTAGCCCAGAAGGTCATCAGACAGGGGTATTTCTGGCCTACCCTCACAAAGGATGCAATCAAATATGCTAAGGCATGTAAAAGTTTCTAGATATATGCCCCTCTAATTCGAAGCCCGTCCACCGAGCTAGTCACGGTAGCAACACCATGGCCAGGAAAGGTCAAGTTCGCAGTGGTCGCCGTCGATTATTTCTCCAAATGGGCGGAAGCAGAAGCGTTGGCCACTATCAACGAGGCCAACATGATAGGATTCGTATGGAAGAACATTGTTTGTCACTTTGGGATACACAATGCTATAGTGACAGACAACGGAAAGCAATTTAAGAGGGAAAAACTCCAAAGATTATGCCACGGCTTAAGAATTTAGAAGATGTTCTCGTCACCATACTACCCTCAGTCTAATGGGCAGGTAGAGCTAGTAAAAAAAGTGATCAAACACACCCTTAAAAAGAGATTGGAAGGACTTAATGGAAGTTGGGCCGCACAACTACTGGGAGTCATGTGGTCATACCGCACCACTAAAACGTCAACAGGAGAAACTCCATTCTCCCTAACATATGGCACAGAAGCGGTCATCCCAACAGAACTGGCCCACCCAACTTTTCAAGTGTCCCATCAGGAGGAGAACCCTAATCCTTAAGCCCTTAAGCTTCACCTAGACCTGGCGGAAGAACTCCGATTGCAAACGGCAGAGAGACATGCAATATACAAATCAAGATTGGAGGCCCAATACAGCAAGAGGGTCCACCAGAGAGACTTTGCGACCGGGGAGCTGGTGATGAGAAAGATTTGCCTGACAGGCAGCAGAGTGTTTGGTGGAAATTGGGAAGGCCCGTACATAATAAAAAGAAATTTAGGCAATGGAGCATATGAGCTTAGCGAACTTGGTGGTGAGAGCATTAAGCACCCATGGAATGCTCAAAACATAAAGCATTTCTACGCCTAATAATGCAGTTCACCACCCATAAATGTCCACACTTCAATAAGGGTGGCAAGGGCGCATGAGTTTAATCTCATGCGAAGGCCCATATTAAATAAAGTGCGAGCAAATTAAAAACACACTATACCACAACCTACTGAATTAATAGCTACAAATCAAAATGGACATTAACTGGTAACGCCTAGAACATGTTCAAAATATGCCTTATAAAGGCTACAAAGTGTCCTGCAAGGACATCAGATTAAGCAAAATAAAAAGCATATACTAATCAGGGCCACCAGCTTCACCCGAACCTCCGCCCGCACCACTTGGTCCAGAACTAGGAAAGTCATGAAGGCTTCTCATCCAGGTGTTCCCATTCTCGTGAGGCCCTGCACTCCGAAGCTAGAAGGTTAGGACAGGACTTAAGGAACGAACAGGGATAAAGCTGGTTTCAGACACGCTCAACTCTGTCTCTATAAAAGCTCGAGCTTTCCCAACACTTTGCAGCCGCAGCAGATCTTCCAAGGTGACCAGAGGTATCCCACTACTGGAACCACCCATCTCAGCTCACACTCCCTCCTCTACCCGTGGACCCTAGGGCTGACCCGCACCGAGAGGAGCCCGTACCGGATCAATTCTCACACCAGTGGCATGGCCTGACCGAAAAGCAGAATAGAAAGTCGCACTGTTCCGCACCTCTTCATTAACCATTGGTGCCTTTCCTCTATCCAATCGATGGGCACGAGCCATATAATCCTCTCCAGAAGAGTCCTCTCCAATTAGCTCGGCTACACCCAGGGCCTCATTCGCTCAGGCCACCTCGGGCTCTACAGCGGCAAGGGTGACCCCGCCATGGGGCCTCTGCCCCCCTTAAATAGCAATGGGAGTATTCTCGGCGGCCACATAACTGGGACTGGCTTCCCCATAGGTGTCATGAGCCAGGAGGGATACACAGCATGATTAGAAAAATACTCATCAAGAACGGCGTCCCAAAAGGAGAAATCATCACTTATCCTTCTGACGAAGCTTACCGGAGGAGTCCGAGTAGAATCTTGAAACAAGTTGGCATTAGAAAGCCTAGTATTCGACAAAATGGGCGAAACATCATGAGGAAGAGCCATCTGATTGAGCACGCCAAAGGCTCGTCGGAAGCCCAGAGACAACTCTTCCTCAGTTCGACGAACAAGAGCTACCAACAAATAGGAGCACTAAGTGAGAGCAGAACCGTAAGAGTGAGCCGTAAGGCCAACATTCAAGAATGAAGAACTTATGAGATTCTGGAGTCTGAAAAGTACAAGGGACTGGCATATAATTCCTGAAACGATCTCGGCACTCGAATCCATGAACATAAAATCATTGACGTCTCGAGTGCTGGCCGCAGATATCATTTCGATTAAAGATAGGGCGAACGCCCCGCTGCACTTGTAAATAATAATGCCCTTGGCACTGATGAGTGATATTTTCACCTAGATTTTAGTGTCTTTTTATGTCTATTTTTGTATTATTTTATCCGTATTTATGTGTTATTTGGTTGTGTTTAGTGTTTTTATGGAAATATGTAGGAATGAGATTAAACGTATATAAAATATGTGAAAACAGAGCAAAAATGGAGAAGGGAGATGAAACGAAGAAGAGAAACAGAGCATGACCAAACTCGACCAGAGTGCTGCTACTCGAGTCGAGTTGGTGCAGCTCGAGCCGTGCGCCAGACACGGACCTGTAAGAGAAAGCCGTGCGCCAACGTCAGAAAATGCTACACGTCCTCCCTTGTGCCCGAGTTGCAAACACGAGCCATGTCTGAGTGAGCACTCGAGTCGAGCTCCGTCTGCTGCCAAAAATTATCGCCAGAACATGACCCGACTCGAGCCGTGTGCATGCACTCGAGCCGAGTCATGTAAAAATCCTGAAGAAATTCTAGAACCTTCTATAAGCTTCCCAAGGGGTATAAATACCCATTAATTCAATATTAGATCTGATTTTTGTGGGTTTGAGGCTGCACACACACATCACACACCATTTCTATCATTTTACACCACCATCTTCATCCATTCACAATCCATTGGGTCTATCTTCATCCCACCATCAAAAACTTCATCCAATTGAGGAAAAAAAGCAAGGAAGAGAGGAAGATTGCAAGGGGAAGAAGAAGATCACCATTGGAGGCATCCAAGGGAGTTTTCATCCATCTTTTGTATTAAATCCTATTGTTTATCATGTTTTGTAAGGATCTTAATGTCTATGTTAATGTTCTTATGAATATGGTAGGCTAATCTCCCTTGTGAGATTAGCAACATGAGAGTTGTTGGATAATTTTGGGGATTTGTGTATTTTAATTCATATGTTGATTGGGTAAATGGATTTTCTATTATTGATGTTTGAGATCTTGAGGTTTATGATGGTTTGTGTGTTTAGTTGTTCTAAATATGTGATTAGATTGAGAAATCAATTATATGCTTAGGATAATTGAGTGGATCATTTCATCAAACACTTCATGTGTATTATAAATTGTAAAGAATTTGGGAAATCCTTTAGAATTTAGAACCCTTTTATAGAACATGTGATTGGTTTGATCGAGAGGTTAATTAATTGTGTGAAGGGACTCTCATTTCAAGCTTAGTACCTAGTTGGAATTATTTGAGTGAGAACCAATCCGTTGAGCTAATTGAGATTCATATCATATCTATCTCGAGAGGTAGTTTAGGTGAACTTAGTGTTGGCCCTTAGTCTTATGTCCATGATACATATGAATTTGATACCTAATTCCTAGAATTTCCACTTCTTGATTGTTGTTAATCTCACTTTTACTTAACTTGGAAATCCACCCTTCATCTATCTATCTTGTTTGTTGATCATTGCTTACTTGCTTGCTTTGATTGATTTTATCTACTTGTTTCAACAACCTCCTTTGATGATTCGTTTCTATAAAATTACAAGAAACGTGAGATCGTTTAAGCTCTAGCGCCTTCCTCCCTGTGGTTCGATAAATTCTTGAATTGGTCAACCCGACTATAAGTTATAGCTAATCAAGCACCTAGGATCACGAACATACCTGTATACATAATCGATGTTGCTAGCCGTGAGGGACGAGCATCCACTCTTGTGGAGGCCAACCAAACTGGCCCAAGCGGAAGGTATTAACTGCATTGGATCTAAGCCCCAAGCCATCAACACCTAGGCGAGAGTCTGAGCCAAGGGAAGCCGCACGCCCGCAGCGAACATCCCCGTATTGAAGGCGGTGTGACCAGGTGCGCCTCTCCAAGGATGCTCTCAATGGCCAGGAGTTGCAAACTCAATCTCAGGATAACTGTAAAGGTTGAAAGCACTCTCCACGTCTTCCTTCCTCATGCTAGAAGCATAGCCCCTCAAGGTAGAATTGGTCACAGCACGACCCCGGCCGGAGGGACGACTAAAACTACCAGGATTGGCAGAGTCTTCCAGTTTCACAAATGACGGGGAAGATCGACCTTCGATTTTGGACACCACACGGCGACGCGATGTTCCCCCCATAAGAGGTGTAAATTTTGAGGAAGTTCGTAGGGTGGCGATGGAGAAATGGAACGGCGGCCACTACGGGTCACCGGAGGAGCCTTGGCGTTACTTGCCTCCTCCCCTTCAGAGCCGATGAACTCCTGGGAGGATCTCGAGTCCATGGCCGAAAGTGGCCTGAAAAAGCCACCAAGAAGCAGAAAAACAAACATAAGCACCCCCAAAGATGAAACAACAATCATGGCAATAGATGTTACGAGGAAAGGAAAAAGAGAAGAAATTGCAGAGAGAAGGAAATGGAAAGTATGGCCTTACCAGTTGCATGGCCAACCCTTTTATAGAGAAGTAAGGGGTAACTGTTCCCCCAGAATTTGAAGCGGCAACCCAAAAGTTCAAAAGAGAACCGTCGGACGCAATCATGCACTAAGGCAAGAGGGAATGACAACTGATGTGACAGTTCAAATAAAAGTGGCGGTAGGAATATCGGGAGTTCAAACGCATTAATGACGCATTTAATGTGTGTCAGAAACCACTGTTCAGGGCAATCATTTTCATTAAATAACAACAGAAAGATGTTAAGTACTAAGAAAGATATCAACATTAAATTTATATTTGGACAATGTGCCAACAAAAGAAGACAAATTGAAATAAAACAAAATGTAAAAAATGACTGAATATACAAATTGAAAAGAGGAATGAGAGGGGGGCTCAAAAGTAGATGGCAGCCAAGGATGAAAATGTCAATATCGGTAAAAATATTTGTACCTCAAATTACGGATATATCGATGGATATATCGAATATCGATATCGATATAGGTAAAAATTTTAAAAATCACGAAAACTTAAGAAAAAATAGAAGAAAATTAATTAATTAACTTTTCAATATATTATAACTAATTTTAATATATAAATACACTTTAAAATCTCAATAAAACTCATATTACATGATAAGAAAATCAATAACAACATATTTATATAGTCTGGAGTCATATTATAATTATTATTTATTGTTTAATACATAATAATAACTAATACCAAAATGATGATCTATGAGGCTCAAAAGTAAAATATATCATGTCCTCTAGATCTAAACAATACTGATACCAGTTCATCGAATTAGAGAAATTCTGAACGTAGTTCTGAATATGCCAGTAGTACGTCGTTGTATCTTGTCCAACTGTTTGACCATGGATTGGATATTGTGAGCTAATCCAATCATCTTGTTATTGAGGCATGATTGAACCTACTCCATATGACAATTGAGGGATAACAATTTTAATTAAAAGTGATAATTAACTAATCAAACGTAAAACAATCTCACCATGAGATGGTTTCATGCAAGTGTTGCTTTATTTTTTATTTTATTTTTTTAAAATTAAACATATTAATAACTAAAAAAATGTATTTGGTTAGTAAAAGTAAAACAAAAAATTATTTTAAAATTTTAAAATTATAACTAGTTTTTCGATATATCCTCAATATTGTATCGATATTTTTCGATATATCTCGATATCTAGACGGCATGATATGTTTTACATTTGAGCCTCATAGATCATCATTTTGGTATTAGTTATTATTATGTATTAAACAATAAATAATAATTATAATATGACTCCAGACTATTTAAATATGTTGTTATTGATTTTCTTATCATGTATTATGAGTTTTATTGAGATTCTAAAGTGTATTTATGTATTAAAATTAAAATTAGTTATAATATACTGAAAAGTGAATTAATTTATTTTCTTCTATTTTTTTTAAGTTTTCGTGATTTTTTAAATTTTTACCGATATCGATATTGATATTTGATATATCCATCAATATATCCGTAAATTTTAGGTATCGATATTTTTACCGATATCGATATTTTCATCCTTGATTGGGGGAAGCCATTAAAGCCCTCTCTCTCTCCCCCACCGTTGGCGGTGGAGTGGGCTTGTTGGGATCCATCATAAGCCTGTGCTTAATCAGGAGTTCGTCAGTAATTATATCAGTACTCCTTTCCTGGGGGCTTATCTTGCTAATAACGTTGACGAGCTCGAGAAATCTCTTAGAAAGAGAGGACCCCGCACACTTGTCTCTATCTAAGAATATAAAAAAGAGAGGGGGTTAGAAGACGATACAAACAAAACAAGAAAACAACACGGGTGCTAGACACTCACGCGCCTGAAGAATCTGGAAGGTCGAAGGAACTTTTAAATTTTATAGAAGTAGACTTCCCCGAAAGGGATATACCATTTTTTAATTAAGGCGGTAAAACCCTCAAGCGGATGATTCCTCCAAAGGACGACACAAATACTCAATCTCCTTAGGAGACAGATGGTGATATCCTTTCTCGCGGAAGATGAGAATGAACTCGATCACTGTTGCCCAAGATTGGGAGACAGTTGGGCTGGGGCTAAGTTCCAATAATGGAGTAAGTGGCCTAGGCAAGGAAGAAGGGGCAAATGGAACCCTAGCTTCAACATTGAACCGTTCACCATCACGAATCCCTCTGATGGCTTGCTCACCCGGTCATCGGAGATAAGCCTTACAATCCTCACTCCCGGTGCCGTGTATTTTGAGGCCATCTCTTTGAATTGGACGAGAGGTATCAAGTTGTCCTGGTAATGGGCCTTCATTTCGTTATGAGCCCCATCATGCGACGTGATGCGTGCCCAGATATTCACCGAATCTGGAATGTCCTCCATTGACGGCGGAAAGGTAGAGGGTAGCGAACGAGACACAATTTGGTGGCACTGCAGAGAAGAGGAAACTTCACCCTCACCACACAATTCTTGGTAAGCCCTTTCCAGAGATTTCGAAACCCCTTCTCCACCACTCACCGCTCGTCTCGGACCTACTGGACGGCCGGAGTCGGGACGACCGCCTCGCTTCATACAATGACTCGCCAAAGAAAAGAACAGTGAGGAGAGACAAAGCAAGGGGATTAAGAGGAAGAAGAAGTGTGAAAATGCTGAGGCAAAGGGACGTCTTTATATACTAGCCCAACCCCCAATTAATCGACGCGACTCTGTCGGAGAAGCAAATAAAGGCAAGGCGCTTTATTTAATCGACACAATGATTAGGCAGCGCCTCAAATGCGTAACTTGGATTCTGAAATGTTCCATCAGAGGATTTCGAAATTCAAAATCAAGATAACTGGGGCGCACGCGCTATGGAAGTAGGCTTTGCCTCCATTCGGCTAACCCTCTGAAGCCAAAGCCTGGGGGGCTAATGTGGTATGGCCCATTACGCTGGGCCCTCAAAGAAGAATATGGGCTACATCTGATTGGGCCCAATGGAACTGCCCTTTTCCAGTGCGATCGTTGGGCCGAGAACAGTGGGATAGCCGAGCGCGTCCAATGACGCGCTCCACTCGGGCGAACCCTCCATCATCTCTACTTGACCACTTGCGCCAGCTAGCATAGAAGCTATGCAGATATCCCCTAAGATTCATATATAGGGGATATCCTAAAACGAATCACTTTAATAGCCTCATGTGGCTATAGCATTTAATGCCTACAGTATTTGTAATAAATGTGATGTGACTTGTCGCAAGATCCGCAGATACGGATGACGATGGCGACACACATTATAAGGAGTTCGCTCCTAAAGAGAAGAAAACAACAATATTCACCTCCAAAAAGGCACAAGATCGCCTTTAGGGAACCCTTGAGCATTCTACTAAATTATTATGTTAGATTAGTTCAGATAATTCTCTCTCTCTTTACTAAAACAACCACATCAACTCATAATTAAAGGGGGATTAATTCGTACTATCTACATAGTAAATTATATTATAACACTTTAAAAATATATTTTAATTTATTATTCATCATACTTTAATGAAACATATTTTAACAAATTAACATACTTTACCTATATAGTAAACATATTTTAATAACGGACCGACCCGTCTCATGTAACTACAGTTTCACAATAGATTTTATCATAATATTATTCAAGTAAAATTCTAAATAAAATACAAATAATTTGTAATAACCTATTCTCATGTAACGATTAATGAATGGGTGAAATGATAGTTGGAGTTAATAAGAGTTGGAATGAAAGAGAGTGGGTGGAAAATGCGGAATGGAGAAGCAGAATGTTAAAAGTGCCACCAATAGAATTAGAGGGTGATTTGGGTCAACCATTAATTAAGCCTTTTTTAAACCAAAGAAAGACCCATAGGATTTGCCGCTAACCAAAACTGAACTAAGTCATTGTCGGTATATTTGTATGGTCCCTCGATTCAAATTACAAGAAAAAAAAAAAAAAAACTTGAGTGAGACCATCTCACATAAGGGCTTACGTGATACGGTTAGAAAGTGATAACTTTTACAATAAAAAGTAATATTAAATTAATGAAAAGTAATAATATTATTGGGTAAATATCAAAATTAGTCCTGTAAGTGACATTTTTCAACTTTAGTCCTTTAACATTTGCAATTCTTAATTTTAGTCCTTTTTTGTCCAATTTTAGACCTTTTGGTCCAATTTTGGTCCCTTTTTCAAAATTTGGTCCTTTTTTGTCCAATATTGGTCCTAAATGTATACAATTTCGGATCATTTTTGGACATTTTTTTTAACATAAAAAACTAAATTTGAACATAAAGGACTAAATTTGGTCCAAAATAACTAAAATTGGACCAAAAGGACCAAAACTGAACAAAAAATGATCAAAATTGAGAATTACAAATGATAAAAGTCTAAAGTTGAAAAAATGTCGTACTTACAGGACTAAATTTGATATTTACCCTAATATTATTTCATAAACAATTTATAATATAAATGAAAAGTGATAACATTTTATAACGAAAGTGATAGCGATTTTAAAAAGTGTAAAATGGTCTCACATGAGACGGTCTCACGCAAGACCTACCAAAAAAATTTATACTCTTAAATATTCTAAATTTAATTTAAATTTGTATAAGGTGTAAATACATAAGGCACTATAAAGCAAGGCGAACTCGTTGCAATAAATAAATAAATCATTTGTTTTAATTTAAATAAATTGACAGTATAATATTTAAAATATACTAATCAATTTTAAATGTAAGGAATTTATTCCAAATTATTACGACTAAATAGTAACTAAACTAAAACTATATATTCTAAATTAATTAATTAGAATGGATTGAAAATGAAAATTCCATAAAATTATGAGTACAACTTGGGTGCACCTGGACGATATTAATTGTTAGATTAAGTTTTATTTAATCTTCACTGTTAAATAAAATAAAATAATTATTTTTTTAAACAATAAAACCACCCACTAACCTCACTTTATACCTATAAATCGTGAGGTGAATAGGTACAATGCACTCCAAAATCAACTCAAAATTATATAACTAGAGTAAGTAGTATACCGTTAATTCAAACGCAAGCATTTGCCAAACAAAGCTAGTGTCACACAATTCATATCCCATTTCACTCCACTCCAAATACTTTAATTAATTATATTATATTGCTCACTTAGTATCGTTTTTTTTTAGTTAATTGATGAACTTTGGCGTCAACTTAAGTTGTTGGTTGTTTCTTGTTGTCGACAAGGCCTTGCTGGGTTATTTAGGCCCTCTAACTCATCATTATCAATGTTTTGGTTCATTCACCAACTTAAATGTCACTGTTTCTCATTAGGTCTATGGTTGTCGCCAGCTTTCAAAATTTGTTAGAAATTGACTCACTGCATCCACTTAACATCTGCACCACAAACATCCTCCTTTTTTTTCTTTTTTTTTAATATTTTTTTGACAAAGACTTGTGTACAACCTTCAATTGGTACAACCTCCTTCCTTCACCTTCAGTGTGTGTTCTCTTTTTTTTTTCTTTTTTTTAATTGTTGATGTACGTTACATTTTTTTAAGGATATAATTGTAATTTTACCCTTATGGTTTAGGGTATAATTATCCCCTAGGGTTTAGGGTTTAGGGTATAATAGTCATTTAAATAAAATAAATTTAAAAATAAAATAAAAAACAACATTAATGAAGGAGTAGAAATTAATTAAGAATGGTGGGGACCAAGATTGTACCAATTCAACTGGTACAACCGGTTGCACCCTAGTCCCTCTCTATTTTTTTATACTTGATACTTAGATATACACAAGTAAAGCTCATGGTATATTTTATTATTTACCTTTATTATATATATATATTTTGATGGATTTTATCATCAACTCGTTAGAAATTAAATCGATTACTTAAAATGTATGAAAATATAATATTATTATTTTACTATTATTATAGTTTAAATAACTTATTTTTTACCCTTACACTGTATATGGTTCAAATAATTAATATATATGTGGGCTAATAAAAATTATAAGGGAGAAAAAAAAGTTTACACACTAATTGTATTTAAATAGATTTAATTTTTTTCTAAACCTGTTAATTAAAATCAAGGGGTCGGTATATTACAACTTAAAAAGGAGGGTAAGTTATCATATATCACATTAAACTAATAAAAAATTAAAGAGATTCGCATATTTACTTTTTTATTTATGACATTTCTAAACTTTATTAACCCATCTAATAAGCTTTAGAAAATCAAATGCTCTTTAAATGCGTAAAACAATGTGTGATTTCTTATTAACTTTATTATTATTATTATTATTATTATTATTATTATTATTATTATTATTATTATTATTATTATTATTATTGCAAACACTTTCGAGTTATTATAGTTAATATCTTTTCAGCCTATTTGTTTTTAATAATCTACATTGTTGATTTCTTTCGGTCACGTCCTTTAATTCATTTAAATAAGACAAAGACTTGTGTACAACCTCCAATTACTACGAGTCTGAGTACAACATCTTTCCTTCACATTCAGTATGTGTTTTCCTCTTCTTATTTTTTTTAAATTGTTTGTCACTGTTTTATTTTCTTCGTTTTTTTTATTTATTTAATTTTAGGAATATAATTGTAATTTTACCCTTGTGGTTTAGGGTGTAATTTATCCCCTAGGGTTTAGGACTTAGGGTATAATTGTAATTTTACTCTTGTAGTTTAGGGTATAATTTATCCCTAGGGTTTAGGGTATAATTGTAATTTTACCCTTGTGGTTTAGAGTATAATTGTTTCCTAGGGTTTAGGGTATAATTGTAATTTTACCCTTGTGGTTTAGAGTATAATTTATCCATAGAGTTTAGAGTATAATAGTAATTTAAATAAAATAAATTTTAAAATAAAATAAAAAACAACATTAATGAAGGAGTAGTGATTAATTAAGAAGGGTGAGGTCCAAGGTTGTACCAATTTAATTGGTACAACCGATTGTACCCTAGTCCCTCCCTAAATTTAACTGTTAAACCTTTTTATTACGAAATCAAATTCTCATTCGTCTTCTCATTTTTGGTTTCCTTCTATTCTACAAAATCTTTCTACTTTCATAATATTTATATATATATATATATAAAATAAAAATAATTAAATAAAATATCATAAGATAAAACGAAATAATAAGAAAAATGATACCTCGAAATGATGAATCAAAGAATGTTTCATCATGTATATAAGATCAAAAGATATTATGAGTATTATATCCTCATGGTTTGAAGGCCCAAAAACCCAAGAACCCTATAGTACCTGAAGAAAGAGGCCCAATCCTCTAGCGGCCAAACCCGAGGACACCATAATTAAGGCAGCCCAAGGATGTCACTGCAGCCCAAAGGCCTGGTCGAGGAAAGGACAAAGAAGGAAACCATTAAAGGAGCTGAAGCCAAGAAGCACCCTCGGCAAAGGACCTCAGCAACATCTTCCCCCTGCCCGAGGATTCGGATGAACACCACAGCACCGGAAGTCAACCTGTCTGAGGGCCAAATGGACTATGGAAGCAGGGCAGTAAAGAACAAACACCATCATGAAGACTGACAGGTGCAGTAGGCTAGAAGACAAGGCTAACGGGAAGAAGAAATGTCTTGGATAGCAATCCAAACTAGAAGACAACAACTGACTGGCACAACTTACTCCAACTACCAATGGGAAGCCAGCAAAGGACGGAGGCGCTCTGTGAAACCCTGCAAAAAGCAACTTGCGACGTCCAGACTTCTCTGCAGGCTGGTCGGCGTACCAGAAAGCCCCCATTAAGGCGGGTTGTCTCCATCCAAGTAGAGCAAGGCGATTAGCTCCGGATTAGGGTTTGTAGATGATATAAATAGCCTCTCTCACAGGAGAGAGGTAGGTTACTGATGCTCACTTTAGACATTACACTTGTAAGAGAGAGTTTATGAGTGTTGTTCTAAGGGAGATTAATAAAATCGGCTGAATTCTTTAGTGGGAATTGAATTCTCTATTGGAATGGATCCCCTTGTTTGCAGTTTAATTATGTTTGATTGTGTTTCATTCTTGGTCTCGACTATCGCGGCATCTCTGGCAGCCACAGCCTCAGTCAGACTCACCTCCACAGATTCGAGAGCAGCTCGCCCACATCAACC
Source organism: Pogostemon cablin (assembly GCA_023678885.1). Classification (NCBI taxonomy): domain Eukaryota; kingdom Viridiplantae; phylum Streptophyta; class Magnoliopsida; order Lamiales; family Lamiaceae; genus Pogostemon; species Pogostemon cablin. The sequence goes on from CM042962.1 coordinate 24,715,805, forward strand.
TCAAAATCCGAGACCTCCAGCCTTTCTCTCTGATGCGCGACAATTGAGGTCAGCTCAGCATTCTCGATCTCTAAGGCATTCAACCTCTCCTCGAAGCTAGCGGAAGAACCCTCGGAACGATCAATAAACCTGTTAGCGAATAAACGATATTGGTCCATAAAGTGCAGAGAAGAGGTGAGGAAAACAATGGCAACTCCAGCCATCACGGCTAAACCGGAAAAACCTTGCGAAAGAGAATTGGACACAACGGTCTGCAAAGCTTGACGAGGGGCCCGATAAGAGGCACCCGCAATAAAACCTCGGGTCCCTAACCCCCAAAACTCAGCCAGATCAGGCTCATCATCTTCCTCAACCTTGCATTTTCCTCATGCACGGGCCCTCTCGGCGGCCAACCTAGCGGCTTCAGCATCAGCTTCGATAAGATCGGTTGTTGCAGTAGCACCTAGGAGGTTCGAATTAGGAAGGGGAGCTGTCGGGACAGCGTGAGAGGTATAAGGAGCAAAACTGACACCAGCTCTGGAAGCAGACCTCACCCTCGGCCCAGCCATCATATCATAGTCCTCGGCTTCGAAGTCGCTGCCCTCCATAACTTTGGGAACTTCCGCCAGCTGAGGATCCTTAGGATCCTCCTCTGTGTCATCCTTGGAATCTTCCTCTGGATCCCTTTTCGCCTCCTCCTCTAAATCTTCCTCAGGATCTTTCTCGGGATCCTCCTCAGGATCCTCCTCTGGATCTTCCTCAAGAACTACTCCGGTCTCGAGCTCGACGAGAGGAAGATCTGCAAGAAGACACCATGGGTAAGAATGCAACGAACAAGGAGAGGATAATGAAGCACGAACAGAGAAAATTATCTTCCTTAATCTTTTAGCGAGAAGGTCGAACTCACAAATGAAAGGGGATGGATGAGGCACGAAGCTAATTCCGGCTGACCGAGAAGGCCCACCATGCTCTTGAACACTCCTTTCTCTCTTCCCGAGCAAGGAAGCAGATGCAGATTCAAAACCAGCAACGGAAGAAACACCAGAGAGGGCAACGAATGAACGACGCAAATGTCGACGAGGGGGCGATATAGGGGGCAGAACCCTATTTTCGGTAAGCTGCACAGTCAACAAATCTTCACTGAGTTTCGTATCCTCGGACCCAATAGACAGGTCATCCATTTCTTCATCTTTGTCAGGAGATGGAGAACGACCAGAATAATCTGGGTCGCCTTCATCATTCGAAATTTGGTACACATACTTATACAGAGTCAATGACAAACCAGCTACAGAACCCGTCAATCCCACCGGAGACAGGGCATTCTGGAGTTCACCTACAAAAAAAAAGTCAGACATGTGATCAAGAGAACAAAAACAGAATAAGCGAAGGGATTACCAATTGTGGCACCACGGCCGAGAGTAGACAACCCGGCTGAGACTAGGATAGGCTTGGAAAGCAATGGAGAAACATGGTAAGTATTCCCCTCACAAGATAAAATCTCGTAAACACGGCGAAAACCATCACTCAGCCTTTCAAGGGGGCGACGGGGAGGACCTGCACGATGTAAATGATAGAAAAGAACATCAGAAACCGCAGAAGATAGTCCAGAACTCGAAAGACGAGGAGGAATCGTACACTTATCCAATGGAAGAAAGCGGACGGGAAAAGTTATGAAAGCACCATTGATACGGGAACAGTAATCACCAGACAACCAGAACCAGACCTGCTCCTAGCTTCGGCCAATAACGTCAGAAGCCCCCAGAAAATGATGATTATCGCGGGGGAGCAAATGGTAGAAACCACAAGAACGACCAGAAAGAGCATAAAAGAAAAAGAACTTTAATTCGAACGGGTCTCGTATGGTATGACCCAACACATGGAACAGTGACATAGTAGATATTAGATGCAACCAATAGGAGGATAGCAACTGACCTATAGTTATGTCCCACCTTTGCAGCAGCAAACCAATAACAGGGGGAAGGGGGAGTCGTAAACCAGCGAGAAAGAGAGAATAATAAAATGCGGTACGACGTGGAGGGGGATCAGAAATGGGAACTCCATCCAAGGGAAGCTCGAAGGTGACATTGGGATTGTCGTACCACCTATGGAGTCCCGCCAGGTGCTCTGGGGATAACCTGGAGGCCGGCACCCAATCGAGTCGCTGGGCCATTCCTCGGAGTGCTGCCCCCAAGTCGTCGATATCCCGACGACCAGGAAGGTAGTCTCTCACATTCAGAGAGAGTATAGCGCCCAAATCCACGTCGATAAATATCGTGGCACCACCAGTACTCGCAGCCGGCACAGCAGGGATCAGTTGCCTGTCGGAAGAGGGAACGGAAGCTGGGTTGCCACCTGAAGAGGAAGAAGTGGACAAATCCCTCAGATTAGGATGGGGCATCATGCGAAGGCGATTGAAACTACGAACACCGGGCCGCACGCGACGTACTGGCGTACTATCGAAAGTATTCACCTCTTGGACATCAGGTGGAGGAGGAGTACCCTCATCAGATATTTTCCACTAATTAAATATTTCAAGAATTAGGGTCTGGCGAAAAGGGGGATAGAGAATAGCGAAATTTTCAGAAATCGCAAAGGTAGTGAGAGTATCAGAAATCACAAAGATATCGGGGGAATTTGGTTAAATGAAAATACAAGAATATATTGGAGGGATACGAAAGATTTGAATTTCAAAAAACCAAAATGAAAACTGTTTGACAGGATGAAGGGCGGCACGTATCATCATTGGAAATTATGGAGCAAAAAATGGCTAAGATCCAACGGCTGGCCTGTGGAGACCTTACAACTTCCAAGGAGAATGGAGGGTTTAGATTGATCCCCGCAGCGTCTGACAAAAATACCCTTGCAAGACCCACTAACAGGGAAAGAAAAGTGTTTCATTCATGAATAGTGAATTACAAAGAGAAGCGGAAATAACTCAGAATTCTATCAACCGATAATTAAAGGAAACACAAGAGAGGTACAGAATAAATGCCCTAATAAGGAAGATACATTCAACACTAGGGGCTCAGTAACACTTTATGGACCAGCCGGGGGAAGTTCAGAATCAACCACATCTGTAGACTGTGGCTCTCCACCCCTAGGTGACCCATCTCGGAGAATACCCAATGAGACTTCGGAGGTCACCGGCCCCAATGAAATACCAACTCTCTCGGTGCTACTCGAAGCGAGTTCGACCTCTGGGATCGAAGGAATGGGGAGAGCCATAGCAGTCTCGGAAGGTAAGGATTCGGAGGTCTCGACGGTAACAGCCTAACTAGGAGCACGTGCATCTCCAGATTCGGGAAGTTCGGCCTCAATGGGTGCCTCTCGAAGAGACACCCCTATGGATTCGAGAGGAAAGACGACAAGTGGATCCTCAGCCCTAGAATCCACCACAGCAAGATCCAAAACACCATCAGCAAACTCCTCGTCAGATCCGTGCTCATCGGAATCCTCGGAAGATTCTTTAGGAATATCGGTGATAAAGTCGGAGTACTCACCAAGCACCCCAAAATCAATGTCGTCCTTTAAAGTCTCCCCTGAGGCATCTTCTCCTCACTGATGGCTTGGCGGAGAATCCCACACATGGCATCGAGATAATCAGGGTACGGTTTCTCAGAAGAGGGTTGAGTAAAAGCAGAAGCGCAAGAGCAGAAATAGTGAATCTTGGTTTCGGAAGGATAACTTCTCTATAGCATAGATTGTCGGCTTCTGATAAGAGGAACGCATCCTTCGCGCATTTCACTTCGGCCAAGGCCCCGTCACGTTCCCTTAAAATCTCAGCAACAACATCCTCAGCCGCCTTGATCTTCTGGGCACAGGAAGCCTCTGATGCTTCTTTCTCCCGCCGAACTTTTTCAAGCTCCTGATCGGAAGACGTCTGGAAAGCATGAAGGCTATTCTGAGCTCGGGATAACTCGGCTTGGAACTGAGTTTCTTTCGTAGTGATCTCTTCCTAATGTTTCACCTCCAAAGTCGCAACCTTATCCGAAAGCACCTTGTTCTGGAGCTCCAAAGTACTCCTATCTTCCTCGGATTTAGCCAACAGGCTATCATACCGAACACGAAGTGTCTCAAAAGTTTCCTGAAGCTCAGCCTTCTTGTCCTGCTCGATCCTCAACTTACCTCAAATTAAAGCCTCGGCGGCCCTCGCCTTAGATGCTCTTTTCTCATAATCCTTCACCTTTAAACAAGCAAGGCAACCTCGTCTTGCAAACGGGAGTCGCTTTGTTCCAACTCAGAAATACGGTGTAAGGCGTTAAAGGCATGAAGCGCCTATCGACCTATGTAGCCGGAGATACTGTGGAGAGAATCCTTCGCAGACATATTCTTCATATGGCTAAGGAGTTCTCGGGTACAACCTTTAAAAGGAAAGGTGGCAGGACGTGCCAGACACGCCGGGGCGTCAAAATCAAACAAAAGCTCTTGAGTTCGGAGGAAAGTTTTTCCAACCTCATCCATATGACCATGCCTTTGTAAGAGCTCTTGGTCGGCTATTGGATCTATTGAAAGAAATGGAGTGGCATCATCAGACAAGGGCAGAGCAGAGGAGGCACCCTCGGAAGAAGATCCACCATGTGACCAAAAACGCAAAGGGGTTTTTCCCCGATAATATCGCCACATCTCAAAAGGAGAGCAATGAGACATCGGGTCAAAAGAAGTACCGGCAGGGGTCTGCTGAGGGTTGTACAGAGTAGGACCACCTGGCTGATCGAAAGTAACAAAAGGGGACCGAGTAAAAGCTTCATGAGAAGGAGAAGAGCTGATGTCACACACTTCGACAGTCCCTTGAGGGGCAGTATCAGACGCAGCGGAGGAACCGCCAGTAGCGGCACCAATATCATCGCCCCTGACCTTCTTTGAGGAGCGTGCGATTAGAGCGATACTTTCATGAGTACTCTCCTCGAAAGTGTCATCCTCCAACTTATACTTCTATTTTGGAGCAACAGACTTAGCAACAGTGACCTCGGACACCCCTTTCTTAGACTTCGGGGCTCGAGGGGCTTTCTTGAAAACTTTCTCCCGAGGACCCATAGTTGACTCCTGGATGAGATTGGCCTCCAACCTCAAGGATACATGATCCGAAGGCCCTTCAATCCTGACAGATGTGAGAGGCTGCACGGCAAGAGGGGCTCCAGAGACCTTTGGAGAAAAAATCTTAGAAACTTTCTTCTTTCCTTTAGTGAGTACGGCCCGCTGACGAACAGAAGTGAGAGTGGCCATATGGGAGTTATCGGTCAAAAGACGTTTCTCGTCTCCTAAACATAACCAAAGGAAGAAGGGTCAATATGATAAGGGGGATTATTCAACGAATGCCGCTGGCTGAGGAAACAATGACAATAAATCACCTGGCATAGCTATGGACGAAGTAATAAAGCCGGCTCGGAAAAGGTTTTTCCCTTTGAGAACACGCTTGTAATGGCGGCTTTTGTCAGAAAACATGCGAATACGACAGAAGGCATCCTAGAACTCTGCCGACAACTTCTCAAGAGCACACGATTCGCCTACTGCATAAAGCAAATGAAAGAAATATTATAATACCCCAAATAATATAGAAGGGAGCCGAGAGAAACATACACGCACTGAGAACAGGCTTGAAGAAGGAACTTCTAGGGTGCACTGTGGGATTTCGAGGATCCCCGAGGTCATAGACAGAATCTCCCCTCCAGGGACCGCGGACCCAGAACCATGGATTCTTCCATCCTTTGACTGAACTAGGCAGAAAGGTAACAAGGTTGGTATGACAAGGTACCAAATAACAATATCCCTTCGTCCTATTATTTGGGGTAAGCCGGTACAAGAAGTTGATCTCAGCAGTAGTCAAGAAGGAGTATTTTTTCTTGCAGAAAAGAACCAAAATCCCTATCAATGCCGCCCAACCGTTGGGAGCCAATTGAGCAGGGGCTATGCTCCAAAATTTAAAAATATCTCGAATGCAGGGATGGAGAGGGAACCTAAGGCCGAGCTCAAGTTGCAACTCGTAGGTTACAACAGCATTCGGCGGAGCATAACACATGCGGTCATCGAGAGAAGGAAGAAAAAAATCAATACCTTCCCTACACTGAAATTTCCTGAGAGTAATAACGGCACTCTTTCTCAACCAAGAATCATCAAGGGTCGAGGAGACCTCAGCAGTGAAAAAGGGGATGTCCTTGTCCCACCGTGGAAGTTCACCGAGATGGGCCAATAACCCCCTGGACTGGCATCGAAAATCTGAGAATTGTGCTCTAACGTAAAAGTAAAAATGAAATCGGCAACCCTCTGATCAAAAACGACCCGAGAGGGAGACAGGAGACCCAAACTCTCCCCTGAAGACGACGAAGAGGACCCCGAACTACCGAGTGAAGAATCGGTCGAACGAGAAGGGGATCTAGGGAACCTAAGAGGAGAGGAAGAACCCTCATAGGCCATATCGTGCTAATCGTAACAGGAAGCAGAACGCAGAGAGAGAGATGGATAAGGAAACCCTAAGCGCCGGCAGCGGAAAACTCGGAGAAGCGAAAAGTGAAAGTCAGGAAAAGAAAGGGAAAGAGAGAGAGGAGAGAACAATACCTGAAGGAAGAAGATGAACGCACTGAATAAAAGGAACGCCAACCGCTTACAAGATCAAGAGGAAAAAAGAGGGAGAAAGGAAAGGGAAACTGGCAAAAAAGATTCAAAATTTAAAATTCAAATCGACAGTTACACCCAAAATACCAGAAGTACACCCCACCTGAACGAAAATACCTCAAAGACGTCACAGAGAGCCCGATAATACAGGAGCATATCAGGATAAAGACAGCGAGTGGGAACAACGAAGAGCCGAGATGGAAAGAACCCTAATATCGAAGACACCGAACCATGAGGGATATAACCCGTGAAATACGGTTCGACCCTGAATAATCTCAAGTCATGAAATTATTCAGGCTCGAGGGGCTAATGTTATGGGTATTATATCCCCCATGGTTTGAAGGCCCAAAAGCCCAAGAACCCCTATAGTACCTGAAGAAAGAGGCCCAATCCTCTAGCGGCCCAAACCGAGGACACCATAATTAAGGTAGCCCAAGGAGGTCACTGCAGCCCAAAGGCCTGGTCGAGGAAATGACAAAGAAGGAAACCGTTAAAGGGGCTGAAGCCAGGAATCAAACTCGGCAAAGGACCTCGGCGACATCTTCCCCCTGCCCGAGGATTCGGACGAGCACCACAGCACCGGAAGTAAACCTGTCCGAGGGCCAAATGGACTACAGAAGCAGGGCAATAAAGAACAAACATCATCATGAAGACTGACAGGTGCAGCAGGCTAGAAGACAAGGCTAACGGGAAGAAGAAATGTCTTGGACAGCAATCCTAACTAGAAGACAGCAACTGACTAACACATCTTACTCCAACTTCCAATGGAAAGCCAGCAAAGGACGGAGGCGCTCTGTGATACCCTGTAAAAAGCAACCGGCAACGTCCAGCCTTCTCTGCAGGCTGGTCGGTGTACCAGACAGCCCCCATTAAGGTGGCTTGTCTCCATCCAAGTGGCGCAAGGCGATTGGCTCCGGAGTAGGGTTTGTAGATGATATAAATAGCCTCTCTCACAAGAGAGAGGCAGGTTACTGATGCTCACTTTAGACATTACACTTGTAAGAGAGGAGAGTTTATGAGTATTATTCTAAGGGAGAGTAATAAAATCGACTGAGTTCTTTGGTGGGAATTGAGTTCTCTATTGGATTGGATTCCCTTGTTTGCAGTTTAATTATGTTTGATTGTGTTCGTTCTTGGTTTCGTTACTAAATATCCTTATCTTTTAAACACCAATTAACGAGCCCAGAATGACCATCAATAATATATATATATATATATATATATATATATATATATATATATATATATATATATATATATATATATATATATATATATATATATATATATATATATATATATATATATATATATATATATATATTATTTTGTACACCAGAGTGCACAGTGCAACCATATTAAAAATGTATACACTAATGAATAAAAATAAATATATTAATAAATAAAAATTTATACATATGGCTATCAAATTTTCTATTAGTTTTTTAAGTGAAAAACTGAATATAAAAAAATTATACATCTATATTTATATACACTAATGTATGATTTTATAGTGTTATATTATAGTATGATTTACTACCTATAATCCCTACCCAATAACATATACTCCCTCCGTCCCACCTAAATGATAGTTTTTTCTTTTTGCACGTGGATTAAAGAGTATTACTATAATTTAATGTGTAGTGGGTAATTGTATTAGTAGGAGTGTGAGTCACATATTTTAATTGTATTAGTAAGTCTGTGGGGGTCCTATGTGTATAAAAAGGAAAGATGACTATTTGGATGGGAGACCCAAAATGGAATAAATGGACTCTTTGCATGGGATGGAGGAAGTATATATTACATATATAATAATTATACTTTAATATGTGTTGACCCATATTACAACCCGTCTCCTAAGAGACTTATATATATATATATATATATACTCATAATTCCATCCGCTGGTAAGATATTCATTTTTTCGTATTAGTCATTCACTCTAAAGATATCAATTTTTCCTTCTTAGCAAAAAAAGAACTCACACTTGACACACCACTGATCACTAAAATAACTAACCATTTTATATAAAATAATAATACTACTTAACACACGTATAAAAAAAATGATTTTCTTATTGATGTACGGAGATTGGTCGCACATTTTTTAGAGAGACAGATGGAGTATTAAATAATTTTCAATTGTATTATATTATAAGGTAACATTTAAAAAAAATACAAGTCAAGATTCTGTAAAAATAATTAAAATATATGTAAATATATATTAACTTTTACATAATTTAGTTATATGTCACATTATCAAAAGTCAAATGTTATAATTTGTTACAAATTATTTACATTTTATGAAAGAAATTATCTAGTTATAAAAGAATAAATAAATAAATAAAATCTTCCTAATTAATGTTGAATCGTTATTCAACACGGATTATTTAATTATAAAAAATAAGAATAATAATTAATAAAAAGCACTCGTCTCACTTCACCTTTCACGCCCAAAACATGAAACATTATTTTACCCAACAATTTAAAAAATTAACTTTATTTTCAAATTTGTCACTATTTTTTCACACAAATACCATTACTTTATATTTTTTATTAATAAGAAGTATTCTCTCCGTCCCAACTTCAACTTCACACTTTCCATTTTGGTCTGTCTCAAATTCAACTTCACACTTCCATATATAAAAGGAAAAAACAACTAATTAATATCCTCCAATATACTTTAATTTCAAATTTGTCATCACCTTTTTAACATACACAACATACTTTATTATTTATTTATTACCCAAAAATATCATATTATCCCCAAAGTAAGTCAAAAGTGATTTTTCTTAAATTTCTTATTTATAGTAAATGTTAAGATGAATTTGGGTACGGAGGGAGTACTATAATAACATCTAAAGTCAACCATTTTGAAAAAAAAAAATAATGTTCTTAAACTATGTGGTATAATAAATGGGAAGGATGGTTGGGGACAAAAGGAGTAATTATTATTTCAAAAAACATAAAAACAATGTAACGTGACACGCAAGTATTGCTATTTATATTTTATCCACTGTCTAAATCTAAATTAGTAAGAAATTCATTTATCATGTGAAATTCAATCTCCATCATACAATTCTTTATGTGGGGGAGGCATATAAGTGTGGATAAGTCTCCACCTTACACATAAAACCAACCCCAATGGAAGAATATTAGTCATACATATGTGTACCTTTCCACTTGCTTTTTGAGCACAAAACAACTGTTGAATAATACAACTTTAGGGTAATTCAACCTTTCATTGAGCCCATATCCTTTGAAATAATCAAATCATGGACCTCCAATTCATATCTTATTTGACAAATATCAAGTTTCATAACCTACCCTTATTTCTTAAATAAAAGTATGATTGACACTTCCCACCTGTCAAAAGTCTTCTATGTTCACACTCAACCTCAAATACCATGACGCGTTGACTTTAAATTTAATACATTATCTTATTTGTCGAATTTAACAAAATTATAACACCATAAAATTTCATGAAGTCAGCATGATTTATCGTATGAAATGTGATTCACGCAAGTTTATTTGGTTGGTATATTTTATCCCTAGATTCATATACTCTATCTGCCCCACGTATTTTTACACACTTTCTATATCAGGTGTCTCAAAAAGTTTTACTCATTCCATTAATAATAAAAATAAATTATACATTTTACCTACTTTTTACACTTTATTAATCAATTCTAACAATTTTATTTACTTTTTTACACTATTCATCATTCTCAACAACTTTATTCATTTTTCTTTCAAAATTAATGATTTATCCATACTTTTTCTTACATTTTATATTAAAAAACATAACTTTTCTTAATCTTCGTGCCCTTACAAACAGGTAAAAATACCCGGGACGGAAGGAATATAATCTTATGGTTAATGTATGATCCTACCTCTGTAATTTAATTATTATTATCGTTATGGTTTAAGTTTATTCTAACAACATTAGTGACAATGTGTTAAAATTACTTTTAAATAAATTATATTTTTTCTACACACAAAAATAAATACATTCTTTCTACTACTCATTCCAAGAATATTCTTCACAATGACTAGGGTGGTAAGGGCATCAATTTTAAAATTTACAATATCCTTCCTTCACTTTCAGTGTATGTGTTTTTTTTTTTTATTTACTGTTACTGTTTTTTTTTCGTTTTTTTTTTATTTTTCTTTTTTTTAATTTTATTTTTAAGGATATAATTGTAATTTTATCCTTATGGTTTAGGGTATAATTTATTCCTAGGGTTAGGATTTAGGGTATAATTGTAATTTTACTCTTGTGGTTTAGGACATAATATATCCCTAGGGTTTAGGGTATAATTGTAATTTTACCCTTGTGATTTAGGGTATAATTTATCCAAGAGTTTAGAGTTTAGAATATAATTGTAATTTTACCCTTGTGATTTAGGGTATAATTTATCCCTATGGATTTAGGGTATAATAGTCATTTAAATATAATAAATTTAAAAGTAAAATAAAAAAACAACATTAATAGAGGAATAGATCGGTGTACCTTGATAATTTGAACCGTTAGATCAAATATTTATTTAATCCTAACCATTGAATAAAATAAAATAATAAAAAAATACAATAACTACCCCACTACCCAATAACTTTTATTCTATAACATATCAGGTGCACGGATGCGATGCACCACATAATAATCCACAAATTTAATCCTCCTTAAAAAGTTGTCATTCGGTTCTCGAAAGTCTGACGTGTTCACATTGGATGTTGAACAATTTCTGATTGGCTGACTTTATACCTGTCTCCGCTCTAAGATCAAGTGATTGGTTGACTTTTATATAGACTTAGTTGACGAATTTTATGGACCGCACCCTTGTTTCCCACTATAGGCGGTAGGCCTGCACTTTTTTTTAACACAAAATTAAAGTTAACATCTCTCTTGTGAAACGGTTATTTGTAAGACGAATCGACACATCATTAAAATATACTTATTGTATAAATAAAGTATGTTTATTTATAGTTAAAGTATGTCAATAATAAATCATTTTATGACACGCTAAAATCATACTTTAATGCATAATTCAGCATACTTTAGAAAACATACTTTAACAACTATTAAATATATTTTATCTAAATAATAGACATACTTTACCACGTCTCACAAACCGTCTCATGTGAATAATGTCTTACAAGAGACTTTGTCGAATATAATTACTTATAATTATATTAATATATGCATGATTTACCGAAGATGATGACTGATAAGCTATTCCCTCCGTCCGTTGACAAGGTACTCATTTTGTCATTTTGGTCGTTCACTATAAAGGTATTCATTTGCTTTTTTTTGTTTAAGGGCCACACACTTATCAATCACTCACTACTAATACAACTACTCACTTTATATAAAATAATAATAATACTCCTTAATCCACATGAAAAATCAAATCAATACATTAATAGGGGACGGAGTGAGTATAGAAAAATACCCTTCATGGTTACATAACCAACAAACTTAATGATGACTTAATGAAACTAAAAAATCATTAGCCAGTAAATTAAAATCCTCTCCTATATGTGGATGTCTCTAAAAGCCATAATTACTTTGTGATGTGGATTTACTTTTGGCAGAGTATAATGTAGATTAAATGAATGGATAAAAATTTTCAAGTTAAAAATAAAATAAAATTTGTGCAAACATGTTTGCCTCAAGCTCAAGTCTCATACTTAAAGGAGTGCTTGATTAAAATTTGTATGGTAAAACTTCTGGTTTACCACCAAATCTTATTATTTTTACATAATACTCCTGATGGTAATTCTTCACAACTTTTCTCATCTTTTTTGTCTCACAAAACTTTTTTTCATCAAAAAAAAAAATTATCTAATAACTTAAAAAATTATTTTAATTTTAAAATTTTCACTCATTCATCACACTTATATTTTACTTTATTACATAAAAATACTAATATACCCTTATAAATCATTAAAATTGATTTAGGAGTTAATTGCAAAAAAAAAAATCACGAATTTTACTCCTATTGCAAATTAATCCTTACTTTTAAGAAATTGCAAAAAAACTATCATCTTTAAGTATTGTTGCAAAAAAAAACCAAAATAAAAACTCTAATTTAGTAAATAATTGGGTTTATTTTGCAACAAAAATTTAAAGGTGGTGGTTTTTTTTTTATGCAATTTTTCAAAATTGATAATTAATTTGTAATAGGAGTAAAATTCATAATTTTTTTTTTGCAATTAACCCTTGATTTAAAAAACCACATTTCTTAAACAACTTGCAATTGTAAAGGTAAAGGGTGGTGTGGGATGTAAAAATATGATTTTCTTAAGATGGTATTTACTCTTTTTTCAAAAAATTAATAGCAAAAAATTTAAGCATTAAGTCTCTCGTAATATTTAAAGCATTATTGAATGGTATAATTTTTATTTGAATGCTGCAAAATATATTGAAAATCGATCTATGTAGTAAAATAAAATTTAAATCGAGGCCAAAACGAGCCAAATTTCAATAGAGGCGACCATGAAATCTTATAATTAATGTGTTTATTCAAGCTATTAGAAATGGAATTGTGGATAAAGAAATTGTTGATTGAAGTAGTTTGAGAAGTAACAATTGTGTATTGTAATACAGAATCATTAATTTGTGACCCAACATGATCAACAATTCCTTGGGAACTACTGAAATGAATGCTCCCAAAATCTTGAATCATTAAAGAATTAAATAATGTATCTTCAATTTCTTCTACTTCTTCAATCTCATTAATCCTCACTGTCATCCAATCCTCCTCCTCTGTCCACTCTACCCCATCATCTTCTCCGATCAGACCCCTTATCCTATCCACCCACTCCGGTGCATTCTCCGTCGTCTCCGGCGAAGCTTCCACCGCGTCCCAATAGCATTGATCCATCACACTCGTCGGAGATTCCCTGATGTGCTCTTTAATTTCTAACTCTGTAAAATTGGTCGAATCGAAAAACGGGTGGTGTAACAGTTCATCCGCAGTCCACCGCTCTCTGGGGTCTTTTATCACACACCTGGCGACAAAATCCTCACCGGTGCCGGAAAACCAGCTGGGAATCTCCGGCGTGTCGTTGGAATACGCCACTCTATACAGAGCCGCCGCGGGGTCCTTCATCTCCGGCCAAGGATTAGATCCGGTGGCCATTTCGATCACTGTACACCCCAGAGCCCAAATATCCGCCGGAAAACTCTGCTCCTCCCCGCGCGCGACTTCCGGGGCCATGAACGCCGGCGTTCCGGCGAATGCCTTCGGCGAGCCGCCGCATTCCATCCGCTTGGCGCATCCGAAGTCGGCAATCTTCAATCCGTCGTCTCCGATCAAGATATTCTGACCTTTGATATCGCAGTGGACTATTCCGTTGGTGTGGAGATAATTCAACCCCTTTAGAAGCTGGTGGGTGTAGAATTGAATGGCGGTTTCCGGCAGGGAGCCGCCGTGATTCCTGACGAGATCGGAGAGGGTGCCGCCGGAAACGTATTCCAAGAAAATATTACAGAGGGATTGATTATTCTCCGACGTGATGTCAGAGCCAAGACACTTGATTATAAAGGGAGAAGAGAGTTGAGAAATCAAGTATTGCTCGTTTTGCAATAAGGTGGAAGAAGAAACGTCGGCGGACTTGACGGCGAAGAGGTGGCCGGTGGCGTTGGTGGCGAGAGACACCCTGGCGGAGGAGCCCCGGCCGATTGTGGGACCCCTTGTCCAGTCCATGAAGAGAGAGAGAGAAGGAAAGATTCAAAAATAAAATCTTGGATTACAAGTTTAGGAGTTGGAGGATAGAACAAGTGTATTTATATATGGGGAGGCGAGCTTAGCTGTCTGTGTAAATAAAAAAAGGAATAGGTTGTGTTATTTATTGTTTGGGTGGGTTTAAGTGGTACTAATTGGTAAATGGTAATTGGTGGGATTGTCCAACGAATCTTGGTTGAGTATTCTTTCTATCCTCATATAAGTCACGCCCACAACCAACTTTTCTAATTCAAAATTGCCTACCTCCATTCTTCAACTCGCCCACCATTAGGGAAGGCAACCACAATTATATTTTTGAGTAATTTTATGGAAAATGCTACCACAACTATATCCTTCCGCTTCAAGTGAAGATTATTCAACTCTTTATAATCGTTCACCCATCAAAGAAAATATCATTTAAATCTAACATCTCATAAGTACAAATTAATTTCAAAAATATCGACCATTCTTTTCACACATGATAGGTGCAGGTATCATAACAATTTTTTTAATATTGCAAATACGAGAATGTGTACGAATATTTAAAAAGATACGAATACACGTACAAATATCCTTAGAAAAACGGGTACCCTACTCATTGTCATGTCTATCCATCATATCTGCTTCTAAATTATTAGATTAAAATGTTATGTATATTTTAAAATTAAATAGAGAATGCATGAGTGGTTCTATGCAGTGATTCTATTTAATCTCTTTGAGATCAGTATTTCATTAAAATAATTGTGAGTGATATAAGAGGGGTTTAATGATGGAATGCTGGAAAATGAGATGCCCGGGTGGGTACGAGTTCCTCCAAATTTAGCATGTCACTTGTGGCTCATGTTCACTTTTCAATGAAAATCCATATTATCAAAGTAATTGGACATACATTGACCAATTAAATGAGTTGGGTACTAAATTGAAAGAAAGAAAAAACTATTATGATATCGAAATCGAAGTTTTATAAATATTTAGGACTTAAATCAAAATTGTATAACTATTTCATCATATTACTCTTGTAACATTATTATGGCCTAGTGCCATTAATAATTAAATATATAAGATATTTATTATGATCAAATATCTTAAATAAAGATATGGTTTAAATAAAAAATATATATATGAGATAAATAAGGTTATGAATAACAATCACATTGATAGAATATGATTTAATAAAGATTTATTATCTGATCTGGTCCACTCCACCTATAAAATAAACATAGTTTTATGAATTATTTATCACCTAAAGTTTAGGTACTATGTACTAAAGAAATGGGTGAGGAGAGAGAAATCAGTTCCCGGCGTAATTCGTAGGAACATATCAAAGGAAGAACATTGTTAATGGCACATCAAGGTAAGTCTTCTAATCGTGTTCATGAGATGTGAAAATCATGAAGATCTAATATCCATGTCAATTAATAAATTAATTGTTTATGTTGAATTCATGCTTACATGTGGTATCATGGTTTGGATCTCATGATTTTTCATCTGTTAATATTTTATTGAACTTAAATTTAATTAAAATTTTCATGTGTAATCCATTAAGGGTTGGATTCGAATGTGATTACGATTGATATTTATTATCTCTGTTGCTTTATCATTGCAATATGTGAGATAAAATTTAGTATTACACACAAATCATTATCAATTATTTAAAGATGAGTTTTGCAATAGAATTACAATCTATGCACTTAAGTTGTCAATAATTGTGATTTCATTATTAAAGATTCATTATTAGTTATTTTAAGAATCGTCCCGTAATGCGAGTTACTCCTGGATAATCCAATGTTTTAATAGACAATCTTAAAGATTCATAAATGAACGCCAGAAAGCTTATGATGATAATAATAATAATAATAATAATAATAATAATAATAATAATAATAATTAAAAAAAATTAGAGTTAATGGTGACTTCATTATAATATAATAATGAATGATCATGCAATATTATTAAGTTTTATATTGCGGAATGTTTGATGACTTATTTTCTCACAAACCTTAATTGTGATATCACGTTAAATAATAGATTTAAAGAATTATGATTGATCTATGACTACATTAATTTATGTTAAGTTACGTATATAATTAGTATTTAATTATGATAAAATGTTAATTTACGTATATAATTAGTGTTTAATTAAGATAAAAGTTTTATATTTTTGATTGATGATAATTAAAGTTATTTTGGGGATATATACTAATTTATTGATATTAGAATATCTCACTTATGTTAGGTATGTATGACTGCTTATGACATATTTATTATGTTAATGTACCTGTCAAATTCGTTAGAATACGAATAGAAATTACACATGATATCTTTATTGTGATATGTATGGATATGTTATGTATATTTATGATGACAGTCTTAAGATTTTAATTACATGATATCTTTATTGTGATATGTATGGATATGTTATGTATATTTATGATGACAGTCTTAAGATTTTAATTAATGATATTGACTGTAATTATGAATGTTTATTAAATAATGATTTGATTATTACTCAGCTATTTAGTATAATATATTATGGGAGTATAATCTTTGATAAGATTATAATGAATAATTTTATATACGATTTATATTTAATGTTGGTCTGTTAATCACCAAAGTTGTCTGACCTGAAAGATTATAAAGATAAATCGTATAATTAAATTTTAATTTTTCTTATTTATGTGATACTTGAATAAAGAAAATTTATTATATGAGTCGTTAAAAATTTGGTAGTCTTTATAATTCATGAATATGAGTGTAATAAATTGATAATTAATAAATTATGTCAAATTATTTTGTATGTCCAAAGATGAAAAAAGTTTAAATGGATAAATTTAATTATCAAATTATGTTAAATTTGTAAGTATCATTATGATCATGATTGTATATTGTTTATCGCCCAAAAGAGAACTTCAATTTCGATCATGAATCTATTATTAAATTACTCAAGGTATTTATGGAATAAATTATATTATTCTTATTCTTAAAATACCTATATTCATTAGTCTTTACTCGCATGCTGCGTCTGTTCCATTACAAAAAGGATTAAAGTAATTTAAATAGTGCAAATAAATATAATTTCACCAAAATGTTTTGCATTTTATTTGTCTTAAAGATAAATTGTTCCTTTGCTTGTACTAGCAGTAAAGCTAAATAATCTGACTATAATGCAAACAGACCGAGCCTAATGTTTATTCTTTCATACCTAAATTACTAATAAATCTCTTGATGAGATACTAATGACTACTTTAACCACTATAAACTTTGATGGTTCTCATGGCACACATGAACTTATCATTAATGAAAACTAATATTGCAGCAAGACTTAAGCCTTCCATAATGAATGTGATTGAAAACTTATTAGTGTAATTTACAAACTCACTACCTTTTAAGTTTGACCTGATCCAAATGAACCATGGCACCATGAATGATAAATGGAATGTGAATTAAATTCACGTAATGCTGAAATGTTGGTTCAAATTAAAAGAAAGGTTTAATAAATAATCTAAACATTATGTTTGTTTAAAAATAATGAAGTTGGAACTAAATGTGACATTAATATTTGGGGTAACTTTCCAAAAGAATTATTCTAAAGATTGATTAAAAATAAAGCCTTTCATGATATAGGCTCTTACTGATCTGGATATTTGTGTGAATTGCATTAAAGAAAAGCAAACTAAACACACAAAGAATTGAGTCACGATAACTACACAACTTCTTATAATAGTTTACACCGCTAAATGTGAGTCTTATGATAATACATTTATTAAAGAAATGATATTTCATCATCTTTAATTTTAAATTTAAATATTCACATTATGGTTATATCTATCTTTGAAAATACATTTATCTAAAACTTCTTCTAAAGTTGTTATATAGTTGTTGAATAGCCAAACAATTTTCAAGGACAATATATAAGTTATTCTACTCTCTTAATGAATCTGATTTTACTAAATCAATTATCAATGAGCTTTCATTAGCTATATCACATTAAATAGCATTAAGAATGTCTTAAGGACAATATATCCGCTATTTCTAACGATTGCATATGTGGTATAATAAAATGAGCTAAAATTTGACATTATAATAAATGATAAAATTTTAGTTTTGGAACAAGTCATGGAAAGTACTAATTCTATTAAATGCGTAGATGCTATGAAAGACGAGTTGAAATCAATGAACGATAATGAAGTTTATATCTTGTAAGATTTGTTAGAAAGTTATAAAAGAATTTGATACGGATATATCTTTATGATGACAATATCAAAAGATATAAAACTAAAATTGCTGCTCAAGATTTTATTCAAAAATATGGCATAATTGTAAAGAGATATAACCAGTTATTTCTATACATGACTCAATAGAATAATCATGGCTTTGGTAACTCATTATGACCTAGAGTTGCACCAAATGAATGCTATGACAGCTTTTTTGAATAGTGATTTGGTAGATGATCAAGTTAAATGGATCAACACAAGAGTTTTTCCATTGAAGGAAAATATCACATGACGTGTAAACTTAAAGAATCAATATACGAACTTAAGAATATTTTCCTTTTAAGATATCTTTTGGATTTAAGATAAATATCTTGAATTGGTGTATATATATGAAAGTCAGTGGGAGTACATTAATTATATTCTATATGTTAATGATAAATTTGCTTGCAACTGATGATCTTGGTTTATTATGTGAAACCAATAAATTTCTCTCAAAGAACTTTGGAATAAAACATATGATGAGACAACTTATGTGATTGAGATAGAATTATTTCTATACATATTACAATAACGTTAAAGATGTCTCCGTAAGTATATGTTATTAAAGTTCAATAGAGATTATGGATGAAAAGGTGTTTGTAAAGCACGTTCCAATCCTGAAGGGAGATTATAAGTTCAACCTTATGTAATATCCAAAAATGAATTGGAACGTACTATAATACTCCTTATGCATATGTTATTGGTAGCTTAAGATATACAAAATTGTATAAAAACAAAATATCAGCTTTGCTGTTAGAATGCTTGGTCATTATTGAAGTGATTCATAAATGGATGACCAGAATATTGCATAAGGTAATATTATGGTATTTTTGTATGAAATGAAGCACCCGTGCTTACTTATCAAAATTTTAATTACTTAGATATAATTAAATATAGATTCAGATTAAGATGATTATATGATGCAATAAAGTTCACTTTGACTTTTACGTTTCTTAGTCAGAGTATTGTATCATGCAAAATTGTGAAGAAGTTTTTGAAAACTACATTCACTATTAAAGTTAACTTGTGGCATAATTTGAGGCTACAATTTAAGGAAATTGAATGTGGAACTTAATTTCAGGACTTGAAATAAGTTGACAATAGTGTCAAGTCGCTGAAAACTTATTATAATTATTCCGCTGCATTATTCTTCTCTAAAACGATGGATATTCCAAATTTTCTAAAATATATGGAATAAAAGTATTTGTCGTTAAGAAGAATTTTAGAAATAAAGATGTCAATTGAACATTATTACACCAATCTTATGATTTCGGATCCATTACGCAAATGATCTTCTATAAAGACATTCATTGAACGTTACATGAATATGAGATCACTAAAATGTTGTAACAAACTTATGATGAACAATTGATATTAAGAGCTCATTATAAATTGTTTCTAATTGATATACATTGTTTTGTCATTTTAGTATACATGAATGTTGACATTAGTTAAACAAGATTTTATCTCAAATTGAGATACTTATGGATCATTATTGATCTTTAAGTTTATGTGTCACATTGAGTAGAAAACTAATATCATAGTACATGGAAGGAACTATGTCGAGTAAATGATATAGAACCGCCATGACTTGTGTTAGTCTATACTTAATATTGACATAATGAGTTGACCAATTAATTTATCTTATATCGCGTACATTATGTAAATTATTTAAACCCTCACGTTTAATGTTTAATTCTGTCACTCGGCCAAGTGGAAGAATGTAAGATTATTATGGCCTAGTGCCATTAATAATTAAATATATATAAGATATTTATTATTAATCAAATATCTTAAATAAATATATAGTTTAAATAAATAATATATATATATATGATATAAATAAGGTTATGAATAACAATCACAATGATAGAATGTGATTTGATAAAGATTTATTATCCAATATAGTCTCTCTCCACCTATAAAATAGATATAATCTTATGAATTATCTATCACTTAAAGTTTACGTACTGTGTACTAAAGAGAGGGGTGAGGAGAGAGAAACTAGTTCCCGACGTAATTCATAGGAACATAACAAAGGAAGAACGTCGTTAATGGCACATCAAGGTAAGTCTTCTAATCTTGTTCATGAGATGTGAAAATCAATGAGATGTGAAAATCATGAAGATCCAAGATCCATGTCAATTAATAAATTAATTTTTTATGTTGAATTCATGCTTACAATTCCAAATCATCATATCACACGACGATTTTCGACGAAATTTCAATTCTCCAGATAAATAAATCGAGCAACATCATGAATCGTATTACTGAATTAAAAAAATGGGATTGAAATTCAATTCTCGTGGAATTGAAAATGATTTTAACATTTGAAAAAGTATATAAATATACATGTGTTTTTAAAGTGTAATCTCTATCTTATAATAAACTTCATAATTTCCAATTTTCGTTCATCAGTGGTACACTTTACCATAAAAAAAGAATGAATGAAAATATTATATCAATTCCTAAAATCTCAAAATACATCTTTTAAAATTATAATTCTCTTCTAATATACATAATGTATATTCCCTCCGACCCACCCTAAGGATAGTGTGTAATTGTATTAGTGGGAGTATGAGCCACATATTTTAATTATATTAGTGGGTGTGTGTAGATCTTATGTGCGTAAAAAAGAAAAAGAGAATTTTTGGGTAAGAAGCCCAAAATTAAAAAAAAAATCTTTGAGTGGAACGAAGATAGTATTTTAATATTTTTATCACCAATACTATATTATTCTCTAAAGATATTAAAGTTAGTGAAAGAATATTTAAAAAAAAAACTCATATATAAATTAGGTATGCAATTTATTTTGGGAGTAAATGGTAACAGTATGTTGAATAATTATTTGAAATAGGCAGCAGTATATGTTAGTTATAAAATAGAGGTGGGGAACGTGGTTCTTGCAACTTTTGCAGTAACCTCTTGGCTGCACATAAGGCCAGGGAAAGGGCAGAAGGTAAAGTTAGGTGCAAACCACGTGGCGGAAGGGGAGAGGCCAGGAGATATATGGCGGACGGTGAGCTGCGTGTTAGCGTAGATTATGAATACTAATCCTCCACATGATGCCACGTGAGCACGTGCCTTAAATCCCATCATCGCGCTACCAAAGTCTTACGCCTAAACAACCAATCACTTTCTCTTACTTGGATATAAACAGGGAGATCATGACAAAATTAAGGGTTATTTTGGCTCTAATTTGGGCCACCCACCTCAATGAATCTCTATAATAATAATTTCATAATATATTTAATTTTAAAAATTATTATTTCGCCTTTATCACGTATAACATATTTTACAGTTTATTTGTTATATTAAAAAAACATAATCTTACACTACAAAAAAAAAACTCCATCCGTCCTACCAAAAAGTCACAATTTTGTTATATTGAACGTCCCATCCAAATGTCACAATTTCCCACTTTTAGTAAAAAAGGTACAACATGTGGCCCACCACTCACTACTAATACAATTACCCACTACACATAAAATAATAATACTCCTTAATCTACACACAAAAAGTAAACGGTGACGTTTGGGCGGGACAGAGGGAGTATTTTTTAGCAACTGAATTTACCAACGGAATTCAATCCGTTGGTAATTACCAATAGATTCGCAACAAAAATGACATTTTTGTTTTAGCAACGGAATGCCAACGGATTTATTCTGAATTTTAGCAACGGAATTCAATCCGTTGGTAATTAGCAACAGATTACCAAGGGAATCATTATATAAATTACCAATGGAATTATTAGCAACGGATTACCAACGGAATTGATTTTCGTTGCTAAAAATTTATCAACTACCACTTTACCAACGGAATTTTACCAACAAATTTCGTTGCTAATCCGTTGGTAAACCAATTTAACAATGAAATTAAGGCTTTTACCAACGGAATATTCCGTTGGTAGAAAACATTATTTTTTGTAAAAATTAATTTAAAAATATTTTTTCTTAAATTTGGAATGTACAGTTATATAGAGTAAATAAATGGCAGCGTGGAGCTATTACAAATTTTCGCTTATAATTTCATTATTATGCATTTATACCATTTACAGACTCATAAGTCATCAAATTGATCAGGAAAGTATAATTACTTAATAATTTAATGGTACTTAGTTTGAAATTAGTGTCAATGCAGCTGTTCCACTAAATTTAGAGTTATATAGTCCTAACCATTTTTTATTAATAAATTATAGCCCCAAACTTTTGTATTATCTTCATAAATTTATATATAGACCCTAACTTGCAGGTATAATTACATTAAGTAAATAATTTTAATGACCCTCTATATATAATAATTAATTTTGTGTGCGACTTGTAGCTATGGTGGCCACGAGGCTATCAATATTTTTTACTAACTATGCATCAACCTTTTTTTTTTCTTAAAGTTCTGCATATATGGTGATCAGCAACGTTTATGTGACCTATCTCACAGTGATACCGTTTTATATTTTTTAATTAGTTTTTAGTTTTTAACTAAGATATTATAACTTTTTATTAAAGATATTATCACTTTTCATTTGTGTTATAAATGTTTATGAAATAATTCATGGATAATTGTCACTTTTCATCAATTAAATATTAATTTTATTAAGATATTATCATTTTCTTTATATTTGTAACAAAATTACTTCACGTCCATCGGGGCATGGCTATCGAGCTGCGGTGGAGTGGCTATGGGGCACGGGTGTCATGTATAACTGTCATGTGTGGCTGTCCTGCGGAGCTTCATTGTAAGGCTGCCTGACAAAACTACTATGCGTGGCTATCTAAAGGAACTGCCTTATGTGTCTCCAAGTTGAACTACCATGCATGACTGTAGAACTGCCATGTGTGGTTGTTAGGTACTCTCAGGTGTGAGCTGCAAAGGCCTGATTGCTAAAGGTGGAGCAGACTTGTGATTTTTCTATAGTATGTAGGCCCAACTTTTGTTCACGGTAGTTGTAGTGCCGAGCTACCAACATTAGCCTCGAGCTACTAAGATACTGTGAACACCTAACTGTCAAAGACGGAGCAAGCATGTGATTCTTCTATGACACATAGTCACAACTCTTGTTCACCGCAGTGGCCGATCACCCCCCCACCCCACCCCACCCCACCCCACCCCCCTATTAAAAGAATTATTTTTTTGAAAAAAATTATATGCATATATATGTAAATATTTGTATATAGTACTCCATATTATTAAATTAACGCAAATTTATACTTAATTCATTACTATTTTTATAAATTTATACTATAAATTTATGATAATAATGTGTTAAATTGCTTTTCACAAATAAAAATTTATAATTTTAGAGTATTGATTTATTTATTGTACAATTTTGAATATCAAATATTCCCTTTGGCCCTTTAATTATTTTACATTTTTCTTTTTATCCATCTCAACACTTATGTACGTTTTTTTTAAAATTGTAGAAATGCATCTCAATAATACCTATTTTTTACACATCTCAACAACTTTATACATAATTTTCATTAAATTATCTAAAATATTCATTTTTTATACACATTCTAGCAACTTTACATATTTTTAAACATAAAAATTAATTTTTCTTAATCTCCACATACAAAAAATACGTTTATTAACTTATCAGGATGGAATGATCAATATTATTATAATATATGTCGTAAACCCAGAAAAAATTTTCTGCATCCGCTCGTTCACGGTAACTATAGTACATAGCTACCAACATCCTTATTGTACAAATTAAAAACCTCATGGATATGTCAAAAATCAGTTGGACAAATACTATATCCGTGTAACTAATGCGAAAATCACATTCTATTAAATATGAGCGAACCGATAAATAAGCTAGAAAAAGCTAAATAAATAGTACACATGACATAAAACCTAACATGTATAAAAAACATTAAAAAAAAATGAAAGGAAAGTACAAAAAGTGGGAGTAGTATTTAAAATAGAGAGAAAGAAAATAAATATTGGGGTTGGTTCTCATATAGTTTTGGAGGGTGATGAATTGGGTAATAAGTGAGGTTATTTATTAGGTAGTTATTCCAACTAACTTACCCCAATTACTCCAAATTAATAATGAAAGGGTTGGAGTATTAGCTAGGGATGAAATGTGGTGTCCTAACAATGCTGTCAAGTTGGTCTGAAAGGCAGTTAAAAGGGTGCACATGTTCCATCTCCAATTTGTGGGGCGGTTAAACCCCCCACGTCACACTCTTACACGTGTTTTGTGTTTTCCAAATTGAAATGAGAATTACTAACCAACCATTTCATCAATACCCAACGCCCTATTCGGGCAACCCTACTTATTACAGCTATGCAACTCCTCTAATCACGCCCTAACTATGTATTTAATGAGGGATTAATACAACAGCTAAGTTCAATTGGGGCTACATGGAACTATTAATTATGTGATACTACTATAATAATAAGGGTAGGTTTCAGACCGTCTCACGTTAGACCATGTTACACTTTTTAAAATAATTATCTCTTTTGTTATAAAATATTATCACTTTTCATTTACAATATCAATTGTTCATAAAATAGCATTATCACTTTTCATTAATTCAGTATCACTTTTTGTTGTAGAAACTATCAATTTTCACCCGTCTCACGTAATGACTTATGTGAGGGGTCTCACACAAGTCTTTGCCTAATAATAATATAATAATATGATAAAAGTTTCTTGGCGCCAGTTATACGAATTTAGTATTTGTGCAGTTAAAATCGATGCAATGTGAATCACATAAAATTAGATTGGAAATGGACTAGGCCCGAACCCTAATATAAATTGTACTATTATAAAGCATTCATATGTAATATGATAAAATATTAGATTATGCTGATTTAAATTTTGTAGAGTTTGTACCGCATTGAAAAAAAATTAATAGTATATAGAGTCTAACTTCGGTGCACCTAAATAATCTCCATCGTTAAATCAACTTTTTATCTAATCATCAGCACACACTAAAATAATTAAAATAATTTTCATGACTACCCACTACATCTTTCACTTTACCTTATAAATCTGCAGGTGCACCGGTGTACCAGGTGCACTACAGAATAACCCTAATAGATATTATGATCATTAAGGTATTAACAAATACTGATAGGGTATTATACTATATAATGATACTGAAGTTTTCAAATTTGCTCAAAATAAATTATACAAATATTAAATTCATATAACTGGTGCGTAAAAATCTCAGGGGCTGTTTGTTTGGTGGGTGTTAAAGTGTGGAATGAGAATAGAATAGAATTGTAGTGTTTGGTTAATTACTTTGATTCCTTTCAACAGTAGAATGATATCTAAAAATCATGGAACAGTGATTCTTTCGATTTTTGACTCCTTTGGGAATCATTCCTCCAGGAATACAAAGGTAAGGTAGTTTTAATTTTTTTATTTTTAAATATTATTTAATATTAAAAAACAATATATTAATTATAAAAATAATATTTTTATTTGAAAAAAATAAAAAAAAATATAATTGATTCACTTAATTCTCATATAAACCAAACAAAATCTAAGACTATGATAGTGATTTTTAATGTCAACCAAACAATACACTCTTAAACATCATAATCCTGAATGTCCTGTTACAATTTGATTAATCTTGAGTTTGAATTTGTGTTTGAATTCATAAATACATATGTTGGGTTGGCATATTAATAAATACGTTTTAGATTATTATATTTTTTAAATAACAATCAACTATTTAATCTTGATCATGTAAAACAAATACATACCATACCATCTTTAAAATTCAACACAACATTAATATGATTATATTAATATATAGTGGAAAGAATTCACAGCATGAGCAGTGATATTTTTGGTCATCATATCAAACCACCCCACATTCAACCAATGTGTGGAAGAGGAAACTTATAACTCAATCAAAGATCCAATGAAGAATGAAAATGATGCAAATTTTATAATCAAAGGAGGAGTTCCCTTTCAAATTTATTGAAAGTGTGTATATCTCATTTAAAGTTGTGATGGACCCTCCTCAATGGTGGATATGTGATTGATTATTATAACTAGAAAAATTATGATAAAAGAAAGAATATTAATTGTTGGTGAGGTGGAAAGGGGGGGGGGGGGGGGGGGGGGGGGGGGGAATATTTAGGGGGGGAAAGTGAAAGTGGGCGTTAACGGTTAAATGATGGGGCTTGTGCTTAAAGTGATGGTAGGCAGTGATACTCATGACATGACTGCCCTTCCTTTCAGTTTTTGTGTCATTGTGTGTTGTGTGTGTGTGTTTTTCTCCACCACTCATGCATTTCCTCCTCATAAAGCAACTACTAAACCCTCCTTTAACATCATCCCATTACTCCACACTAACGTTTCCGCTTCAACAAATTCTATTTTCATAAACTCTCTTTTTAAGTTACTGTTTACGCGAAGATTAAGAAGTATAATATTTTAATATGTAATGAGTTGAGAGATATGATATTATAATGTATAGAAGGTAAGCGTGTTAGTATTGTGTGTGGGTCTCATAAAAATAATTTTGTGTATGTCTTATCTATCAAAGAAGGAAATGTAACTCTTGTTGCGGAGGGTACAAAATGGACAAATGTAACTATTGTGGCGGGACGAATAGAGTATTAAAGTTAGGCAATCTCTTATGAGATAATACTCATGTGAGACAGAGTTGTGAGATTGATCGATTCGTTATTAAAGTACGATTATTATATAAGTATAATTATTAGGTAGTTAAAATATGGTGAATGATGCATTAAATACGATTTAATGTTGTCATAGTATAATTCACTATCCAATAATCATATTTTAATAAATTATACTATAACTCAAAGCGGGATGATTTAAACTTAAATATTTTAATTTTAATGTTTAAAAAAAATCATATTTTAATAAATTATACTATAACTCACCCTCTAAAATCATACCTTAATGCATATGAATAAAAATTAGTCATGTGTGACAACTTCTCATTGTAAGATACTTTTTTTTATATTAAATATCACTTTGTATTAATGATATTATTATTATTTATCTATTATATGAATGGTTGATGAAATTGATTAATTGGACAATTATTACTTTTCGATGATCAAAGATTCAAATATTACTCCCTCTGTCCCGGTTTCAAGTTCACATTTACTATTGCACGAATATTTTTTGGGGTAATTTGTTATTTTTTAGTAAGGAATAAATGATAATGTGTTTTGTGTGTTAAAAATGTATTAAGAATCTGTTAAACTGCATTAAAATTTTCGCTCTAAACCTTAATTCGAGATGACTAATTTTCATTTGATAATAAAATCTTACATGCATAAAAAATTGATCAAAATATGTAGTCCACCCTTAATTAATTTTTCTATTTTACAAAGAAAATGTACATCAATTAATTTAAAGTTGGGGAGTAATAACTATCTAAAGATGTTAAATGTCATATAACACCATTTTTTGTTGGTTCATTTGAAATGTTGTTGAACCATTTCAAAAGAAAATTCCAAATTTATATAGGCAAATTAAAAATTTACATTTAGGTATATAGACTGTAGCAATACATTACGTATAAGTGTAGAGTTGAAGAAACCAAATTAAAACCGCCCAAGCCATGACAAAGAAAAGCAAGGTCAAGCTTTATGGCTGATTATTACCTTTTTTGGCTTTGCATTTGTGGA
Source organism: Pogostemon cablin (assembly GCA_023678885.1). NCBI lineage: Eukaryota > Viridiplantae > Streptophyta > Magnoliopsida > Lamiales > Lamiaceae > Pogostemon > Pogostemon cablin. Next base: position 24,744,005 of record CM042962.1, read on the forward strand.
ATCTTCCCCTACTTTACTTCTCTATTGGGTTTGGGTTTCCAACTAATTATATCATATGATCTAATGATACTATTCTACAAGATCAAGATGGAATATATATATATATATATATATATATATATATATATATATATATATATATATATATATATATATTCCATCTTGTTTGTAATTCATCATATATGCATATAATTAAAGTTGTATAACTAACATGTGACATGTCATTGCACCACCAAAAAAGTTAATTGTTTAAGTTAGAAAAATGTAAAAATATACTCGTCCATACAAAGAAATGTTTTGAAGAGATAATTTTAAGATGAAGGGAGTAATGGACCAAGTCAAACACTACTTCCCCAAAGTATACATTTTTGTCATTTTGGGCATCCACATTATACATTTTTCTTTTTAAATATATGAAATGCATAGAGCCAGTTAAGGTTGGGCACTGGCCCCCTGAGGTCTTACCATTTAGTATATATATGGTGTAAGGTGACTTTTTTAGCCTAGTGGTAATGATTATTTGTGTACTATCGCACAGTACAAGATCGAACCTCATGGGAGGCGTTACATCACTTTAGGTTTTTCACTTCTCTTTTTAACTTCTTTTCTAACTTTCTTTGAATTTTAATTTATCATTTTTGCTTTTCTTTTTACATTATTATACTTCTTATAAGTTTTAATTATGTATTGTATTAATACTTTTCTTCTCTTTATTTAAAATATAAATCCATTCCATTTATTTATGAAAGATTTTCATACTAAGACTCAATTTTAAGATAATGTCTCAAAATAAGTTCCAATTTTAAATTCATCTAAAATCAAAGCCTCATTTTTCACATTTTCTCAAATTAAGATATACATTAACTTATAAGTTTTAATTATGTATTGTATTAATACTTTTCTTCTCTTTAACAAATAGAATGAAAAAAATATGCACAGAATTAATGACCAAAATCAACTGTAATTCTTGAGTGCAAGTATATAGATCATTCATAGTTTACAAAGAGAAAATATACTGCTCTTTTTTCTTTTTTCTTAATGAATAATAGAGTGAAAGATCATCCCACCTTACTCAAACATTCTCCTAGTCGATCTTCAAGAAATTGAATTCGTAGATAACAATTTCATGAGAATGAATTTGAAAAAGTAGAGGCTTTGAACTTGACGTTTGTTCCCCTTCTTAATTTCTTTAGCAAACAAGAATACCTTAATTAGAAGAAAGAGAAGAAATAATTAACGGCGTTTGGAAAACTAGTTGATGGGTCCTGAGTTGAGATTCTCAAATATTAATGTATATCTTAATTTGAGAAAATGTGAAAAATGGGGCTTTGATTTGAAATGGATGCAAAATTGGAACTTATTTTGAGACATTATCTTAAATTTGAGTCTTAGTATGAAATTCATCTCTCAATTTTTGTATTCTTATTTAAAAAAATTATATTTTAAATCTTAATTTCTTCATTTTACACTTTTTTTTCTTTCTTTCTTAAATTTAAAATTTATTATATATTTTATTGTATTATTAAATTTAATTTTTCTTTAAACGTTTTAAAAATTAGTATATATATATCACATTTGGTCACATAAGAATCTTTCAGTTCAATTATAGTCATGTAGGAATACACTGGTCCCATAGCTGGCGGTTTTGGTCTCATAAGAATATTATATTCATAATTTTCAAAAATTTTCATCCCAAATTAATTTATATTATTATAAACTACCAGATTTATATTATTTTCTGTCTTTCAAAATAGACATAGTCCATTTTGATCTTGTTAATGGTTCAGAATATTTCGTCAACTATTAACAGATTTTGATGAAAAATTCCTATGGGACTAAATCTGCCAGTTTTGGGACCTTTTTGGCATTGAATAATTCTTACGGGACTAAATCTGAAATTATCCCTATATATATATATATATATATATATATATATATATATATATATATATATATATATATATATACTAGTATGAATCCCGTGTATTACACGGATAGTAAAGTTACAATTTTAAAAAATATAATTTAAGTCTAATATAATTATTTATTCAACAATTTTAAAAAAATATAATTCAAGTTTAATATAACTATTTATTCAAATATAATCTAATATGAATTTATATTCAAGAGTAAAATTCAATTTATATACACTTAAATGTAAATTTGCTTCCATTGGTAAAAGTTTAATTTCGTTGTTAAATTGATTTACCAAAAATTTTAAAAAAGAAATTTATTGAATTGGTTATTCAAATTTTGTTATGATTGCTGTTGCAAAACTAAATTTACCAAAAAATTATAATATGTTAATGGGTGCATTACTACTAGTACATTTTATACAACATAATTACTAACAGATACATTAGGTTAATAGTATTAAGTAAAATATCCTTCTTGCCCTTATTTTAATTGTGCTCAAATATAATTTAATAGTATAAGATATTTAATGTAATATTAAATCCCATAATTCTCTCCATAAAAATAGGTGGAAGTTAATTGCAATCGGTTGATTGAAAGTTTGATGATACTTATCCTTATTTGTGTTCAGAAATTCATATATTAGTGTTCAAATATTTGCATTCAGATTTTAATAATTAATTTTCTCACTCAAACCGTTCAAAATTAATTTTCTCTCATTCAAACCGTTCAAAATTAATATTTTCTTATTCAAATCGTTCAAAAAGATTTTGACTTGTGTTCAGAAGTGTTTAGATATTTGTGTTCAAAAATATTTTAACTTGTGTTTAGATGTGTTCAGAGTTTAATAATTAATTTTCTCTCACTCACACCATTCAAAAAACTTTTGACTTGGTCTACAGAAATTTATATACATGATTTTTAAGTTATTTGTATTCAGAATTTAATAGTAAACTTCTATCACCCTCACTGTTCAAAAAGACAAAAGATTTTGATTTACCTGATTAAAAACTCTCACTTGTGTTATGTATAGATGGTGTTCTTAATCCAAACTACTACTAATATCGCAACAACAAAAAAATATGCAGTTGTGTTATTGAAATTATGTGATAATCATTTGTACATGCATATAAACGATCCTGAATATATATTCACGCACCTAGAATGTGAGAGGGAGGGTAAAAAATATTAGGAGAAAGAGAATAGAGTAGTAGAAACTTTATGGCAGAAGACGTGATTCAACGAAGATAATAAATTTGATGATGATGGAAGACAGAGATGGGAGGAAGTGATTACAGTATATTTGAAAATGAAAGAGGAAATCACGGATGGAGCATATATAATTTGAGATTATATTTTATTTTATATATGGGATATGGATATATTTGGTATCTAACGCTAATATATTGCACCTATTAATAATATTTTCTCCCTAAATGTATCTCTTAGTAATATTAAAGTATATTTGTATTAGGTAGTAATAAATCTTATGTTAATTTAACTATTGATAAAAAAAATTATAATAAAGTTAATTAATAAAAAAATTCAATATAAATCAATTTGATGAAATAAAAAAATATTTAACAAAAATTAAAACAAAAAAATTAAACAAATAGAAAAAATAATCTAACGAAAAATCCTAAAAATATTTAATAAAAAATAATAAAAGTAACCATGAAAAAATTTATTAATGCAAATAAATAAATATTAAAAAATTGCATACTAATAAAAATTAAAAACAAAATAACAATATTAAAACAAAAAATAAATAAAAACAAAAGTTAATAAAAGAAAATTTTGAAAAATATAAAAGAAAGAGCAAAATTTATAAAAAATAAAAAATATCACATTCATATTCAATTTAAAAAAAAAACTACTATGTATCACTAAATTTTAATGTTGGTGAAAATTTATTTAAAAAAAATTAAAAGAAAAATTACAAAAAATATTTAAAACAATTAAAAAAAGATAAAATAAAAATTATAATAAAATTAATATATATAATTCAAAAATAAAAAATAAGTTTATTGTGGTTAAATTTGAAGAAATAAGAAAAGAAAATAAAGTCATAACAAAATTAATTAAATAAATTTGTAAAATCATTAACAAAATTAATAACGTCAAAAAGATTAAAAAATTACATTAAAAAAGAATAAAACAAAAAAATTAAATAAAAAATATAATAACATATAAAACTAATTTTATAAAAATTTTAAAATTAACCTTGAAAAAAAAGTTAATTAAGTGAAAAAAATAAAAGATTATAAAATTACATACTAACAATTTTTTAAAAAACACTAAAACCAATAAATAAATAAATAATTTAAAATATATAAAAATATAAAAATTAATCAATAATAATAATACTAATAAAAATGGATACCTTTATTTTAAATTTTATTATAAATAAATTCAAAGAAATAAGAAAAGAAAAAGAAGTCACAACAAAATTAATTAAATAAATTTGTAAATCGTGAAAAAAAATAATAACGTATAAAAAAAATATAAAAATTACATACTAATATTTTTTTAAAAAAAAACAAATTAAAACAAAGAAAAGTTTTAAATAATAAAATATAATCAAAATGAAATCATAACTAAATTAACTACAAAAATTATAAAACTACCCACGAAGAAAAAGTTAATTACGTAAAAAATCCAAAATTAAAAAATTACGTACTAACAATTAAAGAAAAATGGAACTAAAACAAAAAAAAAAATAATCAAAAAAGAATGTAAAAAATATAAAAGAAACACTATGAAAAATATAATCAAAAGTGAAATCATAAAAAAAAAAATTGTATAATAACCACGAAAAAAAGTTAATTACGCATAAAAAAATTCAAAAAATTATAAAATTACATACTAACAATTAAAAAAAAATTAAAACCAATAAATAAATAATTAAATTAAAAATATAAAAGAAAAATAAAAATTAATCAATAATAATAATAATTAAAAACGGATACCTTTCTTGAAAATTTGAAGAAAGCTTTTGTTCGTCAGGACTCATGATAAATAAATTATGTGTCTAGAACGAATGAATAAAGAGTCTTAGTTATAGATTGGGAATGGATAATTTTTCTAAATCTTAAAGTAAATATATGTATTTATCTATATATTAATTTTTGGGGAAGGGATATTTTAAAGTAAATATATGTATTTATCTATATTAATTTTTAATTAATAGTAATTAATTTTGATTTGATAATATCATATTCAAATCTTAAAATAATATACTCCCTCCGTCCGCCTCAAAGGTGGACATTTGCTTTTTGCACGTAGATTAAGAAGTATTATTATTTAATATGTAGTTGATAGTTGTATTAGTGGGGTGTATGAGTCCCATAAATTTATTGTATTAGTGATGAGTGTGGGTCCCATGTGTTTAAAAAGAAAAATGTGTACCTTTGGTGCGGACGCCCAAAATGACAAAATTTAATTAATAATTAAAATAATTGATATTTTTAATTTTTATTAAAAATTAAAATAATTGAGATTAATTCCGGTGGCGACACCTCATCAAAATTAAACTCTCCTTTAGTATATTAAAGATACTAGCTTTTCCGACCCGTGCGATGCACGGGATTGTGTTTTCATTATTGATTTTTATTTTATTATTTTAATTTTTTAAAGATGAATAATCATAAAGTTATTCTATTATGTTGTTGTTACATTTTGAATATTATAAATTTAAGTTTTAGTTTATTCTCACTTAAATATTTTATTTAGCTTAAAGCATAATAATTTAAGTAATTTGGAACGAATTTATTGTTGTGGTTTTGAGAACAAAGTTACTCTTATGTTTTAATTTGTTTATATTGAACGTATTTGTTATATTTCTATTTTATAATTAAATTATGTCTATTCTGTGTGTTTATATATGTTCTAAATGCTTATAAATGTTTAAAAGTAAATTACTTGTAGGTCTCATAACTTTGTAATATGGTATTTAAAGCATAAAAGAGATCTTGTATTTCAACGTTACATAAATTAATCGTGTATTTTACAAAAATAAATCTTTTATGATTAACACGCAAATGATATACTTTTGAGACATTTAATTTTTAGAGATTAACACGCAAATCTTTTATGATTAACACGCAAAGGATATTTTGTTCCATAATCCATCCCCGATAATTCAGTTAAATATATGATAAAATTGTAAGTTTGAAAGTTAATTTAGGAGTAATTAAGATAATATATTCACACACACACACACACACACACACATATATTTATATATATATATATATATATATATATATATATATATATATATATATATATATATATATATATATATTAGAGATCAATTAGTCGCATAATAATATGATAATAAATTAGTTAAATATATTGTACAATATATTTTTATCCAATATTTAGATAATTTAAAAAAAATACTGAATTTTTTAAACATATGTAGAAATCATATTAAACAAATCATGCTTATTCAATATCAGAACTCAATATATTTCTTTATTTAAATTTAATTTAATTTTATTTATTCATACGATAATACATTAGAAACTGAAATGTTCAAGTGAAAAAAAGGAGATGCAGCAAATTATTCTTAAGAGTTCTTGTCTGCATCATATCAATAATGACGCTGAATCTTAGAAACTCGAAACGTAACGGAAGAGTGATCCAAAAGTTCAAAAAGGAATCTAGATCCAACAGTAGCGTTGATTTCAATCTATAACCTAAAAATTCCCTGTGAAAACATGAATCCATCATCCTTTTTTACAGCCAGCAGATTCCACATACGATCATCATAGATGATACAAACCTCATGATGATCGAGTAATGAAATCTTCTTCAAGACATCAGAAATGAAATATGGAAGAACTTGTATACAAGAAAATAAATATATCATTAAATCATTAGTTAAATTAAAAATTATTATAAAATATAAAGCATTTTAACTTGAGGGGTTAAATATTAATTTAGAACAAAATAAAGCAAATATTACCAGGATATCACTATATAAATCGTGTTGCGTAAGTGTATGCAAACGATAAATACGTTGAATTTTTCGGATACTTCTTGCAAAAGTCTGAACTATCTGATTCTGATAAACTAGTGAAAGGTGCGCTAAGAGCGATCCGATCTAATTAATATTAAATTTTAATGTTATTAAAATAGAAGAATACAATAAAGTGTATAAAATATTTCAAAAACACACGTCTAATCTCACCTTCAAAGCATAAGTAGAAACCGCAAGAATTATAGAGCTTTATAATGAAGCAATTTTGTTTATATCACAGTATAGTGTAATAAATTTGCAGTTGAATTCTGAATAGTAATTCACAAAAACGGGCCAACCAAAACCGAATTTTGTGTTGTCAACACCTACGTATACACTTTTATCATGAACAGATTTAACCAGACAAACATGTGTTGATTTTTTAAGAAGTGCATCACCAACATACTGAGGAAGGATCTGCAAATATTAAGATGATTTTTATTAAATTGGCCCATTAATATACAGTATTTATTGCGTCTAATGGGAGAATAAAATATTTTCATAACAGATAAAAAATATCATTAAAATTTAGAACTATCAAATGTTTAGAAATATTACCAAGCTTTGATGAAACTTTGATAAAAAAAAAACAACGTCAAGTCAATTCCATTGAATTTGATTCATAACCTGCATTATTAAAAAATTAGATAAAATAAATTAATCTTTTTAATTCTGCTTAATTATATAAATTACTTATCTTTTGAATTAGGTTACATTGATAAAAAAATAAATGAATTATAACATATAAAAACAAAAAAATTTATATAAAATTTCTATAAAAAACGGAGTGCTTTTATTTAAACTTAACAGAATAAATAAATCCTTAAACAATATGTTAGTAAAAAATAGTTCATTAGTATTGTTAAGAAATAAAAAGACAATCACGATGTGAAGAATGACAAATGTACGTGTTTGGATATTTATCAACCATCTTCGGAAGAAAATAACATATGAAAATTTGGATAGTTGAAAGGAAAATTGACCTTTGAGCATACCATCCTGGCCATATACATGAAAATATAGCGAGGACCCACTGAAGTAGGAAAAAACAATAATGTCTCCATTTGTATGTTGCTATATGTTCGAAAAGAAGACCATCGATCAGAGAAAGCCCAATATTCACATATTCTCTTCACACGAACAATCCAGTATCTTCCGGGTGTGTGTTTAAATTTGCAGTCAAATTCGTTATCGATAAACATTTTTCGTGACCACTCGCCATAAAGATACTGTGATGCACGGGATTGTGTTTAACATATATTTTTTTTAATATTTACTACTAATTCTCTAAAGACGAATATATAAAATTATAGGACCAATCTAAAAAAATGTATATTCGTCGTATTTGTTTTATATCAATTTGATAAAATTATGTAATTCATGTACGTGTCGATGTCCTATACGATTTATAAATGTTAAATGTAAAAAGGGTTATTAAATTATTAACCAAAATTTTAATTTAATTAAATATTAAAAAATGATTAATCTTTTTATCAATATAATATTTATAAACAAAACACCATCATTAATTTAATAAGTCAACTTTTCACTTTTCTATTAATTTCATTCATACTTACCTAAATAATATTTTAGGTAATGTCTGAACTCTGTCTCTTAACAATTTATCACACATTTCAAAATTGCCTTTCTTCTTCTAATTCTCCATTGAGAAATGCAGTCTTAACATCCATTTGGTGTAATTCTAAATCCATACTAGCCACTATAGCCAATAGTAAACGAATCGAGACAAACCTCACGACAGGTGAAAAAGATTCTTCGTAGTCTATACCCTCTTGTTGAGTATAACATTTTGCCACCAAGCGAGCCTTATACCTCTCTATTGAGCTATCAGACTTTCTTTTGATTTTTAGAATCCATATATTCTCAATTGTCTTTCGTCCCTTTGGAAGATCTACAAGTTCCCAAACTTGATTTGACTTTATAGACTCCATCTCCTCTTTCATCGCTTTCATCCATTTCTTCTTTGCCGGACAAGTCGGAGCTTCTTTAATATTTCTGGGCTCTTCCTCATCAATAGGAGAAACATCTCCATTTTCTGGTGAAACGAAGAAGGAATGTCCTTCAATATCATAATGCATTTTGGGCAAATGCTTCCTAGAACTTTTTCGAGATAGCTGTTGATGATCTTCTGTGGACAAAATGCTCTCATTGGAAATCGTTTGATCCTCAATTGGCAAATATCTATCAAGATCCACACCATCAGCTAAATTACTACTTCCACTTGGATCTTGTAGATATTGGTTTTCTACCATCTCGAAAATAGGTTCGGCATCCCTGATGCCCCCTCTACTAGTAAATTCCATTTTCAGAAAATGAGCATTACGTGATTCTGTCTCAGTTAAACTCCCATCTTGATCTCCTATGAACACGTAACCCTTAAAATGTTCGCAGTATCTTATGAAGATACACTTCTTTCCTCTGGGACCCAACTTTCCATACTGACTTGATAAATCATGTACGTAAGCTGCTGATCCCCAAGCTCTAAGATTACTTAGGTCAGGTTTTCTACCCATCCAAAGTTCATATGGAGTCGAAGCAACTGATTTGGAAGGCACTCGATTAAGCACATAAGCTGCCGTGAGTAACGCATCTCCCCAAAAAGAGATCGGTAGATTAGCTTGTATCATCATGGATCTCACCATCTCCAACAAAGTTCTATTCCTTCTTTCATCAACACCATTTTGTTGAGGCGTATAAGGAATGGTTAATTGTCGGATTATTCCCTTTTTATTATAAAATTCCTTGAATTGTTCTGATAGATATTCACGTCCTCTATCAGTTCTTAAAATTTTGATAGATTTGTCCTTTTGATTTCAACCTCATTCACCAATCGTTTAAAAAATTCAATGCTTCAGACTTATGAGATATCAAATAGACATATCCAAAACGTGAATAATTGATGAGTGATATTTTCACCTACATTTTAGTGTCTTTTTATATGTATTTTCGTAGTATTTTATTCGTATTTTGTGTATATTTTGATGGTGTTTTTTATTTTTATGGAAATATGTGAGAATGAGCTTAAACGTATAATTTTTAGGTAAAAATAGATTCTAGACGCAAAAAGGAAGACGTGGAAAAATGGATCTCAATTCTGAATTGAAACGAGCAAGAAATGAATAATAGAAGAAACACATGCTGAAGGAGAAACACGGCCATGTTTGGCCGTGTTTCTTCTTTTGTGTGTATTTTTATTTTTGTTTAGGGATTGTTTTGGTGGTTTATTTTTGGGATGTCGTGAGTCATTTTTGAATGTAAGTGATGACATGTTGTGGTAATAAGTGATGACAAGTTATAATTAAGAATCTCTACACTTTCGAATTATGATATTTTTTATTTAACTTGTTCAATTTTGAGATGAATGTGGTGTAATAAGTTCTTTAAGGTCCAATGTATATGCTTGTGAAAATTTGAGCCTCAACCGCGCATACATGGTATTTCTTCATGAGTGGATTGGTTGTGTTTGATAATCTAGAACTTGCTCAAGGACTATAGGAATGAGCTCGATTTGTGGAGATTAGTGACATGATCTAAGGCCATCCTTGTCATTTATAGTCATTGTCAAATGTTTCCCTACCATGAACATCATTCCTAGTCAACCACTTTGAGCCTTTAAGTCTATTTATTATGATATAAGCACATTACAAGCCTTAATACTCCACATGAACCTTATATATATACCCCTTGTGTGAGTGATTGAGGAGATGGTAACTAGAAATGTTTAATGAGATAATAAAAGAAGAAAGAAAATGGTAAACAAGCAAGAAAAAGGATGAAAAGAGCTAAAACAAGAATGCACATTCAACCTTAGAAACAAGAGAAAGAGCAAAGCAACAACAATATGCTCAAGTACTTAAAAGTCCAAAGAAGGAAGCATGAATCAAAAGAATCTCAATCTAAGGAAAGTTAATGATTAGTGTTTGTGATTACCAAAGTTGAGAAAGGAAGAAAGATAAGTGAAGGTATGGAAGAAAGTAGCTACCTCTTCGAGTACTTGCACTTGATTAGTACTATTACCTATATTTTTCCTACCTTACCAAAGAGCATATCATTACATCCTTAATGAAAGACCTTATTGATCATTGATTGAAACTTTGATGGTTTGTAAATGTAGTCCGCAAGCAAGTTTATAGCAAGTCGAGCCAATCGGTTGATGAGTGTTGATTTACCCCACTTCATAGAGTGTTGAGTGAAATTGATAATCTATGTGAGGCTTGCACTAAAAAGGGATTATATTACACTTTATTCTCTTTTGATTGAACTTGTTAATTTTTCATGTTATGAGTTTAACATTGTAGGATGACTTAGCATAATTTGTGGTTCTTATTGCTATTGATGTTTTATTGCTTATGTTCATTTAGTCTTTTCCTAGGTGAAAAATTCACTTCCCTTGGTTTATCATTTTCGTTGTTCGGGGACGCACAACACTTTAAGTTTGGAGGTGTGATGAGTGATATTTTCACCTAGATTTTAGTGTCTTTTTTATGTGTTTTCATAGTATTTCATCCGTATTTTGTGTATATTTTGGTGGTGTTTTGTGTTTTTATGAAAATATGTGAGAATGAGCTTAAACGTATGATTTTTAGGTAAAAATAGATTCTAGACGCGAAAAGGAAGACGTGGGAAAAAATGGATCTCAACTCCGATTTGAAACGAGCAAGAAATGAATAATAGAAGAAACACGGGATGAAGGAGAAATACGGCCATGTTTGGCCGTGTTACAGAAGAAACACGGGTTGAAGGAGAAATACGGCCATGTTTGGTCGTGTTACAGAAGAAACACGACCTTAGGCCGTGTGAGGTGGCATGGCCGTGTTCCTGAAGAATTCTAATTTTACACAAAAAATGTCTATTTCCCACTTAAGCCCATGATCCAAATTTTTCCCTAATTCCTTTGATCATCCACCATTATAAATACCCTCATTTCTAAATTTTGAGGGAGAAGGGTTTCACTAGGACACACACATCACACACCATTTTCTCCATTTCACACCATCATCATCATCCATTCACCATCCATCCATCTACACTAGATCCCCTCCATCAAATCTATCATCCAAGTGATCAAGGAAGTAAGGGAGAGTGAAGATTACAAGAAGAAGAAGAAGGAGATCTCCATTGAAGACCTTCAAAGAGGGAATCTAATTCTAATTTTTGTGAACTTCTTTATGGATTTATCATGGGATTTATAGATATAATTATCTATGTTGTTTCCTCTAAGACTATGATAGGTTAATCTCCTTTGTGAGATTAGCTCCATGATTGGTGTTTGATAATTTAGTTTTTATGCAATTGGATCTTAAATGGGCTTTATGTTATTTCTATCATTGAATGTTGATTGCTTGATGTATGATATGTGTGATTAATTGTCATGGACATGTGATTAGATTGAGAAATCAATTATGTGTTTAGGATAATTCATTGAATCATTTCATCATACACTTCATGTGCATTAATTTAGAATGAGATAGAGATATCCTTCTAGATTTAGAACCCTTTGATGGAACATTTGATTAGCTTAATCGAGAGATTGGTTGATTAGGTGAGGAGACCAAAACCATTAGTGAATTCATAGTACCTTAAAAGAGAATATTGCCTATGATTTAGTACCTCATTAGGGAACTCGTAGAGTAATTAGTACCTAATGGGAGGTGTTTGCTTTGGTCACGATCCTATATGCTTTTGGGAGTCTTATTGAAGGCTTACATCCTATCCATCTCGAGAGAGAGTTTAGGTAGAATTAATGATTGCTCCTATGTCATGTCCATGAGAAATTAGAATTAATTGCATAATTACTTTGTTATCTATACCATGATTGTTGCTAATCTCATCTTTGCATCATTTGGAACCCACCATTTATCTTTGCATTCCTTTTATCTTTAATTTCTTGCATTGCATTTATTTGCATGCTTATCTATCCTCCTTTTCGATCGTCCTTATAAAATCACGATAAACTTGAGATCGCTTAAATTCTAGTACCTTCCTTCATGTGGTTCGATAAATTCTTTAATTGGTCATCCCGACTACAAATGACCAATCAATAATCATCAATGAACGTAATGAAATAATGAGCTCCATGTCGTGCTCTCACATTTACAGGACCACATATATCGGAATGAATTACTTCTAATGGAGATTCAGCTCTAATGGCTTTACCAAACGGTTTTCTAGTCATCTTTCCAGCAAGACAATATTCACATTTGGATAATTTAACTTTTGAAAAAAGACTCAACAATCCTTCTTTTACAAGTTTATTCATCCTATCTTGCTCAATATGACCCAATCTAGCATGCCAAACATTATCATTCACATTTGCATTACTAGAAGAACAAGCATTTAATAAATATGAATAGTCATCATAATAACTAAAGATCATTCTATTACAATTTAAAACCATAAAACCATCATTCATATGTCCAGATGCATAATAAGTACCATCAATGCTAATTACCACAGTATTTCTAGTAAATAATACATCATAATCCAAATTAACTAAAACTGAAACAGAAATAAGATTCCGCGTGATTTCTGGAGCATAGAGAACATCATGTAGAATAAAGGCCCGATCATTGTCAAGGTCCAGTTTGCAAGTTCCAAGTCCTTTGACTTCGACTCGAGCATTGTTTCCCACATATATCCACCTAGTCCCCTTTGGAACACGACGGAAATCTACAAAGGCTCCCTTGTCTCTCGTCACATGGTCCGTTGCTCCTGAGTTTATAATCCACAATGGATAAGAATCAGTTAGCAAGACAGTACTTGAGACATTAATTTCACATGAAACAGAATAAGATGAATCTACCTTGTCCCTCTTGGGCTCAGGACATTCACGTGCAAAGTAATCAAGCTTTCCACAATTGAAACATGACATTTTGCTCTTATCCTTCTTATTCTTTTTGTTATGCTTCTTTTTCTTCTTTTGTTCATCAGTTTTGGTTGCTGGGTTGTTGTCATTCTTCTTACCATCAGATCGTTTACCCTTCTTGCCCTTCTTCCAATTCCTCTTCCTTTTGAAGCCCGAAGCTCCTTTTGAAGTAGAACCGGCATAGAAGGCCCCATAAGTTGGCTTTGAGGCCTCGAGCCTCTCATCTTATAAATCAACATGACGAGCAGCATTATTGAAAGTCTTAATGCTTTCATTGTGAGTCAAGTTAACCTTCAGATATTCCCAACGATCAGGTAAAGAACGGATCAGTGCTTGGATTTGTTGCTCATTAGAGAGAATGTGACCAGCAGTCTTAAGTTCGATTATCATATTAGACATCTCCCTGAGATGTTACCTAATGTTATGATCAGGTTTCTTTTTGTATGTGTCAAACTTAATAACCGATGTTCCACCATACTTCTCACGCAGATACACTCAGATATCATGTGCAGTAGGGTGTTGCTCACATTCATGAATCATCGGATCGATTACTGAGCTTACAAGAATACCACGTGCAACGAAAATTTTCTTTTTCCATGCCTGGTATGCATCTTGATCACGTCTCCCTTGAGTTCTATTTTCCATATCTGGATCAGCCATGACTTGGTTTATAGCATCCAATGCATCTTGTTCATCCAACACGTACCAAATCTTATGACGCCATGTGTCATAGTTGTCACCATTGAGTTTTTTCCCTTTGTTTAACTCAGCGACAATTGATTTCGATGCCATGATCATTATTAGAGATTAAAGTGATTCAGTATATTAATAATATTTTATTAAATTTTATGTTAAGCTAAACACAAACATCTCAATCAATAACACAATGCGTAATCTCAAAAAATAGCTCGGAGACTACTAATCATCAATATCATCAAGTGTCATAATACTAGATACTTGTTTTAAAATCCAAAATACATTTAAAGTTCAAGTAATCAACAATAACATTGAACATCCACTAATAAATAGAACATCAACAACCATCCATCATTGTAAATAAATTAAGTCGACAACACATAAATTCTAATGAACTCCTCGAGTTTCCAATTAGAAAATACAATTAAGGATATCTACGAATAGAACCACTATACACGTCACTTGATTTCAAATAATGACCATAATCAAAATCTCTAGTCCCCACACTATAAATAGCTCGTGCCAAAGGATCTGCAAGAGGATTCTTAATCTGATCCTTTCTTCAACTTTTCAGTCTTAGAAAATCAGATCGTCGAACCCCACCCATACTTAAGCAAGCTAATCTTAGTGCTTGTCTTTTATCTTTTCTAAAGAATCAATCATCAAATCAAACATCAATTGACCACCATTTGGCTCCACACTATAAGTCTTCCTTCGAGCCCAAAAATCCTTTTGTAAGTAGGAAGGTAAAGTGTTAGCCCAGGTCTCACGACTAGAAATCTGATTATACTCACTAGATGGGAAAAGCTTTTTATTGATCAAGAACAACAAATGGTTGTATCGTTCAAACAGTTCCAACACATGGTCCCTAACGTTGTGTTGTGGCTTCATTTTGTAGTTCAAAAATTCATTAAGGACTATCCGTTTGGTTCTGATGTCCCATGTTGAAACTGTTCTCCTCCTTGATGCCATGCCTATGAGAAAATGAGCAACCAAAACAAAACACACCAGCATTAGTTAAACTATATCACATGAATTTCCTCTCCATATAATGCACATGGAAACAAATTTTCACGAGCAATAGGCATATTCACAAGTGAATGAGTTCAACTCTCTTTGGCTCCCACTTTCATAGACTACAAGAGTTTGAACAATTCAATATTACAATGAATTTATGATTAAATGACGTTATAAGGTGCATAATCAACATAAAATGCAACCAAATAGCTACCATAAAGGTTTTATTCAACAAAAAAGGTCATAAAACAAAGTAAAACCACACATACACACTAAAAGATGACGTCAAACGCTCTCGAAAACGTCATCATCGAACTCCACACATCGAAACACGTCAGAATTCATCGGACAGACGCCGGATAATGCCTCCACGCGCCTTCACGCACCGACTGGAGCTCCCACGCGCCGCCATGCGCGGCTGCCAGTAGGCTGAAGTTTGGGGCGTGTAACACATGCGCCACTGCCGGAGACGGTGTCTGTCGGCGCGTGGACCACACGCGCCACTCCTGCTTCCAGCGCATGGCTTCACGCGCCACCACCATTGCCGGAGCGTGTCTGCCATGCGCCTCCGCATGCCACATGTCCACCGGTGGACTTCGGCCACGAGCTGACCCGCCTGGTCTGACCCGGCCCGTATTTCCTGACTCGGCCAGACCCAATTCAGTAGCAGTTATGATAATTACAGAAAAGTCCCTCAACCATTTCTAATTTTCAAAAAACAACCCCTGAAATTTCTGAAAATTTGCAAATTTAGCCCAATTTCGTGAAAAACTTTAAAAAATCGTAACTGGAGTTTTAGAAGACCAAAATTGCACAAAAAATACTGACGGACTCCTCTCGACAAGACCTATCCAGTAGTATAAACAAAAAATGCTTTTGCATGCATGTAAAAATGACAAAAAAATCACACTTTCAAGTTTCATGGTGGATCACAACGTCATTAACACATATACACTGGAAACGAAGTTAATCTGCCTCATACTCACATAAATAACTCATCAAAGTTACACAATTCACCAATCATATAACTTCAAACAAATCATGTGAGAATATTTAAAAACATAAAAGCAGAAAACTTTAACGCAAGAAATCCAGAGAGGGAAAACGAAGTACCAATCATTGGCTCTTATACTAATGTTGGAAACACACAACCCTCAACATGCATAGAGAGGAATCCTATTACCTCTCACCAATGGATTGTGTTGCATCAGAATGGTACTGAGAACCAATTGACACTCACGTTGATATCTCTGGATCCAATCTTCAACACTGGGTTGAGAGATTAGTTTTCCACGAATGCGTATAAAACTGGATGAAGAAATAAGGAAGAATAATCAGAAAGTATTTCCTTCAGAACCGTGTTCTGCCTCTCGTTATGTTTGCTTGCCCACGCCGGTTTTCTTTTATCGGAGTGAAAACTGTATTCAACTCCCTTTGCATTCAACGTGCCACATATTTTCATATGTGGAAAATGTAAAATATAAATAATATTTAATTATTATTTACATAAATCTTAGAGTTTAGAGTTTAGGGTTTAGGGTATAATCATAATTTTACCTAGTGGTTTATGATATAATTTATCCCTAGGGTTTAGGATATAACTGTAATTTTACCATTGTGGTTTAAGGTATAATTTATCCCTAAGGTTTAGGGTTTGTGGTTTAGGGTATAATTTATCCCTAGGGTTTAGAGTATAATTGTAATATTACCCTTGTGGTTTAGGGTATAATTTATCCCTAGGGTTTAGGGTATAATTGTAATTTTACCCTTGTGGTTTAGGGTATAATATACCCTTAATGTTTGATTCTGGTATAATCTTCTAGGTTTAGATTTAATAAATCTCCTTAAATCTCTCATATACTAAACCTAAACAAACATAACAAACATAGAATAACACTATTCACTGGTTTATTAAATCACTTTAAATCGAAAACAAACACCACTTAGGGTTTAAAGTATAATAGTCATTTAAATATAATAAATTTAAAAATAAAATAAAAAACAATATTAATAAAAGAGGAGAAATTAATTAAGGAGGGTGAGAACACATGTTCCATCCATTCATTTGGTGGAAGTGATTCCACCAAGTCAAACTCATGTTTTAAGTTATTACAAAAGTTTTAAAATGGTTAAAAATTTCAATAATAAGATCATATCAATTTTAATCTCAAAATAAGAGGAATTCAATTCTAATTCGTCCCATAATTAATGTAGGGGTGGTCCCAAAATTTTAACGGATTACTTAGTGAACTCGTTTTACGGCACACTCTTGTTTTACCGTTTTACCAAAATCACTCTTTAACAATGTACATGAAATTTTATTTTTCAAATTAAACTATTACTCATCTTAATTAAAAAAAATATATAAAAAATTACAATATATCATAATTTGACTATAATTAATATTTACTAAGAAAAATAACAATTCATCCCCTAAAAAATGAATTTTCATGTAAAAAATAAAGTGAATATGCATAGTGAATGTAGATACAATGAATAATTTGACTTCCTCTTCTTTTTACTATTACCAAAATTTATCAAATACTTTAAAATAACTTTTAACTAATTTCTTCAGGGTTGTTTCTTGTGTCCCCAAGTGCACAAAGTGTATAAGGGTACAACATTTTATTCTAAAAGGTATACACTTTAATTAATAAGAGTACAATATTTTGTTCTAAAGGGCATACATACATTTTATTAAAATAAATTATTTTTTCAGAAAATAGAAGATACACGACCTTATATTATACTAAAGGTGTACCATTTGATAGTAAAGGGTATTTGGGCGCAAGCTTGATACGATGAATGGGCGCTGATTTCTTTCTCTTAATGGTAAATTCAAAACTTTTGTAAAATGATCTTAATAATAATAATAATAATAATAATAATTATCATTATTATTATTATTATTACTTTATTTTGATTAGGTATCATTTTATATAAAAAAATATTATCACTTTTTATTCATTTACTAATTATTCATAAAATAATTTAATTAACAAACTATCATTTTTCATTAATCAAATATCATTTTTTATAAAAAAAAATATTATCACTTTTTTATCTGTCATAGTAATTATTCATAAAATAATTTAATTGGTCAGTTATAATTTTTTCCTTAGTATCACTTTTTAAAAATATTATCACATTTTATCAATTTTATAAATTGTCCGTAAAATACACTTTCGTATTTATTATCACTTTTTATAAAAGATGTTATCACCTTTTTTTAAATGTTATCACTTTTCATTTATAATATAAAATGTTCATAGTTTACATCATCGTTATCATTTCTCATTAATTGGGTATCACTTTCCTTATAAATATTATCACTTCATATTCTTCTCACCAAAATCATTCATCAGATGAACTCACGTAAATCTTAAATATTAAGAAATATTTATAACATAATTCAAATAAAAAGTTACTCCCTCCGTCCCAAGAATACATTAGCGTATTTGGTGTCACGGAGTTTGGGAAAAGTAACTTTTTGTTGTAGTGATGTAAGATAAAGAGGGGGTATTTTGCGTAATTGAATAGAATAAAATGTATGATATAGTTGACTTTGACTATATTGTGTGTAAAAAGAATGTGATATTTTTGTAATATTGTAGTATTGTAAGGTTATTGATGTTGTGTATTGTTTCCATTTCTAGGGGGTGAAACGGACCGGAATGGAAAGTGTAAATGTATTCTTGGGACGGAGGGAATATTACTTTCATTTAATCATTAGTATTTTTTTATATTAAAAAAATATGTTACCATTTTTTTAAAATATTATCACATTTTATAAATTTATAATATTTAAATAAAAATAAATTTAATGAACAATAAATTTTAAATTATTCCATTTTTAAATAATAAAATATAAAAAAATATAAAATAAATAAATATATATGTAAGATCTAATTATTTCCCTTTTATAATTAATTTTAAAATTTTCTAATTCGATATTAACCAAACAAGACCCTTTAAATTTATTTAGGCCCAATTAATTATGGGACAATATGCAAAAATACCCAAAATGCACATGGTAAAAATTAATTTTGCCAATCCTTCAAAAAAATTATTAATTCTACCTATATGCCAATTTTTGGACAGTTTTACCCTAAAAAAAGTTGAAAAGTCAGATTGGTCAATCGGTTAAACGGGTCAATTGGTCAAAATTTTCACTTATCAGTAATTGTCGGTAACCATGCTGGTAGACACAAAGGTAACCATGCTGGTAGATGTAATGGTGATTATGCTGGCAGTGTGATTAGCTATTTATAGTCGGAATGACCAATTACAATAATTTATCGAGCCCAAGGGAGGAAGGTACTAGAGCATAAACAATATCACGTTTCTTGTAATTTTATAGAGACGAATCATCAAAGGGTTGGTTGTTTAAACAAGTAATATAAAAGTAATCAAAGCAAGTAACCAAATAATGATCAATCAAATAAAATAGATAAATGAAGGGTGGTTTTCCAAATTGAACAAAAGTAAGATTAACAACACTAAAAAAGTGATAATTCTAGGATTCATGCATTAAACTCATATGTGTCAAGGGTTGAAGACTAAGGGCCAACACGAATTCCACCTAAACTTCCTCTCGGAATGGATAGGATGTAGATCCTTTACAAGGTCTCAAAATAGCTCTAAGGTTGGTTCTCAATCAAACAATTCCAACTAGGTACTAAGTTCAATTAGAGAGTCCCTTCACACGATCAATTGACCTCTCGATCTAACAAATCACATGTTCTATCAAGGGGTTCTAAATCCTAAATGATTTCTCAATCTCTTTACAATTTATAATGCACATGAGGTGTTTGATGAAATAATTCACTTAATTATCCTAAGCACATAATTGATTTCTCAATCTAATCATCATAAACCTCAAGATCTCAGGTGAAGTACTCATTCAAGCTCGAACACAAGTCTATAAATGGTCTTTTTTGTTAAACACTTTAGCAGGAAAGAAGACAGTATTTACTGAAAAGGCTTTCGAAGAAAAGTGGGAGCTTCTTTGGAGAAACAAAACGCCGATGAGTAAACAAACTCATCGAAAATACAGGTATCATGGCCCATTTTAGGCAGTGGACGAACAAAATATGCATAAGCTGCTCTATCCAAACAGAACCAGAGTTTGGAAAAGGAGTAATGTTGGGTATATGGAGAATAAGAATTGTAGAACCCCCTCCAGCAAAGGATACACGTGGAAAGAAGAGGGTAAAACCTCTTCAAAACACCCAAGAGCCAGAGGACCCTTCGGATACCTCAGGAGAGAAATGACTCTCCAAAAAAGTAAAAGCCAAGTGACCCTGGAAACAAAGTCATGTGATCCTGCAACAAAGGGGCCAAAAGAAGTGGACCTGACCAGCTGATAAAGAGGGAATCCAATGCAGAAAGAGGGACCAGCTAGCTGCTAAAGTTGGCATCCAATGCAAGTGACGTAAGTGCTGACATAAGTATAGTAATGTAAGCAATAACGTCACAAAAGATTAAGAGGCTTTGAAGTCTGGGTTTCAAGTTTGAGAGCCTCTATAAATAAGAGTTTTGAGGAAGTATAAGACATCAACTATTCCCCTCTGTTTTCTCCTTCAATAAACATTGTAGTTTCTTTCTTTCCTTGTATGAGTGTTTCTGTTTTAGCTACAATAGGTAGCTAGAGGAGTCTTCTCCTCTTGTTTAAATATTATTAGTATGTAATAAGTATTTACATTCCATAAATAAATAATCTTGGGCTCCTGCCCGAAGTATGTAACCTTCCATTATATTCTGCAACTTTAATCTCTATATTTTCCAATAAGAAACAGTAGCAGCATTCTGTACACCCGGTGTAGGAAACGAACCAGGGTTGTGCTGAGGTTCGCTGAAGGAACGAGATTGTACCATCACACTGCGGGGCGCGTGGTTGGTTGTGAGGAGCAGCTGTAAAACCTCCCAGATACCCGGTGGATTAACGGTCAAAAAATGTACTGTTACTATTTCAAGTAGGTTAATTACAAGATTAATATTGTTTAATTTATGTACAGAAGCATGCTGGGCCTGATATAGTCGTAATGGACTATGTCTATTTTGAGAAAAGAAAAATATCAAAAATTGAGTTAAAATGAATGTTGACCAGGTTGCCATGCTGGCAGCCGTATAGGCCACCATAATGGTAACTGACAAGGTTACTGACACAAGGGTATTAAAGTTACTATTCATAAGAGAGAGAAAAAGTGGTGGTATTAATTTAAAACTTTGAAATTTGGATATTTTTAAAATCTTCCCATTAATTATACCCTATAACTAATTATTCAATTTTCTAATTTCATAACCACCAAATAGTGCCCTTAAAAATTATCTAATTGAGTTAACGGATAATTCGTCTCATATTAGGGGATCTGTGAGACTGTCTCACTCAAGTTTTTGCCTTACCTGATTACGTGCATGACAATTTTTAATGTACAATCAGTTGGATACTAACAACCCGATATATTTAAATCAATTCAATCAGTGGTGGATGAATTTATATTTCGGGGTGCGAATTATTAAAATGTGAATAATAATAGCTAAGATCATCTTTTACGAGTTACAATTACTATTACAAATTATTGGATAAATGATATATAAAAGAGATATAAAATTTGTACCAAATAAATACTTTAAAGGAAAATACAAACTCTAAAAGACATTGGTTTGGGTTTATTGTTCAATTTGGTCTCTTGTGTCCTTAGATGCACAAAGTGTGTAAGAATACAATATTTAGTTTGGGTATATTACTAGAGTTTGTCTCTAGTGACCCCAGGTGCACAAAGTATGTAAGGGTACATCATTTTATTCTAAAGGGTATATAATTTAATTAATAAGGGTACAACATTTTGTTCTAAAGAGTATACACTTTCATTAAATTTTTTTCAGGAAATAAATGGTACACGACCTTATATTAAAGGGTATACCATTAAATATTTAAGGGTATCTGGGCGTACGGTGTCCTACATTAAAGGGTGTCCCGACGGCACGCAAGTTTTAGCTTTATTGTTCCAGGTTTAGATTTAATAAATTTCCTTAAATTTTTCATGTACACATCTACAAATCCTAACACTTACCTCTGCCCTACATTATATCGCCTCAATTGATATTTTTTCTTCCTTTCTTTTTCCTCTTTTATCTTCTCTCTCACCTCAATTAATATTACTTTGATTTGACATAAAATTAAAAATATAACTAAACATAACATAATACTCAGACCGTCCCGTGAAAAGAGCTATATTATTGTTTGCACAGATATTAAGAAATATAATATTTTAATGTGTAGTTGTTTGAGAGAAATAATAATTTATTACATAGTGCGTAATTGTATTAGTTTTGTCTGTGGATTCTATGAAGATAAAATGATTGATTTGTGTAGGTCTTATCTACTAAAAAGGGAAATTTAACTCTGAGTAAATATTAAAATTAGTTCTGTAAGTATGACATTTTTCAACTTTAGTCTTTTATCATTTGCAATTCTCAATTTTGTTCATTTTTTGTCCAGTTTTAGTCCTTTTGGTCCAATTTTGATCCCTTTTTTCAAAATTTGGTTCTTTTTTGTCCACTTTTGGTCTAAATGTATACACG
Source organism: Pogostemon cablin (assembly GCA_023678885.1). Lineage (NCBI taxonomy): Eukaryota > Viridiplantae > Streptophyta > Magnoliopsida > Lamiales > Lamiaceae > Pogostemon > Pogostemon cablin. Next base: position 24,767,131 of record CM042962.1, read on the forward strand.
TTCAGACCATTTTTGGATATTTTTTAACATAAAGGACTATATTTGGACAAAAAGAACTAAATTTGGATAAAAAAGACTAAAATTGGACAAAAAATGACTAAAATTGAGAATTGCAAATGATAGAGGACTAAAGTTGGAAAATATCATACTTACAGGATCAATTTTGATATTTACCATTTAACTCTTGTAGCGGAACGCTCTAATTAGTAAAATATAACTCTTGTGGCGGGATGAAAAAAGTATTAGTTTATTAAATCAACTTAAACCCAAAACAAACATTCGGGTTTAAAATTTCGACAGACGTAGGTATCATTAATCTAATACTTCCTGCAAAAGGATATATAGTTGGAAATTGGAATAGCAATAATTAAAATGCAGGTATGGTTAAGTGATAATAATAATTCGTAAATATAATTTTAATTCATAAACCCATATATCTAACGTAATCAACAAAAAAAAAAATCTTTCATTTATATGAACAACCTTGATTTCCCTTTGCCATGCACTTCAAATATTATTTCATTAATTCTATTTTCTATTATTTATAATACTACTAAATATTGGTGGCATAACAAAATATATAGTTAAACAATTAAACCTTTACAATTTATAATCAATAACCTTGATAAAATTGTAATATTATATTTGATTCCCATAATTTGTTTTCTGAACATTATACTTGTTTTATTGTTGATATATTATTATAGGAGTCATATACATTTTATGGGCCAAGGCCTAATATCTCAAATGCTCCAAGTCAAGGGCCCAAGAACGCATTATACATTTATACCAACGTTTGATTAAGAATTTTCTTTTTCTTTTATTTTTTTCGTAAAAATCAAGAATGTTTATTTATTTTTATATTAAAATGTTAATACACAAGTGTATAACAACGCACATTGCCTAATTTAATTCTTGACTGAATTTGCAATTTTTTGCTAGAATTCGCTCACGTGATCTTTTAATTTGTGGATTTTCAACGTCATGCTTACCTGGTGTATACGTAGCACTTACATGGCATGTGAGTTATTACCATCTTTTTTTCATTACCTGGTGTATACGTGGCACTTACATGGCATGGCGAAGGAGCGTGGGAATCATTGGATCAACCCTAATTTTCTTCCAATATATGCTTGCCACCTAAAACTTTTCGTGTAAAGATTTCCAATTAATTCAGAACACATGAGGTGTAAAATAAATTTTAAGATATCAATAAAATTGGACTAAAATTAAAAAAAATCAAAATTTAAAATACAAATGCGTAAAAGACAAAATGTGAACTTGTATATATTTTCGGAACCAAATTTGACAATTTCTCAAATTATGTCTATTTTGATGAAAAATGAAGAAATGAGGTTATACAGAAGAAATTGGTTAAAACTTGTGGGCAGGCGATAACTTCACACTTCTTTTAATTTAATTCCACCAAACAGGACCGCTTTTTCTATAATTTTATTTTTAAATCTAATTTAAAATATATTTAAATGGGTCAAATACAATCCGTCTCACATAAAGGAATTCGTGAGATGATCTCACCCAAAACCTACCCAACTTAAATAATATTGGAAATTTGGCATGCGTAAATACGAAGAATCAGGGCAAAATAAAGCCATAATATCACGCAAATGAACGAATATGTCTCGTATATATATATTAATTCAAATTAAGCTTATGTATATGCACAGAAGAAAAAAGTAATAATAATAGAAAAAAGGTCACAATAAAAAAATAAATAAAAAAATAAAGAAGGGTGACCTGAAAGTTAATTACATGCACACTGCACGCACCAGCCTTCAATTCTTAGGGCAAAAAGGGGTAATAAAAATCCATAAAAGAATTGTAACTCAAAAGAAATTGTTTCAATTAATAAATAAAAGTGATGATCAATTAGAGGTACGATCACTGGGGTGAACTGCATTGCCTAAAATGGAGGTTATAGCTGCAGCTAAGGCCGCCCCGAAATTCGGGTCGGCCGCAATAGCTGCGGTGGCTGCATTCACCAACTCGTCTTGCGAAGTTACGTTGTTCGAGACGAGTTGGTGTTGTTGTTGATTCAAAAACATGGGTTGTGGAGTTTGCATTGGATTGTTGTTGGTGAGATCCAGTGTGATGGTGGGGAATGGAGCTGATGCTGATATGGTTGCCAACTTTTGTGAATATGGATGATCATCACTTCTTCCCATTATATTTGGATACTGTTGTAGTCCGTCTGCACTCGTCATCGACCCCGCTAGCACCATTGAGGCGGCGGAGTACGTGGTCGATGCCATCGCCATCGCGGCGGGTGGAAGCGGGTGGTTGTGTCTCCCTTCGTATGTTGTTATGAGAACTGACCGGTCCTCTGCGCATCTTTGCACCTGTATAATTTCATTAACCTTTTCAAATTTGATTTTTTTAATTTTATTTTGATGATTTTTGTTTAAATGATTGATGAAGATAATTAATAGTGATGCTAACTGTTAAAGTTGAAAATCGCTGGAGCGTGAATGGAAAAAGAAGGGATATAGAAAGTGAAATTAATTTGAAAATTTGTTGGATGCATAGAAATTGGAATTGAAATTTGGACGTAATTATTAGTTGAAAATTCTATAACTCGATCTTCTTTAGTTAAACTCCTGAAAAAGAATTAAATAATAATAATAATAATAATAATAATAATAATAATAATAATAATAATAATAATATAATTTGAGCGGAAATTGAATTTATAGTTTTTGCTATATGTGTTGTGCAAATATTTGATCAGTTCCAATAATAGTACTTCGTTTTCTTTTAATTTTTCCGATTTGAAAATAAATACTACAGAATTTTATTGAAATTTTAAATGAAAATTTCCAGAAAAGCAAGTTCAAAATTAAAATTATTTGCAAAACATAATGACAAATTAAATTGATAATTTCATAATAAATTGTGCATTTTGTGATTTTTTTTTTCACCTCCTCGTGCATTTAGATCCTTTTGATAAAAAATCTGTATATTTTAATTAATAAATGTATTTTTAAGGATATTCTAGTTGAAATATCGAGAATATTAACATAATAGTTTTCATTTCCTAAGATTTTAACTTTTAGTTTTTAAAACCAAAAAATTCCATTTTCATTCTTAAAGTTATTTAATTCAAGTAATAATTAAGTTTATTATTTTTTTTATAATAGGAGTAAATTTTGCCTTTTTGTAATAGTTTTATTTCATACTATGTTGCATGAATTTGAACGAGTAGATGTGAAGCTATTATACTGGATATTTTAAAATGCAAAAGGTTGATGGTAATCATGTGAGATTCATTAGTATGGTTATTACTTTCTCCGTCCTTAAGGTATTACACGTATTTTTGTATGCAGTGTTTAAGAAAAATTTATATTTTGATGTATAAAATAAGAAAGAGAAGATATATTTGAATTAATTTAATAAAAAATGTATGTAAAGTTATTGAGATGTATGAAAAAAGTAAGTATGGTTATACTGGATGTTTTAAAATGCAAAAGGTTGATGGTAATCATGTGAGATTCATTAGTATGGTTATTACTTTCTCCGATATTACACGTATATTTGAATGCAGTGTTTAAGAAAAATTTGTATTTTGATGTATAAAGTAAGAAAGAGAAGATATATTTGAGTTAATTTAATGAAAAATGTATGTAAAGTTATTGGGATGTGTAAAACATGTATAGGTACTTATATAATTTTTTTTTATCGGTAAATGTTAAGTATACACTAAACACCCCTACTTCCCCTTCTCCAACCCTCTTTGTATCACCTCTCCTAATTCGTTCCCAATGAGAATCGAACATGCGTCTCTCACTTAAGTAATAAACATACCACCTGGTTACTTATCTTATAAAATAAACATACTCTAACAAATGAATCGACTTGTTTCAGAACAAGTGTCACAAATATCCATATCACACATTAAAGTAGGTCCAAAAAATAAATTTATGTGATTATTGGAGTAGTTTTTATACTGAATTGGATTAAATTAATTGAAGGGAGAATGATTAATTAAGTTGAAGAAGAAATGAAAGAAGACTTACTTGTTTACGAACAGGACATCCAACAGCCATGGTACAGCGGTAATAAGCTCGAGGGCACGGGTTTCCTTTTGCCATTTTCTGACCGTATTTTCTCCACTGGCATCCGTCTGTAATCTATACATACATATACATACATATTTCATCATCACTCACTCTCAACATTTTATAATAATATATTAATACTTATCTAAATTAATTAATTTATTAATTTCGTATGGAATATGTCCTGATAAACCACCAAAATTGGACCAAGCATACCCTAAACATTTGTTTGACATTTCTCAACCATTTTTCACGTCCATTCCAGTTATCTTGCATCATCAGTCAACTCTTCCAATTCTTCTAGTAATTAGGAAATAGTCATACTGCTGACTGCATTAATAAATTCCACATATGAATTTATATATTAATAGATTTTTTATTTATTTATTTAAAATGTTGTATAGATACGGTTGATCTCTTGTTCCATTTTGGTACACAACTCTAATTCTCTATCATTGGATGAGTGAGTGCACGTAGAAGAGATATAAATTCTACACTACTACACATAAAAAAAAGTATAAATCATAATTAAATGGAAAGATTAATTTAGATTTTTTTTTTCGTGTCACTCTGTATAATGCTTAAAAGGGGAAATAGAACACCAAAAATGTAATATTGAATACCGAATCTTGTGTGCCATTTTGTAAATCATCTCCTGAGATGTACCAAAATGACACAGAAAATCCAAACCGGGTTTATAATTAAGCCCCATACCTAGCAAGCATCAATTAATTCTACTATTAAAAATCAATAGGCAAAAACTTGTGTAATCCAAATGTTATTTTATCCTTTTTCTTAATTAGGATTTAAATTCTAAATTTTACGTTTAGATCTTTTTTATATATAATTTTCTTTTTTAAAAATAAAAAGGTTAATCTGATTATACGAATAGTAGATTAAGACTCGCACAAAACAATTCGTACACTCAAGCTTCATATGAAGATATTATATGCATGAAAATTTTGAGCATTGTATTGGATTTACCATTGGTGCCTCGGATCTGGCCCGAACGGAAACACGGGCCTTCTTCATGGCAGCGTCCGCAGTTTGGTGGTCAAAATCGTTAGAAGAATGAGACACTGTTTTGGGTATCCACTCTCGAAAGCTCTTTTCCGAGCTCTCTTCCCTCTCTATGCTCTTTGAGTTTTTATATCCTGCACACGCTTCCTCCATGCACCCTGGTGAGCTCGAACAATCTTCATTCTTCCCATCTTTCTCCTCCAATAATTCAAAACCTTTTGATCTCAACTTTGATGATCTCTTTTCTTCTTCTGTTACACTACTACTCTATATATACCCACACAACTTCATTAGAATAGATGATATATATATATATATATATATATATATATATATATATATATATATATATATATATATATATATATATATATATATATATATATATATATATATATATATATATGTGTGTGTGTGTGTGTGTTTGTAGCTTAGCTTGATCAGATCACTTTGATGATCATGAAAATTAATTAACCTTGTGATCATCTGATTTATTTTCAGATTTAGGGTTGCCATTCTGATGTTGTAAGAGTGATATTATGTGCATCTTTAGTGAATGGTATTTGCCATTGATTTCATCAAGTATGGCTCGTAGACGATCATTTTCCGTGTTCATCCGTTCCAGCTCCGCCCTCATTACTACAAACTGCACCCCATTGATCATGTAATTACATGTCACTAGCTAGATCATATTAAAATCTGATTTTTTTTTTTTTAAAAAAAATTCCCCCTGTCCCAATATAGTTTTCACTCCTCCTTTATAAATCACAATACAAATCATGAATTATGCATATTGATCTTACTTACATCACTACTATTTGAAGATGATGCTCTCCTACCAACTTCTGAAGATCCCCTAATATTATCCATGGTGGGTTTGTTGTTGAGAGCTGTGTTGGTTGGCAAAAGATTTAAACCAGTCTACAAAGAAAAAGGAAATTAAACAGATTAAATTATCCAAAATATAAAATCATACTATAATATTTGGCAAGCAATTGTGTAAATCGAGTTCACATTGTAAACCCTGTGGTCCCCTTTCAATCCTATTATACCCTATGTATTGCTAGGATATAAATTAAAGGAGGACCACATGGTTAACACTGTAAACTCGGTTCACAAAAGACTAACTCATAATATTCGATCAAGAGATATATATATACATTAAAATAATAAAAACATATATAAATACCCTAAGATCAAGGTCGTCATGGAGTTGATTCCCTTGTTCATTGTCCTTGATTTCTTGATCAGAAGTAGTTGATTGGCAAATCTTCTTTTTGTCTGAAAAGAAATCCATTTCACTGAGAACCCTTTTATGGCCAAGATCCACTGTGGACAAAACATGATCATCATGATCATCCAAGGAGTTGAGAATCATTGTCTGGTGATCAAATGAGTGTTCCATCATCAACCAATACACATGCACACAACACAATATATGCTACAAGATTATCAGATCCACCTCATACAAAACAAAATAATTCTTTAAAGGACAAAAAACCTAAAAAAAAAAAAAAACAGCTGTGATGATGGTGTCTCCCTTTGAAAATAAGTGTGGAAAAAAACCTAAAATTTGATGTATCTGTGTGTGGTCTTCGGAGTATTAAGAAAGGCAGAGGAAATTGAAAGTAAGAATTAAGACCAAATGGGAAAAGGATTTCAAGAAAATGGTGTGAAGCTTAGAATAATATTGTAGGAAAATAGGAAGAGTGAGGTAAGATGGTACGTCAGGTGTACAGATGGCAGGAAGAAAATGGTGTGGAGTGAGGAGTAAAAGGATGTGAGTTTGACTCGTTCTTAGGAGGTTGGAATCCATTCCGGCGCATCCCACGTGACGAAGAGTCAACGCGAGTGACGGCCACCATTCCGCCACGTGGCCCCCCACACAACCTGTTTGACCGGTCATTACTAGCTGCACCCACGACTTGCATCATGGGACCCACTTTTTTACACTTCCATTACATTCAACCCCCCTTTATACTTTTGTACTTATTTTCTTTACTATAAATAATTAATCTCCTGGTTTTAGAATTTAGGATTTCTTCAACTATTTTGGTGTAATATCCGATAGGATTGATCATATTGTAGAATATGTTTATTTGTAACCCTCTAAAATCATACTTAAATAAATTATACTTCTTTCGTCCCGCGTTAATATTTATGTTTTCTTTTTGCACGGAGATTAAGAGATATAATATTTAAATGTATAGTGAGGTGAGAGAAATAATATTTAATATAAAATGAGTAGTTATATTAGTGTTGTGGGTAGGTCCTATATAAAATAATTAATTGTTTTGTGTGGGCTCAACTTGACAAAAAAGAAAATGTAATCTTTAACTTGGGATAACCAAAAATGAAAAATGTAAAATTTAACGTGGGATGGAGGGAGCATACGACATGTTTTTATTTCTTATAGATTAATCTGATATTCCATCCGTTTGATACTCCCTCCGTACCGTAAGGTTTACGTTTTTCATTTTAGGTTTTTTCAAGTTAAGGTTTACCTTTTCTTTTTTTTTATGTTGGGCCCACATAAAATAATTAATTATTTTATGTAGGGCCCACACATAACCCTAATACAACAACCCACTTTACATTAAATATTACTCTCTCCGTCCCATAGTTAAGTTCACCGACACTGTAGATCTGAGTTTAAGAAAAGTTGCTTTTTGACCAACGTTATTGACTTTTTAGGGGTATTGTGGTATTTTTAGGTAATAAATAAATTATAAAATATGTTATGTGTATTAGATGGGAGTGGTATTTTTTTAAATTAATATAACTTTTGAGGTTGTTGGTTAATGTGAAATTTTCTTTTTTGGGTGATGAACATAAGTATGGGGTGGATGAAAACGGAAAGTGTGAACATAACTGTGGGACGAAAGGAGTATTTCTCTCACCTCACTACACATTAAAATATTATATCTGTTAATCTTCGTGCAAAAGGCAAACGTCAACGTTAACGCGGGATGGAGAGAGTATGAATTAGTGGGCTGACTTTTATTTGAGAATGGATTTATGTATGATTGTGGAGTTGTGTAATCTTAAAATTAAAAGGATAATTTTGAAATTTTAGGGGTGTGTATATAATAAAATTAAGATTTTAAAATTTAAAAGGAATGTATATTTATTAAATAAAAGGGGTGTATTTAATAAGGAAGGGTGTGCAAATAACAACATTCATTTAAATATTCTAAAATCAGGAAAAAAAAAATTCTGTCAAAGCAAATGGTAGTGGAAACTTCTCAATTAGCAACCATGTCAGCTGGGCTCTCTCTGAGCCATGAAGCCCATAAGTTGGAAGGTCCATTAGTCAAAATGGAGACTAAAATTACTGATGGCCCATTACTCACAATGGAGGCCTAAATAAATAAATAAATAAAAAGGGGTAAATAGGGCATTCCGAGAATTAAACTCGGGACCTCTTGCACCCTAATAAATTTAATTAATTAAAATAAAATAATTAAAAATAAATTTAATAACCATATATCTTTATTTTTACCCTCTAAATCTTATGGTGCATTGTTATTTGGTACACAAAAATAACACTAAAATTTGTCGTTAGATATGTATATATTTATATTGTTTACACACTACATTATTGTGTGGTGTTGTTGGTTAGTTACGGAAAGAGTTTCAACAATAAATTTCATAAATTCTTTCTACTTTCAAACTTTAAAATCTCATAATGACTGGATTTTAAAATATCAAATCATATGACATAATGAAGAATTTCTACAATAAACTAATTAATTCTTTCGATATTCAAACTTCACATTTAAAAAATTAATTTAATAATCGCATTTTAAAAGAGCTACTCTTGCGAGACGAGTATATGTGAGACGAGTCGACCCATTGTTAAAATATATTTGTTACGTAAGTAAAGTATATTAATTGGTAGTTAAAGTAACTCTCTTGCGAGACGAGTATATGTGAGACGAGTCGACCCATTGTTAAAATATGTTTGTTACGTAAGTAAAGTATATTAATTGGTAGTTAAAGTATATTTGCAGTGAATCATCATAATATAATACTCTAAAATGATACTTTAACTAACAATAAATATACTTTATTTCTATAATAATGATATTTTAATAATAGGTCGTCCGTCTCACAAGAGACTTTGTCTTTTTCTTTCACCTATATATAAGTCCTTTATTCGTTCACTTCATGCACACAAATAATTATTTTGAAGTTTTTGAGGCATTCTTGGATCGAGCATTAATTCTTCGTCAATTATGCATGTTCTATTGTAGATATTTTTTTTAATTTATTTGTGTTCATAGTACATAAATTATATATTTATTTTTCATAGTACATAAATTCTTTTCTTATTTATTCATATTAATACATAAATAAATTCAGTTTTTTTTAGATGTTACTATCACTAATGGGAAGTAGGGGTGGGTATCGGGTATTTTGGGTTTCAGATTCGGGTACACGAAATTTCGGATTTAGAATTACATTATCCGAACCTGAACTGGTAATACATATACTCAAAATTTCGGGTACTCGAGTCGAATTACCCGATATTTGCATTGATTTTCTTTTGTGATTAATACTGAATAATTTATATAAATCAACTACTCAAAACAAAAATAAAATATCCATTAAATCATCAATCCAAGTCTAACAGCCGGAGAAAGGGAATAGTGGAGAATTACAAGAAATAAAAGAGGAAGAAATGAAAAGAATGAAAGAGGAAAGTCATGGCCTTGTAGAAATTGAGAATACAAGTGTGAGTGTGATAGATCATGGTGCCATGGTGGATTGGTGGTCGCTACCTCGATGGTGTAGTGGTGTGCGCAAGCAGTGAAATGAGAAATGGAGATGAGGTGTGAAGTGTGCAGTGCGCTTGGTGAGAGTGACACCGGGATTTTAGAGAAGTAGGAGGCAACACAAGCACACACTCGGATACAATTCCTCACCTATGGAATCCACCACAAGTTTGGAACAATCTCGTCGTCTTAAGGAATCCACCGAAAGACTAAGAGACACACTCACCACTCTAGGAATCCACCAAAAGAGTTTAGAGTAAGATACAAGAAGATAACATCTTCTAAACAAGCTTAAAAGCTCAAAATATGTTTAAATTCGAAATTGACTCCTCAAGAGCATACATAGGATAGCCATTATATAGGCATGAATTGGAACAACCCTCCAAGTGAGTCAAAGAAAATAAATGAGAATTATACATTCTCAAAGCATTGAAAAATACTAACTTGGACTCTAATAAATATAAAGCATAATGAAATATAGACAAATACTAAGAATATGAAGATAGTAAGGTCCATAATGAGTAGACGAACCATCAAAAATAAGCAAAGTCGAATTGGTCCAGTATCTTTCATATGATGCACCAGCCTGCCATACTTCAGTCAAATGATCATAACTTCATGTAGAAATATTATTTTTGAGATCTGTAAATTTTGTTAAAAACTAGACTTCAAGAGCTTTCCAACCATATAAAGTTTGCACCATAAATCCTTCCCAGTCAAATCAGATTAATTATCAAAGTTGACTGACTGTTTGATACTTCCTGTTGAGTTAATGCTGTATAGTTGGACCATTTTGTTCAAATGTATTGAGTTTAAGGTCTTCATTAATGGATGAGTTTTCCATGTTGCAGACTTCAAATCTTCACCCAAAATTCCCGCGTCATTCTCCCCTGGTTGGAAAAGATTCGTCCTCGAATCTGAACCTTCTTCATCATCAACATATGGTGAAAATTCAGCAACATTGAAAGTAGCCAAGACACTAGCAACTCCACCATTAATCACCATTTGACCACCTAAAACCTTGCACAACATTATTGCAGCTGTTAATATAGAAAATAGGATCACTTGACCATGAAAGGATAGTTGGAAAGTCTCAAAAGACTTCAAATCCATGAACTTGACAGGTTTTCGGCTACATCTGCCACCTTCCAGAAAAATGGACATAACTCTTTGTAAAAAACTCCAAACGACTCTCCGTTTGTTGCATTTGAAACTAGACTGAAAGAGCTTTCTACCCATATATTGATCATTATCTGAATCCCTCTGAATCAGTACCAGAATATTTGTGAAGTTACTCCATATGCACTGGAATCTTTTCCGCATCAATCGCTTCCGCTTCCCATGCAACTCCTTGTTGTAAAGATCAGCCACATGATTTGCATTCATTGTTTTGATGCAATGAATGAAATGTGCCATCTTTGAGAACTAATCAACAACCACCATAACCAAATCTTTGTTCCTTTGAGTGAGAGGCGAAACAAACTCCATACTTATATCTTCCCATGGATATAGCAATAATGGCAAAAGAATGTACCGACCTGAATTTTTTCCATGACAAGTACTCATGCATCTTTCAGCATACTTCTTCTTGACATCTCTTCCAAAATATCCAGCAAGCTGACCTCCACTATGTGCTTCATCAATAAATGTTAGCTTCAAAGAACAATCAAGAACATATAACAAGTTACCTTTGAAAAGATAACCATCATGAATCAAGAAAAGCTTGAATGAAGCTTTTAAAAATTCTTCCCACATTCTGCCAAAGTATGAATCATTATTGTAGGGATCTTTGATCACCTCAAACCCAACCACATTCACTTGCAAAGTAGTCAACAAAGAGTGCCGTCGACTAAGAACATCCGCCACTTGATTTAGCACACCAGATTTGTGCTTGATCACAAGGTTGAATGCTTGTAATAACTCAATCCATTTACTATGCCATGGATTCAACTTCTGCTTGGAATTCAAGTATTTCAAAACTTCATGATCTTCTTGGCTAAGAACTCCTCTGAACCCCACATTTGAAACATATCGATCCACGTCGAACACCTTTCCAAAACTTTTCCTTAGCAAGCCTTTATCCACAAGCTCTTGATCTAGCCTTTGCAACTCATCATGATGCTTCGGATTCATTCGATAAGCGGCTGCCCTATTCGGTATAGAAGCATCAATGCAATTTTGAATGTTCTTCATTGGAGGAAGGCCTATTGGAATCTGTTCAGGTTCCACATCATGAAACTCCTTGTCATTTGTCATGCAATTTGTGTGAAAAATATTGTTATGAACCCACGGATCATCCTCAACATATGTGGCATCGAGGCTACGCCATATCACCAAATCTTCTCCATGATCTTCGAAACCGACATCTTCATCATACTCATCATAGATTGGTGTTGATTCATCATGTTCCTCTTCTTCATACTCATCTTCACTTTTGTCATAAACTAGCTTCACCTCTTCTTGCTCTTTCTCAACTGGAGTAATGATCCTCCGATTTGGACAATCGACAGCAATGTGTCCAAACCCCTTGCAAGCAACTTTTTGTCTTGTATCCTTTGTAGTTGGACTGTTCTTTAAAGTATAAGAACTCCCCCGATTAGAAGCTCCACTACTCAACGAGAAACATCCACCGGAACGACTTGATTCTTTTTGTTTGGAGTTGTGAGGAAAAGAATCTCGTAGATAATAATCCGGTAAAAATTTCCTCCTTAACTTCTTCTTCATTTTGTCCCACGTTCTAATCTTCCGTTTGCCATAACGAGCACGCTGCTTCTTATGGTGCTCCCACCATAAGGACGCATGTTTCTTCAATTTGATAGCCACAAGTTTCACCTTGTATTCTTCTTGAATATCTTCGAACTCAAAGACTCTCTCAATAGAATTGAGCCAATCAATGAATTCGTCGGGATCATCTCTTCCCTCAAAATCTGGAAAATCAATCTTGAAATCAAAAGATTTACTATGAACATTGCTCCTTCGAACCCGTCGACCGCGAGATGTATTGTCACTTGAATTGCTATTTCTGTTACCATGAAATGGATTGAAATCCACATCATCACTTGCAGAACCACCATCTAAATCATGACCCTCAACATCATGTTCAAGATGCTTGCCACGCACAAGGCGTTGCTTGAGTAGTTGCACTTGTCTCCTTAAATCTTCTAACTCAATATCATGAGTTGTCATCGCTAATCAAAGCTCTGATACCACTTTGACACCGGGATTTTAGAGAAGTAGGAGGCAACACAAGCACACACTCGGATACAATTCCTCACCTATGGAATCCACCACAAGTTTGGAACAATCTCGTCGTCTTAAGGAATCCACCGAAAGACTACGAGACACACTCACCACTCTAGGAATCCACCAAAAGAGTTTAGAGTAAGATACAAGAAGATAACATCTTCTAAACAAGCTTAAAAGCTCAAAATATGTTTAAATTCGAAATTGGCTCCTCAAGAGCATACATAGGATAGCCATTATATAGGCATGAATTGGAACAACCCTCCAAGTGAGTCAAAGAAAATAAATGAGAATTATACATTCTCAAAGCATTGAAAAATACTAACTTGGACTCTAATAAATATAAAGCATAATGAAATATAGACAAATACTAAGAATATGAAGATAGTAAGGTCCATAATGAGTAGACGAACCATCAAAAATCAGCAAAGTCGAATTGAAATCAGCAAAGTCGAATTGGTCCAGTATCTTTCATATGATGCACCAGCCTGCCATACTTCAGTCAAATGATCATAACTTCATGTAGAAATATTATTTTTGAGATCTGTAAATTTTGTTGAAAACTAGACTTCAAGAGCTTTCCAACCATATAAAGTTTGCACCATAAATCCTTCCCAGTCAAATCAGATTAATTATCAAAGTTGACTGACTGTTTGATACTTCCTGTTGAGTTAATGCTGTATAGTTGGACCATTTTGTTCAAATGTATTGAGTTTAAGGTCTTCATTAATGGATGGGTTTTCCATGTTGCAGACTTCAAATCTTCACCCAAAATTCCCGCGTCAGAGAGAGTATTGGAGTTTGGAAGTGTGATTCAGTGGTAAAGTGTGTGTGCTACTTAATAATTTAATATATTATTATGTATAATAAAACTCGATACTTGATCCAATAATGAACAGTCGGGTTTGGGTCTACTCAGATACACAAAATTACCCGAAATAACTGGATTTTTCAGGTAATTTTTTTTCGATTCGGTTTGGGTACCCAAAACCCGAAAAAAAATGTCCACCCCGATGGGAAGATAAGCGACAAATAGGGTTAGGATGTAAGTAACCCTTTATTTTTTAGCATAAAGTCAACGTTAGGAAGTTATGTTATTCAACAACAATTCAGTCAATTTATCTAGCAAACAAACAATAATTAGTAGGCTCCATGTGAGGGTACACTCACAAATATTTCAACCCTCTCTTCAGCCTCCAAGCCATTTTAGGGAATTGCTTGAGCATAAGGTTGTATTGAGAATGCTGCGAAGGTTTGAAACTGTTAAGGCCCTTGAGGACACGATGATTTGGTCGTGGAAACCGAACCAAAGCGGCATTCCTGAAATGGTTCGATAAAGGGAAGCGAACCTCAGAAGACGAAAATCACTGTCCCAACCACAAATAATTAAAGGATCTTTGCTGCAGATTAAAATTTTGCTAGCTAACATTTTCTCAGCTTCACAATTGCTATTTACAGTATGCATTGATTTAACATTATAAATAGATCAAATTCAATGTACTACAAGTTTTTCACAAAGGATTGGAAAATTTGTAGGTAGTTTCTTAAGTCAAGCTAGTCTTGCAAGTCTACTAAATATTAGTCTACATTTTTTATGCCATAGCCATACTCCATCTAACAATCACCGAAATGCTTGTTAAGTCTACTAAATATTAGTCTACATTTTTTATGCCATAGCAAACAAAACAATTACCTAAAAGCTTCGGAAAGTTAAGTTTCAACAAGCCACGATTATCTCTATCAATCCAAAATAAAACAGAGTCAAGACCACAGAAGATAATGACAAACACAGCAGAAGCTTGTGTACTATGTCCCAAAATTACACCACAAGTGACAATAAGAAGTGGAACAGCACATACCTCAAAAATTGTTCCAATATGAGGCCATGATGAGACACATGAACCTTAGATTTTTCAAGTTCCTCACAAACATCAACTATCGTGCACTCGATTGCCACCTGAAACACCATGAAATTTATTGTTAGTTCCTTATTTAGTTGCAAAGTACCAATCACCCTACAGTTGTACTTACGCATTTCTGCATCGAGCTACAGTACAAGCTCAAAGCATCACCAGCTCTCTCAAATATATCAAGTAATCTTTTTTGCATCTATAAAAGTGTTTTTGTAATCATCATGTTCATTTCCAACCTCAACATCAGACAAAGATTCAATCTGAATAGTTAACCATCGATGAATTGTCAAGCCTGCAAAACAAAAGAAAACGTGGGATCCAAGACAAGAAAAAATGTTCACGAAACAGGTTATAGTTCAGAGGAGTTTAACAAGATTAAAATGTGCAGAAAGATGTAATGTACACTACCTTTGCTAAGTGGAACCAAAACCTCACGAGCAACCAAAAGTAGAGCCACTAACTGTTCCAGTGATCCATACGTGATTATGATCCGATCAATTAGGTTGATCCAATCAGTGTATTGAGCAAGCAACCGTATAGAGTCAAATTTCGGTTTCTATGTCGAATTTGTACAAAAGAAAAGGAAGATATCAAATGATAGTAAACAATTGAGACAAGATAAGTAAATGTACATTACATAAACTTTACTCATAAATCTCGATTGTCAAGGGCATGAAAGGTAAGAAAAACCAACCTTTTTCCAAGCACAAACTGAGATGATCATCTTAATGAGGGAGTCGCCTCGACTCCAGTATTTCAAATGCTCCATAGAACTACGAAAGTGATGTCGAGTCAATACACAACCGAATAAAGAAAGCTCCCAAATTGAAAACAAAAAATAAAAGGATAAACTAAATGACCTCAAACGACGACGGAAAAAATGAATTGGAAGGCCAGATATTGAGCAAAGGACATTAACAAAAGCCATTGAATTGCATTGGTGGAGAATTAGATCGAGGATTTCTACAATCAGGGTAGTGAAGAGCAACATGGGCAAGAGCTGAAACACCATTGCCATGATCATCAAGAATTGGAGGATCACTGTTGTAGATGATGATCAGATCAATAACTAACCTAATCTTGTAGAATACACAAACAAGCAATGAATTGAATACAAGAAACTGGATCACATATGATAATAACTTCAACTTGTGTGTGTATGTGTGATTGTATGAAGAAGAAGACGTTTATAGTGGTTCAGCTTGTTTGCACAAGCTTACATCCACTGTGAGAGAGAGATCTTATTATTGATTGAGAGAGCAAACGGATTACAATGCGTATACACAAGCATCACAGCAATATATACATCATATGCTTGCACAGAAAGTTATAGGACCAACGCGTGTAACCGACTTCCAGCTGGATTCTCAGTTGGTTAAAACGAATCTCGACGGTTATAACCAACTCCATCACACACCCTGCATGGCCAGCTATCTATTTGCGTTTAGAACTTTCCAGAAATCGTTCGTATGCGAACTGTACAACGGCCACAAGTCACCCTGCTCACGACTGATGCACCCGGTGCAGCTTTGCTGATATGTTTGTGCGTTTCTTGATTCTGCTGATTCTGGTGCATCCATTTCACTCATGCACCATTATCAGCTTCAACCTTTAGACACACTAACACTCATCCTAATGTTGATCATTCATTAGTATGTAGTTTTCTATCACAATTCTCCACCTAAAACTTCATACTCAACCAATACTCAATCACTCCTTCACTTCACTGTTTTTACCAAGACAGCCAACTTGCACACTGCTTTTGAAGAGAGCAGCTGAACTCACCACTGATATGTTCAGCATACATTGACAAGACTCTTGCATAGCTCAAACTTTGAACTAGGCAATGCCTTAGTGAGGAAATCAGCTGGATTCTTGGCTGTTTCAACCTTTTTAACCACAACCTTTCCTCCTTCAACTAAGTCTCTAACAAAATACATTCTTACATCTATGTGTTTTGTCCTTTCATGAAAACCCTGATGTCTTGATAAATGTATAGCACTAGAGTTATCACAATGTATTAGTACTGATTCTTGTACTATACCAAACTCAGACAAAATTCCTTGCAACCACAAACCTTCCTTTACTGCTTCTGTGAGTGAGATAAACTCAGCTTCAGTTGTAGACAATGCAACCACTGACTGATGTGTTGATCTCCAACTGATAGCTGTACCAAACAAGCAGAAGACATAGCCTGATAGTGACTTCCTTGTGTCTAAGTTTGCAGCATAATCAGCATCTACAAAACCTGCAAGAAAATCAATGTTAGAGGTAAATTTATTGAAATGCAAACCTGTTGTTAAGCTGCCTCTGATATATCTCTGAATCCACTTAACAGCTTCCCAGTGATTTCTTCCTGGACTTCCCATGAACCTGCTTACTAAACTCATTGCATGAGCCAAGTCTGGTCTGCAACATACCATAGCATACATGAGACTACCAACTGCATTGGCATAGGGAACCTTCTCCATTTCTGATACTTCTTCACTAGTTCTAGCTGATTGTTGAGCTGTTAAAGCCAATCCCTGCTTTACAGGAGTAGACACAGCTTTACTTTGATCCATATTATATCTTTTGAGAACCTTTTCTAAGTATGAGCTCTGATGTAACACAATAGAACCAACTGATCTATCTCTTTTGATTTCCATTCCTAATATAACAGTAGCTTCACCCAAATCTTTCATATCAAACTCAGATTTCAACATTTCCTTCACAGTTGTAATGCCTTCCATAGACTTACAAGCAATTAAAATGTCATCAACATATAGTAACAAGAAAACATACCAGTCACTATCTTGTTTGATATATACACAACTGTCAAACTTGCTTCTTTCAAAACCACATTTGATAATGTATTCATCAAATCTCAGATACCATCTCCTAGGACTTTGTTTCAATCCATATAGTGACTTTAGAAGTAAACAAGCCTTATCAGTTGAGTTTTGAACTGAAACTCCTTCTGGAATAGTCATATAGATCTTTTCCTCCAAATTTCCATGAAGAAAGGCTGTAGTCACATCCATCTGGTGCAATTCCAGATTAAACTGAGTTACTAATGCTAACAATATCCTAATAGAACAATGTTTCACAACTGGAGAGAATATCTCTGTGTAATCAATGCCTTCCCTTTGAGAGAAACCCCTGGCAACTAGTCTTGCTTTGAATCTAATACCACCAATCCTCTCAGGTGAAACTTTCTTCTTGTAAATCCATTTACAGCTCACTAACTTCTGATCTTTTGGCTTTAGAACAATTTTCCAAGTCTGATTCTTCTCCAATGAAAGCAACTCTTCTTGCATAGCTGCACTCCACTTTCCACTATCCTTACTGCTCATTGCTTGCTGATAGTTTCTAGGTTCATATGAATCAATATCTTCTGCAGAATAAAGTGCAAAAGATACAATATCAGCATCTGCAAACCTAGCTGGAGCTCTAATAGACCTCCTTTGTCTATCTCTAGTCAACTGATAACTATTAAGCAGTTCATCAGTATTAGAAGTAGTCTGATCATCTGTACTTGGTGAATTAATTCCTCCTTGTGTTGTCTCTTCTTCAATTCTAAACTGATCCTCCTGAATCTTGTTCAAAGACTCCACCTCAAGCTCAGTTTCAGTTTTACCTTGACCCTGAGATTTTAGTGGCATAACAGCTTCATTAAAGGTAACATCTCTACTTATCATAATCTTTTTACCTTCAATATTCCATAGTTTGTAAGCTTTAACACCTTTGGGATATCCAATCATGACACATTTGATGGCTCTTGGAGCTAACTTATCCTGTTTAACATGTGCATAAGCTAGGCAACCTATCACTTTGAGTCTAGTGTAATTAGCAATCTTTCCAGTCCATACTTCCTGAGGAGTTTTAAACTTAAGAGGTGTTGATGGACACCTATTGATTAGAAAAGCAACTGTACTAACCAATTCACCCCAGAAGTCTTTAGAAAGACCAGAACTACTCAATATACATCTAACTCTCTCAAGTAGAGTCTGATTCAGCCTTTCTGCAATACCATTTTGTTGTGGTGTACCTGGTACTGTCTTATGTCTCATGATTCCCCTCTCCTTACAAAACTTGTTGAACTCATCAGAACAATACTCAAGACCATTATCAGTTCTTAATATCTTCACCTTGTTATCACAGCTATTCTCTACCTCAGTTAACCAATTCTTAAAGGTAATGAAAGTTGTATCCTTAGACTTTAGTATATATATCCATATCTTCCTACTGTAATCATCAATAAATGAAATAAAATATCTGCCTCCTCCTTTTGTTTGAGTTCTTGCAGGTCCCCACAGATCTGAATGGATATAATCAAGTTTAGCTTTACTTGTATGTTCACCAATACTAAACTTCAGCCTTTTAGCCTTACCAAAAATGCAATCCTCACACAGCTCCAGCTTATCTGTTGATCTGATATTGATTACATTTTTTCTTGACAATTCTTGTAATCCTTTCTCACTTATGTGAGCTAATCTTCCATGCCATAAGTGAATTTCATCACTTCCTGTTATGACATTACTCTGTCCAATCACTGTATGTCCATCAAGTATATACAATCCATTTTTCCTGATTCCTTTCATCACTTCATACTCATCTTTCTCAACAATGAGTACACCTCCTCTAGATCTAAACTCATGATCTGAAGCATCTAAACTCCCTAAAGAAATCAAGTTTCTTTTAAGTTCTGGAACATACCTCACATTTGTCAATGTCCTAGTAACTCCATCATGCATCCTCAACCTGATGGATCCAATACCTCTTATCTGACATATGTGATCATTCCCTAACAACACTGATCCAGCTTGATGCAACCTGAGATCAGTAAACCAATGCTTCATAGGAGACATATGGAATGTACATCCTGAATCAAGGATCCAATCCATAGATCCTTTTGATGATCCAACCACAAGTGCCTCAGGATAATCAGTGGCCTGATTCTGATTATTTACCACCTGATTTGCTTGCACTCTTTGTTGTCCATCTTTTCCAGCTTCTGCTTTCCTCCTCTTTTCTGCTTTATACTTGTAGCAGTTTTTCTTGTAGTGGCCTGGTTCATGACAGTGAAAGCACTTCCTTCCATCCTTATCTGAGCTTGACTGATCAGTCTTGTAAACTTGTTTCTTTGACTCAGAATTGCCTTTCTTGTTGTTCCTTTTACCATGATCACTCCTCTTGACCATTAATCCCTCTCCTGATGTTCCTTGATCTTCAGAAACTTTCTGAAACTCCTTTGTCTTCAAAGCAATCTCAACCTCATCAAGACTTATAGTTTCTCTATTCCCAAACAAAAGTGTATCCTTGAAACTTTCAAAGGACTTTGGGAGAGCTGACAACAAAATTGAGGCCTTATCTTCTGTTTCAATCTTCACATTAACATTTTCTAGATCATCTAACACCTTATTAAACTCATCAAGCTGAACTAGAACTGATCTCTCCTCAACCATCTTAAAGGAATATAACTTCTGTTTTAAGTATAAACGGTTAGCAAGAGATTTTACCATGTAAAGATCTTCAAGTTTCTTCCATACAGCTCTTGCAGATGTCTCTCTCTGTACTTCTCTTAAAGCTTTATCACCAAGACACAATACAATGGCACTTAGAGCCCTCTCTTGAATATCAGCTTCTGCAGTAGCTTCAATGGCAGTTTGTACAGCTTCTGCAGTTGTTGCTGGTTTATCTTTGATAGCTTCTGCCAATCCTTGTTGTACCAAGATAGCTCTCATCTTGATCTTCCACAAACCAAAATCAGATTTCTCTGTAAACCTTTCAATATCAAACTTAGTTGCAACCATGGTGTCAACTTCCTCCAATTTCTTCTTGATTCCTCCTTATGATGATTACTGCTGTTCGTGGCTTGGATTTCCCACAGACGGCGCCACTTTGTTGTAGATGATGATATATCAGATCAATAACTAACCTAATCTTGTAGAATACACAAACAAGCAATGAATTGAATACAAGAAACTGGATCACATATGATAATAACTTCAACTTGTGTGTGTATGTGTGATTGTATGAAGAAGAAGACGTTTATAGTGGTTCAGCTTGTTTGCACAAGCTTACATCCACTGTGAGAGAGAGATCTTATTATTGATTGAGAGAGCAAACGGATTACAATGCGTATACACAAGCATCACAGCAATATATACATCATATGCTTGCACAGAAAGTTATAGGACCAACGCGTGTAACCGACTTCCAGCTGGATTCTCAGTTGGTTAAAACGAATCTCGACGGTTATAACCAACTCCATCACACACCCTGCATGGCCAGCTATCTATTTGCGTTTAGAACTTTCCAGAAATCGTTCGTATGCGAACTGTACAACGGCCACAAGTCACCCTGCTCACGACTGATGCACCCGGTGCAGCTTTGCTGATATGTTTGTGCGTTTCTTGATTCTGCTGATTCTGGTGCATCCGTTTCACTCATGCACCATTATCAGCTTCAACCTTTAGACACACTAACACTCATCCTAATGTTGATCATTCATTAGTATGTAGTTTTCTATCACAATCACATACCTCGCCATTGAGCAACGCGCGAGCAAGCACTTTTTGGTACGGAATTCAGCACTCTTTACCACCAGCGATTTTGTTATCTCGCCTCGTTGACTTTCAAGTAAGTGCATAAAATGAACTTTTTGGTCCGAGCGAAGAATCTTTTCCAGACCTTCCCTATCAATCTCAGGGTGAAGTTTTGGAGGTCTTAATTATATTTATATTGTACACTATCGAACACCAATGAAAATGGGGGAAATTTGATAATTAAAAAAGCAATTAAAAAAACACATAATGCAAAATCATGACTGTGATCGATTCACTAAATTGTAGTTACCAAATCGTAACATTGATCGATTAAAATTTAGAAAATAACTGCAAACTGACTGCGGGAGCAACCAACAGTCCGAGATGAGCTCATCTGGAAGACAAGATTCCTGCGAGTAAATAAAGTAAATAATGGTTTAGTTGGCCAAGGGGATCGAGGCTAGTTTTTTAAGACTAAATATGTTACAGTCAAGCCTCATAATAATTGACGCGTACATGAGGATTTTAATGTTCATGCTAGTTTTCATAAATTTAGACAATTTTGCCGTTTACGCAAATTTCGCAAATTTAACCTTTTGGAGGATTTCCCAGTTTTCAGTTTAGAGGATTAACCTTAATGCCATATTTAAGGTTATATTGACAAATGGAAGTAAACAATTGTTTAGTTGGCCAAGGGGATGGAAGCTAGTCTTTTAAGACTAAATATGTTACAGTCAAGCCCATATTAATTGACGTGTGCATCAGGACTTTAAAGTTCATCTTGCGAATGTTAGGATTGTATGCAAATTCATGGGGTTTGAAATGTTAGTGAATTTATTTTATATTGTTTTGAAGGAATCAATATAAATTTAAAATTCGAGGTATTTGATCGGTGTATTCATCTACGTGATTCTCTGTATTTTCAAATGATTTTATTTCACTTATTGTAAACTAAAAGAATCATACTTACTAGTCCAAAATTAATTAGATGATTAGAAAAGAATCTTGGTTTTAATTCTTATTGCTAAGAAATAAAAATGTGATTTTAACAATATTTTGAAATTAGAATTATATGATCAAACATATTGAATATTATAATTTGTTTATATGTTATTGCAAAAGTCCATTTACTTTATACTGTATATACGTGGCGTCGCACGGAAGATCATATTATTATTTTCTTATAAAGTATAAACATTGATATGTTTTTGCACGGAACTCAGCATACTTTACCACCAGCTCCACCGAAGAATCTTCTCCAGACCTTCCCTATCAATGTCATGGTGAAGTTTTGGAGGTCTTAATTATATTATACACTATGACCACCAATAAAAATGAGGGAAATTTGATAATTAAAAAATTAGTAAAAAAACACATAATGCAAATCATGACTGTGATCGATTCACTAAATTAAGCTACATAATGCAAACCGTGACTGTGATTGATTAAAATTTAGAAAATATTTGCGAACTGACGGTGGGAGCAACCCAACGGTCCGAGATGAGCTCATCTAGAAGACAAGATTCCTGCGAGTAAATAAAGTAAACAATGGTTTAGTTAGGCAAGGGGATCGAGGCTAGTCTTTAAGACTAAATATGTTACAGTCAAGCTCATAATAATTGACGCGTGCATGAGGACTTCAATGTTCATGCCAATTTTCGTAAATTTAGCAAATTTGATAGTTTGTAAGATTTTCCAATTTCCAGTTTAGAGGATTAACCTTACTGCCTTATTTAAGGTTAAATTGATAAAGGGAATTAATGGGTAAAAATTTCTCTTGCGAAATAGGGTTTGTATACCTTCGTAGCATGCAAATTCACGGTGTTTGAGATGTCGGTGAATTTATTTTATATTGTTTTGAATATGAATTTAAAATTCGAAGTATTTGATCGGTATATTTATCTACGTGATTCTCTGTATTTTTAAATGGTTTTATTTGTAAACTAAAAGAAATCATACTTACTAGTCCAAAATTAGATTATTAGAAAAGAATATTGGTTTTAATTCTTATGGTTAAAAAATAAAAATGTGTTCTCACTAAGGTTGTATACTTAAAACTTAGCTTTTTTGTATGAATAATGTTTTAACAATGTTTTGAAATGAGAATCATATGATCATACATTTTGCATATTATAATTTGTTTATATGTTATTGCAAAAGTCCATTTACTTTATATTGTATATAATATGGTGTGTGGCATTGTACGGAAGATCATATTAACAGTTCCTTATAAAGTATAAACAGATGCTCACAACCGAGATAGAGAGGGACAATCTATCGGGATGGTTGTAGTGTGATTTGATATTAGTTTGTCTTGACTATAAAATTACACCAGTGCACTTTGTGTGTATTGATCAGTATATTGTGAGGTTGTTCGATTTATACTGACTATATAAAATAAATAGACCCCAGTTATTATAGATGTTCGTACTCTTAATCCCTATACAATAACATCGACACATAATTTATTATTTATTTCTTTGATTCATCAATGGGTGAGATTTAATTATTAAATCAATATGCTCGGTGAGTTGGGAGATAGTATTGTCTGTATGGTGTGCTGTTGATTGTAGAAGGAATCTGTATCCTAATAAATTAGGTTGATGATGTCCCTCTTAGGAGCTTATAAAGATTATCATGTAAACCATGCATGTGGATTTATTCCGGCATGATAATAATGTTGAGTGGTACTACTCTTGAATTAGAGATTAATTAATTGAGTTGTCAGTAACTCATTTAATTATGAGCATTGTAAATCTTAAACACGGGGAGTTAAACGAGCTTATAATAAGAATGAGCCCATAACATAATTTGAGATTAGGGTTACAGTACAATAATAATTCTTTAGTGGATTAAATTATTATTATTAGGCTTAAGTATAAGAAAAAAGTGCATGTTTTGCATAGTGCTATCATGAACAAGCAAAAGAGAATCAGAAATGGCAGAGACAGACATGTTGCTAGAGAAAAACACAACAGAACAGCATAACAACATTCAAGGAACTTAGTGAAAGATATACAAATCTCAGAAGAAAAATGAATGACTAAAATTAGATTAAAAAATAACTGCCTCGGAATATAGCTAATTCATTAGCTTGCTTAGCTGGGCGTAGGCAGAAATGATCATTCAATTCCACATAATTCAAGTAAAAAATAAAATTTAAAAGATTAGAGTCAACTAAAAATAAATAAATAATTTAAAGAAGAAAAACCTGTAAAGACAAGTTGAACTTTTACAACCCGGTGGAAATTCCAACAATGTTGGAAGTCCAGCAAAAATACTTAGGAAAAATGCTATGTTAATCATAATTATTTTTATTTTTATTCTTATGACGAATGTATATAATGAGAAGATACTCATTAGCGAAAGTGACAAAACCAAATTAACAAAATGTCGTTCAGTTATATAAAAACTAATTCGAACACTCTTGTAATAATAATTAAAAAGCCCTCATTCAAGTTATGTATATCCCTGACAAAGATGCTATCTGGATATAAGTCTCGTTTATGTAAAAACTAACTAACGAGTAATTCATCTGCCCAACTGAATCATTACTAAATATGTCTTTTGGTGTTATCACAAATGTTTACATTATAGCACAATTTAATGCATGCAAACACATCGCAAACGGCATATTAAGACGATGTTCTGTTTCTTACTTCTTCATTGGATTTATTCATTAAATTCGACTTCCTTATATATATTATTTCTCACCCTTTCTAAAGAAAGGTCGTCCACTAGATTTTTTCTCACCTAGATATGCACATCACCAAGTTCAACTATATATATTTGCAACCCCATTCAGCAAATTAACTAAATTAAGAAAATGACATAATTAAAACACACAGTTTAACGGAGAATTTAGGTATATAATAGATTGCAAGTTATGGTACATAATCTCACCAATTCGCTTCCACATGCTAGAAACTTGCATACGCCGTTTGCTTCCAAATGAAATTACCTACCAGAGATAACATACTATAAGAAAATTATATGTCTAACAAGTAATTTAGCAAAAAAAAAAAGAGAAAAAAGATGACAAAATTAAATAAAAGAAGATAAGCATGATGTTCAGCAAAAAAAAAAAAAATAGAATCCCTCCATTCCCCAACTCATCTTCACACCTATAAAAGAAAATGTGATTCAACACAATAACCTCACTATACACTTTATTTTCAAATTTTTTCTCTTTACCAAACAATAATAACATACTTTACACTTTTAAACCGTGAATCCGATTCACATGAGTGTTTACCATTAATTATTTTTTTACTACTGACAAATAACGTGTATTTGCATTTAATTGTGATCACAAAACTATGAAATTCAGTCATTTGGAAACTCAAATTAAGATATTTAAAATAAGGTATTAACGAATTACTTAAATTTCTTTTTCATCAAATGTAGTGGAGTATGTATTAAAAATTTAAAATGTACTGCGATCACTCGCAAAAACCTTTTTTCTTGTAATGGATAGATGAAAGCAAAATAATATTGTGTTTAAAAAAATGTAACTGTGTCCCGAAATTCTTCCACATTTTAAAAATTTTAAACATAAAAAAAAAACCCAATTTTGTAATGAACTTTGTAACATGAAAACATTTGCTACCATTTTATGTGTCACAAATGGTGACTGATCGAATATGTAGTGATGGATATTTGTAATCGGTACGGATCTGTCACATATTGTGACTAAATATGTAGTGATGGATATTTGTAATCGTGTCTTGTTACGAATGTTTATCATCATTAATTTTGTGATGGATTTTATTTGTCACAAATGGGAGACTTTTCAAAATTTTCAGTATTTTTATTTTTAATGATAGTATTGGGAGATGGCCGTCACAAACGATAAATAATCTGATTAAATTTGATGACGACGGGGAATCGAACCCTCGCTGTATGCATGAAAGTCATGTATTTGTATTTGTATTTGTATTTGCATTTACTTGAATCACAAAACTATGAAATACTCTAGCGATAGCCACTTGTAAACACAACTAAATTATTTAAAACAAAGTATTTACGAATGCTTAAATTTTTTATTTTCATATTAAAATGTTATTGCGACCACAGTTTGTGATTGCAAAACTTTTTTTTTTTTTTTTTGTAATGGATAAATGGAGGGAAAAAAAATATCAATCTACATCTATATACATTAATAATATTAAGAGTGATGCTCTTGTGCTCTCGGGGACACCTTGCCCCTTTGCAATTTTCATGTCACTTTGTAATTTAAATCCCCTATCAATACATAGGTTTAAATAGAATATGGAGGGAGAGATTGTGTTCACATAGGGGCACGGCGTGTCCCTGGGGCGCAGGAGCTTTTGCCTTATATTAAACTTCTTTTTTTTTCTATCAAAAATTTCAATTTATTTTAATTTTACTACTGTATTTAGAAATTATTCAAGTTTTAATCTTCACCCTTCATTTAATACTTTTAGTTTTTCACCTTATTTACGTTAATAATGGATTTTTATTTTTATTTTCTAATTGATAGTATAAACTTAGCAAATAGTAGCGGTATTTAATATTTTGATTTTAGTCATTGACTCTATTATGCAAATAATAATAGATATTTTGTTAATTTATTACCACGTAATACAAAATATACACTAATATTACTCATAAATATAATCACTAGGGTGAAAATATTGAGCATAGACATAATATATTAGTGTGAAATACTCGATATTTCCTGATGAAATATAATCTCAAATAGTATATTTCAATTTATTAACATGAGTAAGGCTCTTGTGTGTCCCATGTGAACACAAGAGTTTTAGTCGCTTGTGTTCACATGGGGACACGGTGTGGGCCCATGAGTTTTTGCCTATTAACATCATCATATAATACTAATATTGCATCGACTTTTCTTCTTTTTCTCACCTCTCAGTTCACCTTGCATATCCTGCCACTATGCTAATAATTAATTGACCCTTTGGAAATATTTGTTTATAGCTTCTAAAAGCTCGAAGAACTTGTTTGATTTGAGAAGTGTAATTACTACACTCGCTGGTTGAGGAATGTTGTCGGCTATTCTCCCGTTGTTCACTCCACTTATTTTACTTTAGAACAGTACTAGAGATGGATTTACTCGCATAAATTAAAGCTCTAAAATTAAAATTATGTCTTAATCAATTCCTGATAAATTTGAACACAAATATTGAACCACAACAAGAACACAAACACTTTATTTTTACTATATAAACTTTGATCACAAATATTTCAAAATAGATTTTTAAACCCTAACTACAAATATCTTGAACATCATTTATATAGATTTCTGAACACTAGTGAGTGTTTTACTCGGATAGATCAAAGTCTTTTTGAATGGTATGAGTAAGAGAAAATTGATTATTAAACTCTGAACACAAATATCTGTATACTAATATCCTGAATACTACGTACATAAATTTTTTAACACAAGTCTTCTTTTTGAAGATGTGAGTGATAAAAAAAAATTATTAAATTCTGAACACAAAATATTTTATATGAATTTCTAAATACAAGTTTGGACGAAAGAGTATCTTCGGTCTTTCAATCAACGGATTTCTTTATCAAAAAAAATTTTAATTTTTTTTTTTTTGAAGTTTGTTTGACACTTATTATTTATTTTGTTGTTGATTTTTCTTTAAATGATTGATGATGATTAATGGCGATATTAAGTTGAAAATCGATGCATGGAAAAAGGAGGGATATAGAAAGTGAAATTAATTTGAAAATCTGTTGGATGCATGGAAAAGAAATTTGGACGTAATTATTAGTTGAAAATTTTAAATAACTCTTATCTAGTTAAACTCAGAATTTAAAAAAAATAATAATAAAATATAATACTTAATAATAATTTGAGCGGAAGTTGAGTGAACCGGTACACAACAGTCGAACTCTAAATTTATACTCTATGTGTTTTGCAAATATTTGATCAGTTCCAATAATAGTACTTCGTTTTCTTTTAATTTTTCTGATTTGGAAATAAATATAGATTTGATTGAAATTTTAAATGAAAATTCCATAAAAGCAAGTTCAAATTTAAAATTATTTGCAAAACATATGACAAATTAAATTGATAATAAATTGTGCATTTTGTGATTTTTTTTTTCTCACCTCCTCGTGCATAAAGATCGTATTGATAAAAATCTACATATTTTAATTAATAAAGGTATTTATATTTTCAGTTGAAATATTGAGAATATTATCATAATAATTTTCGGGAAAATGTCACATTTGGTCCCATAAAAATTCTTTCAATTCAATTTCAGTCCCGTAGGAATACACTGGACTCATAGCTAGCGGTTTTGGTCACATAAGAATATTACAACCATAATTTTCAAAAATTTTCATTCCAAATTAACTTTTATTATTATAAATTACCATATTTGTATTATTTTCTGCCTTTAAAAATAGACATAGTCCATTATGACCATATCAGAACCAACATGCTTCCGTTCATTAATTAAACAACGTTAATCTCATAACTAACCAGCTTAAAACAGTTCTTTCGGATCCATATTTCTTTGAAACTCTCATCTCATTAAGTGTTACGAGTATATAATAATTTTTCCATTCATAAATAAATAAGCTTAGGGCTTTGATACCATTTTAAAAGTGAGGATAATAACTTAAATCTCGCGGAAGTTTAATAAAATATGAATTTTTATTTTTAGGATTATTTTTGCAAATTATGGAATCAAATTTGGAAGTCGTCATTTTGATTTTGCTAATGGTTTAGAATATTTCGTTAACTATTAACAGATTTTGATGAAAAATTCCTATAGAACTAAATCTGTCAGTTTTTTGACCTTTATGAGATTGAGCAATTCTTACGGGACTAAATCCGAACTTACCCCCAATAATTTTCATTACCTAAGATCTTAACTTTTAAAATTTCAAAATAAAAATAATTTATTTTCATTCTTAAAGTTATTTAATTCAAGTAATAATAAAGTTTATTATTTTTTTTTATAGGAGTAGATTTTGTCTTAATAATTTTATTTCCTATTTTACATGAATTTGAATGAGTAGATGTGAAGCTATTTACTAGATAATTTAATAATATTGCAAAAGGTTGAGCTAATTAATATATATATATATATATATATATATATATATATATATATATATATATATATATGATTAATTAGAATAAAAAATAAAACATAAATTTATGTGATTATTAATTGGCAAACACTTTTATAAATCGAACTTATGGGAACTCTGTTTCACTCATTACTTTTAAATATGAAAAATTACTCTTACACATATAGTATTATTACTCTTAGACATAAATTTATGTAATTATAAATTTCTTGTAAAAATTATCTTTAAAGAAATAAACTTTTACTCTTCAAAAAGTAAATTTTTATACATTAAAAACATAATTTTTCAGAAACACAGTTCAGAGTGAAACCAATTTATACCACACTTACTCTTATAAATTAGTTTTTATATTGAATCGGATTAAATTAATTGGAGGGAGAGTGATTAATTAAGTTGAAGAAGAAATGAAATGAAGACATACTTGTTTACGAACAGGACATCCAGCTGCCAGGGCATGGATTTCCTTTTGCCATTTTCTGACCGTATTTTCTCCACTGGCAGCCGTCTGTAATTAATTAATTAATACTTATCTAGATTAATTAATTAATTAATTTCACATGGAATATGTCCTAAAAAACCCAAAATTGGACCAAGAATATACCCTAAACATTTGTTTGAGATTTCTAAACCATTTTTCGCGTCCATTCCAGTTATCTTGCATCATCAGTCAACTCTTCCAATTCTTCTAGTAATTAGGAAACAGTCATACTGCTGACTGCATTAATAAATTCCACATATAAATTTATGTATTAATCGATTTTTATTTTATTTTATTTAAAATGTTGTATATATACGGTTGATCTAGCTCTTGTTCCATTTTGGTACGTTGTGAGTACACGTAGAAGAGGCATAAATTCTACATAAAAACAAAAAAAAAGTATAAATCATAATCATAATTATATAGAAAGATTTAGATTTTTTTTTCGTGTCACTCTTAAAATGGTTAATAGAACACCAAAAATGTAATATTGAATAGTTTAGGAATGGCTTAATGATATCAGGATTAATTAAACCCTAAACCTAGCAAGCATCAATTAATTCTACTATTAAAAATCAATAGGCAAAAACTTGTTTACTCGAAATGTTATTTTATCCTTTTTCTTAATTAGGAATATTTAAATTCTAAATTTTACGTTTAGATCTTTTTTTATATATAATTTTCTTTTTGAAAAATATAAAGGGTTAAACTGATTATACTAATACTAGATCGAGATTCACACAGAACAATTCGTAACTCAAGCTTGTTAGTATTTTATAGGATTAGTAGTAGGGTGAGAAAGGTGTCGTATGGTTGTAGCTTCTAATTGATAAAGTGGAGTATTTAAAGTAGGGAAGAGACATTGGAAGTGGGTGTTGTAGAATGAATAGTGGTTTTATTTGATATTTTCTCACCCACATTTACAATGCTTTACAAGACTATTTATAGGTGAGTATCCCACCATCTCAAAGTAACTAGATAATTCTAGCTAATTCATGATTATTAGCTAAACTAGGTAGTTCTAGAATTTTCCTACCTTTTTACAATCATTCTACACAATTCTTGGTAGGTAGTTCTAGAATAATCTCAATTTACTAATTAATATTTCTTTCTTATGATCTAATCCAGAATGATCCGGAATTATGCATTACTTTTAATACTCCTCCTTGATGCATGTTTCCGTGACTCCTTTCTCTTGTGTTGACGGCTGTTGTGCCTTTTCCTTCAACTTCCACCAGGTCTCCGTTGCCCAGCTTCACTTGAGAGTTGACTGTTTTATCAACTATTTGGAAGATCTTCTTGTCTCCCGTCATATAGTTGCTCCACCCACTTGTCACTCCCTTGATACTCCTCCTTTAATATATCTCAAGCTTCTTTGGATGTCTTTGCTCCAAACCATGGAAATAGTGACTCCGCCACAGCCACATGTATGTAGATCGCCAAGTTGTCCTTCTCCATGCTTTTGTTTCTTTGTCTATATTAGATAAAGATGTTGTGTCCGTTGGGACATCATATCTTTTATCAATCCCATAGCCTTGAGACATGAAGTATGTTTCATTTTGA
The DNA here is from genome assembly GCA_023678885.1 of Pogostemon cablin. Taxonomy (NCBI): domain Eukaryota; kingdom Viridiplantae; phylum Streptophyta; class Magnoliopsida; order Lamiales; family Lamiaceae; genus Pogostemon; species Pogostemon cablin. The sequence continues at coordinate 24,798,832 of CM042962.1, forward strand.
TAGCCCAATAGTTGTAGCCTTCGTCTGAGAAGGTTGGTATTGGGATTTGATGGGTATGAGATAGAGAGGACATTTTTAGAGGCTTAGAAATGATTTGGGAAGTATAGTAAGGATTTTGGATAGTAATATGCGGAAGCTTAGTTTAATGCCCAATTATTGATCTAACCGGGCTCTGATACCACTTGTTGGGTTTGTAGGATCGTAGATTTGGAAAAGTGACTACTTTATTGATGGCTCGCAATATATTTTACAATACTCTCTACACTCAAGACAATACACTAGAGAGACTCTCTCTCACTCTGTTTATGGAGAATCCAAAACGCACTTGAAGGCAGCAAAGAGAATTCTTCGATATCTCAAAGGTACGCTCAACTATGGCCTACTTTATTCAAATACTAATAAATATGAGCTTGTGGGCTATAGTGATAGCGACTGGGCTGGAGATGGTGATGATCGAAGAAGTACAAGTGGATTTGTGTTCTTCATGGGAGACACCGCTTTCACTTGGATGTCGAAAAAGCAACCGATAGTCACACTATCTACATGTGAAGCCAAGTACGTAGCCACTACATCCAGTGTTTGCCATGCCATTTGTCTTAGAAATCTTTTACGGGAGCTCGGATGGACGCAAGAGAATCCTACGAGGATTTGTGTGGACAACAAATCGGCGATTGCGTTGGCAAAGTATCCGGTATTTCATAATCGGAGTAAGCACATAGACACTTGCTTCCACTACATCAGAGAATGTATTGCGAAGAGAGAAGTTCAAGTGGAGTACGTGAAATCACAAGACCAAGTAGCTGACATTTTCACGAAGCCGCTCAAGTATGAAGAGTTCGCAAGACTTCGAAGTTTGCTTGGAATGCAAAATCAAGTTTAAGAGAGGGTGTTGGATATTATACTTAATTTTACATATGAAGATGACAAGAGAGTAAGAATAAGATCAGGAGTGATAAGAAAGAGTCTCTCTAGTGTATTGTCTTGAGTGTAGAGAGTATTGTAAAATATATTGCGAGCCATCAATAAAGTAGTCACTTTTCCAAATCTACGATCTTACAAACTCAACAAAGCTTCATATGAAGAGATTATATGCATGAAGATTTAGAGCATTGTATTGGATTTACCATTGGTGCTTCGGATCGGGCACGAACGGAAACACGAGCCTTCTTCATGGCGGCGTCGGCAGTTTGCTTGTCAAAATTGTTAGAAGAATGAGGCACTGTCTTGGGTATCCACTCTCGAAAGCTCTTTTCCGAGCTCTCTTCTCTCTCTATGCTCTTTGAGTTTTTATATCATGCACACGCTTCCTCCATACACCCTGGTGAGCTTAAACAATCTTCATTCTTCCCATCTTTCTCCTCCACTAATTCAAAACCTTTTGATCTCCTTTCTTCTACCCATACAACTTCATTAGAATAGATGATATGTGTGTGTGTGTGTAGCTTAACTTGATCAGATCAGTTTGATGATGATGAAAATTAACCTTGTGATCATCTGATTTAATTTCAGATTTAGGGTTGTGATTATGGTGTTGTAAGAGTGATATTATGTGCATCTTTAGTGAATGATATTTGTCATTTATTTCGTCAAGTATGGCTCGTAGACGATCATTTTCTGTGTTCACCCGTTCCAGCTCCGCCCTCAGTACTGCAAACTGCACCCATTGATCATGTAATTACATGTCACTAGCTAGATCATATTAAAATCTGATTCATTTTAAAAAAACTATACACCCTCTATCAATACAGTTTTCACACCTCCTTTGTAAATTACAATAAAAAGGAGATGTGAATACTCTGTTGAGACGGACGGAGTATAATGATCATGAATTATGCATATTGATCTTACTTACATCACTATTATTATTTGAAGATGATGATCTCCTACCAACTTCTGATGATCCACTAATATTATCCATGGTGGGTTTGTTACTGAGAGCTGTGTTGGTTGGCAAAAGATTTAAACCAGTCTACAAAGAAAAAGGAAATTAAACAGATTAAATTATCAAAAATAACATCATACTATAAAATTTGGCAAATAATTGTGTAAATCGAGTTCACGGTGTAAACCATGTGGTCCCCCCTTCCAATCCTATTATACCCTATGTATTGCTATGGTTTAAATTAAAGAAAGGCCACATGGTTAACATTGTAAACTCGATTCATAGAAGACTAACTCATAATATTCGATCAATATATATATATATATATATATATACATGAAAATAATAAAAACATATATAGATACCCTAAGATCAAGGTCGTCATGGAGTTGATTCCCTTGTTTTTAACTTTTTTAATGTAAAAATTAATATATTGGTAATCATCCATCTTAACATCTACATCATGAAATCAACGACGTAAAAGAAGAATTAGAACCACATAAATTGGAATGTCAAAAAAACCACATAAATTGGTATAAATGATAAAGTGAGTAGAATTTGACTTACCCCAACTCCAAATCCAAAGTATTCACTTTTTCTCAATCTTTACACCATGGATGTCAAATATATAGATAGAATACAACGCACACAATCAACAAATACAATCATTCTTTAACATAAAATTGTCAACTTGTAGTAATGGAAGATTCAAAACAGGATATTCGTGTATGAAGTTTAACAATACAACTATCCAACAGAAGAATCATTATAGATATTACAGTTCAAATATGACCAGAAGCTTATTTTCTTTTCTTCATGTGAATACCATAAAGCAGTTAATTATGAGGTATTCAAGTGTAATAGATATTTAGTAGATACAGAATCTCAATTTCCCCCTAAAAAATGGAATAAAAAACGTAGGTACAATTGAAGGAAAAGAAAATGTTAAAAAATTCTCGATAGAGCGAGGAATTGCAAGGGGAATCGAGACGAAACTGGCAGAAGAAGCAGAAAAGGCAAACCTCTTTTCCCATCCGAACAATAACGCAAGGATCGCTGTTATAAGCATCTCTCTTACCAAGGTTTATTCTCTCAGGATTTTAATCCTCAACAAACTCATCACGTGTCTCCATTGCGTTTTATTTCCACCACATTGAACAAATAACTGGAAATTGGGGTGGGTCAAAAAGTAACTTAAAACTTGGAAATCAGACAACATTACATTCCATGGAGTATGTTCTACTATTCATGAATGTTTAGAGCTGCTAGCCCCCGATCTTGGATGTCCTGTTACATTTTAGTGTTACATCTCATATTATAAGCGTTAGATGATTGACACGTATGCGAAAAGGAAAATCTCAACCTTTCCCTTAGGGTTGATTGTTACGGTATAGATTAGTTTATCCTACGTGTCAATCATCCAACGATTTGTAACAGGAGATGTAACACCAAAATGTAACAGAATATGCAAATCGTGCACCTCCGTTTATTCTAAATATATCCCATAAAAAATTTAAATTAAAATATTTATATATGATTTGACTAAAATAACCTTATTTTTTTAATACATAATTAAATTAATAAACATATCATATTTACATTTATTTCCATACCTATCTGGAAGTAACTAATGGAACGATCTCCTCAGATCTTTAACTATTTTTTTAACTAATTAAATTTAGGGTTTCTTCCTTTTTCTTCTTTTTTTTTTAAATCCACTCACAACTTGGAAAATTTTGAATTATAATTTATATGAACAAAAATATTCATGTAAACTTAACCCCCACGATCATCTATGATAGTGTTCGAATCATTATTGAACATATATATATTATTCGTTTACAACAAGTGAACTCAATTAATTCTTTTATATATATTGAATAAACTATATCATTTAAAGCATGTAAATGGAGAAGGCATATCTGTCATTGAATTGACTGTCATCATCATCTTGTTTGAGGTGTGGATGTTGCCTCCAAAGCGAGAAGGTAACCGCCCACTCTAGTGGCTATTTGTACCACTTGCACTTGCAGATGAGGGCGTAGTTTGATTGGTCCACACAAGCACAAATTGGGGAAGACGAAAAAATTGGGGAAGATGAAGTTTATTTCATTGTAAACGGCAATATGATTAATGGGGTGTATTAAGTAAAACTTTATTTCCTTTTTATATTTATTGGGGTTTACTTAAATTATGGGGTATGTTTAGAAGAGATGGAGTACAAATAGTTCATAATTAATGTAAGTGTATTAATGTCTTAACAAATAAAAATATTTTAGTTTTATGAATTTATGGGTACATTTAGTAAAATTGAGGGTGCGATAGTATGAACACCTAAAAAAGAAGAGAAAATTATACAAGGAAAGGAAATGATAAACTCTAACGGTAATGATTTGATTTTTTTTTTCCTATGTGTCAATTATAATGTTGACACAACTGATAATTTTATCCTAAAATAACACAAAATCTCATACCAAAATTTATTTAATATTAACTTGGTACTTTTTTTTTGTTCGTGTCCCCTATTTATACCCTTATGCATACATGAACTGTTAGCTTTCTATATAACGAATTGTTACTCTTTGATTCTATACGACGAATTGTTACTCTTAAATCAAAGAGTAATATTACTCTTGTATTGTATATGATAAATTATAACTCAAACAAGAAGAATATCACTTAATCATTCTAAAAGGTAATACTTTTTGGAAAAAAACACCTACACCTAATTATATGAAATTATAGCTCTTAATATATTGAATTTTGGGTACATTAATAAATATTTTATTTTATCAGTAAAGATTGATATTATGGTTGAATAATACTCACTTCATCTCGCTTTAATTTGCACTGACATTATTGATATGAAGTTTAAAAAAAATTAATTTTTAAACAATTTTATTGATTTTTTAAGAGTAATTTATTATTTTTAGATAATAAATACTCCCTCCGTCTCGCGTTAACGTTTTGCATATAGATTAAGAGATATAATATTTTAATGTGTAGTGGAGTGAGAAAAATAATATTTAATATAAAGTGGATAGTTGTATAAGTGTTGTGTGTGGACCCTACATGCAGGGGCGGATCTAGAGTATTTTTTTGGGGGGTACGATGTATAAGCATAAAAATATTATTTAATATTTAAAATTATATAATAAATAAATTAATATTTAAAAAGTATAATTATTATTGACACAGTTGAATTTTCGTTTGTAAAAAGCAATTCAATAAGCTTATAACATAAATTTATAAAAATAGGAATAAATTTAGTGTAAATTTATATTGCAAATTAGTAATAAAATTATAAATAAATTAGAAAAATGTGAATAAATTTATGAAAATGGATATTTATAAGTTTTGTGTAAAGTGAACAATGAAGAAATAGAATAAGAAATAAAAAATAAATAAAAACGTAGTATAAATTAGGAGTAACTCGTTTGTATATAAAATAATTAAAAAAGACATAAGAAAAAAGATATAAAAATAGCAAAAGAAAAGGATAAAAAATCCAAAAAAATAAAGAAGGGAATATAATGATGGCAAAAGAGGGTCGAACCCTTATCTCTCCCAGAGAAAATGACAGTTCAACCACTGAGCTACGGGCTAATATTTATACTTGCATATTATATATAGGTATAATTTTTCATTTTGGGGGTACAGTTCCCAAATTAATTAATTGTTTTGTGTGGGTTCAACTTGATAAAAAAAAAACGTAAACCTTAACGATAGATGGAGAGAATATGCTGTAAAGTTATATTTGTGCTAAGAGGAAGTAATTTTTTTAAAACTAAAATGTTCGAAGATTACTCCTCGCAGCAGTGGCAGTCACGGTAAATCAGATGTGGATGGAGAGGAATCGACAGCAGTTTGAAAGTGCGATGACTCTTTTGCAAGCCTTTGCAGAAAATATTTGCAAAGATCAAATTCCAAATTATTAATTTGTATCTTAACTATAGGGAAATTTAAACTTGCTTTAAACTTACCTTGTCACAGGAGGGGTTTTTTAAAAAAAAAAAAAAATTCTACGCAAGTATATATCTTGTTATATTATATAATTGATGGTTTTGAAATTTATAAAATTTACCAGTATCATAATATTATTATTTATTTATTGGATTGAGATAGTATTTGACTTTTTACAGGTTGTATAATTGAAATGGAAAATGTTTGTGCGTCGAAAAGAGTAATACTAATTAATGTCATCAATCTTTCCTTCTATATTTTAAGTGGTTAAATAACGGTACGGGATCTTCTATCTCTCTTGACTATCATCTCTCATAATTTCTCATCTCTTATTTTACCTAATTGTAAATAAATATTGACAAAGACTTGCACGGAACTGTCTCGAATTACAATTCGTGAGACTGGTCAAATATAATCCTTTTAAAATCTTGCGATCCACATGCTACAGCCAACCTGATAATGTCAAAATACATGCAAGTCGGCAACCTTTAACTTAATTAATTCACTCTTCTTATTTTTTTATTTTATTTATTGAGTTAGATTTTGTTTTATTTTATTTTAATAATTTATTAATCATATATTATTATTATTTATTACATTTATATAATTATTCTTAAATAAAATAAGAGAATATTTTCTTTAAAGAACACAACTAATATAAATCGTGTCAAATTACCATGTAATTGATAAAAAAAATTTGGATGATAACTTCACATTTTATTTATTAATTATTTATTTATTATATTAATAGTTAATTGGGATAGTTCATTTAAATAGTTATCACTTTTTCTTTATCAGGTATCACTTTTCATTAAAAATATTATCACTTTTTATGTGTATGAAAAAATGTATTATTCATTAAATAATTTTATTAATGTTTATCACTTTTCTTTTATCACGTATCATTTTTTATTAAAAATATTATCACTTTTTATCTGTCTTATAAATTTTTTATTAAATAAGTATTGTTATTGGATGTGCATATCTTTTTCTTAATCAAATAGGAGTATCACTTTTGATTGAAAATGTTATAATTTTTTATTAAAAATGTTATCACTTTTTATCCGTCTTATAAAATTTTCATTAAATAATATAATTGAATGTGTATCACTTTTTTCTTAATTAAATATCACTTTTGATTAAAATGTTATCACCTTTTGTCTTTCTTACAAATCATTTGTGAAATAATTTGATTAGTTGAATATTACTTTTTCTTGTTCAATATTATTTTTATAAAAAATATTACCATATTATAATTTATGAATTTTTTATGAAATACTTCGTATCACTTTTGAATTTTAATCTATCACTTTTGATTTTTTTTAATGATCATATTATATATTAAGCATTACTTTCACTTTAATAATTTAAAATCATTGATAATTTAAAATCAAATAATTTTAATTGTATGAGAAAAGGAAATGGATATTACGTTAATGGCTTGAATATGCCTGCTTCCGAGATGTTGTGCGGGTGACTGGCTACGGCCGTATTTTTATTTTTTATTTATCTTTTATAATTTAATTAATGGATGATCCGTCTTACGAAATGAGATTCGTGAGACGGTCTCATACAAGACCTACCCATATATACATATATATATATATATATATATATATCACAACATCCCTTACCAATTGATTTGAAAAAATTAAATTTAAAATCTATACATTTAATTGAGAGTTTTGATATAATAATGTGACATGTCTCTCTTGCTTCTTTGATGTCATGAGATTTTTATAATCATTTAAATATTTTTGTTATTATTGATAAACATATTTTATTCATATTAATTTTAATTTCAGTGATAATTTTAATGTCAAAGAATTAATTTTATGGGAGTTATTATATCTTACCAAATATATAAAGAGAATTCATCTCTATTTCGGCGTACAGTTCCCGGTTGCCATATATAGGGGTGAGCGGTATGGTATACCGAAGATTTTTTGTCATACCAAATACCATACCGAAATTTTCGATATATAAAAAATCATATCGTTACCTTACCTAAACTTTCAGTATATCATAGTTCGGTATACCGATATTTCGGTATAGGAAAATAATATATCTTCTACTTATCAATATTTCGGTATACCGTATCATACCTAAGATAACGATATATATCGTCCTATTAGATAGTTTGTTATGTCATTATGCACCTAAAATTCAATAAATCTAATTAAAAATTGTACTAAAAAAGTGAAATATAGCTATAAAATAATTTTAATAGATAACAAATTTATAATAAGAAAAATATACGATAATTCACAAACGACCAAATTAAATAAGAGTGAGTCTCATGTAAATCGGGTTTACATGTAAACCCTAATTTTTAAAATTCTCTTTAGTATATGAAAAAATTGTTTTTGAAGAGTAATGATTTTTTATACAGAAGAGTACTAATTCATGTCTCTAAAAAGTAATTTTTTCATGTACTAAAGATTAATCAATAAACAAGGATTTACAAGAATTTTAAGAGTAATTTTTTTAATTTAGAAGACTAACAATTTATGTGCTAAAGAGTAATTTTTTATGTACTTAAGAGTAACAGAGTTTATATAATTAAACGTAAACTCGGTTTACACAAGTGTTTGTCATTAAATAAATAGTATCCAAAAGATCTACACAAGAACTATATGAAACTTATATTAAAATCAACACTTTTAAATTTTCATATAGGATATAACTACATAATTAAAAAAGAAGTAACAAGATATCATGAAAGCCAATCAACTTTATCACCCATTTATAATTATGAAATTTACAGTATGATATTTAAATCTAATCTTTTAATAAAATAGTGTATATACATAATTTAATTAAAAATTATAAAATATAAATAATAATTATAATTGCATTTATAATGTAGTATGATATACTGTATCATATTACCCAAAATTTGAATATTTTACGGTATTTCAGTATATACCAAAATACCGCGGTATTGATAATTTATATATTTTTATCATACCAAAATTTTCAATACGGTATCCTTACCAAAAATTTCGGCATACCTAAAATTTTGATAAAATCAGTATTTTTCGATATGATAAGAGCGTTATACTGAAATTTCGATAATTTTCCCCAGCCCTACATATAATCCAAGCGTCAACACCTTGTTCAGCTTTTGTTTACGTGGAGTGGAAATACTGAAGAAAGAGATGACGTTGTTTTCACCCTTTACCTCTGGTCTCCTCCATCTGTTCTATTTGTTTTTCACTTCTCGCAATATTCTCTACTCTAAGGTAATCAACCCACTGAACAAGAATCACACTCTGGTCGCCGCTATTGCTATAGTCGTCATCACCGCTCCAATTGCAAACGCATAGGTAATATCCCCTCTTTACCCTATGTGTTCGACTTTTTTATTTCGCCGCATGTGATTCCTAAGTAAATTTAATTGTATACACGTAAGATGTTTGATGAAATGCTTGAATAGAAACTTACGCAAGATAAGATGTTTGATTAAATGCTTGAATATAAATAAACTTGTTTAGAAATCATATTCTATCGCTTAAAGTCACCGAAACTGGTATTGTTGTAGCCCTATAAGTATGACTCATACTTCCTTTTAGATAAATACTTCGAAAATCTAATTAAGACATTTCTTTTAGGCGATTTGGGTTGCTTAATTATTTTTCATTAGGGATTTCTTGTTGCCTAGTTGATATTGTTTTGAAATAGGACAAAACGGTCGAAATAGCCTTTTTATTTGTTTAACATTAATGTTGCGAAGATAAAAGTAATTCAAAATTCAGATATGGATTCAATAATTAATTTAGTGGAGAAGCTATAGAGTTTGGAGTGGGTATGGTATCTGGATGATGAGTGACCATCCAAACTCAAGTTTAAATAATAATTGCATTTGCTTGAGGACAATTCAATAATACAGGTTTTGTTTAATTCCAAGTTATTTGCAAGATTCATTTTGTTTAGAGTTTGCTATTGTCGGACACAGAAGGTAAGGACATACATTAGTGTGATTGGATTTACAGTTAGTACCACGTACATAATGTTAATTTGCACAACCATAATTTGTGAAAAAATTCATTTGAACTCATTGAGGACATCGGCCAAAACATCAAGATCTGATATTAGTATTGTTGGCAAAGATTTCATTATATGTCATTATGTTTGATTTCAATTTGTTTGGTGACATGCTATTTAAAATGAGTTCTCTTTGAATAAAGTTCTATTCATGGGATATTATTTAAGTTGTGACTCTGCTTAATAGTTCTTTGAAAAGATAAAAAATTTGCACATTACACATCATACTATTTACATTTCCGTTTAGGCGATATTATAATACCAACATTGTTTCCTAAAATCAAATAATTGTTTAATGAGTACTACCTTCAATGTAATATGTTATTTACCCTAAATCCCCATTTCATCGGTGTAGGTTACGGTTCAAAATTGAACTATCTGACATCACGGTCTCCTTAAATGTATATGCAGAAAAAAAGGAAGTTGAAACAATCTTGGGGATACCTGCCGACGTAGTAATGGCAGCTGAGGAACAGGTATAGACCCTAAAAATTTACGACTTTCTGATAAAAATAACTTACCCACGACTAACGCAAACTTTCGTGTAGTGAACAACAATTAAGACATCTATCATCCACCCCAAATCAGCTTCCAAATTCAGATGTAAAATTATTGAGTATATATCGATAAGTGATTCAGCTCCAGCATCATCATTATCTACTGAAAGTGGAACTTAGTTGGACATATCAACTGCAGCACAATCAGAAGTATTCCATGGAAATGAGAACCTCCCAGATATTGCAGATAAGGTATTTTATCTCTCTGACGAATATGAACACTATTCTTCAAGTATTCACTTTGAGCTAAATTTCAAATATTTTTTTTGATATATGTAGTCAAAAGAATAGCCTGGTGCTTTGTGATATTTTGTTCATAGATTTATTATTAATATCCCTTTTTCATTCCAAGTATCTATATTGACATGCATTTTGAATACTAGAGTGTGGTTTCTCCAAATTGGATCCTGTGCAATCACGTTTTAGGATTATACCAATGCCATTAACCTCCCCGAATAGTTTTTTCCCATTTAAATTCTGATTTACTTTTGCCAGCACCTGGATCCACGGATGACTAGTGAACTTTTTTCAGAAATCATGATGATGATTAGGTTTTCAAGGACAATGATTTAATTTGAAGTAAGGAAATATTTACATTTTGCGAATACAAAATGATTCACACTCTGTTTTCACTCTCATTATCTTTAAAGATACTAGAAAGAACGAAGGTATAAAGTGAAGTAGGAGAAAAAGATTAAAGAAAAAATGAGGTTGCGATGAAGTAGGTTAAAGAAATTCCTATTATGATAGCAGACTAAGAAATCTATTATTATTACTTAAGAGGGGCCACACTATAAGAAATAAGCTCAGCAAATCTATTGGTTGATGACAAATGTACATGAACTACATTATCTCAGAATTAGTTAATGTGTCTTCTTTTGAACTCATGGTATTCATGAGTGTCACTTTTATTAATATATAAAAATAAGCCAAAAGAGACTTTAACCGAGTATCCTATGGATAATTGAATTAATGCCTCAATTCTCTTTATTTTCTATGTTGCTACTGGTGAGCTTGTTATATAGTTCATGTGTGATAGTTCGTGCAGCAAAGTATCTCCTAAAAAGATCTTATAGAATGTACAGTAACGTATATAATAAAAACTCAAAACATTGTAATAATAATAGACAAATAGAATTAGCTCAGATACCAGATGCCCATCTTAATGTAGAAGAGTGGATTTTCCACAGGTTCCATTGATCACTAATCACATAACAAAGTTTATGATTAGATGATTTGGTGATATAAACTTGTCGGGTACGCTTCAAGTTCTTTCCTCTCACCACGAATTGATTTCATGTTGTCTCAATTTTCTTTTGCATCAAAAAAAAAATATTACTATTTAACTGATGTAATAGTTGATTTATTGTGACCTATATATCTGCAAAAGATTTTGTTGGTGAGGGAGTACAGATTTGTATTTTGTTCATATTCTTTTTTACATCATGAAGTTTACAAGGCAGTTAGTGGCTTTTGCGCTATAAAATGCCAACAATTGCAGTATGTAGAGCATCTTCTGAGTTATTGAAATTGGAAACTTTACAACTTATTACTTTGTCATTGTAACTTTTCATTGAGATTATTAACGGATTCTACAAAGTATTGTTCTGAGTCCTGGTGTAGTAGAGTTTCGCATTTTTGTTCAAGCAACCTATATTACCCTATCCTCATTTACTTCTTTTAATTTCTGACCTTGAATGAACTCTTCATAGTTATTGAAAGTTTAGAGGTACTGAGATATTTTCACTGTGTCCTATGATCGTGATACTTCTACGACATCCTTTCCTCGCTAGCTATTGGGTACATCTGAATAATAACAAAACATACATGAATAATTGATGGATTAGAGCATTGTTAAGAAACTTATGGGGGACCTGTACAACTTCATTTACATGTTTCTTGAGCTTTAAGTATTTCTTATTTTTTAATACCCAACTTTTACACCCTGCACTATGCTTTTACCATTACATTCTAAAGAGTGTGGACAGTCGTCTGTGATTGAGACATGTTGATTTGATTCTGATTTTTTTCCTCCTAAATGAGTTTGTGCTTAGTCAAAAATTTTCCAATTTTTTCTTTTATACATATAAAATTGCTTGGGCGTCATATAATTTAAATTCTGGCTTTCTTTCTTTTTTTAACAGCTCATTTAGATCTACTCGGTGATATTATGCAGCACCAAACAATTTTCATCTTGTTTTGACAATGCTACGGAAAATGCAGTATCAGATAATTTTCATCAACTTCAGCGCAGGGCTTCTTCAAGTTTCGCTTGCTTCTTTTTCATTTTGATAGGAATACATTGTAACTATTCCTTGGCTGCCTACTGAATGAACATGAAAACATATTAGCCACTGAGTGTATAGGTGCACTTCATCCAGGTGGTAAGAACATAAACTATTTTGCGCCAATAGACACTTGACAAAAAACGTTACTATAAATACAAGTGCTAAAAAGTCACGGGGATAACACCTCACGAAGTGAGGTGCCCCACTAGTCATATATAAAAATAGTTTTAGGGACTCTCTCAAGAGATGAATTTATGTGAAACGGGCAATGAAATGAGTCAGCCCATTGTTAAGGTATAATCGTCATGTTTAGAGTTAATCATATTTGGCTAATTATATTGTGCACCCGGGTGCACCCTAAGATAGGGTGCACTCACTTTCAAAAACGCATACAAATATAAACAAAAACATATATAATTATGAACAAAAATGTATATAATTTAATTATTAGTTTTTTTAATGAAAAATTGAGTGTAAAATATGTGCAATTATTAAAAAAATGTATTTACTCATATATGGATGCTAGTTTTTTAATGTAAAACTTAGTGTGAAAAAAATATACAATTACTAAGAAACACGTATACAAAATAGAATAATATGTATACAAAATAGAATAAAAAGTTATACATATGGATGTATCCTTGCACCCGAGTGCACCTAATATCAATCCATCATATTATAACACTTTAAAAACATATTTTAATTCATTATTTATATCATATATACTTTGTAAAAACATACTCTGAATAGTATAAATTAACATACTTCAGATATATATAACAAAGATACTTTATCAACGGTACGTTAATAAATCCGTTTTGAATTTAAATTAACATACCATATATATAAGGAGCGTATTTTACCAACGGCTACATTGGTAAACCCGTCTCACATAAATTAACGTCTCATAAAAGAGTTTGCATAGTGGCAGATAGACTTGGAGATGAATTAAAACTAATTTTTCGGGTCGGAGATAGATTTGGAATTGAATTAAACTAATTTTTAGTGGGAGATAAAATTTAATTTTGTCATCATTACTAATGATTAATTTGGGTAAATTTTTTTATTTTAATTAAAACTGCGTCACATAAAATTAATAAAAAGCAGGTATTAATTTGGGTAAAAAAATTAATTAATACTTGTTGCATGAAATTAATAAAACGCACTAAAATTCTTTGTAAAGAACAATAAAATGGATAATTTTAAGATATTTGAAGTGAAATTTTAAAAAGCACTCAAGACATGCACTAAATTACATGCACTAAATTACATTATGGAGCTTACACCTAACTTTCCCTAAATTATATCGTGGAACATGGAACTACTCTTTAGCTAAAGAAACTGTCAGCTGATCAATCAAGCCTTTTTTTGATGTCTTCAGCGTGATTGGTGGCGTTGACCTGCATTTTCGCCACCTGAAGATCAGCGTTGGTGGCCTCTTCCTCTGTTTTGGCGATGAGTTTCCTCGCTAGACCCACTGCTGCTGCTTTCACATATCCAAACCCTTCTCCTATTGACGCTGCCGTTGAGAGACATACTTCCTTAATAAGGTGGAACACCGGCGTTTGTTTCTTCCTCTTCGTTTCTTTCTTTCTCTTCTTGCTCTCCGTTAAAGGTGGTCGTAGTTCTTCCATTCTCGATTAACTTCTCGACTAATTGTTGGTGATACAATTGAATTATTAGAAATTAGAATTTAAAAGAAATATTTGATGACATGGTAATAGCTGGTTAAACCACGTTTTTTCGTACGTGTCGATTTCCTTCCCTCTACACCTTATACCCCTCTGCACCCTACACGTGTTCCATTTAAGGGAATCTGCTCAGTTTATTTTCGTAAATTTTTGGTATAATAATTGGCAAAATTTTTATTTTTTTAATTACTGATATTTTTTTAAATAAAATTTTATATTTTTATTTTTTTTAAAAAATAATATTTTATATCAAATATTATTACTCTTTATATTTCAACGATATTTTTAATAAAAATATATTTCTTCCCTCCGGTTCTAAGGTATCCATTTATTTTTTGCTCGTGGATTAAGGAATATTATTATTATATGTAAAGTAGGCAATTGTATTAGAGGGAAGTGGTGGACCATATTGTGTATTTTACTAAATATGAGAAATAGATATATTTGAAGTGCACCCCAAAAATAGTAAAATGAATATAAAGGGAGTAATACATTTATTAATTAAAATGAGAGTTGATATCACGTACTAGGTTATTTGATTTATGGGAGTGTGTGCATGGTGCACCAATTTCACCATACACAGGCAATTTCACCATTTCACCATGCACCAGGAAATTATATCAAATTATTCTTTTTTTTCTCAAAATTTTTAATTACTAGCCATATCAATTATACAATAAATATTTTTAATTAAATGTTGTTATTATATTAACTTAGACAAGTATTTTTTGTTCAATAGTTTCACGAAATTTAAATCTCATAAATCTGCGATCTTAAATCATCGATATTCATATAAATATATTTATTCATAAATCCCCTTATTATTATTATTATAATATTTGAGAGTAATGCAAATTAACATTTGAAGGTTATGAAATAATTTATAAAGATATTTTAAGGTTATGAAATAATTTATAAAACATATTAAGTGTTATTATATAAGACGATAATTTGTAATTTAAATATTATACTGAGATTTTTGAGGTTATAATATTGATGTGATATTTTTATTTTTTTAAAGTATAAATCATTGAACAGATGAAAAAAAAAGTGTGAAGATAATTAAAAAAAGAAGAAGGAAATAATACATACTAATTAATTATAAATAGAATATTTAACATAAAAAAGTTATTGAATGAAAATTTAAATTTAAAATTGAAATATAATTTGTAACTTTAAGAAATTTTAAATTCATAATATATTAATTAATTATATAAAGTTAAGTTAATAGATGTTGCAACGCTTAAAACTATTTTAAATAAAAAATTATTAAAGAAAAAAAAATAAAGAATATAAAGTTACAAGGAAATAATAACTTTTCAAGTCGCAAGAATTTTTATGGCCAATATTTATTTAGGTAATTGTTTAATTTAATAACATCCATACACATAACCATTTTACAATACAATAACATACAGTTAAAGATTGACGAAACATATTAAACAAGTTGAGTACCAGGTGAATCTTTATTTTTTTTTAATAAAATCTACATAAAAAATATTTTTTTAGTATTTTTTATTTAAAAAATAATATTTTATTTTTCTAAAAATAATTTTTCATATAATAAAAAATAAATAATCGATAAATTAGGGTGTAAAGTATTTTTTATTTAGAAGACTATTAGTTTATCTCCCTAAACATTAATTTTTCATGCATTAAGAAAAGGTTATAATCTGTAAAAACATTCCTCGTTCTCTTCCTAAATAAGAACTTGTTGAAACTCAATTTGCTAATATTCAATCAAAATCCAGTATATCAAAATCGTACATATTCCGCTAATATTCAGTCCAATTCCAGTACATCAACGTGCTGTTCAAATTTCATAATTCACAGCCGTCCTCTTAAACATTTTTAAATTAGAATTCTACACCAAAAGAAAAATCATACTCCAGTATTTTTCACACCTTTTATTTCTAAAAATAGTAATAAAACATAATATTATCATCTTCACACTACCACAATATTATAATGGAAGCCAGCATTACTATAGGGCAAAAGCTCATGCGCACGGGACACGGAACAATACTCCGTGTCTCTATATGAACACAACCCTCCTCCTTATATTCTATTTAAACCTATGTATTGTTATGTATTGTAAAGGGTACGAAAATTGCAAAGACCGTACGGAATGTGCTCTGTCCGTCCGGGTGCACAGGCTCACTCTTACTATAGTGTTGCACAAAACAAGCTCAAATATACAATAAGGCCAAACAAAATAAGTGAGAATTCAACTCTGACTCGATTCGACTCATTCACACAGGGCCAAACAACTCTAGCTAAGCTGTTACTGCAAGTACCATTAAACGGAAAGGGTAGTAGGAGAGATAACGAAGCAGCCAGTTTTTTGATGTAAGCGAGGTGCACAACGGAAGGACAAGGATAGAGACGAGGAACATGGTGAAAGCAGCAGTGGCGAGCCACTTGCGTCTGCACGAATATCCACCTGTGAAAGCCATTGTCATGGTACCAAGAGCAAACCCAAGTAGAGGAATAGCCAAAGTGATGGCATTTATAGCTAATGCAACATCACCCAATTGAGCCCAAATGAGCACGGCAGAAAACACAATGGCCATCCCTAAGCTATTGTATCCACCGGGCAAAAGTTACTGTGACTACTAGAAGAGTGTTTACTCTTTCTTTGTAACCATTTGTGTTGAAACTCTTCTTCCTATTTGAAGTTTTAGCAGATTGATATCGAGGGGTTCCCGCGGAATCCAGGGCAGCCCAGGTTAAACGCTGATAGGAGGAAGAAACATTTTCATATTATATTTCTTAGTGAGTAATGAGAATAGGTAGACTATTATAAATCATGTAGTGTTTGGTTTGATATTTAAAATGAGTGTAAAAGTTGAAATGAAAGTCATAGAACACAATTTTCATGAGTGATTCCTTCATTTATTTTTAAGGAATCAAATTACTGTAGCTAGAATGAAAGTGGCTAAACAAACACCCTCCTCAAACTTTTATTCCCATTCACTACCATCTAAACCTCCCAACCAAATAGCTCATAATACAACTACCTACTTTATATTAAATTATTCTTCTCTACTCACTACGTACATATTAAAATATAAATCTCATTCCACTGTGTAAACCTCTCAACTAAACAGCGGTAATACAATTACTACTTTATATTAAAATATTATTTCTCTCTACTCAATATACATTAAAATATAGAGTATATTCCTTAATCTTAGTATAAAAAACAAACGTAACTATTATTTCGAGATGGAGGGAGTACCTCATAGAATGGAGATATGTTGGACATGTTTTGCTCAACAACATCTAGAGCTGACATTCCATCGCCATTGAAAACCTTGACATTCACTCTCTTGTCCCATGTCAACGTGTGGACTATTTTGGGATGCCAAGACATGGTGGCCAGATGGAGGGGAGTATTTCCATATTTATCTTTCATGTTTATGTAGACCTCAAGGGCAAGAGATTCTTGAGAACCAAGTTAACAACGTTCGATCTTCCATTCTTAGCAGCAATGTGTAAGATATTGAGACCCTCCCTATCGAGCAGCTCACTTGGGTCGGAGAATTCTTCAAGCAAAAGACGAATAACACCAACATGGCCCTTCATAGCTGCTAGATGAATAGGTAATGAACCGCTCTTGTCTCTCAGAAATGTACTTGTAGGGAAATTCTCTCGCAAAATGGGAACGAATCCATAATAACCTAATGATGCTGCATAGTGAAGGGGGGTCCTCCCTTTGCCATCCCTCGATTTAAAGATAATTGGTTTTTTATAAAGCATGCATCGTAGAACACCTGTCGAAGTAAACATCATGTATGAACTGAAAATCATTAAAGTTGTGTTTGAATTGAGGATTTTATCCCTTCTTCATGATTGGGTGCTGCAGTAGTATGGATTTATAAATTCATAATTTTAAATAATTGGATTTCAAATTATAAATTTGAATTTGATATTTTTTTTTAAGTTGTTCAAACCAAATTATTTGAAATACTTCCTATGTAAAAAAAAAATTATATTATAAAATAAATAATTTAAAATTAAATATTCCACAAATGAAAAAATAATTTTTTTTAAATATTACAATCCTATCCCCCCACCCAATGTTCACCGTACACATCCTATTATAATTTAGTAATTTTAAACATACATTATCAGGTGTGTATATTTTTAATTAAATTTTAATGATTTAAATATTTAATTAAAAAATATTTTTGAATAATAAAATAAAATAAATTTAATTATTTATTGATCATTAAAATGCATTTTATTTGTTAAAATATAGAATAAGAAAAATTCAATGAACTTAAAATCTATTAATTTGAAAATTCTCTTATAAATCCATAAACATCCAAACTCATTATTTGTGATGGGTTCGTTTAAAATGTAAGAACCTCTAAAGATACACTACGAGACAAGGGGTACAATTGTACCCAAAATAAAAATTTTTTAGTTATTTACCCATGTAAAAATTATAATAAGAAAATAATACTCCCCTCCGTCCGCCCGAAAGGTAGACATTTTGTCATTTTGTCATTTTGGGCATCCGCACCAAAGGTCCATATTTTCCTTTTTAAACACATGGGACCCACACACATCACTAATACAATAAATTTATGGGACTCATACACCCCACTAATACAACTACCAACTACACATTAAATAATAATACTCCTTAATCCACGTGCAAAAAACAAATGTTCACCTTTGAGCGGACGGAGGGAGTAATAAAAATTTGCACCCCTAATTTTAAATTACAGGTCTTTGTTGTATATTAAACTTAATATTGTGGAAATGTCATTATAATTCTAGAAGGGAAAAATGCACTTTTTGTCCCATACGAAAAATTTCATTTCACTTTTGGTCCCTAACCTCTTTTTTTTGTCCCAAAAGTTGTATTTTTAGTCACAGCCGTTAGTTTTTGGATGGAAAATGTTAGATGTTAAAAAATAACATAAAATTAATTTTTTATTATTTTCTTTATCTATTTTTTTATTTTGACCAACATCGTTCTTCAAGTTGTTGCCGCCACCTAAGCTGCCGATGCCTCGTCGAATTTCAGTGCCGACAGGCCACCACTGCGTCTCTGAAACAATTTGAAAACATATTCCACATTCAGAAAAACAAACCCTTACATGAAGAATCCATCGATAACAAGAAGGGTTTATCAGTACCAGTGAAGATGCTGCAACAGCTCTGAAATTTCCTAAAGCAATCTACGAAAAGGAAGATTCAAGATATTTGATCTGGGAATCATTGCGGTACGCACACCATTCATTTGGTGGTGAATGTGTGGTGGTGGCGAGTGGTGGACGACAGATCTGTAGTGGTGAAGGAGACGAACGACGAATGTGGTGGACAACAAATCTATGGTGGTGGTGGAAACGAACGGTAGATCTGTGGTGGGCACATTCGGCGGCGGCATGCCTGAATTTGGTGGGCACAGCAAGGAGGTCCTCGGAGCAAACACGAGGCTGCTGGTGATGATCGTAGCGAGCCGGTTCTAGTTGGAGTGTTGATGTCGGCCATAGCATAGCCACGTCACTTTATTCCAATTAGAAAGAAAAATTCAATTTATGCCAAATTAAAAAAAACATAAAAAATCTATTCCCACCAGCCACGTCATCTATCCGTAAGGTTCCGTTAATTTAATGGACGGTAATTTAAAAATAAACCAATGGTACCAAAAATGTCATGTAAAGGACTAAAAGTGAAATGAGACTCTTCTTATGGGATCAAAAGTGCATTTTTTCCAATTCTAGAATAGTTGAAATTATGTATAGATTGTACTAGAAAGTGGAAGTAGTTGGACTTTAAGAAAATGAGAGAAAGATCTAGAATAATGTGTGTGAATGAAAAATCTAGAAAAATGTATGTGATCAATTAATAGAAGGGGGTGGCTATTTGCACCCCCGAACAAACCCCAAAACTTTTTTACTTAATCTTTTTAAAATTAATAAGACTAAAATATCATTATTACTAAATACACCCCAAAATTATTATTCATCCCCCTAAATATCCTTTCTTCAACAGGATTGGTCTTTAATCTCTGTCTAATCATCCGCCTTGTTGTGATTTATTAATCCTTGTAATTATTTCTAGGGTTCTGTTGGTATATATGAAGATGGATGAATATCAGGAGATGGAAAGGTTTGGTATGGATAATGATTACGAAGACGACCAGTGGATTGGTGGTGAATTCTTTTGGAAGAGCAGGCAGAAACGCAATCAAACCAAAGATGACATTTTGTATGGTGTGTTTTCTTCTAGCGACAGTGATTCCGAATTCATATGATAGGTTAGGGTCGAAGAAGCGCAGGAAAGATCTTCCCAAGAAGGCAGACTACTCAAAGCCAGTAAATTTAGTTTCGACGGGATCTGTTATGCCGAGCCAGGAGATTGATCATATATCCAAGGAGGAAAATGAAATATCAAGTGAAGATATTCCCAAGCCTGTTGGCACCAACCTTTGGTTTAGTGCTGGTTCTTCAAAGAATATGGAAAAAGTTGAGGATGAGGATGCCCACTGCAAAACGGATCCAACTGGTGTGATAAGGGTAATTTAGTCTTATTAATTTTAAAAATATTAACTAAAAAATCTTTGGGGTTGTTTAGTAAGATTGGGGTGCAAATAGTCGCCCCCTTAATAGAATTGTCTAGATTAATTAGGAAGAAACTAGTGTAAAATTATCTAGAATATTAGAGATTAACCATTGTGTAGTATAAATAGGTGGTGGTGTATCATTTTGATGTTGTACACAACTAAAAAGATTTAGTGAAGTGTGTTTTATTCTAAACCTTGTTCTTTCCTCAAATTCTTTCTATCACATTTTAATCACCCAACTCACAAATTCCTACACCCGTCCACAAATACCTATACATATCCCTCCAACCTTATATTCCTACAAAGTGGTATCAGAGTCATAAGATCCTCCTGTGAGAGATGGCTAACAACCTTCAATCCTTTCAAGTCCCGTTGCTTAACAAGAGCAACTTTAATAATTGGAATATCAAGATGAAGGCATTACTAGGTGCTCATGATGTTTGGGAGATTGTAGAGAAAGGCTACGAGCAACCGGAAGACAAGACGACACTATCTCAACAACTAAAGGATAAGTTGAGAGATTCAAGAAAGAGAGACAAGAAGGCTCTCTTCCTCATCTACCAAGCTTTGAGAGATGACGATTTCGAGAAAATCTCTAGTGCAACTACCGCCAAGGAAGCATGGGACAAGCTCCAAGTGTCATGCAAAGGAGCCGATCAAGTTAAAAAGGTACGCCTTCAAACTTTGAGAGGTGAATTTGAGTCCCTACATATGATGGAGTTCGAATCTATTTCAGATTATTTCACTAGAGTATTGGCGGTCTCAAATCAAATGAAAAGAAATGGTGAAAAATTGGAGGATGTTAGAATAATAGAGAAAATATTACGTTCGTTGACTCCCAAATTTGAGCATATTGTGGTGACTATTGAGGAGACTAAAAATTTGGAGGAGATGACAATTGATCTTTTAATGGGGTCGTTGCAAGCTTATGAAGAGAAACAAAAAAAAAACAAGATATGGTGGAGCAATTATTAAAATTGCAAGTAAGTACAAAGGATAAAGATGAGGCACAAGTAGCGGTCAAAGTCGTGGTCAAGGACAAAGTCGAGGTCGACGCCGTGGACGTGGACGAGGGGGCTATGGAAATCATGGAGAGAAAAAAGAATTTGGTCGAGGAAGGAGCAACCCAAAATCGAGGTACGATAAATCTTCTATAAAATACTATAATTGTGATAGATTTGGGCATTATGCTTTCGAGTGTTGGAAAGCAAAACAAAAGGTTCAAGAGAAGGTCAACTTCGTTTAGAGCAAGAAGGAAGAAAATGCAAGTGTGCTCTTAGCGTACAAAGGAGAAAATGAAAGACAAGATGATACTTGGTACCTCGATACGGGAGCGAGCAACCACATGTGTGGCAAAAGCAGAATGTTCGTGGAGCTGGATGAATCAGTAAGTGGCAATGTCTTCTTTGGTGATGATACTAAAATTCCGGTGAAAGGAAAAGGGAAAATTTTGATTCGCTTAAAAAATGGAGGTCATGATTTTATCTCAAATGTTTATTATGTGCAGAACATGAAAAATAATAACTTGAGTTTGGGACAACTCTTAGAGAAAGGTTATGATATTCACTTGAAGGATTATAACCTTTCAATAAGAGATAAGGAAAATAATTTGATAGCGAGGGTGCCAATGTCGAAAAATAGAATGTTTCTACTAAATATTCGAAATGATGTGGCAAAATACCTTAAAGCTTGCTTTAAGGATAAGTCTTGGTTATGTGAACTTAGTCTCAATTTTGGTACAAATTGATAAAAGTAAGCATACTCTATCGTTGTGTAGGACGTGGTGACCAAGTACAAAATTTATAATATCGAACCCAAGGGAGAAAGTGTATGTATCCATATTCGAAAGATGTTTTACTCTAGAATGACTAATCAACAAAGGAGGGTTTGAATTACACTATAAACTATCAACTAAGAAAGTAATTAAAGATAGAATATATACATATGAGATGGATGATGGGTGATGGTGAACAATCTAAGAAGTATGCAAGGCTTAACCACAATCAAGATTTAGACATCACCTAAACATGCAAGTTTCTAATGGCAAATATCATTGAAAATGGAATAGAAGCAATCACATATGTTCCCCTAATCTCTATGACCAAGGCAATTAGGTTCTAAACTTTTTACAAGTTTGCAAGCCCCTAAGATTGATTCTTACTCTCAATTCCCTTAGAAGGTACTATGATAATAAGTTTGGTTCTTCTTACTCAATTAACAATCAATTAAGATCAATTAATTAAGTGTTATCTTATGAATGTACCAAATACAAGAAGGGTATGGCTTGCATCTCCCTACACTAACATACATGATCACATAATAAAATGATTCACTTAAAACCCTAAGCATAATATTGAAATGTTCATCCTAACACTATGAATAGAGAATTTAACCACACAATTCATAACACGAATCAAGTAATCATAGATCATGAGATAAATTCCAAAATCAATTCAATTAAACCATGAAAAATCCTACATATATAGAATAGTCTCAATCCATCATGTGGCTAGCCTCACATGAGGACTAGTCACTACAAATCATAATAAAATCAATACAATCCATGACTTGCTCCAATTGAGTCAAATAATGAAGAAAATCACAAATTAAAGGTTGAGAAGCTTCCCTTTTAAAGTAGGCTTGATCTCCCTTCAACATGCTCCAATCTTCAACCAATGTAAATTTTTCATTCTTAGATTGGTGAATTGATGGAATGATTGATGGATTTGGAGGAAACCAAGTGGAATGGGTGGATGAAATTAAAAATGGATGAATGTAGAAGTGTGTGTGGAATGGGGTGTAGCCTCCAAAAATGAGGAATGGATTGGGAGCTCTCTCAAAAATTATGTAAAATAAGGGTATTTATATGTGTGAAGGATTAGGGCAAAAATTGGTAATGGGCTTAAATGGAGAAAATAAGCTTTTTTGGGTGAAAAATCGATTCAGCAAATATGAAATAAGATATCCGTAGAGTTCGGTTGCATAAACCGGTTGCAGCCCAGCGGTTGGAGACGCGCCTCCACAGCCCTGTGGTCGCGGGTTCAATTCCAGGCTCCGCAACAATTTTTTAAATGCCAGCATGAGCGCGAAGCACCGAATAAAAATCCTTTTCAGCAAAATACGACTGTGGAGTGAAAAATTCGATCGAGTTTTGCTTACAGTGGCATTCCTCTATTTCCACCTACGACAACACTTTCGCAGCAATAAAAGACAACGCTTTCAGACGTTGTCTATTCCTTTCTTTCACAACGCCCAGAAAATATGTTGTCGTAGCTCCCTTTAAAATTTATTGTCTATTAGTCTGCCACTATTTTTTCTCGTTTTCATCCCGATTTAATTCCCATTTCTTCCTTCTTCTTCTTTTTGCTCAAATACACCTCATTCCTATAATAAAAATAGCAAGATTCACACATTTTACTCCATAAATAAAAACAACAAAAATAAAGAATAAAATACTAAAAATAATAAAAACACGCAAAAATGACACGAGCACGACTCTAAAATCTACTAAATTTACACGATAATCATTATGGCACCTACGGTTTGGGCACTTAAATTTTGGAGGATTGGAGTTGTTATAAAAAAAAGGAGATGGTTGCTTTGCTGGCGCGATTAGCCATAACTTGTAGTCGGATTAACCAATTCAAGAATTTATCGAACCACAAGGAGAAAGGCGCTAGAGTTTAAGCGATCTCACGTTTCTTGTAATTTTATAGAGACGAATCATCAAAGGAGGTTGTTGAAACAAGTAAATAAAATCAATCAAAACAAGCAAGCAAGCAATGATCAACAAACAAGATAGATAGATGAATGGTGGATTTCCAAGTTAAGTAAAAGTGAGATTAACAACAATCAAGAAGTGGTAATTCTAGGAATTAGGTATCAAATTCATATGTATCATGGATATAGAATTAAGGGCCAACACTAAATTCACCTAAACTCCCTCTCGAGATGGATAGGATATGAATATCGAATAGCTCAATGGATTGGTTCTCACTCAAACAATTCCAACTAGGTACTAAGCTTGAAATGAGAGTTCCTTCACATAATTAATCAACCTCTCGATCAAACCAATCACATGTTCTATCAAAGGGTTCAAAATTCTGAAGGATTTGTCAATCTCTTTACAATGTATAATGCACATGAAGTGTTTGATGAAATGATTCACTCAATTATCCTAAGCATATAATTGATTTCTCAATCTAATCACATATTTAGAACAACTAAACACACAAACCATCATAAACCTCAAGATCTCAAACATCAATGATAGAAAATTCATTTACCCAATCAACATATGAATTAAAATACACATATCCCCAAAATTATCCAACAACTCTCATGTTGCTAATCTCACAAGGGAGATTAGCCTACCATATTCATAAGAACATTAACATAGACATTAAGATCCTTACAAAACATGATAAAGAATAGGATTCAATACAAAAGTTGGATGAAAACTCCCTTGGATGCCTCCATTGGTGATCTTCTTCTTTCTCTTGCAATCTTCCTCTCTTCCTTGCTTCTTTTCCTCAATTGGATGAAGTTTTTTTATGGTGGGATGAAGGTAGATCTAATGGATGGTGAATGGATGAAGATGGTGGTGTAAAATGGGAGAAATGATGTGTGATGTGTTTGTAGCCTCAAATCCACGAAAATTTGATCTAATATTGAAATATTGGGTATTTATACCCCTTGGGAAGCTTCTAGAAGGTTCTGGAATTTTTTTGAATTTTAGCACCTACACGGCTCGAGTTCGGTATACGGTCACAGGGGTGGCCGTGTTGTGTGTTCTGATGCACACGCACGGCCTTTCTAAACAGGCCCGTGCGCGGTACACGGGCTGTGTAGCTGCACACGGCACGACTCGTGCACTGAACTCGGCTTCAAACTGGGCGAGTTGCGTTTTCTGGTGGCAGTACACGGCCAACTCTTACAGGGCCGTGTACTGTACACGGCACGTGTAGCTGTTGCCCTATTTCTCCTTCTTTGTTTTATCTCCCTTCTCCGTTTTTGCTCCATCTTCACCTGTTTTACATACATTTAAGCTCATTCTCACACATTTCCATAAAAACACATAACACCACCAAAATACACATAAATACGGATAAAATAATACGAAAACACATATAAAAAGACACTAAAATCTAGGTGAAAATATCACTCATCACACCCCCAAACTTAAAGTGTTGTTCGTCCCCGAACAACAAAAATGATAAACCAAGAGGAGTGATTTTCACCTAGGAAAAGACTAAATGAACACAAGTAATAATACATCAATAACAATAAGAATTACAAACTATGCTAAGGCATCTTACAACATTAAAATCATAACATGCAAAAAATATGAACAAGTATAATCACAAGAGAATAATAGTGTAATATAGTCCCTTTTAGTCCAAGCCTCACATAGGTTATAAATATCACTCAACACTCTTTAAAGTGGTAAAACAACACTCATCAATCTATTGGCTCAACTCGCTATAAGCTTGCTCGTGGACTACATTCACAAACCACTAAAGTTTCAATTAGTGATAAAAAAAAGTCTTTTCATTTGGATGTAATGATAGGCTTTTTGGTAGGGTAGGAAGGATATAGGTAAGAGTGACTAATCATGTGTAAGAAATCGAAGAGGTAGCTACTTTTTTCCATACTTTCACTTATCTTTCTTTCCTTCTCAACTTTGGTAATCACAAGCATTAATCATCAACTTCCTTGAATTGAGCTTCTTTATAAATCATGCTTCCTTCTTTGAATTTTTATTTTCTTGAGCATCTTGTTGTTGCTTTGCTCATTTTTCTTGTTTTGAGATTGCATGTTCACTCTTGTTTGTGCTCTTTCATCTTTTTTCTTACTTGTTTACCATTTCCTTTATTATTTTGCTTTCTTATCAAACTTTCTAGCTACCATCTCCTCAATCAACCACACAAAGGGTATATATATATAAGACTTTAAGTGGGTAATCATGGCTTGTAATGTGCTAAATTCACAAGAAATGGGCTTATAGGCTCAAAGTGGTTGACTAAGGATGATGTTCATGGTAGGGAAATATATGACAATGACTATAAATGACAAGGATGTCCTTAGATCATGTCACTAATCTCCACCAATCGGGCTCGTTCCTATAAGCCTTGAGCAAGTTCTAACTTATCAAACACAACCAATCAACTCACGAAGAAAAATACCACGTATGCACGGTTGAGGCTCAAATTCTCACAATCTTATGCATTGGACCTTAAGAAACTTATTACACTACATTCATCTCAAAATTGAACAAGTTAAGTAAAACATGTTACAATTTAAAAGTGTAGAGATTCTTAATCATAATTTGTCATCACTTATCACCACAACATGTCACCACTCACACTCAAAAATGACTCACAACATACCGAAAACAAACCACCAAAACAACCCTAAACAAGAATAAGAAAACACTCAAAACAAATAATAAAAGACACACCAAACAAGAAACAAAACCAAAAACACATAACATGCAAAACCAAAACTATCATAATTAGACAATGAGGCACACATTCATAACATCTATAATCAAGTAAGCTCATAAGCATCCCTATCTTGATTGAAAAGGAAATCCTAAATTACGAAAGTAAACCTCCCACACATAACACATGAAGCAACATGTTAATCCACCAATCCAAATCAAAATCAATTAGAAGTGATAGGGTGTAAAGTCAACTCCCTCAATGGGCATTTGGTAGTGGAAGTTGTTAGCTCCAAGCTCCATGCATGCTTCCAATACCCTTCATTCATGCTCAAAAACTCAACTAACCATTAGCTCAACAATTTCATTAACAATATGGATTATCATGCACTTCAATCACCACCAAACGGACCAAAATCAAACCAAAACTCAAGAGAATTTTTTTTAAAAAATTGGGTCAATTTTACAAGAATCACACTCAAGTGGTGAGTCACACCATACACTCTCCCCCCAAACTTAAATCGAAACAAGTTGAGACTTAAGTTTGCAAAAAGTGGTGGGACTTACCCTTGTAGTTTCCATTAATGGGATCTTTAGAAACTCATGAAAAAATATTAGAAAGGCGTTATGAAAAGGACATAGATAATGCCTTTCAATCTAAAGTGAATTTGCAGTCTTAGAATATTAAGAAGAATGAAGAAAAGTCTAAGGAGGACAATAATAAGTTCCCACCATGTGGTATTTGTAAAAGAAGAAATCATTTAGAAAAAAATTATTGGTTTAAGGACAAACCACAAAATAAAAAGAAATTTGGACGTGGAGGAAAAGTTAATCGATTTAATCGTAGACGCCAAGCTAATTTCTCTGAAAGTTCAGAAAATGGAGATTATATGTTTTATGTCTGCCAAGCTGAATCTAAAGAAGAAAAAGACACTTAGTATTTGGATAGTGGTTGTAGCAACACATGACTAAGAATAAGGATATCTTTTGTGAACTAGAAAAAGTTAAGACAAAAGTAAAATTAGGAAATGGTGATTTTATAGAGGCAACTGGTATGGGAACCATTGTCATAGATACAAACAAAGGAAAAAGATACATTAGTGAAGTCCTCCTGGTCCCAACAATAGAACAAAATTTACTAAGTGTGTGATCGTCGCTATTTTTACCTAAATTTTAGTGTCTTTTTATGTGTGTTTTCGTATTATTTTATCCATTTTGTGTAGGTTTTGGTGGTGTTTTATGTGATAATGATGGATTTGATAAAATTCACTAATTTGAATTTGTATTAATGTTAAATAGGCATTTTGGAAGGAGAATCGAGCAAAAGAGGAGATGAAGTGAAAATTAAAAAAATTGACAAGAAACTCGATCGAATTTCTCAAACTCGATCGAAGTTCTCATACCGCATGGATTTGAAAAATAGTGCATCAAAACTCGATCGAGTTTCTCTTACAGCGCAGATTTGAAAACAGGGAAAATCACGAAAACTCAACCGAATCCGAGAAACTTGATCGAATTTTCATGCAAAATTTCCAGCTGTCAAAATTCGAGATCAGGGCTTTCCAAAGGGGTATAAATACCCCAAATCTCACTCCTCTAAAGACTAGAACAGATCAGGAGGGCTGCTTCTCAAACACCACACACCATTATCTCCATCCATCCTCCTCTTCATTCATCCATCTATCCTTCATTTCATCCATCAATTCCACCAATCCACCAATCTAAGAAGGGAAGAATATCAAGGAGTGAAGATTGGAGCATGTTGAAGGAAAATAAGGCCAACTTCAAAAGGGAAGCCCATCAACCTTTGATTTTGTTGTTTTCTTCATTATTTGATCAATTGGAGTATGTCATGGATTGTATTGATTTAATTATGATTTGTAATGGCTTGTCCTCATGTGAGGATAGCAATATGATTGGTGAAGGATAATGTAGATTTTGCACACCACATGTTTGATAAATTGATTGTTATGAATATTTTCTATCATGAATGCTTATTCTCATTCCATGTATGATTTGTGTGGTTAAATTCTCTATTCATAGAGTTAGGATGGTCATTCCAATATTATGCTTAGTGGTTTAATTGAATCATTGATTGCACAAGATGACTTAGTTAGTATGTGGAGAGTTAATCCATAATCTTCTTGTGTTTAGAACCTCATGATGGGACATTAGTGATAATTGCTTGTAAAAGTGTTTGAACTAGTGAGGGGAACCAAACTTATGATCATAGTACCTTAAGAAAATTGAGAGTAAGAGACAATCCTAGGAGATTTAAACTTGTAAAAGAGTTGAGAACCTAATTGCCTTGACCATAGGGATTATGGATACATAAGTGATTGCCCTTAACATCATAACATGATGACCTTCAATGCATGTGTGTTTGTAAGTCTACATGAGCCTTTTTCATGATATTGCTTGTCTTGCATACTTCTTAGATTGCTCACCTTCATCCATCTTCCATCACATATATACATTTTCTATCTTTAATTGATTTTTTAGGTAGTTTGTAGTGTTAATCAACCAATCATTTTATTGATTAGTCCTTCTAGAGTTAAACATCTTTCGAATACGGACACATGCGCTTTCTCCCTTGAGTTCGATATTATAAATTTTGCACTTGGTCACCACGTTCTACACAACGATAGAGTATGCTTACTCTTATCAATTTGTACAAAAATTGAGACTAAGTTCAGTGTGGGACAAATGATTGAGAAATGTTACTTGTTACACTTTGAGGGGACCTCTTGCACAATCTATGATAACAAGGATAAATCCCTCATAATTACTAAAGTCCAAATGAGCGACAATAGATATTTTTCCATGCAATGGAGATATGCAAACAACGTTGCGATGAAAGCTCAAGTGGACGATGCCTGGCTGTGGCATAGAAGGTTCAGGAATTTCAATCTACAAGGATTGAAGTTCCTAAATCAGAAGAATATGATGCGGGACTTGCCATCAATTAAAGAGCTCAACGGAGTTTGTGAAGGGTGCATGATCGAGAAACAACATCGACTACCATTCCCATCCGGGAAATCTTGGAGAGCAAAGAAGCCATTGGAGCTCGTACACACCGATATATGTGGTCCGATGCGCACTCTATCATACGATTAAAACATGTACTTCATCCTATTTATTGATGATTATACAAGAATGACATGGGTCTACTTTCTATGCAAAAAATCGCAAGTTTTCGATATTTTCAAAAAATTCATGACCTATGTCGAAAATCAAAGTGGCTACAAGATCAAGGCTATATGAAGTGATCGTGGAAAGGAATATACTTCCAACCAATTCACAAAGTTCTATGAAGATGAAGGCGTGGAGCACCAACTCACAGTCGGATACGCTCCAGAACAAAATGGCGTATCTGAAAGAAAGAACAGGACCGTGATAGAGACCACAAGATCTATGTTAATGGAGAAAGGTTTTCCAAAGACATTCTGGGTAGAGGCCGTGAGTACTGCAGTCTATCTTCTCAACAGATATCCAACTAATGCAGTATAAGACAAGACACCAGTTGAAACATGGAGTGGACGGAAATCACCGGCGAAGCATCTAAGAGTTTTCAAGTGCATTTGCTATATCCACATCCCTAAGGAGAAAAGGAGCAAGCTCGATGAGAAGACGGAGAAAGGAATTTTCTGGGCTATAACACTCAATCAAAAGGTTATCGAGTCTATAACTTAGAAAATAAAAAGCTAATCATCAGTTGAAACGTGATGTTCAATAAAGACGCTGCTTACTACTTGGAGATAGATCAATTGAGAGAAAAAAATATCTATTTACCAACCCAGCCCAACAACAAGAAGATAAAGCCGACTCACAGGATGCGCCGAGACAAGCCACAACCGAAGATGCAGCCGCATATCCAGAATCAATTCCAAGAAAGTTTCGATCTTTGACAGAGATCTATGAAAAATGCAATTTCACAACCGTGGAACCAAACACCTACGAAGAAGTTTCTAGAGAAGACATTTGGATAAAACAATGGAGGAAGAGATACGCATGGCATGATCGAAAAGAACGAGACATGAGAGCTCGCAGACCTTCCTAAAGACAAAGAAGCCATAGGAGTTAAGTGGGTTTACAAAAAAACTTAACTCTGATGGTTCAATTCAAAGACATAAGGCAAGGCTTGTCGCTAAGGGATACGCACAACAATATGGAGTCGATTACAATGAGACATTCGCTCCAATTGCAGACTTGACACAGTACGAGCATTGATCGCACTAGCAGTATAAAAGAAGTGGAAAATCTACCAGCTCGACGTTAAATCAGCATTCCTCAATGGATATACTGATGAAGAGATCTATGTGGAGCAACCTCAAGGGTTCGTGACACTAGGGTAAGAAGACAAAGTTATCAAACTAAAGAAAGCTCTCTACGGATTAAAACAAGCCCCATGAGCCTGGTATAGCATAATTGATGACTACTTCACCGAACTTGAATTCAAGAGAAGTATGAGTGAGCCAACACTCTATATCAAGACCCAAGGTACGGAAGACACACTCATTGTCTCTCTATATGTCGATGATCTAATATACACATTTAACAATGAGATAATGATCAAGGAGTTGAAAGAAGACATGATGAAGAAGTTCGAGATGACGGATTTGGGCTTGATGCAATATTTTTTTGGCATCGAAATAAATCAATGAGAAGATGGTATCTTCATCTCTAAAAAGAAATATGTCGAGAGCTTACTAAAGAAGTTCAAGATGGAGGGTTGCAAGACTGTAGCAACTCCGATCGACAACATTAAAGCTCTACAGAAAGAATATGGCTCACCAAAATCAAACTCAAAGTTTCGAAGCCTAATCGGAAGCCTACTCTATTTGACAGCAACTCGACCAGACATAATGTACGCAACAAGCTTCCTCTCAAGATTCATGCAGGATCCAAGTTAGACTCACTACGGAGCAGCAAAGAGAATACTCTGATATCTTCAAGGAACGAAGAATTTCGGCATCTGGTATGCATCAACCCCTGACTCTAAACTAATAGGCTATACAGACAATGATTGGGCAGGATCAGTTGATGACATGAGAAGCACATCTAGCTATGCATTCACAATGGGTTCAGGAAAATTTTTCTGTGTATCTAAGAAGCAAGCTACAGTTGCACAATCATCAGCCGAAGTAGAATACATAGCAGCGGAAATGATTACGAGCCAAGCAATATAGTTGAATCGAATACTTGAAGATATGACATGAGAAGCACATCTAGCTATGCATTCACAATGGGTTCAGGAAAATTTTTCTGTGTATCTAAGAAGCAAGCTACAGTTGCACAATCATCAGCCGAAGTAGAATACATAGCAGCGGAAATGATTACGAGCCAAGCAATATAGTTGAATCGAATACTTGAAGATATGGGAGAGCCACAAAATGAAACTACAAAGATCTATTGTGACAGTAAATCAGCAATAGCAATGGTAAAAAATCCAGTATTCCACAGCAGAACCAAGCACATCAAGATAAAGTATCACTTCATCAGAGAAGCAGAAGCCAACAACGAAATGAGCTAAAGCATTGCAAGACGGAAGAACAACTAGCAGACATATTTACAAAAGCACTGTCGTGAGGAAAGTTTGAGACATTACGAGAGCTGGTTGGAGTTAAAGAAATATGCATCAAGGAGGAGTATTAAATTATGATGCATATTCCTAGATAATTCTAGAAAAATACATATTATTTGTAAAAAAAAAAGGCAAAAAGAATCATGTGCATAAATAAAGAAAAATCTAGAAATAACTAGTTAATGGTTGATCAGTAGAAATTAGTCTAGAATTTTCTAGTTTGTAATTGACAGCTAATTAACCGACATTGTACTACTATAAATAAGGCAAGGAGCATTGGTACACATGAATGAAAAATTCAATCAACTAATTCACTTTCCTATTCAATCCATATACCCTGCTACTCCTCTATTTCTTATACTTATCAACTACCTATTTTCACAAACCTTTCAACTTCAGCTATAAAACCACCATATCTCATATCCTAAAATTCCTAAATACTATCAAGGATCCATGCCTCCATCGAACTCTGGGAGATCAATCTTGATACTAGATTCCCACCGGTTCGCATCTTCATCACAATGATTAGGGCGTTGCGCAAGACGGGCAAATGGATTGTCTATTGTTGCTTCATCATCTGATGATTGAAGCGGTGCAGGGGGTTGTTGGATGTTTTGGGCTCCAGTTGTTGAAGCAATTTCCCTTGTTGAGCGATATGAGTCATCAACTGGTTAATACGTTGTTCCAATCTATTGTTATTAGGCTCTAATGGTTGGCGTCGAGGTGGCATCGTCAAGATCGAATAGCCGACACGTGATACCAACTGATGCAGTGAAGCGTGTAATAATTAAGAACAATAATGTGGAAACGTATGAACTCTGATGATACTACGTATACAACGGAGAAATCACAAGACGAGGGAATTAAACCCTTTCAATTATTCATTCAAAATGTTCTGCGGCTCCTCATTGAAACAAACTTATATATACTAGGTTTAAACTACATAATACGTATTAAAAACTACATAATACTTATTAAAAATAGTGTTTAGCCACTAAATTAATTTATTAACTAGGCCCAACTTTATTAATAAAATATACGGGCCCGGCTTTTATCAACTTGCAGCCAATCAAATTGGTCCAAAAAGAGCACCGCGGCTTTATCTCCATCAAATAACCTAGAAAAGAAAAATTGAGCAACTCTCTATGACTTGTTTAACCCAATCAGGTAGCACTGTAGTAGCACGACAAATATCTTCCCCAACTGTAATCCACCTCTGTTTCATTATGACATTTCTTTTTGATACAACAAATATTTAAGTGATTGCTGATCAGTCTTAATTATAAATTTGCAATGTTGTAGAGAGTGTTGGATTGTCTTCCCTAGAGTCTGGTTCTTTCGACACAATAGCGCATGAAGGGTATTGGCATGCATCAGAACCGCACATATACCTTTTCCACAAGAATCTTGTCTGTAACACAAAGGTTTGGCAGAAATCTGGTAAATTGATCTCATCGTGAGACAGTGTCACGTAAGTGTGCCTCTAGTAACTAAAACCATGTCTGCTTCTTTCTTGACAAATTAAGAACCAAATCTAAATGTTGCAAGTGTTCTTCTCATGTTTTGATGTAGATAATTAGTAAGTCATAAAAAAAACACCAAAAGTTCCTATAGTCACTGAAAAGTTGCCAGCAAATCGCAGTGGCCGAATGGCATAACTAGTAACTCATAATGACCACTGTGACTCCTAATTGAAAGCCTCTAGATACAATTTTTCTTGCAATCAGCTGTGGGTGAGCTTATTAGCAATTTGTGAGTAAACTGAGCTCAACATAGTCAATATGTTAAGGCAAAGAGCATCACTGCTTTCACTTGCAAATCTGTCAAGGAAAAAGATCAAGAATCCAACAAAGGACTAAATACAATACACACCTGTTTTAGCACATTCAGGGACGGTCCTGACAATTTAGGGGATCGTGGCAAAATAAATAAAAAAAATGAGATTCCCAAAAAAATTTAAATTTATTTTCTACATTAATAAACTTTCATAATAAAATTATATCTTATAAAATATAAAGAGAAAATAAAATCATAACAGAAATTATAAAATGAGAAATAATTTATCTATATATCTTTGATATATTAACCATAGTATTAAAACGAATTAGTAAAATTGAGAATTGAGGATGAGAACGTGAAATTAGGTATTTTAAATCACTTAATGAAATTAAATCACTAATTTTTCATTAGTAAAAAATATAAATATGGTATTTAAAGATATTTTGGGATAAAATTATTGTTGGCTTTTTCAAAGAACAAATAGAAAAAGGACAGCAGATAGTAATTTTGTATATTTTCAATACAGGACCTAAAAGATAGGTAAACTATCACTAAAGGACTTGAAATATTTTTGCTATCAATTCAGGACCCGAAAGATATGAAACTATCAATACAGGACGTGGAACCATGAAATTTTAATGTATGTTTATCAATTCAGGACCCGAAATTCTATGATTTTAGGTCCTGTATTGATAGTTTCATATTTTTCGGGTCCTGAATTAATAGCAAAAATATTTCGGGTCCCTAATTAATAGTTTACCTATATTTCAGGTCGTATATTGAAAAAACTCCTTTTTAAAATGAATTAATGATTAAATCTAATTGATCATTGATTCAATCAAAGAAAATAGTTATTAATAGTTTTTATAATATTAAATTAATTTGGCAGGCATTACATTAAATAAATTTTAAATTCAATTTGTTAATAGTTGTCGGGCCTAAAATTTAATTTAATACAATAAATATATAAAGAAGTATTTGTGGTCTCTACAATTTTGGGACTCATGGCAAAAGCCTACCTTGCCACCCCTCAGGGCCAAACCTGAGCACATTATACTCCCTCTGTCTTACTCAAAAGTAAATAGTTAGCCATTTTAATTCGTCCTAATTTAAAGTATACATTTTTCTTATTGATACAAAAAAAAAACTAATACACCCTCTGTCTCGTTTTAATGCTTGCGTTTGTTTATTTGTAAGTAGATTAAGAAATACTCCCTCCGTCTTATTTTAATAATTACATATTTTCAATTTGGGTGCCTTATCTTAATGATTATATTTTCCTTTTTTGTATATGGGACCCACACAAAACAATTAAAATATCTTCATGGGACCCACCTACAATACTAATACAACTACCCTCTATACATTAAAATATTATATCTTTCATCTTAATACATATTAAAATGCTATACTCCCTTCGTCCCACGGCAAGGGTAGTTTTATTTTTTGGCACGTGAATTAAGGAGTATTATTATTTAATGTGTAGTGAGTAGTTGTATTAGTGGGAGTATGGGTCTCATGTTTTAATTGTATTAGAGGGGATGAATGAGTCTCATGTGTGTAAAAAAGGAAAGAGGACCCTTTGGCTGGGACGACCAAAATGGAAAAAAGAGACTCTTGCTGTGGGACGGAGGGAGTATTTCTTATTCTCCCTGCAAAAAGCAAACATAACCATTAGACGGAAAGGAGGGAGTATAGAACACCTCTGTCCATTGTCAATCTATTTATTTATTTTTTTTATTGTAGATTAATGAGTATTATTATTTTATGTGTAGTAGGTAGTTGTATTAGTGGAGGGTGTGGGTCCCATATTTTATTTGTATTAGTGGAGGGTGTGGGTCCCATGGTCTAAAAAGGAAAATGAATAGATTAAGGATGGACGGCCCAAAATAGTAAAATTGATAGATTATAGATGGACGGAGGGAGTATTATTTTGTGTAGTTGGTTAAAAGATATAATATTAATATAAAGTGGGTAGTTGTAGATTAGTGTGAAAATCTGCATGTTTTAGGGTTCGATTTAGCACCGTTTTGTGGTATTTATATCCGTATTTGAGAATCTTTTGGTTGAATTGCATATATTTGTGTTACAGCTGCATGTGAGGTGTTATTTCGTATTTTTAGGTGGAAAACGAGGTAAAAAGAGCAAAAATGGAAGTTGGGGGCGAAGTTGGCAAGAAGAAGAGCCGGCACGACTCATTCCAGCCAGGAGGCCAGTCGTGCAGCAAATGGACGGCCACGAGCGCCGAAACCTGCCGAGACAGCCCAACACGTCCCAAAAGAGCACAACTCGTGTCACTCCTTGCACGACTCATGCACTCTTAAATGAGTGAATTTTCATGAGTTCATATGGTTGGAAATTCAAGGAAGAGAAGATCGCGTGAGCGTAAAAATCACCTTAATCGGAGTTTGGATGAAGAAGTTATGAGCAAAATCGTGAGATCACACAGGCTGCCGACGGTTGACACGACCCGTGCCATGTCTGGCACGACTCGTGCCGTATGCCCAGCCAGTGCCCGTGCCACCCCAGCTGCCGAGAGATGCGCACAACTTTCTTAATTTTGAATAATAGACCTATGAGATTGTTTTCATATCTAACCATTGGTGTTGCTCTTAACACCATGGGCTAGTACTTCTTGAATAGTTCTAGGTTATGAAGGTTTGAATTTCTTGAATTGATGACCTAGACTAGGTTAAGGATTTCTGCAGTATACTTATTCCTTTATTAATGATTTATTAAGGCTTATATTTTTGTCTTATATGATCTGCCCTCATTCATGATATGTCATTGTCTTATGCATATTTATGCTTCTTGCTTGTGCCATATAGGCATTAATTTTGTCAACCTATTATAGGTAAAGGGGGTCTAACCATATAATCTTTATTCATTAGAATAATTAATATTGGTTTCTTAGATTGTTAGGTGGAAATGGGGATTAATTCTTAAGTACCTATAAAGGGAAATCTAGAATTCTAGCCTTTAATAGAATTTTGCATGAAGTACCTAGAAAGAGAGTATGAATTATTCTTCTGCATCTAAGGTTTTGAACCAGATTTATGTGTTAAGTTTACTTTAAAAAATGGATTTAACATAGTTATGTGATTGCTTCCAGAAAATCTACAGGAATTCTAACCGATTATCTAGTTATTCAATTTAATTAATTTAAACTAGATTTTCTAGAGTTATCTATTTTCTCTCTTGAACAATTCCATATTTATTTTATTTGTTATTTCATTATTTTAGTAATTATTTTCTGCATCCTAGGTTTAATTAATTCACTCAAAAACCCAGATTTGTTTTAAATTAGAGTAGTCATAATTAGATTAAATAGTGAGTCTAGAATTATTTTTCGGGTTCGATATTTTACTTGGTCACACCAAAATTAAAAATATGTAAAGATTGAAATGAGGCGATTGAAGTACTCCTAAAAGTTATACTATTAAGGAGTATTATTATTTGTGTAGTGGGTAAGTATGATATGTGAGTCCATATTTTAATTGTATTTTGATTTTATGTGGATTCCATATATCTAAAAAGAAAAATGGAATCCTTTAGACGGACGTACAAAACAGAAAATGAGATCCTTGTTGATGGAAGTAGGCAGGAGTATAATACTATTACATAGTTGATCATCGATTCAAATTAAAATAAAAGTTAAAAAAGTTAAAATATAATTATAACTTAATATCCATTAAAATATTATTACATCATAGTTTATTTATGTGTAATAAGGATTCTTATATCTTGAAATGAAAGGAGTATTATTTTCCAAGTTTTTTGTATTGCTAAATAAATACGCATTTTCCTCAACATGACCTTTAGTTGAAAATACTCCCGTATAAAAGTTTTCACATTCTCCATTTTCACAAAATTTTTACTTTCTAAAAGATATTAAAAGTTAAAACAACCATACTCTCTCATAAACTTATGTAAAGAAATACCCAAATCTAACACACCCAACATACCTTATCTTATTCATTAAAAAAAATCATAATAC
Source organism: Pogostemon cablin (assembly GCA_023678885.1). NCBI lineage: Eukaryota > Viridiplantae > Streptophyta > Magnoliopsida > Lamiales > Lamiaceae > Pogostemon > Pogostemon cablin. Next base: position 24,837,645 of record CM042962.1, read on the forward strand.
CCATAAAAAGTTAATTTTTTTGTGTCAAGTCAAAAGTAAAAACTTAAAAAAACTGAGCGAATTGTGAGTCTCACTATAGTGCAACAATGCACCGGGATACTTGAATAATCTCACCGTGAGACAGTCTCAACAAGACTTGTCTTATACAAAATCCTAAATTATATAAGTGAAATATACTCAAAACTAAAAAATAAAATTACAATTATACCCCTAATCCTAAACCCTAGAGGTGAAATATACCTTAAATCACAAGGGTGTAATTATAATTATATTCTAAATGCTAAAGGTGAAATATACTATAAACCATAAGGGTGAAATTTCAATTATATTCTAAATTCTGGGGATGAAATATACCCTAAATTATAAAGATAAAATTACAATTATACCTTTAAAATTAACCTTAAACCGTATGCATAAATAATACTCCCCTCGTTCCACCACAAGGAGTGCATTTAGTCATTTCTGTCTGTTCTACTACAAGAGGTACATTTCCATTTTTAGTAAATAGAACTCACACAAAATAATTAATATATTTTCATGGAACCCACACACCATACTAATACACCTACCCATTATATATTAAAATATTATTTCTCTCTCTTTATCTATACATTAAATATTATATCTTTTAATTTACGTGTAAAAAAAATATCGCTCTTGTAGTGGAACGGAGGAAGTAAATTTTATGAATAAAATATGTCCTAAATCAGTAGGATAAAGTATATGTAAAATCACAAAAGTGAAATTATAATTATACCTCTAAAAAAATTGAAAAATGAAACATGTTGGAGTGAGAGCTTAAGGAGAGGCTTTTCACACGTTGATTAAAAAGTATAATATTTTAATGAATACTGAATTGAAAAATATATTATTATTTAATGTAAAGTAGGTATGTGTATTAGGATTGGATATGAGTTCATGATGATATATTACTACATCCGTCCCATTTCAGATAACACACTTCATTTTTTGTTGTCTCACAAAAGTTTGCATCTTTCCAAAAAAGAAAAAGTAACATACTTTATCATTTATTTATGGGTTAATTACGTAAAAACTCCGACCTTTACATGGATTGCAATTTAGTCCCAACATTTGGGAATTGGCAATAAAAATCATGACCTTTCGCCCACCGGCTGTTAGTTGCTGCCCCCCCACCCCAAATAGATGACGTGGCATTCCATGGCTGATGGCACACCCCCTCTCTCTTCTTGGTCTCTCTCTCTCCTCTTTGCCCGCATTACTCTCCATCCTCACTGTCATTATCATTCATGTACAGACCCTTCAATTCCCATTTTAATTTTCAAAGCATTCATGAATACCTTGCTCAGGATCCATACTTCAAACACTGCATTAGGGTCCCACGCTACATTGGATCTGAATCCGATGAAATTACTTCTCCATCATGCAAAAGCTTCCCTCCTTCAGTAACACCTTCACCATCGCCCAAGCCGTTAAGTATCCGCCGCTATCTGTCGGCTCTGAAACTGCCAGAGCCTAATTTTTCGGAGAAAATGCCCCATCTCAAGAACCCTAAGCCCATCTCCACCATGCGCCAGGCTATAAGCGACGTTTTGCAGACGCGCTTTGTCTTCCTAGCCCTCGAGCTGCGGCTCGATCATGAGGTTCTTGATCCAGTGAGACTCCGGATTCAAGACGTATATGGCGAAGGTGGAGGAAGCAGTGGATGCAGTGAAGGAACGATGAATGGGGAGGTGGTTGCAATTTTGAAGAAATTGGGAAAGGGGAAGAAGATTAATACTGAGATAGTGGACTTATAATATCTGTTCAACAAGTAAAATCGGTCATCCATTTTTAATGAAATAAAAAGGAGATTAGTAAAGAGGAAATGATCCATCCAAGAATTAAAAATTGAGAGAAATGTTTCAGAGATGATGCTTAAAGAGGAGAGAGAAGTAAAGAGATGATGTGTGTCAACATGTTTAACGGAGGGTGTAACAACAAATTTTATATTTATAATAAAATAAATACAAAAGAATTACAATAATAATCCAGATAGATTAAACTTGAGAATTTTAAGAAACAATCTATATCTATCATCTGATTCTTCTCTCGAACCAATTTGGCTTGACTTTGACTGGTTGACTACGCTGATCGCGCTGACTATGTGTTTTGAGTCGGATCTTTAGTTGAAGCATGTCCGAACTCGAATTTGGGATTTTATAACGTTAATCCAGAGGCATCGAGCTTTTATTTATATTAAACGTACTTGATCCGACGAACACTCAATCTGGGGGCTTAGCACCTTAATCCCGAATCGTATGCTGTCCCGAATCATTTATCGTTCTTGACTTGAAGATGCTTAAAGATCTTGAGGAGCGTTGCTCGTGTTTCAATCTCTTCAGAGTGTTTATTTCTTCAGGTCTTTGAATCTGTGTTTGGAATGAATGGAGGAGGCTCCTTTTATAGGTGAAGGCAGAGGATACCCCATAAATAACTCGCAATCTGATTGGTCAATGGCAGATTTGACCTGATTTTGAGGGCTTGGGCATTTCCATATATAACACAGTTTGATTGGTCATTACTTGATTTGACCTGATTCTAGAACCTTCCAAGCTTTATTTGACTTGGGAGTCAAGTTTTACTTAATTTAGACCTCTCTTAGTTTATCGGGTTTTAAATTAATTATCAATTATTTATTAATCTATTTTAGAAATTAATTTATTAAATCCCAAAATAAAATTAAAATTGATATTTAATCAATAAAATCCACGTATCGTCATTTGATTGGACTGTGAATTTTAATTGCTTAAAAATGCTCCCTTGCGATTTGTTCACGGACGGTGTGTCTTGCTGTGAAAACATCGCAGAAGTCCCGTTCTTGCAAAATTTTTGAAGCTTTCAATTTACGAAGCATTTGGGCTCGAAGAATAATTTATAAAATTTATTTGACTCAAGAGGGCAAATAATTTCCTTTCTTTTGGCTCAATTCTTCAATCTTTTGATGAGTCAATTAACTCTTTCTGCTTATCCAATCTAACTGAATATAAATATGGCACCGATATGTTTCTTATTTACCAAGACATGGTAGATCTTACACAAAATTATTAAATTTATTTGTAGTAAAGAATCCCTTCAAATTTTGTAGAGATTGCACTTCCTTACAAATAATTCTCATAATTATTCATAAATCCACTACTATATAATAGAAATCCTTTAACTCAATTTCTCCATTGAAGCTATCAAACCCACTGCAAAATCACTTCAATCCTCAGTTCTTTCTCTTCGTCGATTTTTTTTTCAAAGTGTAGTATGAATGTTTCTAACGCATTCTCTCTTTTTTGCTCAGCTTTGTTTCAATAGGTTGTAAGACAAAGCACACAAACAAAACACATCATCCAAAGAATTCAATTTTATAAGTGTAAGCCCTCAATTTACTCCTCTTTGATCTGCTCTTTTTTTCCTTTGTTACTGTATGATGCTTCTTCATCCAACAATTAATTTAATATCATATAACAAGATACCATGTACTTCTTCTTTACTGATTTCTCGTGTAAATCTGAAGTTTAAACAACTTTCATACCAACCTGTATATTTGTGATCTTCCTATCGACCTCGTCATTCTTCCTTTTCGAAGGAATCATCGACGAGCCTTAACGATTGTCCCTCGGTTGTCCCTTTTAATGGAATCAAAGATTGTCCCTCGGTTGTCCCTCGGATGTCTCTTTAATGGAATCAACGATTGTCCCTCGGATGTCCCTTTTAATGGAATCAACGATTGTCCCTCGGTAGCAGATCCGGAACGCCTTCGGCAACAGCTGATGAGCATCGGAGTGACTAGCGGGAGTCTGATGACGAAACTGAGGCAGAAACTTACTTGTGTGAGGCGATGACCGGCTGCTACGACTACGAGCAAGGGCAGAATGTGGTGCGTGGTCTTCAGCGGCAGCATCATCTGCCGTGGTCGCTGGTAGAGAGATAGCGGCGTGGGCCAGCTGACAACTTGTGATTGAGTGGCAAACTGGCAACCATCGACATTGGGGGTTTGCAATGGTGAACCGTCGTGTGATGGTTTGCGGTGATTTGTTGAGGCCGAGTGACGGTGTGCTCTTTGCGACGGTTGTGGTGGTGAGTTAACGTTGGGACTCGTTCCGATCGGCAGATGGTGATGGGCACACGGGCTTCTCCGGTGGATGGCAATCATAAGAGAATAATTCCGGGAGTGACCAGCGACATGCTTCTCCGACGGCGTTTGTTAGCGTTGCCTCTAGCAACGGCAGTTTGCTGATGGCGGTTTTGCATGGTGTTGTGGCCTCGCGTTTGTTCTGGGCAGCAGCAGTGCGGCGGCGGCGCATCGATCGGGACTGATAATGATGGGATCCGATGGTAAGTGGCTGGAAGTGGTAAATGTTGGCGATCACGACAGCGAATGACGCGGTGTTTCCGGTGGCAGCGTTTCTCGCTGGTGGCCGGTTAGGTGTGAGGGATTTGCAGCAGACTTTGATTCTGGTTGAAAGTTGGTCGAAGGGCGGCGGCAGGCGTCTGATTCCGGCGGTGAGGTGTGTGGTTTCCGTCGCTGGTAATGGCAGATCCCGGTGGCAAGTTGATGGTGGGAGTGGTCTTCGGCGGTTAGTGCTTCGCGCCTCCACCGGTCGGTTAACGGGCTCCGGGATCGGACCTGGATTAGGGGACAGACCTGCGGCGAATAATGTGGCAAAGCTTCACTTTTCTTGGATTCCTTTGGCCTTGAAAATAGCCATTCACGTTTTCTGTCTAAGGAGAGAGAAATACTTTCTCTATTTCCTCTTTCTTGAATTCACGTGATTTTCTATTGAAGGAAAGAAATACTTTTTCCTTTTTCCTCCGTACTGGTGACTACACATGCCCCGATTAACCGGAACCGCCGGTTCCAACCGGGGAACCGCCGATTTTAACCGGAACAGCCGGTTCCGGAACCAGAAAAAAAGAAACCGAAACCGGTAGAACACGGTTCGGTTTCGGTTCCAGCCTCGCACGAATCGGAACCGCCGGTTCGCCGGTTCACGGTTAAACCGACGGTTCCTCTTTTTTTTTTTTTTGGAGCGGGAATTTTTTAATTTTGAAAATTCAAACGTGCGGCCGAGATCTTGTGACCGTTGAAGATCAACGGCTGAGATGGAGGGCGGAACCGGTGGTTCCGCCCGGTTTTTTTTTTTTTTTAAATTCAAGGGTTGAGATTTTTTTGTGTTTAAAATTTGAAATGGATGGATGAGATCACTTTCAATCCTCTATAAATACCCCCAAATGTGATCAATTTGGGCACACAACATTCACATTCAATCTACTACTAGTCTACTACTACACTCTCTTCTCTACACTACTTCTTCTTCTATTCCACATTTTTGATTGATTCTGCATTTCTACTCAACTACTCAAGTTCTCAATCTCAACTCTCAAGTCTCAAGTCTCAAGTTTCTCTTTTTAGTTCATATATATCAAACTAAAAAAAAAATGTAGTCTTTTATTTCAATTCTCTTATTATCACTTTCATTTCTATTCTCTCATTATCATTTTCTATTCTTTCTCACACATATACTACTAGTTAGTATACTTCTACTTCTAGTTTCTTAGTTTTAGTTCATAAATCCTATATATTCATCCTTTAGTTTTTTCAATCTAAAAAAAATGCCTAGAAGAGGTTCTTCTTCATCCGGTGCCTAACCTTCTTCTTCTAGAGGAAAATCCATACCCAACACCTTAAATTGTCCTCCACCACCTCCACGCCAACTTCCACCAACTCTAGAAGATATTGAACTTGAAAATATTCCTTCGGATGAAGAAATCTCCCCTCATTTGTTCAACTTGAATGTTAGGGAGATACTTGGAGATGATTTCCCCTCTGACGACGACAACGATAATATTCAAGGTCAATCACAACAAAGGGCGAGTGGAAGTCAACCAACCTCGGGTGGTACGGGTACCGGAGATGGAGCCGGAGGCTCTAGCGGAGGCGGAGGATCGACTCGAAGTTCTCCACAAGTGTTACGTTCCGATATATTTTCCATTCATATCAAGAAGGAGACGATTGAGAATCCGAATGAATTCAAAGTTATTTGCAACTATTGTGGCACGAAGTATAAATTCAAGCATGGCGGAGGATATGGAACGTTCATCAAGCACATCAACTCGAAGCATCCGGACAAGATTGGCATCTCAACCGGTCAAACACAAATAGGACGAGGGTTCACGGCCTCTTCCGGAGGAGAAGGTTCATCGGCGCCGGGTAACACTATTTTTAAATTTGATGAATCTAATTATTTGAGATTATACCTTAAACTTATGTGCACCAAACATTTGTCATTTAACTTTGCCGATAATGTTTTTTTCCAAGATTGGGTAAATCTCACTTTAAATCCTCAAGCCCCACCTTTGCATCGTAATAAATGTAAACTTGGTGTTGCTAAAGTTTTTAAAGAGTATGGTTTGGTTTTAAAACAAATTTTGCAACAATTACCTCATAAAGTGTCTATATGTTCGGATATTTGGAGCAATTTTTGGCAAAAAGAGGATTATATGGGTATTACTTGTCATTGGATTGATAGTTCATGGAATTTACAAAAAAGATTAATTGCTTATAGATCATTTGATGTTCCTCATACCGCCGTTAATATTGCTCACAAAATTAGTACTATTTTGCAAGAATATGGTTTAGTTACAAAGATTTTTACAATCTCATTTGATAATGCTAGTGCTAATACGGCTAGTTTAGAAAGTCTTATTGATATTTGCAAACCCTCAATTGGTGGTAGATTTTTTCATGTTAGATGTATTTGTCATATATTGAATTTATGTGTTCAAGATGATATAAGTGCTTTGAAAACACACATTCAACTTATTAAAAATGTTATATGGTATATAATGAGAAACTCTTCCGTTGCTAAAAGGTGGAAAAGATATTGTCAATCTGTGAACATTCACCCAAAAAAATTTCCTTTAGATGTTTCAACTCGTTGGAATTCTACGTATAAAATGTTGCATGACTCTTTTGATTATAAAGATCATATTTGTGCTTTTTACTCAGAAGATGCGGGTGGTCAAATCTTGTTTGCTAATCAATGGGACACATGTTATACTCTATGTGATGTTTTGCAAATTTTTAATGATGCTACGGAAGAACTATCCGGTGTTTATTATCCTACTTCAAATTTAGTTGTTGATAATTGTGTTAAAACTACTATGGTTTTTAGTGCTAATGAAGCACACCCGTTGTTGTCAAATGATATTCTTTCCATGAAATCTAAGTGGTTAAAATATTTTTTTCAAATCCCGGACTTGTGTTTAGTTGCTAAATTGTTGGACCCACGTATTAGAACAGATGGTTTAGAAAAATTGTTAACGCTTTACTATGATTCATTGTATGCTAATTGTGATTCTCCTACTAGACAACAAGCTCTTAATCCTAAAAACATAGTTGCAAGTACTTATAATCTACTAAAGGATCTTTTTAAGGAGTATAAAGAACAAAATTATACGAACGATGATCAATCTAGTGGTGATGATAGTAGTGATAGTGTTGATAATTCTAGGAAATATGATGCTCTTCAAAAATTTTATAGTTTTATGATGTTAGATCTCAAAAACGTGCACGGGTTATATCTAATCTTTTCAAGAACTTGATTCTTATTTTACTAACACTTTTGAGTTTGAAACAAGCGGAACTAGTTTTGATATTTTGAAGTGGTGGTCAAGGAGAACAAAGTCATTCCCTATTTTATCATTGATTGTAAAAGAGGTTTTGCATCTCCCGCCTCTACGGTTGCCGTCGAACAAGCATTTAGTCTTGGTAATCTCACTTTGGATCCGACACGATCCAATTTAAGTGTGACAAATTTACAAAATTTGTGTTTGCTTGATGATTGGTCAAAGATGGAAAGACAGATTCAAAATCAAAATGAAGAAGACCGATCGGATGATGAAATTACGGAATATGGAAGCGAGTTAGATTGGTAGAGTAAACAAAAAAGGCCATCACCATTCACCTCCACCGAGCCAAAGAGGTAAGTTAAGAGAACTACGTGGGCTTTGATTCCTTTCGAGGATACGTAGGCAACTTAAATTTAAGTTGAACTTGAATTTTCAAGTTTAACCCTAAATTTAAGCTCAAGTCCTTCCCCCCCCCCTATTATGTTGTTGTATTTTATCTTATAAAGTTTGTATTTTTAAAATTTTTGAAGTGTAACAATAGAGTAGTTGATATGGAAGTAAACTTGTAGTGTTCTCTACACTTCTACATTTGTAAATTGAAATGATTTAGACTTTAATAATTAAATTTTTATGTGATCATATTAATTAATATTGTATGATTATTGTGAATTTAATATCAACTTTGAAATTTTTACTTGCATTATTACATAATGCATACATCAATATCATGTTTTCAATTTTAATGATATTATTATTATATTAATTCAAATTCAATATTTCAATTTTCAATTACACATGTTTCACTTATTTAATAAATAAATTACACATAATAACTGATAACACATGTATGATGTATAAATATAATATAAAGAAACAAAAAAAAATCGGAAAATTGGCGGTTCCGAACCGGAACCAGAACCGGAACCGCCGGTTCACGAACCGTACACCTTATTCCCCGGTTCGGTTCCGGTTCTCCCTCCATTGGAACTGGAATCGCCGATTCGGAATCGGAACCGACGGTTCAGAACCGGGGTGCATGTCTACACGTGACTATGCTTGGAAGGAAATTTCTTTATTTTAATTGGAGAGAGAGAGATTTTGGGCAGCCATATCTCTTTCCAAAAGAGAATATATGTTGCAATTTTGATCCAACTAATTTTGACCTTTTCAAATGGGTTTTACTTATTGGATATTCACTTGGGCTTGCTAATTTGGGCTTCAGACCAACATCGTAATTTGGCCCCTTATCCATATATTGGATCAATTATTTAGCAAATAAGGCATATGAACTTATGTTCATGCCAATTTTTGATTTTGGAATTGATCAATTATTTAGCAAATAAGCTATATGGATTTATGTTCATGCTAATTTTTTAACTTCGGAATGGATCAATTATTTAGCAAATAAGCTATGTGGGCTTATGTTCATGTTAATTTTTTAACTTCGGAATGGATCAATTATTTAGCAAATAAGCTATGTGAGTTTATGTTCATGCCAATTTGACTCCTTTGATCCCTAATCAATTTAATCCACTTGCAAATTTTATGTGACAACATGGATCACTTTCATTCCTTCAATGTTGTGAGAATTTGGAATTATCTCATCACTCCAAGATCTTGAACTTCCTTTACCACTTCAACGATTTGAATTGATTTACCCTAATTTGCGCTGCATCGCCTTCTTCTCCTTATCAACCATTTTCCTTTTCAACTCATTTATTTCTCATCTTATTGCATGTCTTCAACCATTTACCTTTTCAACTCATTTATTTCTCATCTTATTGCATGCCTGACAAACTTGATGGGAATGACCCGAGTTATGACTGAACTTAGCAGAACACTAAGCTGCCTACGTACCTCTTTGCAGAGAATCAAGTCATTACGTAGTTCAAAGGGACATGATTTGATTTTTTAATGGGGGTGTCGTGCACAGTTTATACTCATGCGGGCTAGGAGTGACTATTCTTTAACCACTTTAGACAAAGTAGAATATTTAATGCTTTAACCACTTAAAATATCTGAGTGGGGTAAATTAATAGTTTACCCACATATAATTACCTTTGGTGGTATCGTACACAATTTATACTCATGTGGACCAGGAGTTCGTCATACACAGTTTACACTCATGCGGACCAGTAGTAACGTGCAGTTTAGGCTCGTGCGTCAAGGAGCGTTATGCATGTATTTGTTTTACGCGTAGTAGCGTTTCAAGAATTTTTCATTTATGGGGCCAATGTTCACGCCATCTTTAGAGATCAATTTGTAGGCGCCATTTGTATATGTTTCTTTCACAACATAAGGGCCATCCCATTTGGGTAGAAACTTATTTCCAACACGATGAGTGACTACTATAGGTCTTCTCACAGCAAGCACTAAGTCACCAACTTGGAAAGAACGTATCTTTACTTTCTTGTTGAACGTTCTAGAAAGGCGAGATCGGTAACACTCAAGGCTTTGTTGTGCTTCCAATCTTTTCTCATCTAATGCTTCCAACTCTTGAAGGCGCAACTTTGCATTTTCTTCTTCGGTGAGGCCTTCTTGTATGGCCATCCTCAAAGAAGGAATTTATTTTTCAAGAGGCATAACAGCTTCAACACTATACACCAAGGAATACGGAGTGACCTGAGTAGGTGTTCTATAAGTGGTGCGGTACGCCCATAAAGCTTCATTGATTTTTAATGTCAATCTCCTTTTGATTTGGACACCACTTTCTTCAGCAAACTGCACAATGTTTTATTGAAAGCTTCAGCAAGACCATTGGCAGCTGCATTTTACATTGACGACTTTATTTGCTTGAAGTCAAACTTCTCACATAGCTTATCAATCCAACTGTTGCTAAACTGCTTTCCATTATCAGTGATAATATAGCACGGCACACATTTATAGATGTTGATCTGAATGAAATCCGCAATATTTTCTTTCTTTACTTCCCTTAGAGGCATAGCTTCGGCCCACTTTGAAAAATAGTCAGTTGCAGCAAGAATGTAGAGATACCCACCAGAAGACTTCGTAAGTGGCCCACCACATCTAAACCCCAAGCATCAAAAGGCCATTAAGCGACTGTCTGGTGCAAAAGCTCTGGAGGTTGATGAATCAAATTCCTATGGAATTGGCAAGCTCGACATCTTTGTGCATATTCCATGCAATCTTTCACCATTGTGGTCCAATAGTAACATATTCTCTTGATTCTGAAATACAGCTTCGGCCCAAACTGATGAGCACCACAAATCCCGGAATGAGCTTCTTCCATTGCTTGAGCAGCTTCTTCCTTACCCAGGCATCTTAAGAAAACTCCATCAAATGATCTTCTATATAGTGTGCCTTTGAAATAAATGAATCGAGGCGCTCGACGTCGAATATCAACCCTTTAACGTGGATCATTTGGCAACTTATCATACTTCAGATAATCCACAAGTGGTTGGTGCCAATCTTCTTCTACGATTTCAAAAACATCCACCACATGATTTTCAACTTCTTCATAATCACCATCTTCAAAGATTGGTGGTACAACCCAACTTCTACACACCGGTATTTGAATTTGCATTTCTGGCATAGCTATAGCTGATGCTAACTTAGCTAGGGCGTCAGCTTGCTTATTCTCTCTTCTAGACTGATGTTTAATATCAACATTTCCGAGATAACCTATAAGCTTCTGAGCATACTTGTAGTATGGGAGCAACTCAGACTTTTTCACTTCATACACTCCAAGTAGTGAGTTTATCACAAGTAACGAATCACTATACACCCTAAGGTGTAGATGTTTTATATCGACGGCCATCTCTAAACCAAGTATGAGTGCTTGATACTCAGCCACATTGTTGGATCAATTTTCCATTAAGAAAAATGAGAAGGTTAAAACTTTACCACTGGATGTTACAAACACAATTCCCGCACCGGCTCCTTCTCTATGAGATGCTCCATCGAAATACATCTTCCAAGGAGAAGCTATTTCCACAGCGAAAGCATCTTCATCGGGGATTCATCAGACAGTTCCCATTCAGTAGGCATGGGATGATCAGCTAGAAAATCTGTCAACACTTGTCCTTTTATGGCCTTTTGGGGAACGTACACGATCTCAAACTGTTGAAGTTGGAGATACCATCTTGCAAGGCTATCAGAAAGTACTGGATTTGACATGACAAACTTTAGTGGATTGGCTTTCGAAACCAAACGGACTGTATGAGCTTGAAAGTAATGCTTCAACTTTTGAATCACGAAGATAAGAGATAAGCATATCTTCTTAATGGGTGAATACTTCAACTCGTTTGGAGTCATGGTTCTACTTAGGTAGTATAGAGCTCTTTCTTTACTATCATCATTTTCTTGTGCAAGTAAAGCTCCCACAGAACGTTCTTGAGTAGCTAGGTAGAGAATTAATGGACGTCCATGTGTTGGAGCACCCAACACTGGTGCCTTCATCAAGTATTCTTTAATGGTATTGAAAGTATTATTGCAAGCTTCATCTCATTCAAATATGCTGTCTTTCTTCATGAAATGACTAAATGGTTGGCATCGGCCAGCTAAGTTTGATATGAATCTTCTCAAGTATGCCAACTTTCCTTGCAGTCTTTTGAGCTTATGTATATTCCGAGGCACATGCATCTTCATGATTGCATCAATCTTTGCTTTCTCAATCTCGATTCCTCGATGGTGAACAATAAATCCGAGAAATTTTCCAGATGAAACTCCAAATGCACACTTGAGTGGATTCATTTTAAGTTGATGCTCTCTTAATTGTTCAAATACTCGCCTTAGATCATGGAGATGATCTTTATTTTCCTTTGATTTCACCACAATATCATCAACATAGCATTCGACGATCTTATGAAGCATGTCATCAAATATCTTTTGCATGGCTCGTTGATAAGTGGCACCAGCATTCTTCAAGCCAAATAGCATGACATTGTAGCAATATATTCCTTTCGGAGTACGAAAGGCTATCTTCTCTTGATCCTCAGGAGCCAAACCAGTTTGATTTTAGCCAGATGACCCATCCATAAATGAAAGGACCTCATGCCCCGTTGTTGCATCAATCATGAGTTCAGCAATTGGCAGTGGAAAGTCATCTTTCGGACATGTCGTGTTCAAATCTCAAAAATCAACACATACTCTGAGTTGCCCATTCTTCTTTCTCACCGGCACGATGTTAGAAATCCATGTAGGATATTTGACTACTCGGATCTTGCCTGTTTCAAGAAGCTTATTAACCTCGTCCTCAATCAAAGGAATCAACTCTGGTCGAAATCGACACTGCATTTATTTTACTGGTTGAGTTTCCTTTTTAATAGACAAGTGGTGCACTGCGATTTTTGGATCCAAACCTGGAATTTCTTTATGTGACCACGCAAAAACATCTCTGAACTCTCGCAAAATGCTAATATACTTTTCTTCTTCCTCAACGTTTAGTAAAGCACTTATGTAGGTAGGACGTGGATCATTTTCATCACCTAAGTTGATTTCTTTCAACTCATCAATAGTGGCTTTCACTCCTTCTTCAAATTGTGGAGGGGCATCTTCAGCATCTACCTCCTCCATGTGAAATCTTCAAAAGTAGTAAAGATGATTGTTTGCATCTTAGCTTTTAACACTCTTCCATATGAGACAGTCAAGATATTTCGCCGCTTCATGCGAGGGGGAATCCGACTTCTAAGCTTCTTGAAGGTAGGAGAATTGACATTATTTTGCCTCCCATACTTGTTCCTGTCATAGGGTTCAAGCCTTTCGAAAACACTTCCAAGTCTTTCAAAGACAGATATTCTATTAATTTTTCTACCGCTTTCATAAAAATATCATCCGTGGATGAAGCTTCTCCCTCGGTAATATAATTTATGCTTGCTCTTCTAATTACAATGCGGATTGGCTTTTGAGGGACATATCCCAAACTTGGCTTAGCATTCTTGATAGTGTGGCCACCGCTTTTCAACATTTTCTAAGTAGCATTGAGCCCATGTTCTGAAGGATTGATGGATTCTTGATGCAACTTACTCGTAATCGGCTTTTCTTTTGGTTCATAACCAGCCTTCATGAGGAGTTTATAAGCTTGTGGACTATATGACTTGGTTATTTCGGCTTCAAACACTTCACCATGCTCTGTCTTTACTCCTTCAATAGGACGTGTGAATCCTTTGAGTGGTGGAGAAGAAAGTTTATTTGCATCAATTTTTGTTAGAGGCAATGTCAACTCTTCCGAGGTCTCAAGCTTCTCTTTGCTCTTCTTGAAAGTGGCAGATGATGTGCTACCTTCCTCATCTTTTATTTGTTTATTGTCCCCATTATCTTGCACTGGGCTTCTTCATGTTTCACTTCCCTTGTACTCTTGAAGAAATATTTAGCATCTACAAAGTAAGCTTCAGCTTCAGTAAACGGCTTGTCATTACCGAATAACATTTTCACGTTGTCGCCTTCACTATATTTGAAGCACTAGTGTAATGTGGAAGGATCACACCATTCTCATGTAGCCATGGGCGCCCCAAAAGCATGTTGTACGAAGTTTTTGCATCAATAACATGGAAGAGCACTGTTGATTTCAACTCATCAATAAGCAAATCAAGAACTATTGTGCTGAGAGTTCTTTGTCCCTCATGGTTGAACCACCCTTGAATCATCAATCGGCTATGATTGAGTTCATCCACCGGTATTTCTAGCTTTTTCAACATTCTCAAGGATAGAATGTTCACCGCCGAACCTCCATCAACAAGTATGTGATTCACTCGCACCCCTTTAGTATAGCCAGTCACAAATAGTGGTCGATTATGAGATTGCGAACCTAACAACATATCTTCATCCGTGAAGGTCACCATCATGGAGTAAGCTTTACACTTAGTTTCAGATTGTTCGCTTTCATTGTCCTCCTCATTCACGACATGACATGAGCCTTCATCATGACTTTCCTTTATAGAAGTGAAGTCCGTGGCTGCCTCATCTTCTAACACGATTTTTCTTTTCTTGGCCAACTGCATGATCTATTCCTTGAAGACGAAATAATCATGAATTGGATGACCTACCAACCTATGATACTTGCAGTATTTTGGGTCATTAGTTCGGCCGGCTTCCTCTGGACGCTTCATCACAGGAAGGTCAAGAAGTTTATTCTTTATCAAATCATCGAATATGTCAGAAATATCTGAGTCCAGAAATGGATACTCTTTTTCTTGCATCTCTTTAAGAGTTAATCTTCTTTGCCCCCATTCTTGGGCAACATAATTCCCTTTGTCTTTCTTATCATCTCCATTCTTTCAGACTTTGACCGTCATAGTATTTGTGGCCATTGATTCTTTGTTGGAATTTCTAGCAGGGCTTGCCCCCTTTTTTGAAATTTTATTTATCCTTGGACTTGTAGGAGTCCGACATTGGTGAATGTTTGATTCCACTAGCAGCCATGCTTAATTCTATGTCATGGGCCCTAGTAGCCAACTCTTCGAAAGTCTTTGGTTGAATTCCTATGAGTATATAAAGGAGATTTCATTTCATCCCTTAGATACACATCTCACTAGCGGACTCTTTAGATAATCGGTCCTTGCAGTTTAAACTCAAATTACTCCATCGATTGATATAATCAATCACAGGCTCTTCCTTCAATTGACGAGTATTAGTTTGCTCAGTCATGCTAACAGTTCTTCTTGTGCTATAGAAACGGTTAAGGAACTCATGCTCCATTTGTGCCCAACTATCAATGGATTCAACTTGCAAGTCGATATATCAATCAAAGGCATTTCCTTTGAGAGAGCGAACGAACTACCTCACTATATGGTCTCCATAAGTACCAGCGTCGTGGCAAGTCTCAATGAAGTGTGCTATGTGCTGCCTCGGGTTTCCCTTGCCATCAAATTGTTGGAACTTGGGAGGTTGGTAGCCAGCTGACAACTTCAAGTTGTCTACTCTTTTCGTGAATGGTTTGACATAAGTGACGGTGGGCTTGGAATTCTCTTCAAACCTTTCTTATATGGTTCCAAGTATAACATCCTTCAATTGATCGACTTGGAGCATTCCATCAGCTGAAAGCTGCAATGCTCCTTGAGTTTGATCCTTTACAATAGTTTGGCGCCTTGTGATCTCTTCCACCTCACTATCGTCCATGACTCATTTTCCGTTTGCACGGCTAGTCTCCGCAATGTCTCTTTTTTCCATCAATTGGGAGATTTTCAAATCTTGAGCTTCTATGTGTTTTGTGAGCCCTTCGATAGTTTTCATCATACTTGCTAACTGTTCCTCAATAGTTGAAGCGTCAGCCATCATTACTGGAGCAGCAATTGAGCCAGATGATGAGCTTGAAGATGAGTGTGAGCATGTAGAATCTTCATCACTATCTTCTTTAAGAGGTAGTTGTTTTCTCGAAGCCTCCTCAACCGAAGGGTTGGATCCAGATGAGGCTTCTGACTGAACTTTTTCTGACATGCTTCTCGTAACAGCAGCAATATATTCATTCAATGACTCTGAGAGCTTAGAAGCAGCAGTCCTTCCCACAGTAATCTTGACAGGAGTCATTTCGTACTTTGTAGAGAGAAGAGATGAGAGGTAGAGATGGTCCCACTGGGCGTGCCAAATTTGTAACAACAAATTTTATATTTATAATAAAATAAATACAAGAGAATTACAATAATAATCCAGATAGATTAAACTTGAGAATTTTAAGAAATAATCTTTATCTATCCTCTGATTCTTCTCTCGAACCAATTTGGCTTGACTTTGACTGGTTGACTACGCTGATCGCGCTGACTATGTGTGTTGAGTCGGATCTTCAGTTAAAGCTTGTCCGAACTCAAATTTGGGATTTTATATCATTAATCCAGAGGCGTCGAGCCTTTGTTTAGATTAAACGTACTTGATCCGAATAACACTCAATTTGGGGGGCTTAACACCTTAATCCCGGGTCGTATGCTGTTCTTGGCGCAAAGAACACCAAAGAACTTAGTATATGAAGAATGCTTGACTTGGGGGGGCTTAGCACCTTAATCCCGAATCATTTTCCGTTCTTGACTTGAAGATACTTGAAGATCTTGAGGAGCGTTGCTCGTGTTTCAATCTCTTCAGATGGTTTGTTTCTTCAGGTCTTTGAATCTGTGTTTGTAATGAATGGAGGAGGGCTCCTTATATAGGTGAAGGCAGAGGATGCCCCATAAATAACTCGCAATCTGATTGGTCAATGGCAGATTTGACCTTATTTTGCGGGATTGGGCCTTTCCATATATAACACAGTTTGATTGGTCATTGCTTGATTTGACCTGATTCTGGAACCTTCCAGACTTTATTTGACTTGGGAGTCAAACTTTACTTAATTTAAACTCCTTTTAGTTTGTCGGGTTTTAAATTAAATATTAATTATTTATTAATATATTTTAGGAATTAATTTATTAAATCCTAAAATAAAATTAAAATTGATATTTAATCAATAAAATTCATGTGTCGTCATTTGATTGGACTGTGAATTTTAATTGCTTACAGAGAGAATTAAATTGTCACGTCATCTGTTGGGCTGCCCGTGAGTCCAATTTGCAAATTAATCAAAAGGTTGTATTTTTTATTGCCAATTCCCAAAGGTTGGGACTAAATTGCAATCCATGTAAAGGTCGGGTTTTTTTACGGAATTAACCCTTTATTTATTATAAAAAATATCATAATACCCCCTAAAAATTATCACTTTTCTTAATATCCGTGTTGAATGAGGGCTGCAAATATTTATTGGATAGAGGGAGTAATTGTTTTGGGTAGATACAATATATTAAAAATTAAAACGTAAAGATTGAATTGGAACGTTCAAATTAAAAATAAATTGAAATGAGACAGAGAAAAAAAAATCTCTCACCTAAATTGATTATAACATCCAAAATAAACATGCAATAATGCTAACTAGGTTTTGGCCCGTGCGTTGCACGGAATAGATTATCACAATATTTTATTTTTTATTTTTTATTTAAATTTTTATGTAACTATTAGTTAATAATTTTTTAATATAACTTGAATTTTACGTTGTTAGTATTTGGATTTTAAAAGGTGTGATATGGAGTATTTTACCCATCATACGAATGTTGTTGCATTTACTATTTGCACGGACATTAAAAAATATTATATTTATGTATAATGAGTTGAAAAATAGTAATATTTTAATGTATAATATGTAAGT
The DNA here is from genome assembly GCA_023678885.1 of Pogostemon cablin. Lineage (NCBI taxonomy): Eukaryota > Viridiplantae > Streptophyta > Magnoliopsida > Lamiales > Lamiaceae > Pogostemon > Pogostemon cablin. The sequence goes on from CM042962.1 coordinate 24,855,406, forward strand.
GTATTAGTGTTATGTGTGGGCCTCATAGAGAAATAGTGGTTGTTTTGTAAGAGTTCACTTACCAAAAAGAGAAATGTAATAATATTTGTAGGACATTTTATTTAGTAAAATTTAAAAACACTCATAGGATAATTAAGGGAATTTTTTTTGTAATATAATGATTTGTAACCTTATTTAATAACACTAACTTATATTTATTATTCAAAACTTACAACTTGAATAAGTTTTCAAATATTATATTAAAAATATATATTTTCTTCGTCCATGAGTATCGTTACATATTACTAAAAATGGCGTACAGTACCGCAAGTGTTGCTATATTTCTTTTTTAATAAATAAGACTCACACAAAACAACCAATATATTTCTCAATCTTTGTGCAAACTGTAAATGTAACAACATTCGTAGGATAGGTTAAGTGCTACATATCACAACTTCTAAATTCCAAATAATGACAACATAGAATTCAAGTATTCACTCCGTTCCAATTTCAATTTCACACTTTCCGTTTTGGCATGTTTCAAATTCAATTTCATACTTTCATAGAAGGAAAAATCACTAATAATATCCCTCTAACATATTTTAATTTCAAAATGTTCATCACCTTTTCAAAACACATAACATATTTTATCGTTTATTTATTTTATTATTATTATTATTATTTTATTATTATTACACGTATTTATTCTCACTTTTCATTTTGGGGTGTCCCAAGTATTTATTCACATTCCATTAATAGTAAAAATACATTATACATCTTACATACTTTTTACATTGGGCTTCTACTAAGATGAGTGACCCAAGTTCGATCCTCTCTGAGAACAAATAGGTGAATAGGTGAGAAGTAATAAGGAGACTTGGAGATAGGAAATGTATGGGTGCTTGGTGAATTAACTACTAACTATACTAACAACTAACTTTGTCCGATAAAAAAAACATACTTTTTACATTTTATTCATTAATACCAACAACTTTATTCATTTTTTTATATTTTATTCATCATTCCAAATAACTTTATTTACTTTTTTTCCTTAAATTACCAATTTACCCCCTACTTTTTCTTTCATTATATATTAAAAAAACACATCATAATCTTCGTACCCGTATAAACGTAAACAAATACGTGGGACGGAGTGAGTATTATTATTATTATTATTATTATGATCTTGATTGAAAAAAAATGATATTAATTTTTAATCTTTTATTAAAATATGACATAATTTTATAATTCAAAAATTAAACAAAGCACTTATTAATAATAATAAATAATAATAATATTTATGACCAAATTGATTAAAAAAATAACATTAATTTATAGTTGTGTGTATTAAAATATGTCATTAATTTATAATTTAAAAATTAAACAAAATAATTATAGGTTAATAAATTAAATGGTGTAGATGTAATAATAATAATAATAATAATATATGTACCAAGTAGTAGATTGATAAAAGAAATGAGATTAATTAGTAATCTTGTATTAAAATATGGCATTAATATATAACTCAAAAAATTTAATAAAATGCTTGTGTTAATAATAATAATAATAATAATAATAATAATAATATGTATGGCCTAAATTGGTAATAATTAAAAAAAATTGTGTAAGATAATATGTATGACCTAAATTGATAATATGTATGTGAGAATAATGAATGCACATAATTAGCTCATACTCATATTATATATATATATATATATATATATATATATATATATATATATATATATATATATATATATAGATAGAGTAGATACTAATTTGAGCAGCGGGTGTTGTAGCGAAACTGATTGCAAAAGAGGGGAAATCGGCCGCACGCCGGGGGACGCCCACGTCGGGTGCCGAGGCAGGCCGGGGGACGCCCACGTCGGGTGCCGAGCACGCCGAGGCACGCCCTCGTCGGGTGCCGGGGCACGCCGGGGGACGCCCACGTCGGGTGCCGAGGCAGGCCGAGGGACGCCCACGTCGGCTGCCGGGGGACGGCCCAGACTCCTACGGGAGGCAGCAGTGGGGAATTTTCCGCAATGGGCGAAGAAAAAAATAAGATAGAATCCATTTTTTAACACTTAACCACCTCAGCTTAGGGATTTCGTTGTTCAAAAAACGATTCAAAGAGAAGAGAGATATTTGTATTTTCCTTATTTATGGGATAATAATCCCTTGTTAAGGACAAAAAAATTTGCCCTTAAAATTTGATTGGGAACATAAGTGCCCCAATTTGTCTTATTATATACTCCCTTCATTTCGCGTTAAGGTTTACGTTTTTCATTTTGGTTTGCAAGTTAAGGTTTACATTCCTTTTTTATCATCATATTTAGCCCACACAAAGGAATTAATTATTTCATGTAGGGCTCAGACACAATACTAATACTACTACCCACTTTATATTAAATATTTTTCTTTCACCTTATTACACATTAAAATATTATATCTCTTAATCTTAAAATATTATATCTCTTAATCTGAAAGCAAACATCACAACAATATAGATATAGATAGATAGAGATTTATCTTAACACTATTTTGTTAAATCAACTTAAACTTAAACTCAAAAGCTCAGTATTTATTTCTCCAAAAATGTCTATCAGGTGCTTTGGATTTCAGGCGCAAAGAGGAAAAAAGAAAAGCCGAAATGAATAAAGATAACTGAATCTTAGAGAGAGACATATGGGCGTCTCAATTGGGCATTCCCCATTGATGCGAGGAGTGTTTCTGCATATAAATTCGCCACTTCCACCTACCAAATCAAAATTCCCATCTCTCTTCTCCCTCTCACTCTCCCTCTCTACTACTCCACCTCCACTCGCTGCTTCAATGTCTTCTTACCACAAACAATTAGCTGCTGCCAAGAAAGCAGCCTCTCTCGCTGCTCGTTTATGTCAGGTCACGCCTCAAATCTTCTCATTTTACGCTAATTTTGTTTCTGCCTTTTTTTTTATTGATTTCCTGATGGAATGAATTGGATTGTTTGATGAATTTCAGTAATACGTTTTGCGTCTTCTTTTGTTTTGGTTATTTCTACTGTTTGTGTTTGATTTACTGATGAGAGATGGGCTGATAGTTTTATACCAATTTTTAGGGTTAACTTCAGAAAACTTTGCACAACTCTAACGAAGATGTATTCTTTTTGTGTTGCTTCAATAGAAGGTGCAAAAGGCTTTATTGCAGTCTGATGTACAATCAAAATCTGATAAAAGTCCTGTTACAGTGGCTGATTATGGTATGTTATTGCAACTTCAGTCAGTTCATCTTAATCTATTGCTTTTGTTCTCCTTTTTCCCTCTTCAGACTAAATGCTTGTGCATATGCATCTGAGATGCATGTGAAAATAACCAAGTGTTATGAACTGACTATGACCTCTTTTTGCCATTTAAGATAAGATAACCTGCTTTGTGTTTCGTATGGTGTGTATGCTCAATAATTCTTCCTGCCACCATTCCCAACGCCACACTGCAAAGTAAACATTTTTTTCTCTCTTTGGTACCTAGGGGTTATGTATCCTCGTGAACAATATATATTTTCATAATATGGAGTTGTGCTTCATGACACTGTCAAAGCAATGGGCGACCAGCCATGTCAGTAAATGTAAGACAGAGTTATCATGAATAAAAATTCCAAAAAAAAAAAATTATTACCTCCTGAGAGAATTTAGCTGTCATTGGGTTCATGTTTGCACAGCCTACATCATTCAATTTCTCTTTATATGTTTTTATGCATCATGTTATACTTGTGTTAGAATTTTAATTTAATTTTGAGCTTTGTTTTTGCAGGTTCACAGGCAATTGTCAGCTTTATTTTGGAGAAAGAGTTGACATCAGTTCCATTCTCATTAGTAGCTGAAGAGGTATTAATAGAGCTTTTTACCTGATTCTTGAAGCTTTTAGTGCTGTCTACTTATTTAAACTTTAGTATGGTATGCTACTATGCTTGGGCTTCAGTAATTATGTCCATCTCAGATATCTTTGCTCTCCTTCTCACTATACTTTTTCTGTGAGAATAAGTTTTTCTTTTTTAAAAAAAAATGTGTTTCTTTCATTGATGGTGGATTTCATTTGTTGTTATTTAAATGGGCAGTGAAATAATTCTGAGTATTTTAGGACTCTGGTGACCTTCGAAATGAAGAATCCCGAGAAACACTGCACCGTATTACAGAACTTGTGAATGAGACACTTGCTAGTGATGAAACATTGAATATATCACCTCTCTCTGAGGAAGATGTGCTTGCAGCCATCGACAATGGAAAATCTGAAGGGGGTCCTCATGGCCAGCATTGGGTTTTGGATCCAATTGATGGCACTAAAGGGTAAAAATATAACTCTACTTATTAATACTATGCCGGTATGCCCATGTGGATCCAATTGATGGCACTAAAGGGTAAGAATGTAGATCTACTTATTAATACTATGCCAGTATGCCCATGAGTACAGTACAGTTTTCACTTTCTATGTTCATAGTCCCTCTAAAATATTCTCTTATCCCTCTAAAATATTCTCTTACTATGTGAATAGTCCAGTCCCACAATTTATGGATTATGTAAGTTGGATGATTTTTTGTTTTTTCAAATTGGCCAACTCTTCCTTTTTCCTTGAGCATATGCCAAATTCAATTATGGTGTTAAATCCTTAAGTCACTTATTCCTGGAGAAGGCTACTCTAGATGAGACTAAAATTGACAAAATTCAAAAGCATGGAGCTCTCTTATCTGTATGAACACAGAATTGAGAATATTAAGATGTCTTTAAGTAGAAATTTTGAAAACTTGTGTTTTACAAGAGCGTATTGCATGTTTGCCTTTTTCTAAGAATAGCCTTATTTACAGTGCTCATGAACTTCATTAATTTCTGCTTCATTTAAAAAATGTTTTTCTTCATATTGCTCTATTCCCTTATCTAAAACGTCTCTTGTGTGTGTTATTGATTTGTGTATCTTATGTTAATATGTTGTATCCTAATTTTATTATGTATTGATGTTTCAGAAGATTTCTTTTATTCTTGTTCATTCATGTAAGACATGATCAACAGCCTGGTCTCATGGTTTAGTTATAAAAATGAATTACATGTCTGAAATCTGCTTCGAGCGACATTTCGTTAGCTGTTGGCACAAATCTAGTGAATGACAGTGCCTACAAACTAGAGTAATTGAGCTCATACCCTTGAACTATTGGTTTGACTTCCTTTTCTTGTAAATGTAGATTTGTAAGAGGAGATCAGTATGCTATTGCATTAGCCTTATTAGATGAAGGGAAAGTTGTATTGGGTGTGTTATCGTGTCCGAATCTTCCCTTGACGTCCATCGTCACTGGCAATACAAGAATCACTGAAGATAAGGCTGGTTGTCTTTTCTTTGCTCAAATTGATTGTGGAACTTATATGCAAAGCTTAGATGGTTCACTTTCAAAGAAGGTCAGTATTTCTTTATCCCTAAATCTCAAAATTATCTCTTTTGGTCGATAAATTTTATATGGCCTTTCAGGTACATGTCACTACTACCGAAAACCCTGAAGAAGCATCCTTCTTTGAATCTTATGAAGCTGCACATTCTTCACATGGATTATCTAGCTTGATAGCAAGGGTATGACTTTTTTGTTTCAATGTTGTACATGTTCATATGCTTTACCTCCTTGTGAAATTGCCTAATCTTGTTTTTTTCCTTTTTGTCTTTTCTTGAAAGAAACTTGGTGTTAATGCGCCACCAGTTAGGATAGATAGCCAAGCAAAGTATGGTGCATTATCTAGAGGAGATGGTGCTATATATTTGAGGTTCCCTCGCAAAGGTTACAGAGAAAAGATATGGGATCATGCAGCTGGATACATTGTTGTTGCAGGTTCATAAATTTTTTCATATTCTTTTGGAACATATGTGTTTTTTCATATTCTTTTGGAACATATCAAGGGCAGAGTTAATTTGAGTTTCCATTTTTGTTTAAAGCTTGCTTTAACCACTAAGTTTGCAGTTTGCACTTAAAGATTTTTATCTAGGTAATTGAAGTATTAAACTAATTTAGCATTAGATAATTTCATTTAGTAACCCATTCAATGTTGTTTTCCAACATATGGTTTCATTAAGGATCTTGATGTTGAAACGTAATTTCTGCGCATAGTACCGTCCATTGTCTGTTACATCCTGTGTTCTAAGCAGTCAATAAGACTTGCAAATCTGCATCTCTTTCAAAAGGAGCTTATTGGACCTCCCCTAATAATCACCTATCTGCTTAAGATTTGGCCATTTAAATTTTGTAATGATTTTGCATGAGTGGAACATGCTAGGCTCTTAATTTTATTGATTGAAAGAACTAGGGTTATGCAGTGTAAGTTTATATCTTGTGATATTATTAATTTTTCGTTTTTTGTTATTTATGTAAAAAGTAAAATGGTGAAAATTTCTTTTTTGGACTTTTGGCAAGTGAAAACTGATTTCTAAAGGATTGCTTGATACTGTATTCAACAGATGATTTTTAGACTATTAGATGGAGTGCTACACTTACATAGTTGCCTCAGTTTGGCGAACCTAAGGCTCTTGAGTGGCCAGAAACAAGTTTGATTATATGATATCATGATTCCAGCGGAAGAAATAAAAAAATGGATTAAAAGAATTGTGTTATAAAATGTTTATGAAAATTCTTAACATAAATTTTCTGAAACATTCATGGATGAATAATTCTGCAGAAGCTGGGGGTGTTGCGTCGGATGCTGCTGGGCATCCTCTGGACTTCTCAAAGGGAAGATATCTTGACCTGGATACTGGAATTATAGTTACAAATAAAAAATTGATGCCTGCTCTTCTCAAGGCTGTTCAGGAGTCTATCAAAGAGGCAGCTTCTTCATTGTGACTCAGAATCTAAGCAAATATATCATCACAGAAGCTTAATAGATGTTGAAGTGATCCAGATAGAGTTCTTGTTCGATTTGTTTCTGTTTCGCTCATGCTCTTTGTTGTTATGATGGTTAGCTTCGTTCTGGATTCTTTGGATTTACACCTTGCTTGAGACGATCCTTTTTCAATGAATAATGTGATTTTATTGACTTAATATGTTGATCTTCTAATGTCAATGATGCCTAAATAAAATTTCCTAATTTTTATGCAATGTTGTCCACCTATTATTTCACACCTTTGGGAATCCAACTTGAGGTTACATTTGGATTGTAGAATTTTGAGAATGGACTAGTAGCAAGCCATCAATAGTTTTATTTGTTACTCCCTTCATCCCGTTTGAATGTTTACATATATCTTTTACACGGGAATTAAAGAATACAATATTATACTAATGTGTAATGTGGTTTTGAGAGATATAATATTTGAATGTATAACTTGTATTAGTTGTTTTAAAATAAATCCTTTCAATTTGAACTATATCTTTGAGGGTACATCGAATTTTAGATTTAGGTTTTAAGAATTTACACTGATTTTAGTTTGGATTATCTTAATCACGATTAAAAAAACCATCCATTCATAAATTTACAAACGTTGAAACTCTCCAAACCTCTCGTACAATAAATATTTCTTTCTTATATCTTTTCTCACGTAAATTAATATATTCTCTTGTACTTTCTTTCTACCAAAAGGTCTCTATTTTACTATATTAGACATTTCATTCAAAGGTATCAATCTTCTCCTTTTAGTAAAATGCCCCACGTATGATCCAACACTCAATACTAATACAACTATCCACTAAAAATAAAATAATAATACTCCTTAATCCGCATGCAAAAATAATAATAATACTCATTAATTCACGTGCAAAAAGCAAATGGGGACCTATGATTATGACCGGAACGGAGGGAATACTCCCTCCGTCTCATTTCAGACGGCACACTTTCCATTTTTGGTTGTCCCACAAAAGTTTGCACGTTCCTAAAAAAGCAAAAAGTCAAACACAATCACTCTTCCTCATACATTTTATTATTTACAAAAAAACTACTCTTACCTAACGCACCTAACATACTTTATCATTTATTTATTACCAAAAAATATCATAATACTTCTAAAAGTTATCACTTTTCTTAATCTCCGTGTCGGAAGAGGCATTTTAACTTTTGTGGGATGGAGGGAGTATATATTATCACTATTTCCTCCTTTTTATTTAACATAAGATTTATATTTAAAATAATTTTGAGGTGTACTCGGTGCATCTTAAAGTTAATAAGTTAAAATTAGGATACATTTTCAGTTTTTACATTTTATTTTAAAATTTTAAAATTTAAATTTAAGGATTATGATAAATCACCTTAAAATCTAATGATTTAAAACTAATAGGTGAATTATAAGCACAGTAATTGAATTTTAAAATTTATCATACTAAAAATTTATAACAAATATTCCCTCCTAGACACATCCCATTGCACCGATCAGGGGTGTTCGTAGTGATTGAAGGGGTCAAGACCAAGAAGTGAGTTATTTATACCAAGCATATTTCTTATGGCTAGATCCGGTCTCTTAAAAATATTCTTGATATTGCTTCGACTCATATATTCCCTAAAAAGTGAATCCCGCTCTAATAGCTCCGAATAAATTAAATATGTGCATTAAGATATTAAGGCTTCTTATTCCACAACAAAGAAATCACTTTTTCACTATTTTATATACTAGGGGATTTCACTTGGAAAAGAAAATGTTGTCTCCTTGATACGCATTCATTTTGTCATTTTGGTCGGTCTCATTACAAAGTATTATACTCAACCCACTGCACATGGTCATACACTCAATACTAATACAACTAGCCACTACATATTAAAATATTATTTCTCTCATCTCACTACCCATTAAATTATTATACTCCTTAATCCACATTCAAAAAATAAACAGTTACATTTCAAGAGGACGAAGGGAGTATAAATTATTATTGTTCATTGATTTTCAAAACATATAATGAAAATATATAAGTTTTCAATAATCATCATCAATCTCAAACAAACATAAGTTTAATTGAATTGTATAAATATTCTAAATTTCTAATTAATTGAAGGGGTGCTAGGTAACAGATATTTGGGATAGGCAATGGGGATATCACTCTTTTCCAAGTGTAAAGAGAATGAAATGCATGAAAAAAGAATAAACTGATTCTTTTTATCGGAATCATTTTTGACTGATTTATGTACATATATCACACAACTATAGACAAGATTACAATTTAAAATTCAGACAATTCCTATACATGAAATTGGTGAGCATACAAAAACTTGGAAGTAGATTGCAAAAACTTGTCACCTGCACTAAAACAAGACTTGGCAATTTCTACCAATTTGGAGCATGCTTCTAATGTTTCTTCAGAAATCTACATAAAAAAAATTACAAATAAATAAATAAACATAATCATTTCGAAGGTGTATGCTTTATAAACAACAGCAATATTATCTGTGCAACACCAGCAACGCATTTTGCAGGCTAAAAAACAAATGTCTTGCATGATTGAATATGAATGCTACCAACATATACCCATTCACTTACTATAAAGGAGGACACAATCCAGTTACATGCTTCGAGAGCTATCTTTCCACGGTTAGCCTAAAAGAACAAATGAATAAATGACGAAACAGATGTTGACTAACACGAGAGAATGAATGAGACAAAAATATATATTTCAAGTATTTTACCTTTGAGGATTCTTGCATTATGATATTCAGAATGTCCTGAAGGACGACACCAGACAATGACAACAGTTCTTCATGACAGGACTGAACACCGTAAAATAATTGGTTATTGCCAATTACCTGGATAGATGAAAATGAATTGTTGAAATGTGATGCCATACATACAATATGTTATAGAGGAAGAGAGACAGAGACAGATCACCTATCTATCTATGTATCTAATATCTACCCATCTATAAATACAAACAAGCCAAGTTTTGAAGAACAAATTGTGGGGAGGGGAAACATGAGGCAAGGCAATCCATTTCTATCCAATCCAGCCTAATCATACTAAATGAATTAAAGCAGATAGATAACCCCATATAATAGTACTTTCATGATACCAAACAAGGAGAATACTTTAATTTTTCTTCCCTTAAATAATGTACCAACCAAAATTGAAAATTACCACTAACATCCTTGTTCTCCTCCACCCTCTCCCTTTTTTATGCTAAATTTACCCTAAAGCTCCACTTAGATGCTCAGTTTTGAAATTTGTTTACAAAGTTTTACCAATGAAGTTTCATTTTGAAAGAAACTCAAGGGATGATGATTCTTCAGTAGCTCTTTCAATAATTTATTTTACAATTATTTTGGCCCAAGAATAATCTGCCAGAAAGAGTTAGAAAGGTGCATGTCATATAGGGCACATTTACCTTAAGACATCCAAGTTACTCTTTTTCTCATTTTAAAGCCATATTAACTTTGCCAAAAATTCAATCTGCACATAGTATATCTATATTAAGAGCGGTGGGTGCACTGTATTGGCAGATTCAATAAAATCCCCAAAATCTAAACTTAGACATCAGAAAAGTAAATCTCTGGATCAGAATCCAGTTCAAGTCAAGAATTTGAACTTATTATCCTAAAAAGCCAGTTTAATTGCAGCCCACTTCAAGTACACATATCTTAACTCTTCATAGCATGATGATACATCAAATATTTCTTCGCTGTTAGGATCAAAGTTAAAAGCTAGAAGATCCGGAGGAAATCATGGATGCAAAGCCTTATTCATGATCACAGTGTATTATAAACCTGGTTAATTTACCTCACGACTGACAGCTTGGTAAGGAAGTTGATTCTGTGATAGTGCTGCTGATAAAAAACCAACAGCAAAAAAAACCTTGGTCTTCATTACAGGCACCATCCTACAATTTTGGAACAGATTACCAACAAAGTAAAGTTCAACTTGAGCAAGTTCAGCTTACCATGATTGGGAGTTAAGGAAAGACAACAAAAACTTAGGAATCCATGCCAAACCATGTTCAAGGCTACCTTCAAGAAGAAACTAGGGCATCAGGAAAATTCAAAAGATGTGACAAATACAGAGTTAAATATATAGAAAGGCATAGGGCTGGTATTGTCATTCCACAGTCAGCCAAACACAGCAAAATATCAAAGAAATTAAAACCATGGGCAAAAAGGATTACCTGGAACCATCACCAACATGCCACAAAACTTGCATATTAATGAGATAACTGCATCACCATCTTCAGCCATCCGCAGAACTACACGAAGACCATTCAGCACATTAACATGCCATAGAAGTAGCAGTACAAGCAAACAAGATATGTAAGAAATGTCAATTTAGCACTTTAGATACTGAAAAAGTGGAGGAACTAGAGCATAAATAATCATGCAAAGGATAGAAGTAAAGCATTGGTATTTTTAAATGGGAATAATCAACAATTTAAAGTTACTAGGTCATAAAATTCTCTGCATTTGCATTATTCTAAGAGTTACTTCATGAGCACCACAAAAGTTTTTCCTATTAGATTTTATAAGAATGTCAACAATCCTACTTAACTTCCCCGTCAAGATTTTTTCACAACGTAACTCAAACGTTTTACAAATTGCAACTAGAATTTCTGTCGATATAAGTATTTTTCTAACCATTGACTGGGTCTACATTTGACAAACAATTTACTGCTGCATTTATAAGCCCATCTGAATGAGAAATAAATCCACCAAGTAATGCAACCTGAAACATTGAAAAGATAAAAAGATGAGCATATATTTCCAAAATTGTGATTGCAAAATTGAAGAGGAAAAGAAATTGCACCTCTGCAGTTTCAATATATAAATTTAACTGCCTTAAGCTAGTTGGGATAGCAGGGATCGTAACTTCATTAAAAGCCAGACATGATTTGAGAAAGGTCATACTTCTAGTACCATCTCTCATTGCTTTAACAGCTAAATTATTACAAGAATGAACAAGAATCTCCTGAAATTTACAATATTGCATCTGTTAGTTTTCATGTTTATCACAAAAGAGTCCAAATAATCAACCTTGGAAAGTATGTAAGATAGTCGATGCAAGCAAATAGACTCTATCAATTTCTGGCATCTACTTGATTCCACCCTCTCAAGGAGAGCAAAATAAGAAAGAAATGAATGGAAGGAACTAAACACTGAACACTAACAAATTGAATCATACAATCCATAACTTAGCTCAAGGGCACAGTTAAGTAAAAGGCACCATCAGCTTCTCTCCTATGAGATCTACCCATAAATAGATAAGTGGCCTGCTCCTGAATGCTTTATGACAGAAATTATAATATTAGCCTCAGTTGAGTTTATGCAGGAGCTTGAGGAGGTAGAGTTCAATTATATAATTAACGTGAGAAGTTCTATAATATTTGGTAAATGGAAAATTTAACTAAAAAATTTTGAATACTACAAGATAATTTCTGATAGCAGATAACTGATTGCAGGAGAATTATAAATATAGCAATTGCACTAAACAGCACCACCAGAGAACAAGCAGTCAATCTCCTATGCGTAACATATGGGAACAAAAAAAATTGCAGCAACTGAAATGAATAACAAAATAATTTTGTGAGACTCGTGAACAAGATGACACTAACAGAAACTGCGAAAGGAGAAGAAAAGAGGACAAGGAACCTGGAGTTCACTAATGCTAGAAAAACCTCCACGACATCGAGCAAGAAATCTTAAATGACTTTCGAGCTCATTCCCATGGTCAACCTGACAGTAAAAAAGAGCAGATCTGTTTTAGTATGACATAGCCAACAAACATTGAGTCCTCAATAATAACAAGACTCATTTCAACAAACAGTGGGTTACCATATATACAAAACGGCAAATAAGACGAGATGGATGCTGATAATCATCCTTTCTCAAATTTGAGAAGTCTAAGCCATCATATAAGGCCTGAGCAACTTCAAGTAGCACCTCAATGACAGTTGGATTTTGAATTTGACCATTCCTGAGAAACAATTAATTCGGTAAGCTTCAAAAGGAAATATAAACTAGAAAATTCAGTTATGCAAAGAAATACCAAAAGGTTGGATAAGATAATGGAAATGTGTATAATATTAACTCTAACATTGTTATCTGTTCAAGTAATGCTATAACCAAACTGCGCAACCTGTAAATATCGTGGCTCAACTCCATGCATTGACATGGAGCATGATACCTATCATTTCAATGGAATTATGGAACAATATTTTTAAGCTCTGTGGATTAACACGGTAAAATTTGCCTTATTTAGCATAAAGAAAACCAATAGAAGTATAGAACTATCTCATCATAGATCTCACCAAATGTAGCAGAGCAGCTGAGAATAATTTAACCAAAAGAACTTATAGGGCATGCCGTCAATATCTTAAATTTCACTATTCACATTTAAAACTATCTTTAAGCCCACAAGTCTGCCAATTACTAGCTCTTTGCATCAGAAATTCACATAAAATCAAATTCAAACAAAAGAGGTTCAGATATGGTAATTAGAATATTAACAATGAAGAAAAAAACTCCATATCCAAAAGATTGATGCTCAGCTTCACTTTTCAATTAAAGGACAACTAAGAAAGAACTAATGTTCACGAGTTTAAAATATGCAGAAGTTCAACCCAGGACCAACTAATACAGATAAAACTGTAACTAAAGAACCAAAAATAACAAGAAAATACAAGTTTTAACAGAAAATACAAATCTCAAAAAAACAAGGATTTTCCAACCAGACTAACATCCACATATATAGATACAGTATATGAAAAGTGGCTTGGGATGCAAAACATTTTTTGGACACTTTTATCCAACAACCACATAATTATTTATCATTGTACAATCAAATAAGTATTTATTACTCCCTCCATCCCACCACAAGAAGTGCATTTTACCATTTTCGTTCGTCCCAACAAAAGAGGTGCATTTCCCTTTTTAGTAAATGGGACCCACACAAAACAATTAATACCTCCCTATGGGACCACACTACACTAATACACCTACCCACTATACACTAAAATATTATTTCTCTCTCTTCATCTACACATTAAATATTATATCCCTTAATCTACGTACAAAAAAGTTTTGCCACCGTTGTGGTGGGACGGAGGGAGTATATGTTATTGAAAATGATTGATTAATTAACATAATTCTTTAAGATAAAGAGACATAATCAACTTAATTAAAATATCTTAAAATTATAAAGAGCATGAACCAACATTATAATTATTTATAAAAGAAGTTCACATAGCAATTTAATAAAAATAAAATATCACTATCTAAAAGAGTGAAGCACATAGTATAAAACATATGAACTTGTATTTATTCAATAATTTGATATATAAATATTAAACTTAAAATCTCAATAGTTTTTACCATGTATATAATGAACTCAATAGTTTGTTATACTCATTAACAGACCGCTGCCGCATCATTCTCACAGTTTCTCGTAACAAGCAAATATTAAAGTTCAAAGATCAAAATTTTATATTTAATTTTAAAGACAAATACTAGACGAACTTTTAGTTTTAAAATGTAAAAACAATTTAAAGGACAGCTCAATCAAAATTAGAAGTGAAACTTTAAAGACCTTGGATGCATTTCTCCAATTTTAGATTTCATCAACTTTTATTATTCATTTATTAATAATTATACATAATTTTTTACATATTTTACTTATCGTAACATAGTAAACAGAAAGATGAATATACATATATATATGCATACATATATATTTTTTATTTATGTGCGTATGCATATACATATATACTATACATACATGCATAATCATATACATATATATACAGAAAAATAAATAAGAACCCAACATTAGGTTTCTTAATGAGCCATATGTGGCCAGAGATCTATCCATAGATATAAGGTAATAAGAAACCCACTTTGGGTTCCCTCAGTCATCAGAACTGTATGTGTGTGTGAGATTAAAACTTTTTAAAGAAAGATGATATGAAATTCTATTTCATCCATGTAAAGACTCTGAAGCAAGTATATGACAGACAAAGATTGCTTGATGATTAACAGTATGCTTAATCAAAGATAAATGGTAAGCCAATCAAGACTACCAGCTTGGCATCAATACTGGTTAAGTTCAGCAGAAAGTTAACAAGAATTGAAACTTTAAAAGCCAGTTAACATATTATGGGGCAAGATGATACCGTGTAGCAACACTAAGAATGTGCATATTGATGGAGTTTCTGGAGCCCCCATGCATCATATCTAAGATGTCAACAAAATGGTTCTACAAAACATTAATAATGCCATCAGTAACCTTCGTATTTGAGAAATCAAGCCACGTGACCAAATGCACTGAAGGAACAGTGTTAGTGATCAAATGTCTTTGAAATAAAAATAATAGGGGATAAAATTCAAGTTATTCACAATAAAGTAGCGGAGTAATTGCTTATGGAAGAAATTTATACAAAAACATACCAGAGCTAATATTTTCTCTATGTTGGCAAAATGAGTAATAATTTTCAAAAAAATTGACTGCAGGATCAGTAATCCATTTTCACCAATGTTGCCAACACTTGTACGTTCCAATATCCCATCCAATAATACATCAAGAAACATACCCTGAAAAAATGAACCAGAGTAAGACAGATGTGTACTCATCTCAGTAATCCATTCCAAATTCTGCTACTACTGAATTCACATTATCAAAGTTTTAAGTCACAAAAGAAGCAGTTATAAAGAATGATGCCACTGCTCTAAGCTTTGGACTTTGGAGAATATTAAAACTCACAAGAAGCAGTCATACAACCATCATACTTAAATATTTAATGCAAGCGACTCATATATCTAACCAATTGACACAGGAAGATTTATCATTATACTGAATAAAAATTGAATTCACCTTACATTGTCATCACCACTAAAGTTTCAATGGACGAAGTCTTAACTCAGACTTCAGGAATTATAATAGACTGAACTAATAACTCAAACATCAGGAGGCAGCTTCCAGCTTTTGGCCGATTTTGTTAAAGAGAATATGTTCATATTTATGTTAAAGATGATTATGTAATATCAAAAAACGAGTGTCAGGACCTGAAATATTTGCACCCATTTATATTCACTAAATAATCTTTTCCAAAAAAATATCCTTAAAGAGATTGATTACAAATTTATTGATCAGTATCATAACATAATCAAAACAAGATAACAAGAATATCAAAAGATGGATAATGTATAAAAGTATAAAACCTTGGTCAAGATAATATCCACATAAGCATCCGCAACCATCAAAAATGAATCAAGGTTATCATAACAAGATAAAACCTGAAAAGTAGATGCCAATAAGGAGAGAGGGTCAACAATTCTCACACTACAAATGAATTAAATCCTTCAATTATAGATAAGAAAAGGTAAACACTATAATCGCATTGTAATCAAGGCAACGGATTTTCCTCTATCCTGGTGCATTCAACTTTGAGCTTAACATGGATTGAGAATGAGAGTTAGCATGTAAAATATAAGCATGTTCTCAGACATGAGTATTACCACAATGTACATCATAAATGTAGTATCATCCACTTAAAAACAAATAATAAGATAATTTGGGCGAGATTTGAGAATTTATGTCGTAGAAATTTGAGGGAAAACTGAAAAATAGCACTAAAGTCTAAAACCAATGCAATATGCCATCAGAAATAATTACAATGCAACTGCACAAGATGAATGATAAAATGGCTAAAATGAATCAGAGTTCTGCATAGAAACACAGAATAATATAGTACCTGGATAACTTTTTCCACCACCAAATGGACCCGACCCACTTCATGGACCATTTCACATAGCCTATGTCCAAGTAATTTGAAATTTAAAGGCTGCAATAAAGTATTCGTCTTCCAGATTATAAATTTCAAACGGGCAATAAAGAACCACAAATGCAAGCAAACTACTTAATCCAAATTTCAAGACACGTGCCTGATCACAAGACCCATCATCAGTGGTCTCTATAAGGTGTAGCAACTCCACAGCATATGAACACGTAATTTCAATAGGAAGTTCTTTCAATATATAATGAAGGATGATGGAGATGGATGAACAATTTTCAAACAAGTTTGATGAGCTTCTCCCTAAACCAAGTGACAGAAGCACGCTGCTGATATCCATCTACCAGGAAATATTCATAGGCAATCAGTCAAAGTGTTTCCATAAGATGCAGGGAAGCAAACAATAATTACGTTAAATAATAAATAAAAAAAAAAAAACAGTAAGAGAGAGTATGATATCTAAAAAAGTCAATTTGTCGTGTCAATTTTTTTAGTGTGTATTCCCTCCATCCAGTTCATATTTGCACATTATTTTTAGGCGTAGTTTAAGAAAAAATTACTTTTTGATGTGACAATGTAAGGAAGAGAAGGGGTATTACGGATAATTTAATGAGATAAAGTGTATGATATTGTTGACTTTGACTAAATTAAGTGTAAGAATAAGGTGGCATTTTTGTAATATTGTAGTATTGTGAAGATGTGAATATTGTGGGTTGTTTATATTTTGGGAGGGTGCAAGTTATTTGGCAATGGACCAAAAAGAAAAGTGTGCATGTACAAAGGAGAATGAGGGAGTAATATGTAAAACGATCAAGACATGCAAACTTCTAATTAAGGAAAATAAAAATTTTGTTTGCAAAAGAAAACTTAAGAATCATCAAGTTATACATTTTAAAACAACACTGAACAAGTCGAGCAGTTTTGACTTCTGCCAAGCATAGAAAAGATTTTCTCAATTTACATGTCAAACTCCATGAAAGAAACAAGTGTTCAAGAAGAGCATAAGCAGTGTCATTAACACCTTCAAAGTTCAAACATCTAAATAAGACAGGAAAGAAGCAGAATCTAAATATTAATATGGCACAACCTGTTTTAGATCCTTGAATAAGCATTTCAAGATATACTCAATAGCAGGTTCAATCAAAGTAAGCAGCAATTTACTATTTCCAGAAAGATTATCATCAACGGCTTCTCTAGCTGGAGTGATGGGCGTTAGTAGTAGTTTCAGATCATTAATGCAAGTGATCACAAAACCTGTTGCAATATGCAGTATAAATTGCTTATGATAGGCATGAAGATTTTATAATAACAGTGAAAAGTAACAGCAACAAGTATATAGAGGAAATTTAAAGAAAGACCAGAACTAGAATGGAAGCATGTATTTCAATTTTCACGCTGAAGCTAACATGCAAGGCATAAGTTGTTAACTTTTATCAAATATTTATACTTTATATAGTGCTATTTTCATAGTCCGAGCTAGCCATGTACCTCCAACTGCTAGTGTGATGTATAAGATCTACACAAGTTTTGATAGAGAAAGGAAAGATTAGATATTTTAGTGTTTTATTTCAAGTCAATAATTTCCTTAGTTTAGATTATTTAGTTTTCTGTTTTCTTGTTTTCTATTCCTGCCATATTAGTAATTAGGGTTAGGGTTGTGATTGTGGGCCTTGAGCCTATTTAAGTACCCTATGTTATGTTAGGAGAGATCATCAATAAGAAATATCTATTTTGCAACCTTATTGGTTTGTGGCAGAGTTCATCTTTATGGCCTTCTTTTGAAGGATTGCAGCCTTACAGATTGTGGCGGAGAATTCCATTCTCCATGGCCCTCTTGAGGGATTATTTTCGTGTGGTTTATTTACTTTATTTATCGTGTGTGTGGTTTCTATCCCAAAGCACAAACATTTAGAAGTGAAACTATCCAAGATTTCTAATTTCATGTTACTTAAACTCACAATCCAATAGTGATACTTTCGATGCTAATTGTTGACCTGTTAGAGGAGGCAATAATCTTAAATTATTGAAGAGAGCAAATAAAAGATTCAATTTAAGTAAAAAAAGTTTTAGAAACCAAGCATTTGAACCTATGTCACAATGTGGTAGTCTTTGAGCACATTGAACCAAGTACAAGCGACAGTATGCTGATGTTAGTGGATCAGCAATGCCCCTCATCATCTCAACCAAGCGTTGAAGGATATCCTTAGGATGGTCGTTAAGGAAGCGCCAACAAGGCAATATTGCAAGCTCCAAATAGCTTTAATGGTCAAAGAAAATTTATCAGGTAGGAAAAATAAAGAACATAACATACTAATAAAAAGCATAATAAAGATAAAAATATAAAATAAAAAGCAATCTCAAATTATAAAAGCTTTAGTAGGGAAAAAAAAAAAACAATCTCCAATGTTTGGAAGAACTTAAACTGACAATAACCATAACAAAGATAAAAGATTAATCCCAAATGCTAATCAAAGCTTTTTTATAACTTAAAACTGATTCAGGAAAAATCTTCAGGACAGAAAAATTTAATTGCGTTGAATCATTTACTTCAGATACATTCCTCATGCCTTCAAGTGCCTGGCACTGTATTATCAAGAAACTTTGGAACCAAAACAACTAATATTTGCTGAAATTTTTATAGTGAAGAATTAAGTTGCAAGTCCAATCCATGTTTCAATACAAATTTAGAATGAGAAGGAAATGGCAAGCAGCCAAGCATAGAACCTTTGTTGAATGTTCATCTAGTTTGTTGGTGTAACTTACGACAGATAATACAATGGTTCATCACAAAAGTATCACAATGTCAAATTTTTGAGGCATTGTTAAGTGAGAACATATAGGATTAAAACTATGAGTTGCATTAAAGTTACATTTTTTTAAAGGAAACATAAATACTTATTAATAATTTCAATAGGGTCAAGAAGTCCCAAGAAAACGTACAATCCATAAAGGTTATATAACTATACTCCAATCCCTTTCCAAATAAGAAACAAAGAGATACCCAAAGAATAGCTCTATACTCAATTCTTCCCCAAACATCCTCTATAGATTCAAAACAGTCATTGAAAATTCTCCTTTCAAACCAAATGGACCATAGAGTTACATTAAAGTTGCATAATTTTCCCATTGCCTGAATGTTGAAAACTTTATTAAGTTTTATAACTTCAAGCAGATTATAATGACGTTAATGCACAGAATTTATGAGGAGCGTAGGGTATTCACATGCGAGGGAGTAGCTCATGAACAGAACCAATTTTACTGAACCAGTTATTGCAGGTCTCTTTGGCATCACAGCATATATCAATTGATTTGAAGTCATCTGCAGGAAAAAATGTGTATGATGAGCACTTCTTCAGAAATATTTAGGCTGCAAAAGAATCAGGAATAGGGCATTGTAAATGTGGATATTTGATACATGAGAATATTTTTTACATTACTCAACCTGTACCCAAATCAAGAAAAGAATAAAAAGGCTAACCGCTTGTATAGTAAATGTTTGTGAAATTCAAGCATCATACTGCAATTTGAAATGTTTGTAATAAACAATTAAGTGAGTTTGATCTATCAAATAAAATTACTTTATCGCATACACATTGTAAACAACTAAAACTAACTCTTTATCTTTAGTTAGTGAGTATGAATGCACAGCACACGAGATTTTGATAGAAGAAAGAAGTTGAGATATAGGCAAACATATAGGGAAAGATTAAGTAAATGCATAATTATACCAAAAAGAAGAAGAGAACGAGAGAGAGAGAGATCCTTGTAAGAAACCTGATAAAGTGAAAACAATGCACCCTTCTTCAGTCTCTGCTTTTTGCTTGATATGATCCCAGACGAGATCACCAAGCATGTCGATTATATCAGTAGATAGAACAAAAAGAGTCGGATAAAACTGGATAGCAGATGAATCCACTAGAAGCCTCACCACCTGCAGATAACATATTTACATTCAGAAGCAGTTTAAAGATGAGTAGGGGGTGTATCAGAAGCGCCTGGTCTCTTCTAAATCTTAGGTTTTAACACTTGATCATTGATGAATATGATCGGTGTGACGATATAAAAGAAAGAAATCATCTCATAAGCTTCTCTATTCAACAGTTCAAGATGCATTTCTTACAATTTGGTTAATATCAGGCAAAAAAGGAAATACTTTTAATGTCCATTATTTAAAAAAAAGGTTTATATATGCACATCAGTATACATCTGTAAGGCAAAATGCACATAAACATTTGAAGTATGCTAATAAATGGGATCTGCAGATATGTGGATAGAAAAATATATTGCAAATATTATTTCAATGGTTAGATAAAACAGGGCAAGATTTATTTTGATGCTTAAGAGAACAATTACATGACTTATAATGCACCCTTAGTTACATATGTAGATGGCTCCAGAGGACAAAACTCAGCAAACAATCATTCAGATCGATGTCAAATTAAGCTGATGGCAAGAAAACCAAGAAAATAGACATACCCACCACCCAATTGTTTTGGGAACAAATGTCCCTTAAATTTAAATTCCAACAGCAGCAGAAACCTAAAACTAAGTGAAAATACAGAAAATCACCTTAATTGACAACCTTAGAGCTGTTACACGATCGGCTGCACACCAAGACCGATTTATTTCATCTTTGAGTTCCTGCAACTTTGTCAGACACTCCTGCTGACTGATAACTTTAACATCATCTTCTTCGAATTTTTTGTGTTCATCCAACTCCCCAGGATACAAATCTTTTGATGATTCTAAATGACTGTTAGTGTTAGCAAAGCATGATACGCAAGCACTAGAAGCTAATCAAAATGCAAGGGAAAAAATAAGGAAAAGAAAAGATCAAAAATATAATCTACCTCTATTAGCACCTTTCACAAGCAAACCAGACACCTGTTGAGAAACGAGTAACAAGTAACATGTTAAAACCAGCTACTCAACATCAAATAAATGCTAAACCTTAGCTTATTTTTATTCCAACAGAAGGCATCAATCCATGATAGTGGCCACGTTCAGTTATGGCTGACTACAGTTTTCAAGCATCATATGAATAAATTTTTCATAAGTATGAACGAAGGTATATACCATGGAGACGGGTGTTGTTTTAGAAACAGGAAATCGTTGCATCAACATCTTCTTGAAAGAAATCCATTCCTTCCTCACTCTCAACTGAGAAGAGATATCCCCCGCCAGTGTCGCCTCAGAACTAACATCTTCGAGGTGGATAGCATTCAATGAGACTTCCGATGCCCCATCAGTAGCCCTAAGAGGATCGAAGAAATCATCTTTTCCACATTCCGGATCTTCCACCTTCATTTCACTAAACTCCATTACTGTATGAGTAAGGCTAATTATAAAACTAAATTAAATGCAAAATCCACAAGTTACATAACCAGTAAGTTGAACAGCATTGGTAATCATGTGCGAAAAAAACATCGAAGGCGCGAACCTGGTGAGGTGTAGAGCACGGAGCGGAGAGAGGGTGACGGTCGGCACGCGTTCGGGAGAGCGTGTGGGCCTGCTCTTCGGCTCTGTAATCTCGGCGTCTGAAATCAAGTCCCATTGGCTCGCCGGAGGCAGCAGCACCGTTTTGATGAACTCTTGGACTTTCCAACAGTAATATGCTGGTCGTCGGCGCCGGCCCTTGAGTCGCTCTCCGTCCCGATTTATGGAATCGCCGTAGAGTTGGAGTATTCAAGCAAGTTGCAGCTTTTACGCTTTTACTTCTAGAGGCCTTTTGGCTAAGATCAGGTGTAGTATCTGTACTTTAGAGGCTGACCACGTTTGAAAGGGGCCGGTATTCGCTATTACTAAACATATACCAAAAATATTTAATAGTAAGATATAATTTTATTTTATTTTATTTTTATCGAGAAAAAGAATTTATTAAAACAAAAAATGAATACAGGAACTAGAGGTGTAGACTTACCTAGTAATTAAGTCCGAAATGCAAAGTGTAATATACCAAGAGCTGTAACTAATTACAAAGTACTGACAGAAAATTTTGTCTTACACCAATTTCAAAACCTATTTTCTATCTTCTTAATAACTTTATCATAATTTCAGCTTCACGCCTCAAAAATAATCTTATTTCTCCATTTCCATATAACCCAAATAATACAGATCCATAAGCCCAGAGCAATTTTCTTACGTTTTTTGTCTCCCAATATCGAAGAGAAATGACAGAAGTTACCTTTAATTTCTTTGTGCATGACTCAACTAACACCTAACCAATTAAAAATCGAGTTCCACACCTTCTGAGTTGTTGTGCACGCGAAGAACAAGTGGTCGGCATTCTCTTCACTCTCATCGCTACAGAGGCTGCAGTTTGTGTCTGTCATTCTAGTTGCAATCCTCTTCCTCAAATTTGACTTTGTTGGTAATTTGTCATGGAGCAGACGTCATGCACATGTTGCTGCTTTCAACGGAGCGCAAGTCCTCCATATGTCCATGAACACCCTGCTTTGGTTGTTGCTAAAGTAGCTCGCTGGAGTATTTCCTTGATATTGTTGTAAGCTTCTTTGGTTACATAGTTGTCTTCTCTTGAAATCTTTCATCTCCATATGTCTCCGGTTGTTCTTTTTGGTGTGAACCTGTTTAAAATAATATTAAACTCGTAAAAGGCTCTAACTCCCTATCAAACATTGGTCTTCTCCACTCAACATCTCATTTCCACTCTCCATCTACCCATAGGAAAGGTGCTGATGAAAGGGATCAGGAAGGGTGATCTGTTTTTTCTGGACGGTGTGACTGCAAATGCTACAGCATTTGGAACAACACAGGCTGTTGTCAAATTTGACAACACTGACAGCACACTTCTTTGGCATGCTTGCTCATGTTAGTGAGAAAGGAGCTACTACAGAACAGGACAAATCGGTAAAAGGTTCCTTATATAAATGCATTAGGGAGTTTGATGTATGTCATGATGTGTTGTAGGCCGGATATGGCTTGTACTTTGAGTGTAGTTAGTAGGTTTATGGGGAATTTAGGTAGAATGCTTTGGGAAGCTGTCAAGTGGGCAATGAGGTATATCAAAGGAACATTAGCAACAGGTTTAAAGTTCAAGAGGGCTGATAGTTCAAATGATGCACTCATAGGCTTTGTGGACGCGGATTATGCTTCAAATTTAAACACTATGAAGGAGTTTGGTGTTAAAGAGAATGTTGTCAACGTTTTCTGTCATAACTAAAGTGGTATACACTTGTCAAAGTATCAGGACAGCCATGAAAGGATTAAACACATGGATGTGAAGTTATACTTTATAAGAGATATGGTGGATAAAGGTTTTAATAAAGTTTGTAAAGTTAGTACAAGTGATAATCTTGTTGATTTTTGTACTAAGCCTCTTCACATAGCAAAGTTTGAGTTGTGCAAGAGGTTGATTGGTGCTTGTTAGTTCAAGGAGGAGCTGCTGCTCGAAATTAGAGCAGCATTGGGGCTAGGAGGAGCATGTTTGGTTTGAATGAAGTTTTAAAGAGGATAATTGTAAAGATTTGGTGTAAATCTTCATCCAATGGGTCATGAGTGACGTGGACTTGTTAACTAATATTGCTGGATCAGTTTGGTTGTAAACTCATGCAAAACGAGCTGGTGCAATATAATCAGTTAGAAGTTAGTTTTTGGATATTTTGGAGTCAAGTCATGTGGGCCTATTTGGGGTGGTTTTTGGTGGTACAAACAGGGTTGTTTTGAACGGTTATGAGATCAAGATTGTAGCTGGGGTTCCAGGCTTTCCATTGGTATATGGAACGATTATCTTGGAGCTTATATAAGGGGCCAAAACCAGCTCACAACAGGAGGAGTCACCACAAGTTAGATTAGTTTATGAAATTTCAATTGCGAGTGTGAAATGTATCTTTCCTTCATTTTTGAGTGATTCTCTCTCTTATAAACCCTTCATTGAATAAGATAACCTCTGATCCTCAAGTGGATGTAGACCTTCATGGTCGAACCACTATAAATCTTCGTCTTCAACGCTCTTCAATCACTTTAATCTGCTGGTTTTTACTGATATATACACAGTTGGTCAAAGTGTTACAACACTCTGTCCAGCATCGTGAAAATAGCTCCAGAAACACCAGGTGCTGGTGCAAGTGTTGCAGCATCGCGACCAGCATCCTGACACCTGTGTTTAGTGAGGTGCCATTTTTAAAGGTGTAATTGTAATTAATTGTAAAGAAGAGGTAAGATCATAAATGTTTCACATGAAAATGATTTTGATTCTCTCCTTTTTTTTACTAGTACTGGAATTAAAAAACAAATTTGCTATAATCATTAATTACAAGGAGAAAAGAAAATCTTAATAGAGAAAAAAATATTTTAAATGTATGTCCGGATGCACAAAACATAAAATATTAAAAATTATAACATTTTGTTCTAAATGATATAAATTTTAATTCATAAGAATATTACTTTCAATGAAATAGTCAATTCAAGTATAAATAATATGGCTTCATTACTTATAGATACATTTTATTAACCTTTATGGCTAATTATACTGTGCACCCCGGGTGCACCCCAAGATACAGTGCACCCACTTTAAAAAACGTATACAAATATAAATTACAAAAACATATACAATTATGAACAAAAATATATATAATTTAATTGTTAGTTTTTTAATGAAAATTTGAGTGTAAAAAATATACAATTATTAAAAAATATGTATACACTATTGAATAAAAAGATATACATATGGATGCTAGTTTTTTTTTAATGAAAAACTTAGTGTAAAAAAGTATACAATCATTAAGAAACACGTATACAAAATAGAATAACATGTATACAAAATATAATAAAAAGTTATACACATATACGTGCACCCGACCGAGTGCATCTAATATCAGCTCAACCATTATTACTACTAGATACAATATTCAAATTATATTAATTAAATACAACTTTTAACGTCCCTATTTAAGTTTAGCTGTATTCAGAATTAATTAACCATTAATTTCTCCATGAAAATAGGAGATATGTTGGGGATTAGTCAATCGTAGGTCAAATATTAAAAAAAGATTTAATTGTATTATATTCAAAATCAATTAATTAATTAAAGATGATCTTCAGAAATATTTACATATAATTTGGTATTCAGATTATATTACGATAAAAAAATCCTCACAACTCCAGATTGTATTATGGATAAAAATATCCTCACGATATATTCAAAAATATTTATATAAGTGTTCAGAATATTTATATATATTTTGGTATCCAAATTATATTACGATAAGAGATTTGCATAATGTATTCAGAAATATTTAAATAAGTATTCATAATATTTAGATATATTTGGTATCAGATTAGATTATGAAAATAAAATATTTTGATATCGGATTATATTATGATAAGAAATTTGCATAATGTTCAGAAATATTTAGATAAGTATTCAGAATATTTTAATGTATTTGGTCAGATTAGATTATGAAAATAAATCTTCAGTATTCATAAATAATTAGATAAGTATTCAAAATATTTAGATATACTTGATATTAGATTAGATGATGTATATTTGGTACCAACATTAGATTACGATAACAAATTTGCAGTATTAAAAAATAATTAGATAAGTATTCAGAATATTTAAACATATTTTCGTATCCAAATTATATAAAATAAGAAATTTGCATGATGCATTCAGAAATATTTAGATAAGTATTCAAAATATTTAGATATTTTTTTATCAGATTATATTACAATAAGAAATCTGCACGATGTACGTAAAATAGTGTATTAAAATATAGTTGTATTCAACGGGATAGTTGAGATTTTTCATTCTCTATTTTTTTACATGCTAATAATAAAATATATATTTTGTATCTCCTAGTAATATTAGTATGTATTTTATACTAGATAGTAATAATTCTAAATAATATTAATTTTGAATTAAAAGAAATAATTCAAAATTTTAAAAGGAAATTTATATTAAAATGTATGAAATTTAATATTAAAGTGTAGTATAACTTAGATCGTATAACTGCGCACTGTGAGCGCGCGCGAAATACGTAAGTTTTATCCCGTATTTTAAATCCATTTTAAATACTCAAGTTTTATCCAATCCAATATTTTAAACCCAATCTTAAATGATATTCCCTCCGTCCGCCCGTAAGAGAGTCTTTTACTTTTGTGCATGTTGATTAAGGAGTATTATTATTTAATGTGTAGTGGGTAGTTGTATTAGTGGGGTGTGAGCCCTATTTTAATTGTATTAGTGGGTATGTGTGGTTCCATGCGTGTAAAAATGAAATTATTCTCTTTAGAATGAATGACTAAAATAGAAAAAATACCCATTAATCACATAAGCCCGAAAAGAGCCCTCCTATATCCGAGGGGGCGCTCTGGGCAGTCGATGTGATACTGACTATCGGATTCGGATGAAGTGAGCTAGTTAGATGCGTGGGGCAGAGGGCTCGTAGTACCCCCTCCCTTTTCTTGATCAAGTAGATGGAAAAGTATAAAATTCGTCCTTAATTATGGAATTTTAGAAATTGAAAGAAGTCTACCATCATAAATAAAGATTAAATAAAAAGTCCACCTAGTTGAACAACTTGGACTTAAATACACGTCGAAAAATCTAACGATATTTTATTATTCCTGTCCCTACACAAACGCATATCAATCCTGGATATCTTCATTATTGCATTTTAGTCCTCAAGGCCCATATGCCCTCATGTTGTCTATTTCGCCCAATTAAAAATAATTTATGACTACTTTACAGTTTGCAATAAGTTCAATTTATTTTATACAAAAATAAAATTGTCAAGCAACACAAATGCATGTTTTTATAATGAAACCCACATATGCCCTTTGTGATAGAACATGAACGATGAATTTGTTGTATCCATATATTTAATGGATAAAATTTGTGTGAAAATTTTTCATAGAATATACACATGAACATGTATCAGTCTATTTATTAGTAGCAATATTATTTTTCATCAAAAATATTGGAGTACACCTTTTATTTCTTTTACAAAATGTATAAAAAATAATTTAATTGAACACATACTACATTTTTTATTATACATAATTTTTCATAAAAGATATTATTATTTTATTTTTTGAGTAGGTATTGTGTGAGATCGTTTTACGTGAAACCATTTTATAATTTTTAAAATAGTTATAATTTTTGTTATAAAATGTTATCACTTTCGATATAAAAGGTTATCACTTTTAATTTATACTATAATTTGTTCATGAAATATTATTATCACTTTTCATTAATTCATTATCATTTTTCGTTATAAAAATTATCATTTTTCGCTGGTCTCACGTAAGCCCTTGTCTCATACAAATTTTCGCCTTATTTTTGTTACATAAAACCAATTTTATTTTATAAGATAATATCACAAAATATATTCCGTAACATTATCTCAAGCGAGATTTGAAATGTTACTAAATTCATTAATAACTAATTCTTGACAACAACCTCATTAGATTTTGTAGAATTAGAATTTTGATAAATTTCTTAAACCCTAAAAAGTTCATAAAATTTCCCACATAGCATGCTTGAACTTGTAAAACAATTAGAATGAAAACTCACTTTTAGTACAAAATCAATTTGTTTTTCACTAATTTTGAAAATCAATTCATAATTTTTTAAAATAATCAATTCATAATTTTTTAAATACTCACCCGTCTTGTAGTTATTTTCATCGTCATTATAGGTACATAGTTAAAAAAAAGTTTTTACTAACTTTATTAACTTTTTATGGATATTGAGTTATTTTTAAATAATAAGTAAAATGTAAAGTATGTTATGTGAGTTAAGTAAATGTGATATATTTGAAGTTAATTAAACTAACTTTTGAGGTTATTGATTTATATGATATATACTACTATTTTTTTTTGGTGGTGAACATTAGTGTGGACGAATGAAAACAGAAAGTGTGAAGATAAGTGTGGGCGAAATAAGTAACAGAGATGATAAGATTTGAATTTTTTTTCAAATTTAATTGCTAATGTCTGTTTGCTTAAAGATTCAAAATAAGTCTGCTTTTATATATTTTCATGTAGTGTTTGAGGTTTAAAGTTGATCAACATAAGTGTAGTATACAATCTTATGATCAGAGGTGTAAGAGAAAAGACCACTCGACGAACAACTTGTGATTCGATTCGATAAAAACTTGTTTATATATATATTTGATTAGTCAAATGAATACTAATGCAATCCATTTTAAGCTTATTTGATAGATGAACAGAGGTTAATGCATTGCATAACTTGTTTGTTAAAAGCTCGTGAATAAGATCGATGATATAATATTTTATTTATGTATTACTCCCTCCGACCACTTGAAAGGTAATCGTTTACTTTTCGCACGTGGATTAAGGAGTATTATTATTATTATATGTAAAATTGGTAGTTGTATTAGAGGGAAGTGGTGAACCATATAATTTACTTTTTTACTAAATAAGGGAAATTGATACATTTGAAGTGGACGCCCAAAATGGTAAAATGGATACCTTGTAAGTGGCTAGAGGGAGTATTATTCATAATTAAATATATTATATTAATTAATACATTAAATATGACAATAATTTAATGGGTTAATTAAAAAATTTTCATTTTTATTTTTATTACATATTAATTCTCATATTTGAGAAATTGCAAAAAAATCTTACCTTAAATTATTATTGCAAAACGTATCAAATTTCTCGAAAAAAAATTTCACCTTTAATCCGTAACTTGAGAAATATATTACATATGGCGTGTGTTTATTCATTACATAGCTATTACTTTAAATTCATTTGATCATAAATAACACGAAGAAATAAAAGACATGCTTGACTAATAAATATAAAATTTAAGGACTAATTTGGGAAAGCCTTGTGAACTTTGGGGTCCCTATGAACAATTTACCCTAAAAGCGGGCCCTTGTTTACAAATTGACATATAAATAGAGAATCGAGGGCTTTAGCTGAAAAACCTTGCTAAGAAATGGACGCCGCACAAGAAGCTCAGAAGAGGGAGGCATTCCGGCAATCCGTCGTTAACACTCTTGAACGCCGGTTGTTTTACATCCCTTCCTTCAAGATCTACCGCGGCGTCGCCGGACTGTACGATTATGGACCCCCTGGTTGCGCCGTTAAGGCCAACGTCCTCGCTTTCTGGCGTCAGGTACGCCCTTTTTTTGTACATTTTTGTTTAAATTCTTACATCGTAGATGTTTTGTTGCTTATTTTTTTCCTAATTATGGTGTCATATCATTTGAGATTTAATGGAAGCATTTGCTAATTTTGATGTGATTGTGCTGAAGGTAGAATGAGGATTTTGAATTTTGAGCTTTGGACCTTTGATTTTTTTGATTCGACTATATTGTTTATTTTTTAGGATGTGTTGAGATGATTGAGTTCACACGCAGAAATTCCTGCAAGAAACAGAAATACTGTGTGACTCTGTGTGTGATTTTTTTATGGGTAGGTGGAGTGTTTGACAGTTTGAGGGTAACGATAGTATTCATTAATTTTTTGTTTTCTCACTGGATAGTTCGTTTACTTTTGAGGTGAAGTGTAGAGTTTCATAGATTACTCCATTGAACCTGTGGGTCAACAAGCTGTTGTGTTAATTTCATGTAAAAATGTGAAGTGTAGTGTGATTCTTCTAATGTTAATGTATAACGGTGTACAAAATGGTACTGATTCTGCTCGACCATTCTCTTAATAGTAATGATATTCTTACTGGAATTCATGTTCATAGACTTTTATCTTGACATTATGTTGGCCACCTTAGTGGTTTAACTATTTTTTTCCTTAAATCTTTTTAATTGTGTTATGTTGTATATTTATTTGTGTGTGCATTTTCAGTTCATTCAAATCATTGTTACCCTGCCTGGTGCCTACACTTGATTGTGCTGTTAAAATTTTGTCTTGATGTTTCAGCATTTTGTCCTTGAAGAGAACATGCTGGAAGTTGACTGCCCATGTGTAACTCCAGAGGTTGTGCTGAAGGCTTCAGGTCATGTTGATAAGTTCACTGATCTAATGGTCAAAGATGAAAAGACTGGAACTTGCTACCGAGCAGATCATTTGCTCAAGGATTATTGCAAAGAAAAGCTTGAGAAAGACCCTAAACTTGCTGCTGAAAAGGCAGCAGAATTAAAGCATGTGCTTGCTGTTCTTGATGACCTTTCTTCTGAAGAACTTGGTGCCAAGATCAAAGAATATGGTATCACTGCTCCAGATACGAAGAACAGTCTATCTGATCCCTATCCTTTTAATCTAATGTTTCAGACATCAATTGGGCCATCTGGGTTGAGCCCTGGGTGAGAATGCATTTTCATACGAAGGGTACACACACATACTCACACACTTTACATTTTCAATGGATTAATGATTTCTCTTGGCGGGTCTTCTCTCTTTAGTTAATTTTTATCTTTAATTTGATGCAGATACATGCGTCCTGAAACTGCTCAAGGTATTTTTGTGAATTTTAAGGACTTGTACTACTACAACGGCAACAAGCTTCCCTTTGCAGCTGCACAGATTGGCCAAGCATTCCGAAATGAGGTTTTATAACTATCATACATGACTGCTATGTAGTGTATGATATTACTTGCTATCTGCTGTAAAATATAGCATCTGGTTTAGTAATCATTCAGTCACTAGTCAACATTAGTCTTGAAATTGAAGAATGTAAATGTTGTTGTACATGGCATAGATAGACGTGCATCACTAATTTTGGCCATATTATATGATATGATACTGGCACAATATAATAGGTTGTGGATTTGTGTAGCTTGAATGTGTCTGTGAGTCAGCATTATGGTCAGCTTTCAAGAGAATCAGATATAGGATTTTCAACATTATTGGAATTGAGCATGAGAATTTTGAAACATGATACTGCGGGATTACTCTTACTAAATAGTGTGTAAACTATCTTCCTTATTCCTGACCTTTTTTCATTCTTCTTTTCATAATTTATTTTAATGTGGAAATCTCTGTAACCTTTCTTTTATTCTTTGGAGTATCAGATGTCTGGCACATGCTTAATTAATATTTTTCCTGAATAAAAAAAGGTTCCAACTATCACCCCAACACTTGAAGAGATGGTTAGATTTTTATGAGTCACCATAAGAAGACAGAATTGTTAAAAATGGAGATTTTTGGGGTTTCCGCCCTGAGGTTTTTAATGATATGATAGGGAATATGTGTCAAAAAAATCTGTGAACTTGTTTGATTTTCAATCTTCACTAAATATGATGTTCTTGGGTATTCATGTGCGCTCGCATTATGAATTTTACAGATATCTCCACGGCAGGGTCTCTTGAGGGTCCGTGAATTTACACTGGCTGAGATTGAACACTTTGTAGATCCCGAGGACAAGTCCCATCCTAAATTTTCTGAAGTTTCAAAGTTGGAATTTCTGATGTTCCCAAGAGATGACCAGGTATCTGGAAGACAAGCGAGGAAAATTGCAATTGGAGAAGCAGTTTCTCAGGTTAGTCTTTATTTAGCTTCTCACTCTCTCCTATCTTATTATTGTTATCTTTGTTAACATCAACTGCTCATCTTGTATGGCTCAGGGCATTGTCAATAATGAAACACTCGGATATTTTATAGGGAGAGTATACTTGTTTCTAACCCTTCTTGGAATCGATAAAGACCGACTAAGGTTCCGCCAACATCTGTCAAATGAGATGGCACATTATGCTGCAGACTGCTGGGACGCTGAAATTGAAAGCTCTTATGGATGGATTGAGTGTGTTGGTATTGCAGATAGATCAGCATATGATTTGCACGCTCACACAGTACGAGTTTTTTTTGTGTGTTTTGATTTCTGTTTATGACTGGTATTTTCTGATGGGGTATCATATTCTCTGTTAATCCTACTGCTTGATAATGTATAAATTATCTTCTTCTTTATTTTATGCAGGAGAAAAGTGGTGTTCCATTGGTGGCCCAAGAGAAATTTGCTGAACCTAAAGAAGTGGAGGTCTCTCCATACTCCCTTGCGCAGTTTATTTTCTGTTACTTTCAGCGTACTCCAAGTTTCTAAAACCAAGACACTGATGTATTTTTAGATAAGGCAATTTATGTGGGGATCCTCTATGACATAAAATTGAGGACTTGTGTCACTTATAGACCATTGTTTATGGTTTCAGTAACTTGGAGCTGCACCTGTATTGTGGATGAACTCTTTATCCTTACCTCTTCTCTTTAACTTTCTAAACAACCATTTTTTTTTTTTGCCCATATTTTTCCTCGTTATTCTTTGTTTCTAATGATTGTTTTTCATCAGAAACTTGTCATAGCTCCTGTCAAGAAAGAATTAGGTCTTGCTTTCAAGGGTGAGCAAAAGAAGGTGATTGAAGCATTAGAGGTATGCTGTTATACCTTTGTCATATTATTAACCCCGAATGAAGCATTACTTTTCTTTTTCTTTTTATACTTCTCTTTTCCTCTTGTTCCTTCTTGTTGGGATATATGAAAAAGTGATCTCCCTTAAAATATGGATTCTATTTGGACATGCTCTTTGTTTCTGGATGGTAGCATATTTAAGCTTTATAGAATGGCAAGCTGCATTAGTTTTTCTCATTTTCTTTTGAACAGGCTATGAGTGAAAAGGAAGCAATGGAGCTGAAAGCGACTTTGGAAGCCAAGGGAGAGTCAGAGTTTCGTGTTTGTACTCTTGACAAGGATGTAACTATAAAGATGAATATGTTGTCAATCTCCAAAGAGAAGAAAAAGGAACACCAAAGGGTTTTCACACCATCCGTGATTGAACCATCTTTTGGAATTGGGAGGATCATATACTGTCTTTACGAACATTCGTTTTATACAAGGGCTAGTAAAGATGGGGATGAACAACTAAACGTTTTCCGCTTCCCCCCACTGGTGGCTCCAATCAAATGTACAGTATTTCCTCTGGTTCAGAATCAACAATATGAGGAAGTCGCCAAAAACATAGCCAAGGCATTAACTGCTTTGGGGATTTCATGCAAGATCGATATTACTGGTATGCATCACAAAAAAAAAAAAAAAAAAATCATTCAACTTAATAAATTAATTTATGTTTTTATCAAAGAAAATTTGATGCAATCAGGAAGTGAACATGTCTTCACCAGCTATATATTGTGTACTGTGTAGGTACCTCGATAGGAAAAAGATATGCAAGAACCGATGAACTGGGCGTTCCTCTTGCCATTACAGTTGATTCTGCATCCTCAGTTACAATTCGGGAAAGAGATAGCAAGCAGCAGATTCGAGTGAATGTGGACGAAGTGGCGTCTTTGGTCAAGGAGGTAACCGATGGTGTGAGTACATGGGCTGATGTTCAGTGGAGATACCCGGCTCATTCTTCTTGATCAACGGTGAGTGGATCGTTACACTGGCTTACTACACAATTGCTATTTATAATCAGCACATTTGGCCTAAGTTTATCGTCAAGTAAAACTTTTATGGCATTGTAATCTGTTACATTTTTAAATGTCATCTTTCAGGTTATATGAATATTTATAAATACTCAATTTGCTCTTTAGACATCTGCTCATGTGTTCTTCAAATGATGGGTTACATTTTCCCTATTTAGACTTTTTTTTTTTATTTAGTACTAAAATCTTGGCTTAATTGACGCACAATTTCAATTAACTAACGCCTACTAAACACAAATACTCGAGTCATTTGGTCTTTTATCTTGGATACCCAAAAATTTTGGCTGAAGAAAAGTGAAGGTGAGATGTAGTTTGACTTGCTATGAAAAGTGATAATCGTTTAAATAGTGAAAGAAAGAAAGTGATAATTTAAATAGAAAAATATCACTATAAATACTTTGTTTTTTTTTTTTTTTTTATAAATGTCATCACTTCCCTC
The DNA here is from genome assembly GCA_023678885.1 of Pogostemon cablin. NCBI lineage: Eukaryota > Viridiplantae > Streptophyta > Magnoliopsida > Lamiales > Lamiaceae > Pogostemon > Pogostemon cablin. The sequence continues at coordinate 24,889,873 of CM042962.1, forward strand.
TTTTTTTTTTTTTTTTTTTTTTCTCTCTCCCCTAAAAAATGCCAGGTTTTAAAAACTTTGAATATCATTATTTTCGCGATTACAAAATCTCATACTTTATTCAAAACTTTCAATATCATTAATATAGGATGCAACTTTTCTTGCTGCGCTACTTCATACTCGATTCTTCATGAGATATTGTATGCGGTCACACATGCTTATGTGATCAACTTCGTGAGGCTCTTGTGTTCCCGGGGACACTGTGTCCCTTTAAAATTTAAATCCGTAGCAATACATGGGTTTAAATGGAATATGGAGGGGGATGATTGTGTTCCTATGGGGGCACGATGTGTCCGGGTGGAGGAGCTTTTGTCCAACTTCATATTCACTCAACATATGTATCTTGTAACTTGTAACCACTATGTACGCTCGACTTTTAATATGATCTTATAACTCAACACGTATATATTTCTGCACTCAGACCAGAATGCTCAATTATATATATATATATATATATATATATATATATATATATATATATATATATATATATATATATATATATATATATATATATATATTATATGATCAATTTTTTATAGGATCAATACACAATTATGTATGCTCAATTTTTAATGTGATTCTATACACAATATAAGTATGACAAAAGCTTGGTTGAAATCGTTTCACGAATTCTAATTCGTAAGACAAATTATCCATTAATTTAATTAAGTTTTGTTCTGATACAGTCTCACATGTTATGCAACTTTTATGGGTCATCTAATATGGAGTGGAGTGATGCAACTTGTGCAAGGAAAAATGGCTTAATTCGAGTCAAATCTTCAAATTAATACGTTTGTATAGATTGAGCTTGCTTTCACTCATTGGTAATGGGTGATGACATTCTATAGTTCTGTAATTCAATATTAATATTTTATTTTATTATTTATTAATTTAATTAATTATTGTGAAATTATGAAAATACTCCTATTTCTTTTAAAAGTTGAGGGCTCATGCCCCTAATCCCTATCCCTAAGTGCCTCCGTCACTATTAGCTTGTTTGGTAGAAGGTATTATAGAGGGATTGATGGGTAAACCCTCGTAATACAACGTTTGGTTAGAAACACACGTAAACCTACTGGCCTGTGAAAAAGTGAGGCCCGTTGTGGGCAAACCCCCCATTTCAGGTACTACGCATCCCACGTTGAGGGTTTGATGAGAATCACAACGTGAAATGGAAGATAATATCCAAGACTCTGGCTCAGGCCAGCAAGACCACGGCTTTGCAAGTATTTTGCATGAAAAAAAATTTATTTTCTGATAATCAATACTCACATTCCCTAAAAACTTATAGGATGATATCCCATAAGAATAGCAACTCCCTAATCTTGACAGCTACTAACCCAACTAATAAATCTAGATAACAACTGCAACAAAAATATAATTAAATCAATAAAAGAAAGATAAGGATTATAGATCAGATTTGCTGTCAATTCTCGCTTTGCTGCTCATTCTGACTTGGGCCTAAAGCCTTCTTCTTGGCCCGTCTCACTTGATTATATGCGTTCTTGAGATGGCGACTTTCATCCACATCATTCCCATCCCCTTCAAGAACATCCTTGTCCTCAAGGACAAAATCTGGAAAACGGTCCTTCATCTCTTCCAAATTCTCCCACGTCACCTCTTCTAGTGGCAATTCTTCCCACTCAATTAAAACTTCCAACCGGAATCGACCACTTCGCTTAACACGTCGATAATCCATCGCATGAGCTGGGCGTAATAAGTTTCCATCAGCATTTACAGCAGGAAGCCGACCCATCATCACCTTTCCACCGCCTAACCTCCGTTTCAACCGCACACATGCACGACTGGATGTATTTGTGAATCATCAGGAAGATCCAACATGTATGCAACATTTCCAACACGTGCAATGATCTGAAACAACCCATAATATCTGCTTTCGAGCTTGTATAATGCCTTCTGAGAAAGAGTCTGCTGGCGATATGGTCTTAATTTTAAATAAGCCCAATCACCCACTTCAAAAATCTCCTCACGTCTGCTCCTGTCATGGAACTCCTTCATGCGATTGATCGATTCTTGTAACGTTTCTTTAAGCTCACGAATAAGCAAGTCACGCCCATATAATTCTCGATCAACCTCCTCATTAGGTGAATTACCCAACGGATAATTTATCAAATGGGGCGGTGGAGTCCATAGACTAGCTCGAAAGGGGAGTATTTTGTTGATGCATGGAACATTGTATTGTACCAATACTCTGCCCAAGGTAAGAAAAACTCCCATTTCTTTGGATTTTGATAAACAAAACACCGAAGATATTGCTCTAAGGTATGATTTGTCACCTCTGTTTGACCATCTGTTTGGGGATGGTATGCAGAACTCATAGTCAACTGGGTGCCTTGCATCTTAAAAAATTCCTTCCAAAAATTGCTGATGAAGATCCTATCCCGATCAGTTATTATTGAACGCGGCACACCATGTAACTTAATTACATATTCCACAAATAAACGAGCCACCGACTTTTCTATGTACGGATGCACCAAAGGAATGAAGTGAGCATATTTTGTCAACCGATCAACCACCACCAAAATGCCGTTGCACCCATCCGATCGAGGAAGCCCCTCATAAAATCCATTGTTATATCCTCCCAAATTCTTTCTGGAATGGATAAAGGTTGCAACAGCCCACTCGATTTTCTAGAATCACTTTTAACCCGTTGGCATGTATCGCATTGCGATACATATCTCCGTACCTCTTGCTTCATGCCTGGACAATAAAAGGTCGACACCAATCTCGCCCAAGTACGGTAAATTCTAGAGTGCCCTCCAATGTTGGAGTCATGAAAATATTGCAATAATTGAGTTTAGGACTTAGAAGGGAAAAGAAACAGTAGAATAAAGGGAGAGAAAGAATAGGAATTAGGAGGAGGAAGATGGGATTAAGAAGATTAATGGAGGGGAGAGAAAATTAACAAACCCAATTAGAAGGTCCTAATAATTTTCGTTGGTTTAATTGCTGAGGTGTCTTTTATTAATACAAGGACAATTTTGTAATTAATCATTTTATTATAATTTACTTACATTTTATTTTATGTACATATTTCATAATTTATAGCCCACGTAATTAATTAATTATAACCGCTTATTAATAGTTACTTTTATGTTTTTAATTATAAACCTAATAAAGGATTAATGTAATATATGGCATACCACATCCCGTTTTGCATCTATCATACCTAATACCATACGGTTTACCAAACGAGCTGTATAAGTATAATACTCCACTCGACCATGTATACTCGATTCTTGGCTCAACTCTAGGCGTGGGCATTTTTTTCGGGTTTCGGGTACCCGATTCGATCCGGAAAAAATTATCCGAAAAACCCAATTTTTTCGGGTAATTTCGGGTTTACCCGAATCCGAAGCTATAACTTCGATTTGGGTTTCGAGTATTGAAAATGTACCCGAAATACCCGATCGGGTACCCAAATTTTTTTTTTACACTCATGCTAATTATAAAAAATATTTTTATTCATGAAATATTAATATTTTGATACATTCTTAATTTTTTAATAATAAAATATATTTATTATCCTTCAAACATTACTTAATTAAATTTATTTATTTTTTAAATTATCAATTATTTTTATAAAATAAAAAAAAAATTTGTATTATTACATCCTCATCTTATCAAATTTAATTTTGAATTCTCCTTATATCATTAATTTTAATATGAATAAATAAATAATTTTATTATCATATACTTTAATGTATAAATAAATATTTTAATTAATTAAGTAAAAATAACATATAAAAATATATAAATTTAAATATCTCACAACATAATTAATATATATTCACTATCTAAATCCTAACATTATTATGAAAATTAATATTATTATGATGTGATATGGATTTATTATATTCTTTTATATAATTATTGAAAAAAAATGATAAAAGAGATCAAATAGAATATTACCTCAAATATTAAACGTTAAAAAAATTTATTTAAATCACACCTAATTAATTTATTAGTATAAGAATACTTATTAAAAAAAGAAGAAGATATTTTCGGGTATAAGAAATTTCTTCGGATAATGAAATTCCTAACCCGAAACTTCGGGTACCCAATCTGAAAACCCAAAATACCCGAAATCCGATCCGTTGCCCATCCCTACTCAACTCTAAACGGTCATATTAACCCTTTTTAAATATGCGATTCATTACTTAATATAAAATTAGTTACATAATGTAGATAGAAAAAATGACAATTTTAAAAAAAAAATATATACTGTATGACATTTTAAAATCAAAAGTTAATAATATTGCTCTACTTTTATATATATATATATATATATATATATATATATATATATATATATATATATATATATATATTTCATTTAGTTTAATGTAAGAAAACAAATACACTTTCTGTTCACAAAATCCTTAATACTTTTTTTACTTGTTTATAAATAAAAAGAAAAAAATAATTTCATTTAACAATCTTAAAAATTATTTTAATTTTAAATTTATCACTAAAAAAATACCATACCTTTATATTACTATTTGAAAATATTACAATACTTTTTAAAATCTAATAAAATTGATAAAAAGAAAAAGCCAAACGCTTGTGTGTGCCCGGGCATATGGGAACACATTCCGTGTGTCTTTAGAATTTTGTGCTAAATTGTATACCCTTTGGTATAAAGATGTGTATCCTTTATTTTACAAGACAAAAACTTGTGTACACCCGGACGCACGGAAACACACTCCGTGTGCCTTTTAGAATTTTGTGTTAAATTGTATACGTAAAGATGTGTACCCTTTATTTTTTGAAGAAAAATAAAAAATATAATGAAAAGTGTATACCTTTATAACAAAATGGTGTACACGGCGTACGCTGCACCCGGGCGTACGCTAAGCCTCAATCAAAGAAAAAAAACAAATTTTACGTGAAAGCATGGTTAAGTTGATCCTCGAAATAGAAAAGTTTTAAAGAATGAATATTAATAGGCCAAGTTTCGATTTCGTCCCTACTTGTCACAACCTATCAACAACCCATTCCCAGTAGCGAATAACTCGGAAAAGCTAGTTTTGTACTAAAATTGGAAGTTAATGGAAGTGTTGAGGAGGAGGGCGTTATCTCTGCGGAGGTGCTTGCCGCTTTTCACTACGAAACCTTATTCAACTGTTTCTTCACCGCAAACCCTTTGTTCCACATCAGGTTATTTGCTTCCCTTCTTACTGAATTTCCATTCTATTTTGTGGTTATATTGTCTCATTTTGTTGGTATTTTACTCTTCTCCTACTGCAAGTTCTTGTGGGCAGAGACATTTATGCTGATCAAGAATCAATTTTTTAAATTTCCTCCTTTCCAAGTTTTGTTATTGTACCTTCCTCATTTATTAGCATTTGTATCATTGCATGATTCTATTTGTTATAATTGCTGGCATATAGATGTAGGTTAATTTTACTCTTGGTTTTAAGGACTTTGTTGATGATAATTGGTGAACTGGAAACTGGAGAGAATTCTTTTTTTCTTTTGTTGGGTGCTGAAATATTTGATTTTCGGCAAGAATTTCAGAACTGGGAGACGTTTCGTCAAGCCGTAGTTAACACACTAGAGCGCCGTCTGTTTTACATCCCTTCCTTCAGTATCTATGGTGGAGTTGCTGGACTCTACGACTATGGCCCTCCCGGTTGTGCTGTCAAGGCCAATGTCCTGGCTTTCTGGCGTCAGGTCTGCCAATTTTAGGTTCTTTTTTGCCATTTGTTTCTCGGATAATGAATTTTGTTGGGGAAGTTTTGTTTCACTAGGTGCTCATTGGTTTATACTGTAATAATAGCTTTAGTTGTGGATTGTGTTATACTTTTAGATAATCACAGGAAAGTATTGTTTTCTATTTTATAAAAAGCATTGTCTAATTGTCTGCTGATTTCAGTCACTGTAAGTAAGATAATTACTTTTTATGCTGGGTTTTTTTATAACGGCATTATCGCAGAATCAAATTAAGAATTACAATGAGCTTTTGAGTAGATTTTTTCATTTTAAAATGTGCATTTCTGTTGTTGATGTTGACAACCTAGTTTAGCAGTTGTATTAGAATTTTCATCTTCTCCTTTCATGTAGGTTAGGTTTTAAACATATATCAGGCATACTACTGAATACTGAAGTTGCAGAATTAATATTGTTTATTTTATGGTACAATCCTTAGCTGACTTGATGTTTTGCTTTACAGCTAGTCATTGGCTATCATTGATGTTCTTATTTAAAATAGTTTCAAATTTTCAGCATTTTGTACTTGAAGAGAATATGTTAGAGATTGATTGCCCATGTATTACACCAGAAATTGTACTGAAGGCATCTGGCCATGTTGATAAGTTCACTGACCTTATGGTCAAAGATGACAAGACTGGAGCTTGTTACCGAGCAGATCACTTGCTCAAAGATTTTTGCAAAAACAAGCTCGAGAAAGACCCTAAATTAACGAGAAGGTAACTGAATTGAGGCATGTTCTTGCTGTATTGGATAACTTCTCTATGGAGGAGCTTGGTGCAAAGATCAAGGAGTTTGGTGTCACTGCTCCGGACACGGGGAACTCTCTCTCTGACCCATATCCTTTCAATCTTATGTTTCAGACATCAATTGGGCCATCTTTTTCAAACCCTGGGTGAGAATGCCTTTTACATTTAGTAGTGCGGATTTCTTGGGATTCCACCTATTAGCCTCTCCATATTTAAACCTTTATTCTTTAATTACAATCAATTACTAATTTTTCTATAGGTACATGCGTCCTGAGACTGCTCAAGGTATTTTTGTGAACTTCAAGGACTTATACAACTATAATGGAAACAAGCTTCCTTTTGCGGCTGCACAGATTGGTCAAGCTTTTAGAAACGAGGTGTAGTATGCTATCATAACAATTAACATGTCTATGAACCACGAAAGACTGTACACAACTTTAACTTAGATGGTTAATTGGTTATGTTTTGGCATTTGCTTCCTAGTTCCTGCTGTAATTTGTGGGGATCAATAGAATATAATTGCCGCAACTGTGGGATATAGTCATTAATTTCTTAAGATGAACCCAATGGCATGATACTTCTGTATTTTTATGTTTCAACCTCACCTAGTTGGATGAGAGGTAACGAGGCATATTAAAATCTTAGAACTACTTGAAGTACTTGAAGCTAATGTCTAGAAGAATTAAAGACATGAATCTGCCTTAGATACCATGCAAGCTCTCTCTTCTGCTAAAGACCTTTTGCATTGAGAAAATCGCCGTGATTTGTTTTTACTAGAATACAATTATCAATTAAAAATTCTTGGTTGGTATGTACATTCTTCTAAAAAAAAAAAACCAAAACTTGAGCAGTTGCAGGAAAGGTTAAGATTGAATCGTTGAATAATGTTGATTAACAAATTGGAGCATTTTCGTCTTTCATTTAATTAGTCAATTTTCCTACTTTTCATCAGATGTTAGAAAATTCACTAGTTCCTTAGTCATTGTTACACAAGTCCGTTAGTTTTTTGATTGATTTGCTGCACATACATTGTAATCTCTACAAGCTTCTGTGATTTATGTGTTATGGATATGACAGACATGTTAAATTTTCACCTTAATTTCCAGAAAAGTGCTATATCTATGCTTTATGACACACACGAACTTTGCAGATCTTCCCACGGCAAGGCCTTTTCTGAAGTTTCAAATCTGGAATTATTTATGTACCCAAGGGAAGATCAGGTTTCCGGGCAATCAACTAGGAGAATATCAATTGGAGAAGCTGTTTCTCAGGTTGTTCAGTGAATGCCAATCATCTTTTCTTTTTCTTGTGTCCTTTCAAGATATTTTCAATTTTGCTGATATGGTACACCGGTGGTTTACTGAAATGGGTAAATGTTATTTCAGTGCCAACAGTTACAAAGTACATAAGTACAATGCTAACAGGACCTAACACTACATCTTCAGCCTAAAGCATGAGATGCAACAACTCAATAGTTCAAATACAAGCGTACAATTTGGTTGATGATTCTATCCTTAACATAATCTGGAGAAAGCATCCGTGATCCAAACATGAGTGCATTCCTTTCCGACCATATATGGTAGATGATGGTTGATAAAGTAATGTATAACAGTTTCCTTGCCTTCATATTAGTTCTCGTGTCTGAGATGATTTTTCTAAATCCATTTGCTACCAAGACCACCAGTGGTTTATGACTGGCACAAGAAGAAGAAGATGGGTTTTGCCTATTAATTATTATATTTATTATTCTCATTAATTGCATTGGACTTCCTTATTGTTTATTTATTCATTTGCAGTAGATGATCCATGAGCCTAAAAAAAAAAACTATAAGTATCATTTGTAATAGAAAATTAAACTACACATTCTTGTATATCTTTCTTCAGCTTTATCAGCATGGGACAAAGATCCGTGTGTGTTGAGCTTGTTGGCGGTTCATCTCCTTAAGTCTAACATAATTTCAATCCTGATTCGTTGTTTCAGCGGATTGTCAATAATGAAATGCTTGGTTATTTTATTGGTAGAGTATACTTGTTTTTAGTCAAATGTTCATTTCCTTAACTCTAACATAACTTCATTTCTGATTCGTTGTTTCAGGGGATTGTCAATAATGAAACGCTTGGTTATTTTATTGGGAGAGTATATTTGTTTTTAGTCCAACTTGGAATTGATAAAGACTGCTTACGCTTCCGGCAACATCTGGCAAATGAGATGGCTCACTATTCTACTGACTGTTGGGATGCTGAAGTTGAAAGCTCGTACGGTTGGGTTGAATGTGTTGGTATTGCTGATAGATCAGGATATGATTTGCGTGCTCACGCGGTAAGAGTTATTCCAAATTTGCTAATTTTTTTTGTGCTGAAGCTGCTTACTTGGTTGGAGAGATTTCATTCCATCCTCAAAGGGTGTATCTCAGTCTATCCTAAAAGTGTGCATCTCATTCTATCCCTGTAAACTATTTATTTAATCTTCTGAAGATGCTTTATAAACTATTATTTGTTATGCCTGTGAATGCAAGTCGTATTTCAATTTTGTGCAGGAGAGAAGTGGTGTCCCATTGGTGGCGTATGAAAAGCATCAGCAACCTAGAGAAGTGGAGGTCTCTTCTCCCTCCCTCCTCTCAGTTTACTCTATATCAGTCTGATACAGCTATTGAAATCAAGACTTTAGTTTACCAAGAAAGTATGTTTGTAAGATATCTTACTTCTTAATAAAATAGAAGGTCTCGATTCCGATGTCAATACCCAAGCAGTACTTCTATAGTAGCATGCTTGACCCCTTTATCCCTTCTTACCATTCTTTCCCTATAGAAACTTATTGATCTTAATGCTCTTATAATACATTTGGTTTCTAAGCACTTCTTATATCGTTTGGTTGTCTTCAGAAACTTATCATATCACCAGTTAAGAAGGAGCTGGGCCTTGCTTTCATGGGTAGCAAGAAGATGGTAGTTGAAGCATTGGAGGTATTCTAGAACAGTTAATAATCTTGTTTCTTTTGATGAACTTTTTAGCTACTCAAGAAGGTATCACTTTTTTTATTGCTTTATTGTTACATCTGTTTTGCTTGCTGTGATACTTGGATATCATTGGTCTTCCCTTTTAGCGAACATGGCTGGATGACTATCACATTCATTATTTAAATTGGCAGCAGTCGTATTTATTATGATTTCCGAGTAATGAATTTCGCTGCTGTTTATGCCTATGGCTGTTGTGATGTGGGTTTAAGCTTCATGATAGACTCACTTGTGTTTGAAACTATGAGTATACAATCTTTCTGTCCTTCATGCCTAGCTGTTTGGATTGCATGGACACCTATTGTGTTATAAAATAAATTTAAAAATTTTCTTATATTTGTGAGCAGGCTATGAGCAATAAAGAAGCTATAGAGATGAAAGCGACTTTGAAAACCAAGGGCGAGGCAGAGTTTCATGTTTGTACTCTAGACAAAGTTGTCACTATAAAGAATAATATGGTGTCAATCTCCATAGAGAAGAAAAAGGAACATCAAAGGGTATTCACACCATCAGTAATTGAACCGTCGTTTGGGATTGGAAGAATCGTATATTGTCTCTATGAGCATTCATTTTACACGAGGCCTAGTAAAGATGGTGATGAACAAGTGAATATCTTCCGGCCGCTTCCCTCCACTTGTAGCTCCAATCAAATGCACGGTATTTCCTCTGGTTCAGAACCATCATTACGAGGAAGTGGCAAAACAAATTGTTAACTCATTGAGTTCGTTTGGGATTTCCTACGAGATTGATGTTACAGGTATATTTAGAAATTGTTACCTTAAAAAAAAAATAGAAAAGCTGTTAGGCATGAAAGCTAAGGAGCCTTAACTTAACCCAAAACCATGAACAAAGGTTTAGGTTTTACCCTCACTTATATGTCATTCAACACATACATGTAGAACTGACGTGGAATAATTTGACAATACACCCTCTTTCAAACCAAACATCCATGGATGGCACATGCTGGGTCAGGGTGGCAACCCTAGGCCGAACAATGGGTAACCCCTTTCCACATTCTGCCCTAAACCAGTAGGTCGGACCAAATTAATAGGCATATAAGCTTGGTGGCTGGGGTCCCAACTTAAGCCTTAAACCATTGTCAAAGTTAACGGGTTGACCCCCCACTTATTTACCATTCCACATTTTCACGTGGAAAACAATGTGGATGTTCTTATAACAAAAGAAAACATAGCCTTCAAATGCTATGTCTCCATGTTGAAGCAATATTTCAAGCTGGTACCCGTAGTTTATTATTTTGACGATTGTTCCTGTTGGCTAGAAACTGTGACCTATTCACAAGTTCTTATTATCTTTTTCAGCTACTTCAATAGGTAAGAGATACGCTAGAACTGATGAACTCGGAGTTCCTTTTGCCATCACAGTAGATTCCACATCCTCTGTAACTATCCGAGAAAGAGATAGCAAGCAGCAAATCCGTGTTGATGTTGATGAGGTGGCCTCTGTTGTTAAGCAATTGACTGATGGTGTGAGCACATGGGCTGATGTACATTCGAGATACCCTGCTCATTCGTGATGACCAGCAGTGAGTTGATTCTAATTAGAAATGCAAGCATCTCTGCATTTTTTTCCTCTGGCATCCGTCATATCTGTAGAGTTACTTTGAAATGTTTTTGGGGTCGAGTATTGACATTCTTATTGGGGCACCTCCATGGTTTTGTTCTTGTCCTCAATATATACCTTTGGGAACTGATTAATAAGAGTTACCTGTTGGATTTGCCCTGGGGTGTAACTGTTCAGTTGATGGATCAGGATGTCTGTTGAGACTAAAAGACAGAGCAGAGTTCGAGATTGTAGGGTGAGATTTTCCTTAAAAGTTCAAACATCAGATCGACATCCTTGCCATACATTTTAAGAGCCATGGTATGCTTCAAAAATCCGAGTAATAATAATCTTTAGAACCTTTATATATATCATCTTACAGAATTATGACATTTTCTTCAATACTGAAATTTATAAGCTGCATTATGTTCATTTTTTAAAGCTGATTCTAACTTGTATCCTGTGTTTATGATTATATGGTTTTTGATATTTGAGAACTAATGTATTCAAGAATTTCCATTGTCATCATATGAAGTTTGCTGAAAATATTAGTTCATGTAGAGATTACCCCAGTCACTTTACACTTAATCCCATGATTGAAATGTTACATATATATCAACATTACTCATTCAAGAATGTAACCCACATAATATAAATGTATACATACGTATTACATATCACATATCAGCCTTATTTCCATGTTTGGCAGAATCTTATGTGTGCAATATTCAGTAAGTTTAACATTATTGTTTCATATGCATGCTATCCATCTTGAACTGGAACTAGCTTCATTTTGTCTCCGTAAATCTCTGGAAGCTGGTTTTCTTCTATTTCCTCTAATAGAGTTTCTTGGGGTTTCTTTTTTTTTCGACAAATACTACCTGTATACTATCCAGACATCAGATTGATGAGATTATATAGCATAACATGTCTGGAAATCTGAAAAGTCTTGACCTTTCTCCAGGTATTTTTGTCGATAAATGGGTAGACCATTTTCCATGCTGTCATGAACACATAAGGCGCGTGGACAATGAACACTCGACCCAGTCTTTCTGGGTAGTAATCCTGTTACATGAGAATCATAGTGACTAGATTACGGTTATCTTACCTTAGTGCATCCTCCTAAACTACGATATTGTACTTTCTCCATTTTCTTACTCTTTATCCATGTATTACTTCTCAATTTTTTTACCAAACTTGCCCTAACAGTCGATGCTAACGAGATTTTGACCCTAAAATACTAAAATGATACTTGCATCTATTAGCTTAAGCTTTTAGTCAAAGTGGACATTGAATATAATATCAAGAATAATGCTTATTACTATATGATTGAATATTGATATAGGTGATTCCCTCAAGGTATTCGTTGATATCTATGTTAGAATAGCCAAACCCTTTTAGATCTCCGATAACTGTGAACTTTTCCTGTCCTTCTGGTATCCTGACAATGCTCAAACATGTGACTATTGTAGTTTTATACTATATTATCCGAGTTATTATTTTTTCCTTATTCAGTTTACATATGAAATAATCGACTTTTGCATCTCAGGCGGTGTCCCTGCACCGTTGGATGCAATAATCAATTAGTTCAGATGGTGATGGATGAGAAGAAATAGCTTGGAAGGTTTAAAAAAAAAAACCGTAGTTGGAGGAGGAAATATGAAGCATGAAATAGAGTACCTCAGAACATAATTTGTCCAAAACAAACACAACAAAACCTGAAAAAGTTTAAGCAAAATGGGTTACGTGTATAAACTTACAAGTGCTGTTTCAAAAAAAAAAAAAACTTACAAGTGGAATGCTTATGGTCTCAGATTATACATAAAATGCTTACGTTTGAACCCTTGTGTATCTTTCTTGCTAGTAAAATGTTTAGCACCAAATACAACTACAATTGGGCACCCTCTCTTGTTGTCCCTTGCATGAAAACCTTGTCTTGTTCGATTTGATATGAAACCTCCGATGCTGAAATTGAACCCTTTGGAATGAATGTTTGCTTCCATGCAACGTAGTTCATGTCTATTTCAGAAGCTTTCTCAACCTCAAGATCACGGGCATGTAGAAACCTTCTCAGTGTGAGATCATCAATGTCCTGTAGATAAGTGTGAAAAAGTATAAAATGCTCATTCCGCGTAGGAAATTTCTACTTGTGTTATTATGATTTGCACAAGTTTTATAACCTCTGCTTTTTCTAATTTTTTTATTTAAATTATATTCTACTCAAGATCATTTTAACTTTGAATTTACACTTTTCATTTTAGTACATTTTAACACGCATCTCATGTTCAGATGAGTCCAATTACGTATCCTTCACTACGTAAATGTCATGTCAAATGACTATTTCATCCTAAACTTGAGCTTTCACAGAGGGATATTTAGTACTTCTTTCGTCCCATTTGAATATTTGCGTTTGTTATTAGTATAAATATTAAAAAATATAGTATTTTAATATGTAATAGGTTGAGACTTGATCAGAAATATAATATTTTAATGTATAGTTGACAATTGTATTTAAAAAAAAATGTAACCATTAAAGTTGATATCTCTAAAATGTTAATTTAAGAGATGAGACTTAGGAGTATTTAATTAATTATTCTAAATTGTTTAAAGTTAAATTTTATTTTAAATAATAATGAAGGCATAAAACAAGGATAATTACCTTACAAGCTGAATCTTGCTTCCCAATTCTCTCTCTCAAATGATCAACCTTCTCCTCTTCATCCACATCATTCCACTTCATCTCTTTCATTTTTTCAGGAGAATAAAATACATCTTCTTCTTCATTCATCGATAATCTATCCATATATATTGGATTTATTCTTAATTTTGATAAAATAAAGCATTCTCAAATATTTACTTTTATAGCCATCAATGTTGCATGATTGTGAACGTTGTCAAATTAACTGAAATATATGTCTCAAAATTAGGAGTTAATGGTTGAAAAGAAATTAAGCTGTCGATTTGGTCACTCCAAGGAGACCACAAAGTTAATGGAATTTAAATCATGACCAAATATTATCATCGACTTAGTTTGGTAGCTCTAATTAGAAATAAAATTTTATTAATGTATACAATATTTTGAAAATTAAAAATTTTGTTCTAAAACAATACTGAATAATAATAATTTTATAAAAAACTCATAAGGCGAATCCAACGCAAATTCTAAAATCAATTAATATTCCGGCCAGTTTTAGGAATTTATAGTTCGCACGTATTCAGAAATTCAAAGTATGATTCGAATTAATAACCAAACCATTTATTCTCGGATTATTCTGTGGTTTACTGGTACACATATTTTATAATGTAAAATCATGTGGTAGTGGGTAGTTATTAATTTTTTTAATTATTTTATTTTTATTGAGTGATAAGGATTAAATAAAAAAATGATCTAAAGGTTGAGAAGCCTCAGGTACATCGATGTCCCAGTACACCGAAGTTAGACTCTTTATTTTATAATCTTATAATAAAACCGTTTTATTTTTCAATCAGTTACCTTTTTTTTTAATTAAAGATATGCAACTTTTCTTTTATGATAAGAAATACACATAAAATAATTTAATTGGATATTATTTATTTATTTATTTTTATATATCACTTTTTATTTTATCACTTATTATGTCAAGAAAATGTAAAATGGTTCGCTATTAATTTTTGGCTTTATTATTTTGTCAAGTTGAACAATCTTATTATTTATAACTTGTTAACAACATTTAAAAGGAAATGCAGATTAACCAACTATTTTGGCAAATGGTTTTGTCATAACTTAATTAATAATTAATCATTGTTTAGATATAGTCACCGACTTATCTACGAGGAATTAGATCGATGAAGGTATTTTGTCGTTTCTAATAGGAGTACATAAAGGATATTTTATTTGATTTATTTGATTGTATATATCTTTCCTTATTCGATGCCATAAATTGTGGATCGCTGTTGTAATCTTGTACTTAAATACGTCAATACAGAAGATTACAAAACACAATGAAAATGATCTCCATTCTCCCATCTTACATGGTATCAGTCAGGTTCATCTTCTGAACCCCTCTCTTCCCCGTTCCTTCTTCTTCTTTTTCCCTTTCCCTTCCGCTTCGTCTCTTCCCCTATCTTCTTTCTCCACATGGCAGGCGTTGACACTCTTCCCATCACCACCATGATAAACATGATCCCTATCAAACTCGATGCCACAAATTATCTCTCTTGGCGTCGTCAAATTATTCACATGGCTGAGTGTTTCAATCTCATGCCGTTTCTGGACGAAACCACCACCGTTCCCGCTGAAACCATCACCGACACTGCCGGTTTTGAATCGCCGAACCCTACCTTCAACTCTTGGAAGATGAAAGACATGAAGTTGCTGAGTGTGATCTACACATCTCTCTCCCGATGCCGCATCTGAAGTTATCGATGCACACACATCACTCGCTGCATGGACTACGCTGAAATCGGTATATTCTTTCTCCTCTCGTCAGCACCAGTTGCGCGAGGAGTTGCTGTCCCTCCGCCGAGGCGACTCCTCTGTTGATGATTACGGACGCCGTTTCAAGACCCTGTGAGATCAACTCCATGCCATCGCACGCCCAATTGACGAGGCTGAGAAGAGCCATCTCTTCTTGCGTGGATTAGGGCTCCAGTTTGCGGGCTTTGCGGATACCAGAATGGCCCTGACTTCGGTGCCTTGTTTCCGCGATCTTCTCAGCCAAGCAAAGCAATATGACTTGATGCTTAAATCCATGGAGGGCTCCTCGTCGCAGGTTTATTTTTTTGCAGATCGAAGAAACCCTAACCCCTTGCGTCCAACAAATCACGGCCGAGGCTCTTTCAGAGGAAGTCACCAGCAGCTTGGACGTGGCTATGGTGGTGGCCGTGGCTATGGTAATGGCCGTGGCTTTGTTCATCGTGGTGGTTGGTTGGATTCCGGAGGGAGATACTCCGGGGGGCCGATGGGTTTCAACAGCGAGCGACGACAGTTCGTTCCTCGTTGTCAGATTTGTCGGGGGGAGCACTATGCTGACAAGTGCCCCCAATACCTTGCTTCTCGCGACAGTGTTAAATCGGCCAACCTTGCCGAGGCATTTGCCTCCTCTTACAATGTTTCTGCTCCTTCGTCAGACTGGTACATTGATTTGGGTGCCTCCGCCCACATGACGAATCAAAATGCTGCCTTGACCTCTTACGAGCCCTATTCTGGTAATAGCAAAGTTGTTGTTGGCAATGGTAATTCTTTGCATATCTCGCATGTTGGCTCTTATGACTTATCTGCTGATATTAAATTGTTGGATGTTTTGGTGGTTCCGCATATAACCAAGAACCTTCTGTCTATCAGTAAACTAACTTCAGACTATCCTGTTAATGTTGTGTTTTTTGATAATTCTTTTATAATTCAGAACCGAGTGACAAATCAAATTCTGGGCCAGGGAAGATGTGAGAATGGCTTATACACCCTTGATAAAGGGATTCCTGCTTTGGTGACGGCTGTGAGAGAAAATAAATTGAAGGCTAGCTTTGAATTATGGCACTTACGTTTGGGGCATGTCCGATTCTCTGTTATTTCTTTGCTAAATAAACTTGGACATTTATCAGTCACTTCTGTTTTACCCAGTCCTAAGCTCTGCTCTTCTTGTCAGTTGGCAAAGAGCAAGAAATTATCCTTTCAATTAAATGATAAACATGCTGCACAAGTTTTGGATATGATACATTGTGATTTATGGGGGCCTGCACCAGTTTCTACTTCTACTGGTTTTCGGTACTATGTGGTTTTTGTGGATGATTACTCGAGATTTTCTTGGATTTATCCGTTATGCAGGAAGTCTGATTTATTTGATACTTTAGTCCGGTTTCATGCCTTTGTATGCACTCAATTTTTAAGGCAGGTTAAGATATTTCAAAGTGATGGTGACACTGAATTTGTTAACTCAAGAGTACGTGATTTTATGCATAAAAATGGTATTCTTCATCGTATATCATGCCCATACACTCCTCAACAAAATGGTAGAGCTGAAAGAAAGCATCGTCACATCACAGAAACTGGTTTATCGATGCTCTTTCATGCTAATGCTCCGGCATCCTTTTGGTTTGATGCATTTGCTACAACAACTTTTATTATTAATCGAGTTCATTCAACAGTGTTGCATGATAAATCTCCCTTTGAGCTGCTATTTGGTTATGCTCCATCATATTCCGTCTTTAAGCCTTTTGGATGCCGAGTATTTCCCTATCTTCGTGACTATGCAGCTCACAAACTAGAACCAAGAAGTCGTCCTTGCATTTTTTTGGGGTACAACAATGTTCAAAAGAGGTTTCAGTGTCTAGATCCTCATACATCTCGGATCTACACGACTCGTCATGCTCAATTTAATGAATTATTATTCCCTTTTTCTACTGACTCTTCTTATGTGTCCACCACAGAATTGGACTTGTCTACTTTTACAGATGCAATGGAGCACTCTGCACTTTCTCCTTCTACACTGGAATGCTCTCCGTCAAATCCAACTGTGAGGCGACCTATTGCCTCAGAGGATCACAATGAGCTACCTGAGCCCATTATTCTCGCTCCGACTGTAGACGAGCTTCCATTGCCAGATGCGGAGCCGTTTGATACTCCCGACATCGGTGGTCTTCCACCACTCGACAATGAGCCGCCCATTGCCCCGACCGATATGCCAGCCGACATGGAGTCTCCGATCGTTGTGCAGCCTGCACCACGGCAGGCACCACCGCCGCACCACATGGTTACGAGGGCTCGTGATGGAATTTTTAAACCAAAGTACCCAGTTGATATTGCCTCCACGACTCTCCTTTCTTCTCTTGCCGCTGTTTCTGAACCCCGTGGCTTCAAATCAGCTGCTAAGCATCCGCATTGGTTGGCCGCCATGCAAGAAGAAATTGATGCCCTGCGTTCAAACAATACATGGGATCTTGTACCCTGTCCTCATGATACCAACATTGTTGGTTCTAAATGGGTATTTCGAACGAAGTATCACTCTGATGGAACTATTGAACACCACAAGGCTCGTTTGGTTGCTCAAGGCTTCACACAGATTCCGGGAACAGACTTCCATTATACATTCAGCCCTGTTGTAAAAGCTGCTACGGTTCGTATTATTCTGACACTTGCCGTACAGAATTCTTGGCCCCTACATTAGCTGGATGTCAAAAACGCATTTATGAACGGAGTCCTTGATAAACCTGTTTTCATGGCGCAACCACCTGGATTTGTGGATCCTCGCTTTCCCACTCATGTTTGTCAGCTCAAGAAGTCTTTATATGGTCTCCGTCAAGCTTCTTTGGCTTGGTTTCAGAGGTTCAACATATACATCTACAGTTTGGGTTTTCTCCGTAGTCAATGTGATCCGTCATTGTTTCACTTTCATAAAGGTTCGTCAGTCTTGTATCTTCTTCTGTACGTGGATGACATTGTGGTTACGGGCAATGATTCACGCCTGTTGGGCGACTTCATCTCCAGAACACATGCTGAATTTGCTATAAAAGATCTTGGTCGGCTCAACTACTTTCTTGGCCTTGAGGTTTCTTACACTGAGTACGGTATCTTTGTTGGCCAAGCTAAGTACGCCTATGACATCCTTGATCGAGCCAAATTATTAGATTCCAAACCCGTTTACACGCCTCTTGTAACGTGTGAATCTCTTGTTAGTGACGGAGTTCCCTGTTCTAATCCGAAGATGTACAGGTCTCTTGTTGGTGCTCTTCAGTACTTGACTATTACTAGGCCGGATCTTTCTTATGCAGTGAGTTTGGTGAGCCAATTCCTTCAGACTCCCACTGATGCTCACTTTCAGGCGGTGAAACGTATTCTACGCTATGTTAAAGGAACCATCAACCATGGGCTTTCTTTTAATCGGCGACAAGATTCTTCTATTATCGGTTATTCTGATGTGGATTGGGCTCGTTGTCCTGAGACACGGCGTTCTACGTATAGGTACTCTATATTTGTTGGAGGCAACCTTGTCTCATGGAGTGCTAAGAAACAACCAAAGGTGTCTCGTTCTATTTGTGAATCTGAATATCGGGCGATGGCAAATGCTTCAGCTGAACTCATTTGGGTCACGAATCTTCTTCGTGATATACGTGCACCTTCTGTTTCTCGCCCCACGCTCCTTTGTGATAACAGAAGTGCTGTGTTTCTTAGTCAGAATCCAGTGGCACACAAACGAGCTAAGCATATTGATATTGAATATCGCTTTGTTCGGGAGCTCGTTTCATCTGGGAAGTTAGAGACAAAATTTGTTTCGTCTAACCTCCAGCTTGCTGACATCTTTACTAAGAGTCTCCCTCGACCTGCCTTCGAACTTCTGCGCACCAAGCTCTGCGTTTGTCTGCACCCCACGCATTGCTTGACGGGGGGGTAATAGGAGTACATAAAGGATATTTTATTTGATTGTATATATCTTTCCTTATTCGATGCCACAAATTGTGGATCGCTGTTGTAATCTTGTACTTAAATACGTCAATATAGAAGATCACAAAACACAGTGAAAATTATCTCCATTCTCCCATCTTACAGTTTCGCTATATACGCAACTTTGGATTTACATCATAAACCCTCGTAAATCATGTCTCTCTCTTAATTTAAATCAATATATACATAAGATATATATGATTAGAAGGGAACTAAATGATTTACAACGTGAACTCGATTTATATAAATGTTTGTGATAATTTATTATTTAAAAAAAAATTAAAATTTTAGTTCTCTTTTATTGGTTTTAGTCCGTATAACAACTCAAAGTTAACATGTCTATTCTTAAAAAAAAATTGAATTAATTTATGTTTGTGTTAATTAAAAGATAATACTCTCTTTCTGTCTCAATGATTAATTGGTCGTTCACATTCTCTTTGTAAACAAATGAAGCATTTCTTAAAAACAAAAAAAGAAAAAAAAAGAAAAAAAGTTGAACAATCTTATGAGATGGAGGAGTATGTTATTGATAGTTTGTTGATTGAAATAGAACATAATAAATTTTAAAGCTCACCTTGTCAAATGATAAGATTAAGGCCATAATTGCTGAATATGTCGGACAATCCGACGCATATTCATGCATTTTTGCTGGTAATAGTTTATTCATCAAATTTGTGGAATTTTTATCAATCTTCTCAAGCCTCATAATTAACCTGCTTCTTCATTTATCATTCAGAGCTAATGATATCTTATATCAATATGCTTTGTACGAGTAAGATATATGGAATTTTTGCTTTAATCTATAGCACTCCGACTGCAAAAGTAAGTATTCCTGGAAGGTAGTGGGACAAATGCTCAAAAATTTTTTTTTAAGATAATAATTGTACATGATCACCGCAATGGGGCAAAATGATTTTTGTCTCCACTTTTGGGTTTCGTCCCCGACTCAAGTTCACACTCTTTGAAAAGAAATGACAAATAACCAACAATATCACGATACATTTTAATTTTATAAAAATATCATTTGTACTTAATACATATAACATATTTTACAATGTATTTATTACCTAAAAACTAAATTGCCCACAAAAATAATTCAAAAGTTTATTTAATCATGCAACAATAAATTAATGTGAATTTGAGATTTGATCTGGTATATATTATATGTAAATTTTTTATTGGAATAAAAAAACATGATATAGACATGGTAAGCTTGAACATTATAACTCATAGTTTTTCTTGTCATTTTCGCATTGTATTATCATATCGTGTCTAAAATTGATAGAACCAATCTAAAAAAGTAAAAAGTTACTTGATAATATTCATAATAGGAACGATTTATAGGACTAAAAGAATATATAATCTCAAAAATGTTTTTTTGATGAATTATAGGATTATATTGATTACAGATCACGTTATTTTCCCTTTTAATTTTTTTGGAGAATCAACAATAAATTAATAATTATATTGATGATTAATAAATAACTAAGTAAAATAAACAAATGATTGAACAAAAAATTAAAAATATCATGTAAATTAAGGTCAATTTTAGTCTCATAATTTTGATAGAATTCAATTTTAGGTCTATAATTTTTTTCTTTTTTAATATTAGTCCTTCATATCAATTTTATGAATGCACTTAGTGCACATGTGCATCCTAGGGTTGATGGATTAAAAATAGAGTGTAGTGGGAAGTTTTTTTTTTTTTTTAAATTAATTATTTTATTTTATTTAATGGTGAAGATTAAATTAAAATCTAATATAACGTTTAAAATTGTTCAGGCGAACCATGTGCATAGCAGTTGGATTTTGAGATAAAATCATTTTTGCCCTTAAGTTTGGTCATGTACAATTTTCATTCCAAAAAAGATACGTTTTGGGCATTACTGTACTCGAAAACGTCTTTAATACCGTCTTAACTTAAATCTGTAATATCATCTCAGTTTGTATTCGTCTCAAAGGTAAAAAAACTATCTCTAAATTACTCGATCTGATTTTCTGGCTTGCCAACACATTCTGTCTCTAAAACCATATCAAATAGAGACGACAAAAAACTGTATTGATGAGAGTGGAAATTCATGATCTTTTGAGGCCGATTTGATACCTCTTTGATGTATTTTATATTATATTTGCACAAGGTAATGCTCTTGTTGTTACCGATAACAAGGTGCTCGAGAGGTATTTTGTCATGTTTTTCACAAGAAAAGATGGATAAAGTGATCAAAGATCGAATGAAAATAAAATGAAGCTGGAATAGTCGAAGAAGAAGTTCACACGACTGTTGCACGGATGTAGCTGTGCATGATTGCTTACAGCTGTGTGAGAACTCGCTTGTAGCCATGTGAGGGATCTTGTCACATGGCTGCTACCATGTGACATTACACATTGCCGGGCAAGTGGTTTCGAAGCCGGAGTTGCCGAGATCAAAATATATGCTGCCGTGCCTGAAGACCACGTTGTCGTGTGAGGGGGATTTGCACACGGTTGATGCCATGCAAGGGTGATTTGCGCCATACGCCGCTGCGTGTTGTAACATGTTGCCATGTGACCCGCCGTGTGGATGCCGAGTGGTTTCCGTGTGTGGCCCAATTTACGCCCGTGCTATATTTTTGGCCCAGGCCCTATACTTAAAGTATAAAAGCTGAATTCATCCAACAGACCTTGGTATCGCCTCATTAATCCAGTGCCCTAATTTCACCCATCATTCACCACCTTCCATCCATCCACCGGAGAGGCAATTGGAATTGCTACTTGGATCAGAGATGGAGATTCCGACGGAGATCGTAATTGAATAATCAGAGTCCTCAAAAAGGGTTCTTTATTTTTCAGTTATTTATCTTTATTATTTTAGAACAATAGTTAGTGTTTATTACATCTTTTTGATTTACTCTCGTAATTCCATGAGCTAAGTTTCTTTTTTAGTAATGTTAGAGCATTAAGATAGTTTTGACTATGTGATTTGATTGCCCTAGACTTGGTTTGATTACTCTGCAGAATGTTTATTTCCTTATTAAAGAGGATATTTTGAGACTTCATATTATTGTGTTTTGAGTTTTGATTCCTTTAATTATTCTTGACGGTATCACTGATTGATAGTAAATATGATTCTTTATTTCTGCATGATAGTTGTTGTTTCCTTTAGTAGTTTTAGGGGATTGACCTATAATTTCTAAGAGTGTTAGACAATCAATTTAGAATATTAATTACTTGGTAAAACATCATTGTTAGGTAACTGGTAAGGAGACAAAAGGGGTTAATAATTTAGTACTTAGAAAGGGAAGTCTAGTGCTCTAACCTTTAATGAAATTTAGCATGAGTACCTATACAGGGAGTGAAAGTTAATTCCTTATCGATCCTAGGATTTACAACTTATTATAATTGTTAGATTCTACCTGATCAAGGAGATTTAACTTGACTTAGTGATCCTCTTATAAACGTCTGCATGTAATTAATTCGGGTCTAGATAAATCAGTCACATAGTTAAGCTGTTTGCCCGAGCATTACCAATTCTCCATTCTTGAATTCTAAATCATTTTCTCTGCGTAATTTATTTTATTTTATAATTAGTTTAATTATTTGGTTTTAGTTGTTTTTAGTTTAATTAATTATTATCTCAAAAACTCTTGAATTTGTCTTGCAACGAATTATCATTAATAGAATTACTTGTTAAATTTATAACTATCTCGTGGGAACGATATTCACTTGGTCACACGCACTACAATCGATCCCTTACACTTGATGGTGAAAGAAAATAGCGATCAAGTTCTTGATGCCGTTGCCAGGGATAGTTCATAAATTTAAATATAATTCTATATTGATTTATTTTCTTGTAGGACATTAAATTTTACTTGCTTTATTTTATTTTATTTTTTTGTGATCCAAATAATTCTGATCTTTTGAGTGAGAACAGATGTATGATCACTTGGTCGAGTGGACGAGCAATTGAACCATTAAACCTAGAGTTTGAAGCACTTGTTAGAGAGAACAGAAGGAAGAGAAAGTAGCCAGCTACACCTATTCCTAGCTCAGATTAGGAGAGTTTTTTTTCGTCAGAAGAAGAGAAAGTTGAAAAACTTTCACAAAAATTTGACGGAGTTGATTTAGCTAAGGATACTGAGACTAGAGAGATGGCTGATGAGCAGCAAGCCCCAACCCCTATGCGGGACCAATATAAATTGAAGCACACTGCTAATGATGGGTTAAATGGACCTGCGATCATCGCAAAAATTTTGAGTTGCCTTTCGGACTGATTTGAATGGTAGAGAGACAACAATTTAGTGGGACACCTTTGGAGAATCCTAGTGAGCATCTGCAGATTTTTTATGAGTATGCCAGGACGCAGATGCACAGAAATGTTCCAAAAGATGCTATCAGGATGCTGCTTTTCCCATTCTCACTTACGGGGAAAGCCAATGAGTGGTACAATAATCTACCTCAAGGATGTTGTACTACCTGGGAGGAACTAGCAGATAAATTCCTGAACAAATACTTCCTCCCCTCTAAGAGTTTCTTAATAAAGAAGAAGATAACACAATTTAAATAAGGATCGTTAGAGAGCTTCTATAAGGCATGAGAGAGGTTCAAAGAGCTGTTGAGCAGCTGTCCCAATCATGGATTTTTAAATGATACTTACTTAGGCTTTTTCTATCATGACCTAAGAAGAGATTCAAGAGTGTTGGTGGACACAACAGCAGGTGGATCTGTATTCAAGCAGTCCACAGAGGCAGCGGAAGAGATATTCTAGGAGATGGCAACTAACACTTATGATTGGTCGGCAGAGAGAGCAGATGAAGATGCTTCGTTCAACAAAGTGGCAAAGATAGAGATACAAGCTGGAAATAATGAAGTGTTAGCTATCCATGATCAACTCGATGAACTGAATAAGAAGATAGATTGCCTCACCAAAGGGAACAGAGAGGAGGTAACAAAAGCCGGAGAGGAAGAGGAATTGGAGGAAACGTACTATGCTATATTTCAAGAAGACAATAGAAATAGACAAAATTTCAGACCAAATAATCAATTTGGGGGGAGGAATGACCAAGGGAACAACCGTCAGTTTCAGCAAGGTTGGAACCAAGGAAATTTGAACTTCAACAATCAGAGAAGGAGTGAAAATCTGTCTTACTCTAATCCTAACAACGCAGTTGCACCACCTCCGGAAATAAATCCAGCCAAAAAATCTTGTGATGGAAGAGCTTCATTGGAAGATAAGATGGATTTGATGCTTAAGTTGATGGTCACGAATCAGGAAACAGTTGAAGTGAGGTACAAAGAAGCAGAAAGGAAACAAAAAGAAACAGATCTTACTATCAGTCAGTTAATGCCGCCATGGGTAAGTTGCAACAGCAAGGGAAATTTCCTACTCAGATTGAGTTGAATCCGAGAGAGCATAATTGTAATGCTATTACTTTGAGGAGTGTGACATAGTATGAAGGACCTAGAGTGCCGAATAAAGAGTACAGTGGAAATTAGTCTGGGAGAACACATGGGTAGAACCATGCGCATCCGCACGCCGTCGAGTGGGCACCCGGCCAGCACCGTGCGAGAACACCAGACACCGAGCAATGGGATGAGGCACATGACAGCAACCGAGTGCCATTATCAACATACGGCCCCTCGCATGGCATCGAGTTTGAAGCAAAGAACCCAGGAGCTCTCACGACACGAACCGTGTGGCATCACCCAAGCCGAGCACCACGCACGGTGCCATGCGTGCGATGGGTGACCTTGCACATTCACTACCGTGTGATCTTGATTCTGCTCCAGTTGACTCTGTTCCTCAACATACTGATACCGTGGGATTTCAAAGTGATATTGATCATCCAGTTGTTATTGAAAAGAAGTGGGAAAGAGCTAAGAGAGAAATGAACAAAAAGGATAAATTTGAGAGAATCAGTTTGGGGATTCTAAAGACAAACTATCCTATTTCTTTTCCTCTCAGGCAGTTGAAAAAAGGGTCTTGATGAGAAATTTCAGAAATTTGTGGAGATATTCAAGAAGACCCATATCAACATTCCAACATTCCTTTTGCTGAAGCAATTGAGCAGATGTCTCACTATGCAAAGTTTCTTAAGGAAATCATGTCCAAGAAGCTTAGTATTGGGGATAAGGAGACAATAAATCTGACTGAAGAATGCAGTGCCATAATTTAAAGGAAATTGTCAGCCAAGCTAAAGGATCCGGGTAGTTTCACTATCCCTGTTCAGATTGGAAAAAAATGACACATAGAGCTTTATGTGATTTGGGGGCAAGCATCAATCTGATGCCCCTAACTACATTCAAGAGCCTTGGTTTGGGGGAGGTGAGGCCTACTTCGATGACATTGCTAGATGATAGGTCTCTTACGCACCCGAGAGGAATTATTGTGATGTACTTGTGAAGGTGGATAAATTCATCTTCCCATTCGATTTCTTGGTGCTTGAGATGGAAGAGGATAATAATGTGCCTTTAATTTTGGAAAGACCGTTTCTAGCCACTGTTAGAACTCTGATTGATGTCGAAGATGGAAAATTGAGGCTCAGAGTGGGACATGATGAAGTTGTCTTTCTCTTGACAATGTATTGAAGTGGCTACCTGAAAAAGCAAACTGCAAGTCCATCAATATTGTTGATGAGATCATTGAGGAAAAACAACCATTGATCTTGTCTAATGATCAATTGAAAACATGTATCATCAATAGTGTTTCTTTTCCTACTGTTGCTACTGATTTTGCATCTGATTATTCATGTGATATTTTCTCTGATGAATTTACAGAATATTTGAATGCTTTGAATGCTTGTAGGGATGATAAAAATGAGGTGTCCAAAATTGAAGGAGGAAAGTGGGCACCAAGGTTCTTACCACTGGAGAAGGAGGAGTCTGAAGCTGAAGTAAAGAAGAAGGTGGAATTGAAGCCTTTATCGAATCATCTAGCATATGCCTTTTTGGGGGAAAATCAAACATATCCAGTAATTGTATCATCTGCCTTAGCTGAACTTGAACTTGATAAATTTCTTAGAGTTCTTAGGAAGCATAAGTCCGCCATAGGATGGTCTTTGGAAGATTTAAAAGGTATAAGTCTGTCTATTTGTATGCATAGGATCAGGTTAGAAGATGAAAATAAAACCTCTGTGCAATATCAGAGGCGTTTAAATCCTACGATGCAAGAAGTGGTTAGGAAAGAGGTACTTAAGTGGTTGAAGTTTGATATTATCTATACTATTAGTGATATCCCTTATATGAGTCCATTGCATGTGGTAGTTAAGAAGGGGGTAGTGCCCGAAACTGGTACTCCAAATCAATTCCGAGGTAGTGCCCGAAACTAGTACCTTAACGGAAAGAAAAGAAGCATGACAAGAGCTTAGAAAAGAAAGCCAAAAATTCAAAGGAAATAAGCTACTAGATGTGATAGTCGAAAAAAAAGGAAGAATGATGCAAGCTAAAGAAGAAAGCAATTTGAAGAATGAAGAAGATAGTAAATTTGAAGGTATTCTTCAACTTTAATTCTCTCTAGTTCATGAGTTACTTTTTCAATATTTTCCTTCCTTATCCAAAGAGCTTAATATTACATCCGTAATAAAGCCCTTTTTGATTTTATTGTTCTTAATACCTAAGTGGTGGATGATTGAGATGATTGACAAGCTTATGTTACGCTAGTGTACGGATTGAATTTGAGTGCATACACTTTTACCTAAGCGGTGTACGATTTATACACCATGAGTGTGGGAGAAACATAAAACAACCTTGTGAGTAGGTGAAGTGAGCATTTGAGATGAGTATATAATCATCTTATCTTGTGTGTTGAGGATTGATTGAATTAGGCATGTTTAAAGCATATGATTTGATTTGACATTAGGAAGTATACACGTGATTGCTTGATCGTCCCTTAGTACATGATTTTTCATCTTATTATTTTCTCTTGGTTTTTCGTTTTGTTGTTCGAGGACAAACAATACCTTAAGTTTTTGGGGGGGGGTTTGATGAGAGTGAAAATTCATGATCTTTTGAGGCCGATTTGATACCTCTTTGATGTATTTTATATTATATTTGCACGAAAAGGTAATGCTCTTGTTGTTATTCTATGTGCATGATGCAGCTTGATATGGACTATTTGAAAGTATTCATAATTTCGATGTTAAAAAATCAATAATTATATCCGGAGCGAGAATCGCGTTGGTCCTGCAGAGCCTTCTCCCTTTGTTCCTTAGCACTTCAAACTAGGCTATGCAAGACCTTGACTTCAGCATCGAGTTGCTCCTTAGTCAATTCTTTTTTTAGCAGTTTCCGATTTTGTAAATCCGGTGATTCAACATCTCCATCTGCCACAATGGATGTTGTTACACTAAGACCTCCGTCTTTGGATTGAACGCTTTTTACATTTGGTACCGTCTTTTGTTGGGATTGAGGCCGAGGACAGCTTCTTTGGTTGAATTGAGTTGGTTGAGTTAAATTCATTTTATGCCCTATAACTAAGCAAAACATCAATTTTTGTCCTAAAAAAGATAAGCGGTTCAATTTTGCCCTATAACTAACGAATTGTTTCAATTTTTGCCCAATTTTTGCCAGAAAATGCGAATTTCGCCGAAATCCGCCACATCATGCTACAATTTAGGAGTTTCCGGCTGGTCAATTTGACTGGCAATTTTTATTTTTTTCCCCTAGAGTTAAATTCATTTTATGCCCTGTAACTAAGTAAAACTTCGATTTTTGCCCTAAAAAAGATAAGTGGTTCAATTTTGCCCTGTAACTAACGAATTGTTTAAAATTTTGCCCAATTTTTGCCCAAAAACACGAATTTTGCCGGAATCCACCACGTCGTGCTTCAACTTGGTTTCACATAGTACTGGATTTTGATGTATCTTCTTACACATGAAAGTTATTACTCTTATGCCTTGAAAGTTATTAAGGAATTTTACAATACAATGCCTTAAAAATAGCTAAACTATTAATTTGGGGGATGAATTGTTTTTTCTATTAATTCGAAGTCTGAAATATGTATAATTATCAATTTGAGACTTGAATTTATTCCATAAATTGAAGAAAAAAAGGAGATAATATTTGATAAATTCAACCTTAAATGGATAGTTATATATATTTCAGACCCTGAATTGATAGAAAATAATATAATTCAAGCCCCACATTGATAGTTTACTCATTTTTTGATCGATAATTTAAAAAAAAAATAAATTATGATATACTAACTTATTTATAACGTAACAATTATTATGTATAACAATTCTACAAAATCTTCTACCTTGCTCTAATGGCCGGATCTATGAAAATGTCTGGTTTCGAGAGAATATAGAATGTAACCACTCACGAAATTAATTAGTAATACTAGTATTTTAATAAAAATTTATACATGATTCATGAAAAAAGATAACTGTCAAGTGAACTCTTTTATAAACCATTGATAATTTTAATTAAAAATGAAATATTTTCAATAAAATGATAATTAATAAAAAAAGAGAAAAAAGTACTCAAGTGTTGCTAAGAAAGAATATATAAATATGAATTGACTAATTATAATCTAATTATTAAGATTTTATTTTCTCACTCATATGTCTTACTAATTTAAGGGAGATACTTTCATGGAACGGTAGGTGTCATTTTTCGAAAAGGATTAATACTCTTAAAAACGATAAGTAACACTTTTTTTTGAAAAGATTATATGTAATATATGTATAAATTTTAATTATATTACTCTTCATTTCAAATAAGAGTTAGTATCCCATGTATGTAAGGGTATAACATTTTGTTCTAAAGGGTATACATTTTAATTAATAAGAATATAATATTTGCTTAAAGGGTATACACTTTCATTAATTTTTTTTTCAGGAAATAAAAGGTACACATTCTTATACTAAAGGATATATCATTTAATACTAAAAAGTATTTGGGCACACAGTGTATACGGGACACACAAGTTTTAGTCTTCGAATAATATTACTCTTTAGAACGTGGATTATTACTTCGGCAAAAACTTGTGTGTGCCCAGGCGCACGGAAGCACACTCCGTGTGCCTTTAGAATTTTGTGTTAAATTGTATACCCTTTTATATAAAGATGTGTACCCTTTATTTTCTAAAGAAAAATAAAAAATATAATGAAAAGTGTATACCCTCTAGAACAAAATGGTGTACCCTTATTAGTTAAAGTGTATACCCTTTAAAACAAAATAATGAACCCTTATCCATAATACTAAATTCTAAATGCACACGATGTGCGTCCGGATTCACGCAAGTCTCACTCTATTACCTTTTAAAATATCTGAGTGTTACTCCTTTCAAAAAAAATTACTCCATAATTTAATTTCACAAATAAAAGAAATATTATATTTTTAGGTTATAATAAAGAGTATGACTTCATCTCAATTCTCAAGTAGAAAAATGAAGCATGGTAATTTCGGCGCCCCCAATCATACAAGTAATATTTGAGGGCAAGATGTGTGATCTTTTGTTTTTTAAAATAATTATTACTTTTTTGTTAAAAAAAATATTATTTTTATTAAAAATAATCTATCACTTTTTATTAAAAACTTTATCACATTTTATTTATATATATTACAAATTATCCATGAAATAATTAATTGTAAAGCTATCACTTTTATTAATTCGAGTATTATTTTTTATCATCTTACAAAAATCTTTTCGTGAGACGATCTCACACAAATTTTTACTATATTTCTATTAATTTAATTAGAAGATGGAGTATTAATATCTCCTCAATGATAAAGTCTCTTGTGAGACGCTACTTATGTGAGACGTGTTAAAGTATGTTAATTATTTAAATAAAATATATTTAATGGTTGTTAAAGTATGTTTTCTAAAGTATGCTGAATTATGCATTAAAGTATGATTTTAGCGTGTTATGATACGATTTATTATTGGCATACTTTAACTACAAATAAGCATATTTTATCTATCAAATAAGCATACTTTAGTGATGATCGACCCGTCTCACAAATAATCCGTCTCACAAGAGAGTATCTCATAATCAATATTTATTCAAATCAAATAAATATGCTCGTCTCGAGCTTAATTATAAAATAATATTTCCATATACGTACATTCTTTATTTCTTTATTTTATTACACTTTTCATATTTAGAAAATAGTAAATGTTTAAAAATATATAAACCTCTCAATATATTATGTTACTTTCATTCATTTAATACACACAGCTTGATTTCTCATTTATTTATTTTCAAAATACCTCAAAAGTTAGTAAATTTAATTAAAAAGAAAATAAAAATATTAAACCACAAATGTGAAGAGTCAATAGAAACGGAGCACTGAGCAGGAGCGTTGTAGTCGGTCACCTCACATTAATTAATTTATTTATTGATGAGTCTTAATTACGTGTATAGTCTTAATTAACCAACTTTGCGGGCAAACGATTCTTTCATACTTCATTTAATTTATCCAAACAATTGATTTAACGTGAGATCTTTAATGAACATGCTTCTTAATTACAATAGGGTAAATCTCTTTGGATAAAATTGATCCAGCTCAATAAGGTTATATTTGTCAATTTCACCAAAATTATATAATCTAAAGACAATAATACCCTTATTTTGATATCTCATTTCTTATTAAATTTTATCATTGTTCTCTGTTCTCATTAACTATGGTAAATTACTGTTCTTTATGATATATGCGTACATTTGATTATTAAACGTATCTTATGTACTGTTATTTATATTAAAATGCTTTTGCTAATTATCAGTAGATATTAGTACACTGTGTTATCAAATAAATAAATAATAGTAGCGTACATCACAAAAAAAATCTTTTATTTTCTACATATTGTTCCTTAAAAAATTTGCCCCACAAAAAATTTTAATTTAAAAACAAAAAATCAAAACAATATCTCTCTCCCTCTCTCCCTCAATTTCCCCCCCCCCCTCCTTTCTCTCTCTCTTACCTTATTTAAAAAAAATCACTATATTTTAGCTCACCTAATATACTTCATTATTTATTTATCAAAAAAAAAAATCATAATATTCCAAAAAATTACACTTTTCTTAATTTCTTATTTCAAAGTTAAACTTTTCCAAAATGAGTAAGTATTATTTTTATATAATCTAATAATATATATATATATATATATATATATATATATATATATATATATATATATATATATATATATATATATTAAATACTAGTTATAATTAAATACATTTAATTTATAATTAAAATAATATATGTTAGAAAAATAATAATTTACTCATAACCATTCAATTAAATTATTTCATAAATAATTTATAATGTGAATAAAAGTGATATCTAATCAAAAAAATGTTATGATTAATTTTATTAAACTATTTCAAGAATAGTTTGCATATAAAGAATAAGAAGTAATAATATTTTTAATAAAAAATACTTCTACTTATCAAGAAAAAGTGATAACCATTAGTTGAATTATTTCATAAATGAACAATTTATATATGATAAATATAAAGTGATAACAATTTTAATGAAAAGTGACATATTATTATAAAAAAGTGCTAATCATCAACTAAAATTATTTTGTGCATAGATTATTTTTAAGATGAATAAAAAGTGATACGTTTTTTTAAATACATAAATATATTAACTTATTAGAATAGGCAAAGACAACAGCTTACGTGAGATGACCAGAAAGTGATAACCTTTATGAAGGAAAGTGATAATAAATTAATGAAAAGTAATAATGCTCTTTCATGAACAATTTATAGTATAAATAAAAAATGATAACATTTTATAGCGAAAATGATAATAATTTATAGCTATTCTAAAAATTGAAAAATGGTCTCACACAAGACCTACCCATTAGAATAATATATTAAATTTGATTAATATTAATATTAATTTTTATTTAAAATTTTATTTTATATTTTTGTTGAAAAATTGAAACAAGGGAATTAATTTAACTAACCAAAAAAAAAAAAAAACAGCAACATAACGAAAGAACAAAATATATGGTACAGTGTATATTAAGCATGTATTTTTGTTACTTTTAAAAGTTTAATAATCTTGACTCTTGAGTTGAATGGATTATTAGGCGACTAATGTTCTTAACGTGCGCGCATTTAGAAAAGATAAATAAAATTAATGGATTAGTGGACCATCCAGTCTCGCGTAATTGAATTCATGAGACGGTCTCATTCAAAATCTATCCAAATATTTTTGCCAATGATAAAAATATTTTTAAATTGCTCATTAAATTATAAATTTATATTTTTATATAGGCATGCATATTATATGTGCTCTTATGTATATAGACAAGTCTTGTGTGAGATCGACTTACGTGAGACTATTTTACACTTTTTAAAATAGTTATTACTTTCGCTATATTCATTTATATTATAAATAAATTGTTCATGAAATAATTTTATCATTTTTATTATTGAATATTACATTTTATTGTAGAAGTTACACTTTTTATCTGTCTCATGTAACCTCTTACATGAGACGGTCTCACACAAGTCTTTCTCTATGTATTTATTAAAGAAAATATTCCCCATTCCCAAAATTAATTTTTCGTAGTAAAAAAAATTTCAGGAATTAGTGGACGATTTGCGAAAAAAATTAATTTTGAGACGAAATCTAAAATTTTGAAATAACTACATGACTAAATAAATTTTTTTAAGTAATTTGGAATGAAAATCGAACTTGGCAAAAGTTATGGGACTACATTTAACTTTTACATATAATTTTTGCAGGGAATCAAGAAATATAATAATACTTAAATATGTAGTGGGTTGGGAAAATTATTTTAACAAAGTGGTAGTTGTATTAGTGTTGAGTGTGCCCATATGAATATATTGATTGTTTCGTGTAGTTCCTATCTACCAAAAAGAGAAACATAACTATTAGGATGAGACGTTCAAAAATAAAATATATAACTATTAGTGTGAAACGAGTGAAGTACAACTTACTACTTTTTACTAACAAAATATTATATTAATAAAAATCTTAATTTCTTAGTTAAATTTGTTAATCAATTGGCTAACAAGTATATGTAATTTTTATTAATAAAATAATAGTCGGTAACTTTTTTACAGTGAAATTCTAAATCTGTTTTATGATTAATAATTTTATTAGTAATTTATATAATGATTTTTTGATAATTCATTAGTAAATAACAATATATATTATTTATTTGATAAAAATATTATGGCATTCCTTTAAATGAAGAAAAGTATAATTTTTTTTAATAATTTGTTGATATTTACAATAAAAATCAACCTGTTAATTAATAAAAAAATTGTTATATATATATATATATATATATATATATATATATATATATATATATATATATATATATATATATATATATATATACACTCATATTCATGATCTACTTAATTAATAATTAAGTATGAAAATTGACTTTGCGAAATAGTACAGTGTAATGTTTAAATAATTAATAAGATTTTTTTTATGTATTTTAATTATTGTATGTTAATTTTATTTTTGAAAAGATATTTATAATTGAAACATATTATAGAGGGAAAATTATTTTTATATATATCTGCATTATAAGAACGTTTTAATAATTGTAGGATTTTTGACCCTATAAATTCTAACGTGTTCTCTTTCTAAAATTTAAGTTGAATTGATTCTTAATTTTGGTAGTTAAATCATGTAATTAATTACTATATTTATTATTCTAGAAACAAACAAGTGTTGTTAAAAGGAAAGATATGGAGTATTAGATAATGAATCCAATTTTTTAAAGGTTAAAAAAGTCTCTTTCAGTTATTCAAATACCTAATAAATGCTATTGATCCAGATTAAATTGATCCGTTTAGAATTATCCATTAAAATAATATTCATATATTTTATAATTTGTAAAACTGTTACAAATGGACGATTAAGGTCACTAATAAACTATTCATTAATTTGACTAATTTTTAGGTGAAATTAGATATTATGAATTATAATTGATTGCATAAACTCTAAATTCTTAATTTTATCTTTATATTATATTTATATTATTTATACAATGAAATTCTTAATTTTATCTTTATATTATATTTAGGAAAAATAGATTTTTTGTCCGCTAACTTTGCCCAATTTTGAATTTAGTCCATAAGTTTTTCACTTTTTCAAAATCGTTCATTATATTTGCAGAATTTTGAAAATCGTCCATTATATTTGAAAATTTTGAAAATCGTCCATCATGTTTACCAAGTTCAACAAAATCGTCCGTTTCAACAGGTCATTAGCAGGTTATTCTAAAAATAAAAAAAAATATAATATATATATATATATATATATATATATATATATATATATATATATATATATATTATACTCTCTCCGTCCGCCCGAAAGAGGACATTTTGCTTTTGTGCATGTTGATTAAGAAGTATTGTTATTTAATGTGTAGTGGATAGTTGTATTAGTGGGAGTGTGGATCCCATATTTTAATTGTATTAGTGAGTATGTGTGGATCTCATGTATGTAAAAAAGGAAGTGACCCTCTTTGGAACGGACGACCAAAATGGAAAAAAGACCCTCTTTCGAGCGGACGGAGGAAGTATCAATATTTAGTCAAATTTGCTCCACTTTAGTAATGAGATTAATATTGTTTGTTTGGTATACGGAAGTGAAAAATGAAAAGTGAGATAAAATTGGTTAAATAAAAATATGATATAGATTAATTGAGATGAAAATATTCAAATGACCTACCATAGCAGGTTAAATGACCAAAATGTTGAATTTTATGAATTTAATGGACTAATTTCAAAATTGTTATAAAATTAACGGACTAATTTCAAAATTAAAAAAGTTAATGGACTAATTTCAAAATGAATGAAAGTTAGCGAATGAAAAAATCTATTTTCCCTTATATTTATATTATTTATACAATGAAATTAGTGGCGGGTCCAGGACATAGGATGGGTTGATTAAACACTACAAAAAAAAGCTTTGATTAGAGACGAAAATTAGAGACGGTATAATAGCCGTCTCTATTTAAGACGACTTTTGAGATGATTTTTTTGAATTAGAGACAGTATTTTTTGTTGACCACTGGTCAACAATAACAAATTTACTTTTGAGACGGTATTAGAGACGGTTTAAAGTTGAGACGGTATTAGAGACGGTTCTTGCCATCTCAATTAGAGACGGTTTTTTGCCGTCTCTAACTAGAGACGATTTTGAATTGAGACAGTATTAGAGACGGTTTTGGAGACGGAATGTGTTGACGAACTGGATCGGGTAATTTAGAGACGGCTTTTAATCTTTTCAATTTTGAGATGGATACAAACCGTCTTTTTTTGAAATGATATTAGAGACGATTTTCTGCCGTCTTAATTAGAGACAGTTTATTGCCGTCTCTATTATAAACAGTTTTGGAGAGGGATAGTGTCGGTAGGCTAGAGAATCTGATCGATTAATTTAGAGACGGCTTTTTGCCGTCTCAATTTGAGACGGTTTCAATTTGAGATGGTATTAGGGACGGTTTTTTGCCCTCCCTAACCTTTAAATTTATCAAAATTAACAGATTGAGGTTAGAATGCCACCACTAAGCCTCTAGACCACCAGACCATCATCATATTTGAAATTATGTATAAAATATAAATAAACTTTTTCAAATTTTAAATAAATATGTTTAAATTAACTTAAATACAAAGTAAACTCTTTCAAAATTTAAATAAATATAAGTAAAAAAAGTAAACGGTAAGTACAAAGGAAACTCTGACAAAATTTAAATAAATTTAAAAATTAATATACTCCCTCTGTTCGGTTTTAAGGTGTCTGTGTTTTTTTTTGCACATGGATTAAGGAGTATTATTATATGAAAAGTGGATAGTTGTATTAGAGGAAATGGTTGGCCATATTGTGTACTTTTTTACTAAATAGGGAAAATGAATACATTTGAACCAGACACCAAAAATAGTAAAATGGACACCTTAGAAACGGACGGAGTGAGTAATATGTTTATATAA
Organism: Pogostemon cablin; assembly: GCA_023678885.1. NCBI lineage: Eukaryota > Viridiplantae > Streptophyta > Magnoliopsida > Lamiales > Lamiaceae > Pogostemon > Pogostemon cablin. Next base: position 24,926,312 of record CM042962.1, read on the forward strand.
TTACCCTTTAGAGTAATTTTTATATTATGTTGATTAATATGTACTTTGTGGTATCATATAAACACAACAAATGATATTAAATTAAAATGACTCTCAATTTTTAATAACATAAATTAAAGTCCCGTGAAGAAAATATATTAAGTTAATTGCATTTGTCCTTTGTATTATATAGCATATATGAATTTTATAATCGAAGTAATAAAATAATTAAGTGCAAACTATTAATTAAGGCAAAAACTTGTGTGCCCCGGGGGCACGCCGTACGCCATACCCTTTAGCATTAAATTTTATATCCTTTAGTATAAAGATGTGTACCTTTTATTTTTTGAAAAAAATAAAAAATATTAATGAAAAGTGTATACCCTTTAGAGTAAAATGATATACCCTTATTAATTAAAATGTATACCTTTTAGAACAAAATGATGTACCCTTATAAACTTTGTGCACCTGGGGACACAAGAGACCAACTCATTAATTAAATCAACATAAAAGATTATAACTGCAAAACCAATATATTAGACGAAGTGCAAAACGATTAAATGCAAACTATTAATTAGAGTAACAAAAAAGATTATGTGGAAATTATTACTTAAACTAACAGATTAAATGTTCAACGATTATCTACAAAATCATTAATAAAATAACATATAGTATCATAGCTATATATGTGTCATACTGTGTGACAATTCTTACATTAATTAATATGTATATTCAGAATAAAAGATTGATTTGAGGTTTTAGTTTTGCATGGAGTTAAAATATAATATTATTTATTGTGTGATAAATAGAATAATTTTAATTATATAATAAAATTATATACTCACCCTGTCCCCTTGAAAGGTAATCATTTTCTTTTTGCATTTAGATTAAGGATTATGATAATTATATATTGTGGATTTGAGATATAATAATTTAATGTGTAGTAGGTAGTTGTTTTAGTGCTGATAATCAGCCCATATGTAATTGGTTGGATATAATAATAGATTTTTATGAGTTACATCAATCCCAAAATAAACGAATACTTTGTAATAAGATGGATTAAAATAAAAAAAATTGATACAGGGTGGAGGGAGTAATATATTTTAAATATATGTAATATAAAATTAAGGGCTAATTAATATTAAATATAATTAAATATTAAATAATTAATATATATATATCTTATATATACTAATTGAGAAAACACTGCCTTAAATAATCTTTTAAAAATATGATGTGTTGCGATGTTGTTATTGTTGTATTTTTTATATTTTTTATTTTAATATTACATATATATATATATATATATATATATATATATATATATATATATATATATATATATATATATATATATATATATATATATATATATATATATATATAATCTTACTATTTTTTATTATATTCTCCCTCCGTCCCAGGCTAAGAGGGTCATTTTTCCATTTTGATCGTCCCACCCCTCCTTTCCTTTTTTACACACATGAGATCCACACACCCCCTCTAATACAATTAAAATATGGGACACACACTCCCACTAATACAACTAACCACTATACATTAAATAATAATACTCCTTAATCTACGTGCAAAAAAGCAAATGACTCTCTTACGCCTGAACGGAGGGAGTATTAATATTTATTATTATATCACTATTATATATCTCCAAAATATTTATTCTTAACTAAAAAATTGATAAGTCTTTATTCTATTAATTATTCCAAATAGATAATTATTTAAATATTATAATATATGGAATAAAAAATGAGATTGCCACCATTTTTATATGTAATTTTAAAAATTATATTACTCTTTTCATCATTATAAAATTACACTTAAAAATTAATTACTCTATAATTTTGTATGTAATTACCATAAATCTTCAATTAAAAATATAATAATGTCTATAAAAATATTTATTTAACATAAATGTTATATTATTTATTATTATATATAAAGTTTAGTTATTTAATTTTATAAATATAAAATAAAGTAATAAAAAATATCATATAACACATGAGGCAATATATATATAAGCAATTATATATATTAATGATTTAACTAATAAATATTTAATTAATATAAATACATGTTCATAAAAATAATAAATATTGCTAAATTAATTTATTTTTTAATTTAAGATAAAGTAAATTTATGAATCCGTGTAGCACACCGAGGAAAAAACTAGTATATATATATGATTAAGTGCACACGGGTATATGAGAGACATATTTTGAGATAAGTGGATCCATTGTTAAAGTATAGTAATTATATTGGTAAAGTATGATTATTAATAGTTAAAGTATATTTGTAGTGAATCATATTATAACATACTTTAATTTATTATTCATCATATTTAAAAGAATATTCTTTAGCTACGAATTAATATAGTATTATTCTTTTTCAAAGATTAACAGAAAAGATTAGGTACAAACTATTATTTAAATTAATAGTTTAAGGGTACAACGATTATCTACAAATATTAACAAAATAATATAAAGTATTATAACTATATATGTATTATATAAAATGAGCGTGACAACTCTAAAATTATTTTAATATATATATATTCATTATAAAATATTAAGATGAGGCTTTCAATTTTGCATGAAATTAAAGTGTAATATTATTTTTGTGGAAAAAATTGAGTAATTTTATTTATACAATTAAATTATAATATATTTTAAATGTATGTAATATAAAATTAAACGCTACTAAATATTAACTAGGGTGCTTACTATTAGGTACAATTCATATACTAATATTGCTACTAGATACATAAGGTAAAAACTATTACTAATCAATACAAAATAAATACATGAAATATCAAATTTATCCCTCTTTTAATTGTGTTCAAAAATTAATTTAAAGGATGAGTAATGTAATAATACAAAAATAAAAGACTCCTACTAATTTTTCCAAAAAAAATAGGGAAAAAGTAACTCCCCAATCAACTGCCCCGAAAATAATTTCTCCTTTCTGCATATGAAATATTTTGGTATTCAGGTTTCTGATTTATATTGCATTTAGAAACAAATAAATTAATAAATAACTTAAAAATTTAGCAAGATGGATCATATTGTTTGGTATTCAGAAATTATTTAAAAAATTAGTAGGACTGATCGTATATTAACTAGATAAGAGATTTTCACAATGTATTCGAAAATATTTATTAATATTTAAAATTCAGGTTTGTAATGTATTCGGAATTAATATAATTTAGAAATATTCAGATTTCAGGTTTGTAATGTATTCAGAATTAATGTAATTAGAAATATTCCAATTTTAATGTATTCAGAATCAATTTAATTTACCAATTATGTAATGTATTCAGAATTAATGTAATTAGAATTTAGAAAAATTCAAATTTCATATTTGTAATGTATTCAAAATTAATTTAATTTATAAATCACGTTATGTGTTCAGCAATAGTTCAGAAATAATGTAATTAGAAAAAATATGAGATGACATGCTTCATTCAGTGAAGATGATGAGACGGTGGTAGGCAGAGAAGACACGAGGGGGTGATTATATGAGAAAATCCCGGATGATGACAGAATGAAGATGTATATAATTTAAGATTATATAAGGATATATTGGACATCTCACGTTAATATATTGTACCTAGTAATAATATTTTCAGCGTAATGTATCTACAAATAATATTAGTGTATATTTTGTATTAGGTAGTAATAAATCCTATTAACTAATATTATATATATGATCTTGTAAAAATTTCTGAAATGACACCTACAAAATATTTTAGATTTTAATAATTAAAATGTATTATAATTATTATGAATGAATATATAATGTATACATATTGGATTATATATATATATATATATATATATATATATATATATATATATATATATATATATATATAATGTAATGAATACATAATAAGAATTACTCCTAGCAAAGGTGGCACACATAATGCCTATAAAGGCTCCCAATGCCTACAAGACCCAGGTTCAAACCCTCTTGAGAGCTTGAAAATACAATATTCCACAAAATCAAAATATATATAAATTCTAGTAAAAAAAAGATGTGGCTGGTCTGGTGGTTCAAGCTGAGCCGGGGCATGGTAGCTCTTGTTAGAACCTGGACCAACATTTTGGCATAGCTAATAATTAGAGAGGGTTTTAGAGATGTAAAAAAACCGTCTCTAATTGAGATCGAAAAAAGCTATTTCTAATACCATTTCAAATTTGAGACGGCTAAATACCATCTCTAAATTTTTTGGCCAACTTTCCAGCCATTGGCACAAATGGAGACGATTTCCAAAACCGTCTCAAATAGATAGAGACGGCAAAAAACTTCTCAAATACCGTCTAAAAAATAACCGATCCGGTCCGGTTTAAAACCGTCTCAAAATAAAACCGTCTCTATTTTAGCTACGCATAAATTGTAGACAGCCATAAAACCATCTCAAAAACTGTCTCAAAGCATTAAAAGTCGTCTCTAAAACTGTTTCTATTCATCACTTTTTTTGTAGTTAAAAATGAAGGACTTCAATAGTTTATGAAAAAATATACTCCCTTTGTCCCACGAAATATGTTTGTGCGTGGAGTTTAATAAAAAATATTTTTTTATGTATAAAAGTATGTAAAGTTGTTGGAATATGCATAAAAAGTTGATATTTTAAAAAAATTTACTTTTGTAAATTTATTGAGATGTATGTAAAAAGTAGTGTATATTATTGAGACATGAAGTATTTTTTTTCATTTTTAGAAACATGCATAAGTGTGGGGATGAAAAAATTTCAATTTTATTATAATTGGGCTAAGAAATATATAAATGGGAAGACTTGATTTATTGTTAACTTTCTTTGGGTTGGACTTAATAATTTTGTGGATTGGGCTTCGTTAAAAAAATTAAAAATACACACATACTATTATGGGCTCTTAATGGGTAGCACTGGGCGTGAGCCCAGTGCTGCCCTTGAGATGATCCGCCCTTGAATGAAATAATCAATTGCACCACTATCACCTCTTTATCCATTATTGTATTTCAACAGGATTATTGTATTTTATTCAAAAGTTGGCTATTTTTGTAAGTAAATTCATTTTCATGCTGGCACTGTCAATTTCATTTTGATGTTGGGCCTGAGTATTGCTGTTATTGTAAAGGGTACTCATATCTTAATTAATAAAAATACTATTATTTTTATTTATTAAAAGATCTATTATAATATAAGGATATTATTTAAACTTTTTTTTCCCAAAAAATTAAGGTTGATACATCGAGGGTATTAATTTTCTTTTTCTTCCTAAGAGATATCTTATTCAATTGTTTAATAAGTATATTACATCTTCATCAAGTTGGTTTCGGGCGTAAGAACCTCGATTTGAGCGTTAAAACACATAAATTTTCTAGACAAAATACATGATCAGGAATCTCATAAAAATTTAAGTACTGTGAGAGTGATATTTGATTCACCGTAAATTTGATGATCAATATTTCCACAATTTATAGAAGAGTTACAACAATACAATGAGATATATAAGACAATGAAATATCTATGAAAATATACAAAATATATGAAGATATATACACAATTCTAGCATATCAACTTTAATTTTTATCTATGCTGTTAATACCTCTCTCATTAAATACCTTTAAATTTTTTTCTTTACTTCTGATGAATCCTTCTTCTTCTACAACCTTTTTAACATTGCAGAATCAATGATCTCGAATGAGTTTTTTTATCAACTAATTTCACGGATCCAATTCCCCCTTCTCTCTATGTATAGAGTGACGAAGTCAACATTTGTTTGTTTTAGGCTAAAGTTTTAAATTGTTGATTTTTTTAATATGATATAATGTTAATAGACCATATAAGACTATATTAATTTTGAGCTAATGCAGGGTTTGAAAATGATTGAATAACAACATATAATTGTTTTAGATTTTTTATAAAGTATGTTTTAATTTATATCAAATCAATGTGCTAAAGGTATGTAGTTATACTTTAGTTGATGAGAGAATAAAGATGGGAGAAAAAGAAAAAGAGGAGAATGCATAAAAAGTGAGTAAATTGCAAATTCAATAGAGTTTGTACGTGTATAGAAGAGTGATTTTGAAAATCTATGTGTGAATTTTAAAAGCCAAACCCCAATTTTATATTTTATGATTCGTCTATACACCGCCAAACAAACTAAAATTTTATATTCCTTATAACATATCTATATTAGAGATCTTTTTAATTAGATGTCAAAGATATATACAAATATTATATACATTATATATATAATTACTAAAATACCCTTAATTTTTTTACGAAAATTCTGGGGTGTCCGACATCCCCGCTAGCTCCCCTCTCCTTCCGTCTATATATATATGATCGGTGTCATTTTCATCTAAATTTTTGTATCTTTTTATTATGTATTTTTGTGTGTTTTTATTCATTTCGTATATCTTTTGGTGGTGTTTTATGTTCATATGGAGATTTGTGCTTTGAAATGATAAATGTGTGATTTCATGATTAAGTGCCTTAAATTGCGCTATATTGTAAATATTTAGAAATTAGTAATTTAGTGTATTTTGTGTGATTTTCAGGTAAAAATGGATTTTAGACGCGACAAGGAAGACGTGGGAAAAAATGAAGCTCAATTCGGAGTTGAAACAAAGGAGAACGAATCGAAACAAAATTACTGAAAATTACACCAACTCGACCAGTGTCCTGAACATGGGTCGAGCTCCGTTAACCGAGCTTAACCAGTGTCCTGAACTCGACCCGAGTTATTCAGAAGTCAGTTTTTTTATTGACACGTGTTCTAGAAGCTTCCAGGGGGTATAAATATATGTTTTGACAATAAATTATGAGAGGAATCATTCTTGAACGGCTCCACACACATTTTACACTACATTTTCACACACTTACTCAATTCCATCCATCTCCATACCATTCATCCATCCAATCCACTTGATCTCCTCAAATCCATCCACCAATCTATGAAGAGAAGAACATCAAGGATTAAAGATTGGAGCATGTTGAAGGAAGAGAAGACATACTTTGAAAGGGAAGCCAACTTACCTTTAATTTGTGAATTTCTTCATTATTTGGCTCAATTGAAGCATGCCATGGATTGTATAGATTTTATTATGATTTGTAGCGGCCAATGCTCATATAAGGCTAGTAATATGATTGGTTAGAGATTATATAGATTTTGCACACCACATGTTTGATGAAATGATTGTTATGAATATTTTCTATAATGAATGCTTATTCTCATTTTATGGATGATTTGTGTGGTTAAATTCTCTATTCATATGTTAGGATGACTATTCCAATATTATGCTTAGTGGTTTAATTGAATCATTAATTGCATGAGATGACTTAGTTAGTGTGAGGAGAGGTAAGCCATATCCTTCTTTTGCTTAGAACCTCATGATAGGACATTAGTGATGAACTAGTGAGGGGAACCCAACTTATGATCATAGTACCTTTATGGGAATTGAGAGTAAGAGACAATCTTAGGAGATTTAAACTTGTAAAAGGATTGAGAACCTAATTGCCTTGACCATAGAGATTAGGGGTACATATGTGATTGCCCTTAATATCATAACATGATGACCTTCGATGCATGTGTGTGTGAGTCTACGTAAGCCTTTTCCATGATGTTGCTTGTCTTACATACTTCTTAGATTGTTCATCTTCATCCATATTCCATCACATATATACATGTTCTATCTTTAATTGCTTTCTTAGTTGTTAGTTTTAGTGTTAAACAATCCCCTCCATTATCAATTAGTCCTTCAAGAGTTAAACATTTCTCAAACACGGATACATTCACTTTCGCCCTTGAGTTCGATATTCTAAATTTTGCACTTGGTCACTACGGTCTACTACGCGATAGAGTACACTTGCTCTAAACAATTTACACTAAAATTGAAACCAAGTTCAATATATATAGAGGTAAGGTAAAGTATACCATTTGTATGTAAACCTTAATGATTTATGTTTTTTTATTCCTAAGAAGTAAGAACAGTGCAGGGTTTAGTCTTAATTGTTAGATATAATTATAAATTTATATACAAAGTTCATGACATACTGTATCTTAATTTGTGGCTAATTAATGATCTATCTTATTCTTTTTGTTAATGAGATATCCAAATGCGGGTCGGCCCTGAATATAGTCAAGAATGGCAACCGTCCAGACCCCCAAATCTTAAGGGCCCCCAAATTATCATATTTTTTTCAATTATTTTCTTATTAAATTTATTAAATATTTTTTAACCACTATATTTTCTTTTGTAACCTTAATTATATCCTGCCTATTCAGCCTATATAAATCTCACTTTTAGTACTATATACATCTTTTCAATTCTCTTTCGTATCAAATATCTATCTCTCTAAATTCTTTTTGTTATCGAACCTACCCACCCTATATAAATCTCACTTTTAGTGTACATCTTTTCAATTATCTTTCGTATCAAATATCTATCTCTGAATTCTCTTTCTTATCGAATTTCATCAACAATTTAATATTCAATACTTTTAATTCTCTGTTTTATTCAATATTCAATCCTTCTAATTCTCTGTTTTAGTATTGTCACAGAACACAGACTTACAGAAGTTTACTAGCAGCAGCCAGACGTTTACTAGCAGCAGCCAGTAGGAGGATGATGGTGCTCTAATTAATATCAAATCTAAATCAGTCTTCAAATCAGGTTTTATCATTATTTTATCGTTCTTTTATTGATTTAGTTAATTAGATTTTATATTTATTTGCTTATAATCATCAATCATGTTTTCTAGAAAATATCCATCAGGTAGTTAAAAAATATACAAAAGAAAAAGACTTGAAAATGAAGTTAATTCTCAAAGGGGTGCTCTTGATAAATTTATAAAGGTTGGTTCTTCAAAAGAAAATGATGAACATGTAGGAAATGAGCAAGAAGAATTAAAAGATAGTGATGAGTTACATGATATGAATACGCTGGAAGTTGAGAATAAAAATGAGTTAAATGAGAATGATGAAGAGAATTTTACTAGAGAAATTGAAGATGAAATAGTATTAAATAATGAGGAAGAGTTATAAAATAAAGAAATAGATGATGAAAATGGTGATAATGAAATTGAGAAACATGAAAATATTCTCGAGAATGAAGATTATGCGTGGGATATATATGATCCTAGGGCATGTGATAACATTGATAATAAAATTAGAGATATATTAGTGGAAAAAGGTCCTAAAAGAGAAAATGATCTCACATTGCCTAAAGATGAACTTTCTAGACACTTTTCATATATACATTACACAAGAAAATTATCAAATGGTGAGAATCAAGATAAAAAATGGCTTGTGTACTCAAAAAGTGCAAACATGGTGCATTATTTTTATTGCAAGTTGTTTAAATCGGTGAATAATAAGAGCTTATTAGCGAATGAAGGCCTCAATGATTGGAAACAATTAAGTGATAGGCTTAAACTACATGAAAATGGTATTGAGCATATTACCAATATGAAAACATGGATTGATTTGCAAATTAGATTAAATAAAAATGTAACTATTGACAAAGAGATGCAAAGTCAAATAAAAAAAGAAAAAGAGCATTGTAAACTTGTTTTAGCATGTATTCTTTCAGTTGTGAAATGACTTGCTAGGCGTAATTTGACTTTTCATGGCATGAATGAGAAAATTTATCAAGGGAACAATGAAATTTTTTTTGCTTTACTTGAATTAATTTCAGAATTTGATTTAGTTATGCAAGATCATTTTAGACGCATTCAAAATAAAGAGATTCATTATCATTATCTTAGTCATAAAATTGATCAAAATGAATTAATTTCTATGTTGGCCTCAAAAGTGAGAAGTGCTATAATTAAAAAGTCAAAGAGGCAAAATATTATTCTGTGATACTTGGTTGTATTTCAGATGTAAGTCGTCATGAACAAATGACTTTGATAATTCGTTGTGTAAATATTTTCAATTGTCAAGTAAAAAAAGAAGAATATATTGTTGAGTTTATAAAAGTGGATGATACATCTGGATTGGAGCTTTCTAATAAGTTGCTATTTATTTTGGAAATTCTTGGACTTGATATTGATAATTTGAGGGGGCAAGGTTATGATAATAGCTCCAACATGAAAGGAAAAAAATCAAGGAGTACAAAAAAGAATTATTGAAATAAATCCAAGAGCATTTTATATGCCATGTACATCTCATTCTCTTAATTTGACGGTTTATGATATGACAAATTCTTGTGTTAAAATTGTGTCATTTTTTAGAGTTGTGAAATATATGTATACTTTATTTGCTAGTTCTACTAAAAGATGGAAATTTTTACAAGATCATGTTCTCTAATTAACTCTAAAACCTTTGTCAACAACAAGATGAGAAAATCACATTAATAGTGTTACATCGATAATAATTCAACCATGCGAAATCAAAGAAGCATTGTTTGAGTTATCAAGGGTGAGTGAAAATGCTAAAACTCGGAGTGAAGTTGAATCATTAGCAACACATGAGCTTGAAAATTTTGAATTTTTATTAGGCATGACTATATGACATAACATATTGAAAAAATTGACATGGTTAGTAAGAAATTACAATCTAAGGATATGCAAATTGATGCTGTAGTAAAAATTTTGAAAGGTTTGATATCTTACTTTGAAAAATATAGATAGGAAGGTTATGAATTTGTTAATATATTAGCTAAAGAGCTTGCATCTAAGATGGAGATTGATCCTATTTTCCCCCAAAACATAAAACTTTTAGATAAAAAATAATTTGATGATAATTCTCGAGAAGAATTTCTACAATCTCCGTATGAACATTTTAGGATCAATTACTTTGTTGTTATAGTTGATATTGCCATTTCATCTTTAAAAATCAGATTTGAACAATTAGATTTATTTGAAAATATTTTTTTGTTTTTTATTTAATTATAAGAAATTACTTTCATTAGATGATAAGAATTTGCGTGAATCTTGTATTAAACTTCAAGTTGTTCTTAAGCGATAAATTTGATATTGATGCTAATGATTTATTTTCTGAATTGCAAGTATTACAACATTGTTTATCTAGAGAACCAAAATTTGCGATTGAAATTCTTGAGTTTGTAAGATCGCTGGATTGTTTTCCTAATATTTTTATTGCTTATAGAATCATGCTTACTATACCACTGTAGCATCAGCAGAGAGAAGTTTTTCAAAGCTAAAACTTATAAAATCATATTTGCGCTCATCCATGTCTTAAGAAAGATTGAATGGATTGTCAATATTGTGTATTGAAAGTGAGGTGTTGGAGAAATTTGATTTAGATGACTTTATTGATAATTTTGCTTCTCAGAAGAATGCTCGAAGATCCAGATATTTTCAATAATATTTTGATACTTATCTTTTGGTTTTAATGTCTGTAAGTGTTGAAAATATTGAAGTTTTTATTCAACTTGACTATTTTAATTTGATTACATGGTCCATTGATCTTTTTTTATTTAAAAAATTGTACTTATTTTAAAAATATTTGTCATACATTATTAATGCTCCCTCCATCACACACTTATGTTCACACTTTCCATTTTTGTCCGTCCCACACTTATGTTCACCACCCAAAAAAGGAAACTTCACATTAACCAACAACCTTAAAAGTTATCTTAATTTCAAAAATACCACTCTCACCTAACACACATAATATATTTTATAATTTATTTATTACCTAAAAAAACCACAATATCCCTAAAAAGTCAATAAAATTGGTAAAAAAATAACTTTTCTTAAACTCAATATCTACAGTGTCGGTGAACATAAGTGTGGGACGGATGAAGTATTTTGTAAGAGTAATCAATATAATTTTAAGATATCACAATTATTAAATTTATGTTTGATTATATATATAATTGGGCCCCTCCTTTTTATTTCGCCTAGGACCCGGAAATCTTAGGGCCGGCCCTATCCAAATGCATATATAATTATTTTCTTAATCTATAATTATCATGAGATATCCAAATGTATATATAGTTGTCACGTAAACTCATTTTAATATGAGACAAGTTATAGCTATATCGACACAATAATATTTAATACTTTCCACATCTTGCAGAAGTAAATTAGAATAAGATACTAGTAGGTAATTCATCAAGGTGTGGGTACATAGTTGTTAATATATAAGATAGTTAGGAATTGGAACAAGTTGAAATTTGCCTCCATATATCTCTAGAAGCTGGTTTTCTTCAATTTCCTCCACTAGACTACTATGCACTTTCTTTTTCTCCACAAATATGATCTGTAATATATGGATATGATGATCATAAAAATTAAAGCATATACATATAACAACGTAGGGAATAATGCACCTTTTGTCCCGGACATACGAAAATTCTAATTTCAGGCCGGAGAGGTTTCATAATTACAAATTGATCCAATTTTTTTTTTTCCAAATCCTAACAAATAGGACCCTAAATGTAATTTTTTTTTCATAAAAAAATATCAAGTGGGACAAAAAATGCAGTCTAAGGACCATTTTTAAATTAATTAATAGACTTTTTTTTAAAGAAACTTCTTGATGAAAAATGATTTTTCCGTTTTAATTTACTCTCTCCATTTGTCAACAAGGGTCTTATTTTGCTGTTTAATTTGCGCTTCTGCCCCAAAAAATTTCATTTCCCATTTTAGATATATGAGACTTGCACACATCCCCCATTAATACAATTATCCACTGCACGTTAAATTATAATATTTCTTAATTCACGTGCAGAAAGCAAATTAATGAGATCTTTGGGGACGGAGGTAGGAAATATTATTGTTAATGATGTAGTGGAAAAATGGATGGTACCTTTTTTCTGGTCTTTTTGTCAATGAATGGGTACACAATCTTCCATGCTGTCATGAAAATGTCCCTATAAGTCACTTGAGGCACATCCTGCAATTTACCTCCTCCACCAATCCACAGGGCAGGGGCGGTGGGGGCTCCTAATGGTGGGGACACCATGAAAATGTAAGGTGCGTGAACAATAAACAATTTCCTCAGTCTTTCTGGGCAGTAATGCATCATGCATGTATATACAATATTATCATATTAATATCTTGGAATATCATTAATTATTTATATATTAATCTTTTTTTCTAATAAATTTGATCACTGGAACTATACTAATAGTAGCAAATAATTAATTAAACCTGTAGAATAAAAAGGGCTGCAATATATCCACGGACATCACTGTTGGAATAGCTATATCCTTGAAGATCTACAATCGCTGTGAACTTTTCTTGTCAATCTGGGATCCTGCATGAGAGCATATATATTAAAAATGACTATACATATAAAAGGAAAATTTGTTTTTTAGGACACTAAATAAAGGTGGTTGTATTTTTAGGATAATATATTTTCAAGCCAAAAATTTTAGAAGTTTCACTTATGAGTAGGAATTGAGTACAACCAGGACTATCAAATGAATTGGTGGCCCATCTAGTCCCACTTTTCTTAGTTAATTTTTGGTTATTCATTAATGATGTTTTTTATTTTATTTTTAAATTTATTACACTTAAATGACTATTATATCCTAAACCCTAAATTCTAGGGATAAATTATACCCAAATTTATCCTTATACACCCTAAACCATATGGATAAATTATACCCTAAACCCTAAGGGTAAATTATACCCTAAACCACAAGGGTAAAATTACAATTATACCCTAAACCCTATGAATAAATTATATCTTAAACCACAAGGGTAAAATTACAATTATACCCTAAACTCTAGGGATAAATTATACTCTAAACCACAAGGATAAAATTACAATTATATTCCTAAAATTAAATAAATAAAAAACAGAAAAATAAACAAAATAAAAAAAACAGAAAAAAAAAAAACAAGTAACCGTAAATTAAAAAAAAAGCAAAATTAGATGAAAGAGCAAAACACATACTGAAAATAAAGGAAGAAGATTATAAATTTCAAAATTGGTACCCCTTGCCCAACCTACCTTCACTTAATAAGGATAAATTAGGCCTCCGTTACCAACTTTTAATTTTTCCCTTTGAAGTAAAACATATTTCCTCCGTTCCATGTTAAGGTTTACATTTTCCTTTTTGGGTTGTCCAACGTTAAGATTTACATTTCCTTTTTTTTAAGTTGGCCCACACAAAAATTAATTATTCCATATAGGGTCCACACACAACTCTAATACAACTACCCACTTTACATTAAATATTATTTCTGTCACTTCACTACACATTAAAATATTATATTTTTTAATCCCCGTGCAAAAAGAAAATGTCAATGTTAATGCGAGACGGAGGGAGTATTAGGAACACTCCAATCAACAACGATAATTCTAAGTAATAACTCTAATTTATTTTGTAAAAATCAATTTGTATCTTTCCTTTCCTGTATCTTTGACCATATCATGTACTCCTTTATATAAACGTACAACTTGTAAAGATTAAAGCAATACAAATCATCTCTTTCTATATGGTATAGCATGAAATGACGATGCACAAAATGATAAATGGGGAGATTTGCTCAGTTTGCAAGACACACATTATTTTCCAAATCAAGAGTTATTACTTTGCTGAATTATCGTTGTTGATTGGAGTGTTCCTAATAAAACATAATATTTAATTATTAAATTTGTTAGGAAAATAATATAATGTTCTAATATATATACTTTGGCCCAAGTGTCTTAAAAATGCAGCCACCATCAGTTATTGTCCTTAAAAAAACATTAATTTCTTCACTTTTTAGATGCATCGAATATAAACACAAATGTGAAATAGAATTTTCTATTTTATTATTTAGAAAAATTCAAAAGGTTGGATTCTTGTATGGTTATTTGAAGCAAAGGTCACTGTTAATTCCTAATTAGTTTTTTTTACAACCATAGAAAGGATGAGATAAACTTACCTTGAGCATAATTTATCAAAAACAAACACAGAAAAACCTGAAAAATTAGAGCAGAAATTGTTAGAAAATAAATAATTAATTAATGGTCACAGTGAAATATTTTTCTCTCATAGTCCCAAGTCCTCATTATTATCTTGCTAGTTTCTATGTCCTAACAACTATATTTTTTAACATGTTTGTATTGGCTAGTTCCTCACAAGCTTCTATAAATAGGATATTCATTCAATCTTTGCAATACACATTCAACATATATGAAATTATTTCTTTTTTCATTTCAATCTCAATTTCAACATCAAATCTGTTCAAAAATTCCATAAACACCTTTAAGGTGTCTTGATTATGAAAAGAGGTTTAACCTCTTCTGCTATTTCATTTTCAATACAGAAAGTTTTTTGTCATCATTGAACCTTCAGAAACATTTTTTCTGTACTTATCATTCCTTCTCAAGGAATCATCATCAGGTTCTCAAACTCATAAGGAAATCAGTATCATTGAATCAATTTTAGATTCTCATCTTAATACATCCATCAAACATTGGGATATTCATGGCGAGCAACACTTTTGAAGGTCATTCGATCACAAATGCCGTATTCAATGGACGGAACTACATTCCCTGGTCGAAATCAGTTGAAGTATTCTTGAAATCAAGGAAAATGCAAGGGTTCATCACCGGCAACAAACTCAAGCCTGTCGCTGCAGACCCGAAGAATTCCAACCAAAGAGGAGCAAACTAAGATTGATGATTGGGAATGCCAAGACTCCCAGGTCATCAGTTGGCTGATAAATTCAATGGAATCAAAAATTGGGGACATATACATCACCAAAGACTCTGCCCGTGACATATGGAACTCGCTCAAAAAGATTTATGGGAATTGCCAGAACCACGCACAAATCTTCCACTTGAATGCTGAACTTTATTCCCTCAAAAAAGGGTCAGCCTCCATTGCAGAGATAGTGGAACAATTCGACAAGAGGAGGCAAGAATTGAGACTTTATCAACCAAAGACCACTGACATAGCAACTATTGAAGAAAGGGAAGAACAAGAACAAGTCTACCAACTGCTCGCCTCGTTAGACGAATTCTAATGGCGGCAACTCTTCCACCTTACGAGGAGGTTGTCGCCCGGCTTCAACAGGAGGAAACTCATAGAGCGCGCAACACACCCTCCTCGATTCAAACTGGAAGCATCGAATGCTATGTCGGAAACCGGCGACCGAAGAGCAAGGAAAATCCACCGGCAATGGCGGAACAAAAATTCTGCAGGTACTGTAAGAAGCCGAACTCCGGCCGATCAGCTCAACCATGGAAATCGAGGAAGCGGCAGCAATTCCAGAGGCTACGCGACGGCTCAACTTGACAAGACCCTAGGGCCAAATGAAGGGGATCGATCCAACACAATCTTAAGAGGAGATGAAGACGGGCCACTCTCTAATGCAGCCCAATCATGGAGACCCTCAATTCAATCCAGCCCAATTCTCCTCACTAGTGGCCCAAGTTGCAGAAGCCCTTCAGGCCTAAAGCTCAAATCAGTCCACTAAGACAGTGGATGAAGGTCCATTTAATTCTGCACATTTACATTCAAAAATTTCCTTGGCCCAAAATTATTTAAATTTTAACTGTGACAAAAGGCCTACTAATTCTTCAAGTTTTCAAAAATTCGATTTTTCAAAACCAAAAACCTTTGATTGTTCTAGTAAAATTTCATCTAAAATCTGGGTTGCTGATTCCGGAGCAACCGATCATATGACCGGAGATTGTTCTATTCTTTCAAAAATTTCAACTATTTTAGACAAGTCCCAAAATGTTAAAGTTGCAAACAATATTTCTGTCCCAATTTGCGGAAAGGGATCAAGTTATCTTTTTTTAAGAAAAATTGATAACATTCTTTATTTACCATCCTTTACTTTAAATTTATTATCCGTTAGCAAAATCACAAAGGAATTAAATTGCCGAGTTATATTTTCTGACATTGATGTTGTCTTTCAGGAAAGAACGACGGGACGAACGATTGGTGAAGGAACTCTTGTTAACAATCTATATTTAATTAGCTTTCCTAGTCTAGCTTTAAATGTTTTTAATATGACCCTTTGACACAAAAGGCTTGGACATCCGTCCAACCTAATTTTCAACAAAATGTTTCCAAACTCTTCATATCATAATAAATGTGATGTTTGTTCCTTATCAAAACATGCCCAGCTTCCTTACACCAATTTTTGCTCAAGCACAAGTTCCACCTTTGATTTAATTCATTCCGATGTTTGGGGTCCCGCTCCAACTGTTAGATTGTATACTAAAAGTCTAGCTTTTGTATGAACAATGTTTTAACAATTTATTTGAAATGAGAATCATATGATCAAATGTTTTGCATATTATAAATTGTTTATTTATATGTTTTGTGCAAAAGTCCATTTACTTTATACTGTAGATAATATGATGTGCGACAACACGTGGAAGATCATATTATCGGTTTCCTTATAAAGTATAAACAGATGCTCACAACGAGATAGACGGGGACTCTCTATCGGTATGGTTGTAGTGTGATTTGGTATTAGTTTGTCTTGACTATAGAATCACATTAGTGCACTTTGTGTATTGAGTATGACCGCCTGAGATCGTTCTTCTTATACTGACTACATAGAATAACTTGATCTCTATTATTATGAATGTTCGTACTCTTAATCTCTATGTAATAACCTCGACACATAAGCCAATATTTATCTCTTTGATTCATCAATGGGTGAGATTTATATATTAAATCAATAAACTCGGTGAGTTGAGAAATAGTATTGTCTCTATGGTGTGCTGTTGATTGTAGAAGGAATCTGTGTCCGCTATAGGTTGATGATGTCCCCTTGAGGAGCTCATAAGGATTATCATGTAAATCTTGCAAGTGGATTAATTTTCGGAATGATAATAAGGTTGAGTGGTACTACTCTCGGATGATATATTAATTAATGGAGTTGTCAGTAACTTATTTAATTAATGGACATTGTATATCTTAAACATGGGGAGACTGTCGGGCTCATAATAAGGAGCCCAAAACGTAATTTTGGGATTAGATCGGTAGTGCAGTAATAATATTTTAGTGGATTATATTATTATTATTGGACTTAAGTATAAGCTTTGGGCTAAGCTTGTATACTTAAGCCCAATGGAGGCCCAACTCGAATTTCTCCTCCTGGTCCCTGCTGTAGCCCATATATAAGTTATCTCAGCTTCCTGGAACCCTATTACTTGCGCCTCTTTTGACATGAGATAGGAGTGAGAAGCAGATTGAGAAGATCCTGAAGATTGTTGCCCACACAACATCAGGATTGAATTTGGAATATACAACAGAAGATCAAGAGGTAGTTCTTTATAGCTGATCTTCAACAACATACCCTGGTGAAAGGTAATGTAAACTTTGATTTATTGCTTCCGCTGATCTAGTTTGCATGAAACCCTAACGGTTCACTCTAACCAAACGATCGAACGCCAATAATTGGTATCAGAGCGTCGATTTCGTAGTGAAACGTGACACATTAGGCTAGGGTTTAACTGTTATATGTGATTCAACTGTCGTATAGAAAGCATGATAATTAGGATTTGGTATATGTGTGAATTATCCTTGAAATCCTATGTGTTTTGTCGCACGGTCAGAATGAAGGCACACACATTTCTGACTGGCGTGTGACGATTGTGTGCATGGATAGTCGCTCGGAGGCTATTGAGTGGAGCGCTGGGGACGCACGGATCATACAGGTACTGACCATATGGCGCACGACATCCGCTGTGTGAGCAAATGAAGTACTTGTTCAGAAACCTGGCGTGACACACGGCTGGATCCGTGCGAGGCTGGCGTGCGCCTGACATGCTATGGTGCCCCAGGGTGGGTAGGAGCGGGTCGAGTCCATAGCGCCGCGGAGCAACAGATGCATCCGGATCTGATCTATTTACTTAGCAATTCATCCGGTGACTTCACGGTTGCCAAAGAAGCCCTAAGAAGCATCAAACATTTTTGATGAGATCCATGGAGCAACTCTTAGATAGCAAGCACTAGCTCCCGGTGCGACTTCATAAAAAGCAGCTTTCCAGGTGATAAAAAGAAAGGGCCTTTCGATACAATCAAATAGAAAGCCCCAAGGGCGCCATATTCTAGGAGCCCAAAATATATGATCCAAGCGAGCGAATAGAGCTCATCGATGCGCTGATTGAGGAGCATATAAGAGTTCCAAATCGAATCTCTTTAGAAAGAAGATCTTTTGTCTCATGGTAGCCTATTTTTAGAGATCAGGTTCAAACTACTCAAGCTCGTAGGAATAGTCTAGAATTTTACTCCGTACTACGGAAGGGTTGATTCGCACGCTTGAAATTCTTTTGTTTAATCTTAGAAATAGGAAAAATTCATATTTTCCTATTTTAGTGTAGTGCGAGGCAGGCATGGCACACGGCAGGTGCAGTGCAAGGCAGACGTGGCACACGGCAGGCACAGTGCGCGGAGGCTTGGCGCACAGCACATGGCTGAAGTAGTGCACGGGTGGCACGACACACGGCAGGTGTAGTGCGAGACAGACGTGGCACACGGCAGGCGCAGTGAGAGGCTTGGCGCACGGCACACGGCAGACGCAGTGCGAGGTTGGCACGACACACGGCAGACGCAGTACGAGGTAGGCATGACACACGGTAGGCGAAGTGCGCAGAGGCTTGGCGCATGGCACACAACAGGCGCAGTGCGCGGGTGGCACGACACACGGCAGGTGTAGTGTGAGCAGACGTGGCACAGTACGTGGTTAGCTTGCAAACGGCATGGTTGGCCGAACTCATTTTCATGATTCGTTGGTTTTCGCATTGAATTCGAGATATATATAACTGCTTTAATTGATTTACTTGTCGATTATTGTTATATATGCTATGCATGTTCTAAGTGATTTATTATTTTAAATTGCTTTTAATAGAAGCATGCTAGGATGTGTATTTTATTATGTGAATATTATATGCATGTTAAAAAACTCTCGGTGTTAAATAACTAAGTGGGAGAGGGGTGATTAGCCATTTTGTAGTAGGAATGACTAATTAAAGAATTTATTGAACCACAGGGAGGTAGGTACTAGAGTTTAAGCGATCTCAAGTTTATCGTGATTTTATAAGGACGACGGAAAGGGAGGATAAGATGCAAATAAATGCAATTATACTAATACAAGAAATAAATGATAAAATGAATGCAAAATGAATGGGTTCCAAGTGATGCAAGGATGAGATTAACAACAATCATGACATAGATAATTAAGTAATTATGCAATTAATTCTAAACTCTCATGGACAAGGTATAGAAGCGATCACTAATTCCACCTAAACTTTCTCTCGAGACGAATAGGATGTAGACCCTCAATAAGACTCCCAAAAGTAATTAGGATCGAGACCATATCGAACACCTCCCATTAGGAACTAATTACTCTACGAGTTCCCTAATGAGGTACTAAATCATAGGCAATATTCCCTTTTAAGGTACTATGAATTCACTAATAGCTTGGTTCTCCTCACCTAATCAACCAATCTCTTGATTAAGTTAATCAATTGTTCTATCAAAGAGTTCTAAATCTAGAAGAATATCTCTATCTCATTTTAAATTAATGCACATGAAGTGTATGATGAAATGATTCAATGAACTATCATAAACACATAATTGATTTCTCAATCTAATCACATGCCCATGACAATTAATTACACAAATCATACATATACATCAAGCAATTCACATCAATGATAGAAATAACACAAATGCCCAATTAAAAATTAAAATTAATTTGCATAAAAACTAAATTATCCAACACCAATCATGAAGCTAATCTCACAAAGGAGATTAGCCTTTCATAGTCACAAGAAATTCAACATAGACATTAAAATCCTAACAAACCATGATCAACTATAAAGAAAGTCACAAAATTAGAATTAGATTCCCCCTTTGAAGGTCTTCAATGGAGATCTTCTTCTTCTTCTTGTGATCTCACTCTCCCTTGCTTCTTTGATCACTTGGATGGTGGATTTGATGCAGGGGATCAAGTGGATTGGATGGATGAAGGGTATGGAGATGGATGGAATAGAGTTAGTGTGTGAAAATGTAGTGTAAAATGTGTGTGGAGGTGATCCCTACTGATCCTTCTCTTATTTTACACTCAAAATGGACATTTGTACCCCTTTGAACCTTCTAGAACACATTCTAATCATAAAATTGACTTCGGGCCGAGTTCCGTTGAGTTCGGGTTGGTGCAGCGCAGTCTCACCGTTTTGCATATAACTTTCTCATACAAAATCCAATTCAGGTGATTCTTGCGCTCACACGATCTTATCTTCCGTGGCTTTCAATGCATATAAAGAATTAACAAAACTTCCAACATTTGAAGGTGTAACAAGTCATGAAAAGTAGCACAATCGTGCTGAGTAGGAACAGCTTGCGCGACATCACCATTTTAATCATAACTTTCTCGTTTGGGCTCCGGTTGAGGTGTTTCTCATACCAAAACGATCCTCTCTTCTGTAGCTTTCCAATCATATATCACACTTTTAGGTTTGAGCTCCATATAAGTACATATAAATTACACAAATTGGACGTGCATTTTTCAGTATTTTGCTTTGACTCGTTCTCCCTCGTTTCAACTCCGAATTGGGCTCCGTTTTCTCCTACGTCTTTCTTTTCACGTCTGGAATCCATTTTTAACTGAAAATACACATAAATACGGATAAAATAATACAAAAACACACATAAAAAGACACTAAAATTTAGGTGAAAATATCACTAATCACACCCCAAACTTAAAGTATTTTTCGTCCCCGAACAACGAAAATGATAAACCAAGAGGAGTGATTTTCACCTAGAAAAAGACTAAACGAACATAAGTAATAACACATCAATAGTAATAAGAACTACAAATTATGCTAAGTCATCCTACAATATTAAACTCATAACATGAAAAATTAACAAGTTCAATCAAAAGAGAATAAATTGTAATATAGTCCATTTTAGTCCAAGCCTCATATCGGACATCAATTGCACTCAACACTTTTTTAAGGTAAGGTAAATCAACACTCATTAACCGATTGGCTCGACTTGCTATAAGCTTGCTCGTGGACTACATTCACAAACTACCAAAGTTTCAATCAATGATCAAAAAGGTCTTTCATTAAGGATGTAATGATAGACTCTTTGGTATGGTAGGGAGAATATGGGTAATAATGACTAATCAAGTGTAAGTAATCGAAGAGATGACTAATTTCCTCAACTTCTTCACTTCTCTTTCTTCCTTTCATATCTTTGTTAATCACAAGCACTAATCATAAACTTTTTCTTGGATTGAGCTTTTATGATGCATGGTCCTTTCTTTGAACTTTTATTTTCTTGAGCATCTTGTTTTTTTGCTCTTTTCTTATTTTGAGGTTGCATGTCCATTCTTGTTTGTGCTCTTTTCATCATTTTTCTTACTTGTTTACCATTTCCTTTCTTTTTTTTCTTTCTTATCAAACCTTTCTAGCTACCATCTCCTCAATCACCCACACAAAAGGTATATATGTAAGGCTTAAGTGGGTAATCATGGATTGTAATGTGCTAAATTTACAAGAAATAGGCTTATAGGCACAAAGTGGTTGACTAGAGATGATGTTTATAGTAGGAAAATATATGGCAATGACTATAAATGACAAGGATGACCTTAGATCATGTCACTATTCTCCATTAATCGGGCTCCTTCCTATAGTTCTTGAGCAAGTTCTAACTTATCAAACACAACCAATCCACTCATGAAGAAAAATACCACGTATGCACGGTTAAGGCTCAAATTCTCACAATCTTATGCATTGGACCTTAAGAAACTTATTACACCACATTCATCTCAAATTGAACAAGTTAAGTAAAATATGTTACAATTTGAAAATGTAGAGATTCTTAATCATAATTTGTCATCACTTATTACCACAACATGTCATCACTCACATTCAAAAATGACTCACAACATCCCAAAACAAACCACCAAACAACCCTAGACAAAAACAAAAATACACACAAAACAAATAAGAAAAGACTCACAAAACAAGAACCAAACAGAAACACATAACATGCACAAATAACAAAACCATCCATCATTAGAGAATAAAGTACACATTCATAAAATCCATGATCAATTAAGCTCACAATCATCCCCATCTTTGATTGAAAAGGAAATCCTAAATTACAAAACTTAACCTCCCACAAGCATAACAAATGAAGTAATATGCTAATCACATCAATCCAAATCAAAATCAATTTATGCTAAGCAAATAGAAGAGATGAGATGTAAAGTGAACTCCCTTAGAAAGGCATTTGGTAGTGGAAATGGTTGGCACGGACTTCCGGATTGAATGCACAACGAATCTCAACTTGATCTCCGGGCTCAATTCGTGCTTCCACTACACTTCATTTATGCTCAATAACTCATCAAAACCATTAGCTCAACAATTGCAATAAGAATATAGACTATCATGCACTTCAACACAGCCAATCGGACCAAAATCAATCCCAAACTCATGAGAAAAATTTTAATACTAGCCCAAAATACGAAAAATATATGTCTTCAAGACAAAGTATGTCACACCATGCCATATCCCCCCAAACTTAAATTGAAACAAGAGTTTCGAGTTAAGTTTGCAAAAATTAGTATGACATACTTACACACTTCAAATCAAGCACCTTTCATATTTTCAACACACATCTTCCTCACGAGCACAATCAACCTACATGCCAAAAATTGCAAAACAACATCAAATCCACAATCCTTATTAAAAACACGAAATAAAACAATAAAGATAATGATGTGTTGTCTCCCATCTAGCGCTAAGTTTAACATCTTCAAGCTGGACGATAGTCTTTAGCTCATGGTGGTCTTGAATAGTCTTTAGGCACTATCATAGGTTTCTTCTTGAAGTAGCGCCTTGTGCTCTCTCGTTCAACCACAAGAACATTTCCTTTCTTGTTAAATAGCTTAAGCAATTGTTCTCCGAAGGTGTTCTTCACAAGGAATGACCATTTCCACTTGTTCCACTTTTTCCATGGGGCTTTATATGCGTTTTGAACTTCAACCACTTCCCCCGGTAAGAATTCGGGCATTGATAAGTGTTGGCGCCCTCTTGCAACCCTTTTCCTACAATTTTCAACAAACAAATTTTTATCAATGAATTCATAAAAATTCTTAAGAGAATTTGAAATTTCAATAGAATGAGAAGGTTTTGTCTTGTGTGGGGTATCGTCAATGACATTAGTTTACGGAGGCTTCTTTTCTTCCATAAGGGCATGAATCTCTTCTTGGTTTTGAATCTTGACTTTCTCTACCATCTCTTCAAGAGACTCGATAAATCTATTGAATTCCCCCTTCAACTCTTCCTTCAACTCTTTAGCTTTCACCCACTTAGGCACCCTTTTTCTCTTTTTCTTCATAACCTCATCAACCCCCAAACTATCCTCTTTCTGATCTTTAATGGCCATGCATAAATTCGTTGTTCTGGAGGTAGAAGGCTTGTTGTTCTCTTCTTGAAGTCTTTCCATGGTGGGCACAACTTGACTAACTTGGTGCTCAATGGAATCCAATCTAGCACCGAATACTACGATTGCATTTGTCACCATTTCACACCAATTTCCCATTCGATCCATCCATGCTTCATTAAACTTCCTCTCCTTCTCCATGTGCTCTATCCCATTATCCAAACGTTCCATCATCTTTTCAATAAACTCTTCTCTAAGCTTCTCTTTGTAGTCACATTGGGTGGAATAAGAGGTGTTGGAGTCTTGAAAATCTTCCCATAGTTGTGATTGATTTCCTTCTTGATTTCTAGAAAAATATCCTTGAAAAACATCTTCCATACCTTGGGGGTATACTTGTTGATGCATTTGATGAGGGACTCCAAAATTCTCATAACTTTGTTGTTGGAATTGCATATCTTGTACTCAAAAATCCGGTTGCAAATTAGGCTCACAATTTGGCATTTGAAATCCTTGAAAATTTTCTTGTGTGTTCATAGTGGGAAGAGCATTTCTATTCACCATATCTCGAATAATATCCATGTAGCTCATATTTTTTGACTTGTTCTCCTTCTTCTTCCTTCTCAAGGTATGCACCTATAAAAGAAAGAAAAAATTAAACAAAATTTTCTAAAGAAAATAAGATGCAAAAATAAAAAAAATCCTTATTAAGACCACTCTAAACAATCCTTCGTCAAACTACTAGCGACCTTTACCTCCCCGGCAATGGCGCCATTTGATTAGCCATTTTGTAGTTGGAATGACTAATTAAAGAATTTATCGAACCACAGGGAGGTAGGTACTAGAGTTTAATCGATCTAGAGTTTATCGTGATTTTATAAGGGCGACGGCAAGGGAGGATAAGATGCAAATAAATGCAATTAAACTAATGCAAGAAATAAAAGATAAAATGAATGCAAAATGAATGAGTTCCAAGTGATGCAAGGATGAGATTAACAACAATAATGTCATAGATAATTAAGTAATTATGCAATTAATTCTAATCTCTCATGGACAAGGTATATAAGCGATCACTAATTCCACCTAAACTCTCTCTCGAGATGGATAGGATGTAGGCCCTCAATAAGACTCCCTAAAGCACTTAGGATCGAGACCATAGTGAACACCTCCCACTAGGTACTAATTACTCTACGAGTTCCCTAATGAGGTACTAAATCATAGGCAATATTTCCTTTTAAGGTACTATGAATTCACTAATGGCTTGGTTCTTCTCACCTAATCAACCAATCTTTCGATTAAATTAATCAAATGTTCTATCAAAGGGTTCTACATCTAAAAGGATATATCTATCTCATTCTAAATTAATGCACATGAAGTGTATGATGAAATGATTCAATGAACTATCATAAACACATAATTGATTTCTCAATCTAATCACATGCCCATGACAATTAATTACACAAATCATACATATACATCAAGCAATTCATATCAACGATAGAAATAACACAAATGCCTAATTAAAAATTAAAATTAATTTGCATAAAAACTAAATTATCCAACACCAATCATGGAGCTAATCTCACAAAGGAGATTAGACTTTCATAGTCACAAGAAATTCAACAAAGACATTAAAATCCTAACAAACCATGATCAACTATAAAGAAAGTCACAAAATTAGAATTAGATTCCCCCTTTGAAGGTCTTCAGTGGAGATCTTCTTCTTCTTCTTGTGATCTCACTCTCCCTTGCTTCTTTGATCACTTGGATGGTGGATTTGATGGAGGGGATCAAGTGGATTGGATGGATGAAGGGTATGGAGATGGATGAAATAGAGTTAGTGTGTGAAAATATGGTGTAAAATGTGTGTGGAGGTGATCCCTACTGATCCTTCTCTTATTTTACACTCAAAATGGACATTTGTACCCCTTTGAACCTTCTAGAACACATTCTAATCATAAAATTAACTTCGGGCAGAGTTTCGTTGAGTTCGGGTTGGTGCAGCGCAGTCTCACCGTTTTGCATATAACTTTCTCATACAAAATCCAATTCAGGTGATTCTTGCGCTCACACGATCCTATCTTCCGTGGCTTTCTATGCTATAAAGAATTAACAAAACTTACAACATGTGAAGGTGTAACAAGTCATGCAAAGTAGCACATTCGTGCTGAGTAGGAACAGTTTGCGCGACATCACCATTTTAATCATAACTTTCTCGTTTGGGCTCCGGTTGAGTTGTTTCTCATACCAAAACGATCCTCTCTTCTGTAGCTTTCCAATCATATATCACACTTTTAGGTTTGAGCTCCATATATAAATTACACAAATTGGACGTGCATTTTTCAATATTTTGCTTTGACTCGTTCTCCCTCGTTTCAACTCCGAATTGAGCTCCGTTTTCTCCTACGTCTTCCTTTTCGTGTCTGGAATCCATTTTTACCTGAATATCATACGTTTAACTTTATTTTCACACATTTCCATAAAAATACAAAATACAACCAAAATACGCATAAATACGGATAAAATAATACGAAAACACACATAAAAAGATACTAAAATCTAGGTGAAAATATCACTAATCAAAGGGATTGGTTATTAAATTCCCACGACCTCCATTATTGGTTTGTAAGTGATGTGATTAAACTTGCGCGTTGGCTATAGTGCCTTCCTCCCTAACGGATGAGTTTATTCATGGATCATTGGTACAAACTTCTTTATGATGGTTATAGGAAGTTATCTGAGCGCGTGTGTGCTTCTCTAACAGTAAGGCATACAACCTTGGGTAGCGGACTTGGAACCAAATAATGGTGTACACTTAAGTGTAAATAATAAGTATCCTCCCTAACGGAGTCGCTGCTGTTATTTGCATGGCTAAAAAGGAATCGATTATTAATTATTTTGTTATAAAGTTAGGTTGGAGAATGAAATTAATGGATAAAACCTTCTCTTGTAAATGTTCGGGTTTGTATACATCCACCCTAACGTGGTATTCAAATTCACGGTGCTTGAGATGTTGGTGAATTTTATTTTATATTATTTTGAAGGATTCAATATAAATTGATAAATTCGAAGTGTTATATCTGTTTATTATTTATGATTCTCAGGATTTTCAAATGGCTCTAAACTCACTTTATGTTATACTTAAAGAACACAAACTTACTGGCACTAATTACGCTAACTGGAAACGAAACATGGATATTGTTTTAATTGCTGAAGATTACATCTTTGTACTAACTGAGGAATATCCTGCAGAGCCTACTGATGACTCTACAGAAGAGGAAAGAGCTGCTTATAATAGGTGGACCAAAGCTGATAGGATGGTTAAATGCTATATATTGGATTCAATGTCAAGTGTACTTCAGAATCAACATCAAGCTATGAACACTGCCTATGATATGAAGCAGAATCTTAGGGAACTCTTCGAACACCAGAGTCGTCCTGCTAGGTCGGAGGCCATGGCAGTGCTGATGAATACCAAAATGGCTGAGGGCACTCCCGTAAGGGAGAACGTTCTTAGAATAATAGGCCAGCTCAATGAGTTGGAGGTCCTTGGAGCTGAAATCGATGGGAAAACCCAAGTCGATATCATACTCCAAAGCTTGCCTAGGAGTTTTGAGTAGTTTCATCTTAACTATGGTATGAACAAACATTTGTACTCATTAGCGGAGGTTCTAACAGAACTTGTGGTAGCGGAAGGGCTTTTTCGTCGAGCTTCCCAGGTTCATGTTGCTGAAAATGCTGCTCGTCCTAAGCCGAGAGGCGGTAGGAATAAGAAGAAGCAAGGGAATTCAGTACCGGTGAATCAAGTAAGACAAAGACTGGTGTGGTCAAGAAGCCTAAAGGCAAGTGCTTCAAATGCAAGCAGCCGGGACATTACAAGGTTGACTGCCCTCTTCTGAAGGGGAACATGAATGGTAAGTCTTTTATACTAGTTGTTGAATTGTGTTTAGCGGCTGTATCTACTGACACTTGGTGTGTAGATACGGGAGCCACTGACCATGTCTGCAATTCTTTGTAGGGGTTCCACCAAACCCGAGAGTATAGTGATGATGAGTTTACCATACTCATGGGGAATGCTACAAGGGTAGCGGCTGTTGAAGTGGGAGACGTCTATTTATTTTAATAAGAATAAAACTCTTGTTTTGAGGAATTGTCTTTATGTACCTCATTTTAGAAAGAATTTAATTTCAGTTTCTAAATTGTTTATGGATGGATATTCTATTTCTTTTAATGACAAGGTTGTTTTAAGAAAGAATGGAATTATTATCTGTGATGGTGCATTGATAGATAATTTGTATACTCTTAATACAATTTCTCCCACAGTACAACAAATTGAATTGAATAATATATCTACCAATAAGAGAAAAGAACCTTCGAAAATAAACCAAACATATCTTTGACATCTAAGATTAGGTCATATTAACTTGAGTAGGATTCAAAGGCTGATAACTGATGGACCTCTGAGTTCAATAGTAGTGGAAAATTATCCAACTTGCGAATCCTGCTTGGAAGGTAAAATGACCAAAAGGCCTTTTAAGGCAAATGGGTATAGAGCCAAGGATCTGTTGGAATTGGTTCATTCTGATTTATGTGGTCCTATGTCTGTCCAGGCAAGAGGGGGTTATGAATATTTTGTCACTTTTATTGATGATTATTCTAGATACGGATATATTTATTTGATGCACCACAAGTCTGAGTGCTTTGATAAATTCAAAGAGTACAAGGCTGATGTGGAAAAGCAACATGGAAAATATATCAAGACACTACAATTAGATCGTGGTGGCGAATACATCTTGGGAGAGTTTAGGAATTATTTATCAGATGAGTGGATTGAATCCCAATTGTCTGCACCAGGCACATCCTAGCAGAATGGTATAGCGGAAAGAAGGAATATGACTCTTATGAAAATGGTAAGATCAATGATGAGTTATTCAGAATTTCCAATTTCGTTTTGGGGACATGCCTTAGATACAGCGGCCTATATCCTGAATTTAGTACCTTCTAAATCAGTAGCCTCCACACCTGTTGAATTGTGGACCAAGCAAAAGCCTAGTCTCAAACATTTTTGGATTTGGGGTGCTCCAGCACATGTGTTGAAGGTGGATGCTGATAAGTTATAATCACGTACGAATGTTTATCTGTTTATAGGGTATCCTAAAGGATCGAGGGGTGGTATGTTTTATAGTCCTAAAGACTAAAAGGTGATCGTCAGCACGGACGCTAGGTTTTTGGAAGAGGATTACGTAATGAATCACAAACCCATGAGTAAAATTGTTCTAGAAGAAGTAAGAGGAGAAACACCAAACATAATATTAACTGTACAAGAGGATATATCACAGGACACTGCACCGCGTATCACACCTGATACACAATTACCTGCGGACCCTCGTCGTAGTGTGAGGGTTGTGAGACAACCTGATAGATTCATGGGATTGGGAGAGTCGTCAGACTTGGTCCCTGGTGAACGTGAAATCGACCCATGGAATTATGACGAAGCACTGCAATATAAAGATGCTCAATCATGGCAAAATGTAATGAAATCTGAAATAGAATCCATGTATTCTAATCAAGTCTGGAAGCTTGTAGAACCACCCAATGGTGTGAAAGCTATTGGATGCAAGTGGGTCTATAAAAGAAAAAGTGGATCTGACGGAAAGGTGGAAACCTTTAAAGCGTGGCTTGTCGCTAAAGGATATACTCAGAAAGAAGGAATTGATTATTAAACCTTCTCACCTATCGCCATGCTTAAGTTAATCCGAATTCTTTTGTCTATTTCTGTTCATATGGATTATGAGCTATGGCAAATGGATGTCAAGACAGCTTTCCTGAATGGAAGTCTTGAGGAAAACATCTTCATGAAGCAACCAGAAGGATTCATTGAAAAGTGCAAAGAGCATCTTGTCTGTAAGCTTAAAATTTCCATTTATGGATTGAAGCAAGCTTCAAGATCATGGAACATCCGTTTTGATGAAGTAATCCCGTCATATGGATTTATTCAATGTCCAGATGAATCATGTGTGTACAAGAAGTATGACGGAAACGTAGTGGTATTTCTTGTACTCTACGTGGATGATATTCTTCTCATTGGAAATAATTTAAAAGTATTGTCGGGCTTAAGGGTATGGCTTTCCAAGCAGTTTGAAATGAAGGACTTAGGAGACGCCAGACACATTATAGGGATCAAAATAATAAGGGATCGCAAGAAAAGAATGTTGTGCTTGTCCCAAGCTTCATACATTGACACAATCTTGGCTCATTTTAGCATGCAAGATTCCAAGAAAGGTTTTCCACCTTTCAGACATGGAATACCTTTATCTAAGGAAATGTGTCCAAAGACACAATAGAAAATAGAGGCAATGAAGGTTGTTCCTTATGCCAGTAGGAAGCCTCATGTACGCAATGCTATGTACGATGCCAGATATCTATTATGCCATGAGCATGGTCAGTAGGTATCAAAGTAATCCAGGACAAGGGCATTGGACTGCGGAAAAATATATTTTGAAGTACCTGCGAAGGACTAGGGATTATGTACTGGTTTACCGGGCAGACACTTTGTTACCTTTGGGTTATACTGATTCAGATTTTCAGTCAGATAGGGATGCTAGTAAATCCACCTCAGGTTATGTGTTTACTTTTAGAAGAGGAACCATAATATGGAGAAGTGTAAAGCAGAAATGCGTTGCGGACTCCACCATGGAAGCTGAATATGTAGCAGCCTCTGAGGCAGCTAAAGAAGCAGTATTCCTTAGGAACTTCTTAATGGACTTGGATGTGATTCTTTTTTTGCCCAAAGCAATCACAATTTATTGTGGTAACAGTGGTGCAGTAGCAAACTCGAAGGAACCACGAGCCCATAAGACGAGTAAACACATTGAGTGCAAGTACCACCTACGAGACATCGTTAAAAGAGGGGAGGTCGTTGTTGCTAAGATTGCATCAGAGGATAACCTAGCTGATCCTTTTACTAAGAGCCTTCCAGCAAAAGCGTTCGATGGGCATGTAGAAGGAATGAGGATTAGATGCGTGACAACAGATATAGCAGCGTAGTCTTTTAGTATAAGTGGGAGATTGTTAGCAATCTATATTTAATTAGTGAAGGAGCTCTTGTTAACAACCTATATTTAATTAGCTTTCCTAGTCTAGCTTTAAATGTTTTTAATATGACACTTTGACACAAAAGGCTTGGATATCCGTCCAACCTAATTTTCAGTCTCATTGAAACAAAAGGAAAATGCACCTCTTATATTGAGACGGACGTAAATGGTAAAATGCATGCCATGTTGTGGGATGGAGGGAGTATTTCTTTCACTTTATTACATATTAAAATAATATTTTATTCTTTAATTCTCATTAAAAAAACAAACATGAACTATTACTTCACATCATAAGAAGTATACTCATTCCGTCTCATCCTAATGGTTACATATTTTCATTTTGGACGTCACATCCTAATGGTTACATTTCCCTTTTTAGCATATGTGACCCACACAATTTAATTACTTCTCTTTCTATGGCCCACACATCCCACGAATACATCTACTCACTTTACATTAAATTATTATTTCTCTCATATCAATATATATTAAAATACATATTCATTAATCCACGTGCAAAAACAAACGTAACCATAAGAACGGGACAAAGGGAGTATGAAGTATATATTATATATTATTGTGCATTTGTGCTAGCTAATTAAATGCAGTGTATATTTTGGGTGTCCTTAATAGTTATATTTTTCTTTTTAGTATATGAAACTCACACAAATTAATTACTTCTCTTTTATGAGCCCACACATTCCACTAATACGCATACCCACTTTACATTATTATTTCTCTCACCTCAATACATATTAAAATACTATATTCATTAAATCCCGTGCAAAAAGCAAATGTAACCATAAGGACGGGACGGAGGGAGTATGCATTTTATCATTTTGGTCCATCCCATTACAAATTATTCATTTCTTTTTTTAAATTGATGTGACCACACATGGCCCCACATACAAAACTAATACAACTACTCACTATACTTTAAAATATTATTTCTCTCACCTAAAAATACATTAAATTATTATAATCCTTAATCCATGTGTACATCGATAAAATAATTACTCCCTCCATCCCAAAAATACATTTATTTATTTAATGGAACGAAGACCGGAATGAAAAGTATAAATATATTTTTGGGACGGAAGGAGTATTTTACTTACGTATTCTACATTTTTTAGATACTCCCTCTATCGGACCATTTACTTTACATAATGATAATGTAAATATCATTCACCGTCCCAAATTAAGAAAAAGATTCAGCATAAGGATGTAATTTTGTAAGAGTAATATATATATATTTCCTCTGTCCCACCATAAGAGTTATATTTTATTAATCAGGGCATCCCATTACATGAGTTACATTTTCTTTTTTGATAAATGAGACCCATATAAATCAATCAATTTATTTTCATGGGGCTCACATATAACACTAATATAAATACTTATTATACATTAAATTATTATATTTCAATTAATAATACATTAAAATACTATATTACTTAATTTTCGTACAAAAGGTTAATATAATTCTTTTTATGGGACCACATGAGTTCACCTTATGTATTTCCCAAAAAGGTTCATGTACCAGTATATGAACAAATAATTTAAAGTAGATGTTATGTTGTACTTTCTCATCCAAAAAAAGACAAAAGACTTGTACGCATTTTTATAATCCCCTTCCCGGAAAATTATGCACGTATTTTAGTGTATGAAAATTTAAAAAAGTTAATTTTTTTATGTATAAAGATGTGTAAAGTTATTAGAATGTGCAAAGTTATTAGAATATGTGTATAAAATGTGTATTTTAAAAAATTTAATGAATAATGTGTGTAAAGTTGTTGGGATGTGTGTAAAAAGTAAAATTGTAATGTATTTTTTCCAATTTTAGATTACTTCATAAGTGTTGTACGATCAAAAAGAGAAGTGTGCATTAATTTATTGTACGGAGGAGTATATCTTTGTGCGGAATTAATTTTTTAATGTTATACTATTAAGGATTTAAAGTTCATTTAATTTGACACTTCCTTGTAAGATGGAGTATACGTAAAACAAATTTACCTATTATTAAAGTATGCTTATTATAAAGATAAAATATGCTAATTGGTACTTAAAATATATCTTTAATGAGTTATTTTATAACACACTATATATAGAATTATAATTTAATCTATCATTCATCATACTTTAAAAAACTTACTTTAACTATCAATAAACATACTCTACCTATATACTAACAACTTTACTTTAACTCAGTCTCACATACCATCCCACATGAATACCATCACAAGAGACTTTGTCAATTTTATATAGTTTATTTCTTTTGCTATTCTTATTTTGTTTCTAAATTTAATTTCTTCTCTTTGATTTAATACTTAGAATATACTCGTACTAACTTTCAAAACAAACTCAGTATAATAGTTTATAAAAAACTAAAATATGATATATATATATAGTAAATTACCTTACAAGCAGGATCTTGTTTTTCAACGATTTCCCTCAAAATACAGACTTTTTTTCTTTTCCTCATCAAGATCAATATTGATGTGTGTATCTTCATCTTCTGATCTTTTTGGTGAATAAAATATCTCTTCTTCTTGTTCTTCTTTCTTGACCACTATTTTTTTCTCCATCTGGATTTATTTTCTTGAAGAAAGATTTATCGAAAAAAAATCAGTAGATCTATTTTCTTTTCTGTTGCAGCTATATGTAAATAAATGAGTGTGTGTTAATGTAAGCTGAATGGTAAGAATAGAAATAATCAAACGGATCTCCATTTGCGCAATAAGCTTCTTGGCCTCCAATTTCAATAATAATATTCCAAATGATCAATCACAAACCCTAACAGCTAGTTAAATAGTCCTGCCCACCAAAACTATAAAAGAAAACTACCAACCAAAATAATACTAAACAGAAATAACAAAATAATAACTAGTATAGTATTAAGAACTCGGCCCACGGACAGTGAGCCTAATCCCGTCCATGCCAACGATAAACCAAAAGAGGCTTAGGTCTTTCCATTTCATCCAACACATGTTCCTGCTCCAACCCTTGCTCTCTATCAACTCCATCCCCCTTCGAAGAAATTTGGAAACTGATTCTTGAAGCCAGCCTCGCCCAGCCACGTTGCATCGTCCTCCGGCTGACCAACCCATTTCACCAAGAGTTCTTCCTCATCACGTCCTCCTCGCTGTACAATACGCCTTGCCAGAATAGACTCCGGTTCAAACACCGGAGCTATCGGCAGCTCCAAGCTCCCCGACAGCTCCTCCTCCACCGGGTGGTTCCCCACCACTAGACGCAACTGTGACACATGAAAAACCGGGTGGATGTGGCTCGAAGCAGGTAAGGTCTGCCGATACGCCATCGCTCCCACCCGTTTCTCCAACATGAAAGGTCCATAAAATTAGGCATGCAGCTTATGATGGGACTGCCGTGCCATGGAGGTTTGGCGATGCAGTCGAACCTTCAAAAACACCCGATCCCCCACTTGGAATTCTACCTCTGGGCGGTGCTTATTCGCTTGCTTGTCCATACTCAGCTGAGCCCTCTCCAAGTTCCCTTTTAAATGACTCATCAACACATCCCGACTACCTAACACCTCAGCCACTGCCGCCACACGACACTCCCTTGGTAGGAACCGCTTGATGGAAGGGGGTGCCCTTCCATACACCACTTCGAACGGCGACATCTGGGCAGTCGTTTGATACGCCGTATTATACCAATACTCCACCCATGGAAGCCAACGCAGCCATTGCTTTGGTTGCTCACTGTAAAGCAACGAATATACATCTCCACAATACGGTTCAATACCTCCGTCTGGCCATCTGTCTCTGGATGATATGCTGAACTAAAATTTAACTGAGTATTGGATAAGGTGAACAACTCCTTCCAGAAGGTACTTACGAACAGAGAATCCCGATCACTCACAATGGATCGTGGAACACCATGCAACCTCATGATTTCCCGAGCAAACACCTCCGCTACCGAACGGGCTATGACCGACGGCTTAAGTGCCACAAAGTGGCCATATTTAGACAATCTATCTACCACCACCATTATCGAACTGTATCCCCAAGATTTTGGCAAGCAAGTGATGAAATCCAATGATATATCTTCCCAAATCAGCTCCAGAATAGGGAGGGGTGTAACAACCCGACTGGCGACATTGCCTCATACTTCGAATTTTAACAAATCAAGCACTGAGACACATAATCCTGCACCCTTCAAAATATTCCCTTCCAGTAAACGTTTGCTGCCAATCTGCGATAAGTGCGAAATGCACCGGCGTGGCCCCCTGTCGGGGTGTCATGAAACTCATGCAATAGCTTCGGGATCCATTTTGAGTTAGATGCTAACACTACTCCCCCCTTAAAAAATAATCGATCCCCCTGCAATTCAAAACTCGGCTTACTACCCGGTCTCTCAACTAATGCTTTCACAATATCCCGAATGTGCGCATCCTGCTGTTGTTCCTGTACAACCTCCACCATCCCCATCTATTCTGGCTCGCTTATTGCCGACAAAGATATATATTCCCCCCTACGAGACAAAGCATTTGCCATATTTGAAACCCCCGTCTTATATTCAATCACAAAATCATAACCCAGCTACTTTGCCACCCAAACTTGTTGTGATGGGGTGACAATCTTCTGATTCAAAAGGTGTTTGAGGCTACGATGGTCCGTGCGCACCGTGAACCTTCGACCCACTAAGTATGGTCTCCAATGTTGAATTGCTAGGGCAAGTCCCATCATCTCACGTTCATATGTGGACTTGCTGAGGGTGCGATCCGCTAACGATTTACTAAAATAAGCAATCGGCCGCCTCTCCTGCATTAAAACCGCGCCATCACCTACTATACCTGAAGCATCACATTCAACAACAAACGGGCTGTCAAACTGTAGCATAGCAAGCACTGGACCCTCCGTGAAGGCTCGTTTGAGTTTTTTCAAATGCCACTTCTAACTCCGGTGGCCACTCGAACTTCGCGGGAGCTATTTTCTTTAATAAGGTGGTCAGCGGCCATGCCATAAGGCCATACTCCCACACGAACCTCCGATAGTAACCTATCAAACCCAAAAAACCACGCACCTCACGGATCAAACTGTGGTCGGGGCCAATCAACAACAACACTCACTTTACTAGGGTCCATGGCCACCCTTTCTGCAGAAATCATATGAACCAGATATTCCACCTTTAAACTTCCGAACGAACACTTGCTTTGATTCGCCTTAAACTGATGTTTCCGAAGAATTTCCTAGACTTGTTTTAAGTGTTCCTAATGCTCCTCCCACGTCCGGCTGTAAACCAAGATGTCGTCAAAGAAGACCAAGACAAATCTCCTCAAAAATGGATGGAACAAATCGTTCATGGTCGATTGAAATGTAGCTGGTGCGTTAGTCAACCCGAACAGCATCACCAGGAACTCATAATGTCCACTGTGCTTACGAAAAGTGGTCTTGTGTATGCCAGACGGTGCCATCCGTATCTGATGATATCCAGCGCAGAGGTCGATCTTTAAGAACACCACTGCCCCTGCCAACTCATCCAACATCTCCTGAATTATTGGAATCGGGTACTTATCAGGCACTGTTGCTTTATTCAACTCCCTATAGTCCACGTAAAAATGCTAACTGCCGTTTTTCTTTAACGAGTAGAACTGGGCTCGAAAAGGGGATCGAGCTGGGCTGAATGATTCCTGCCAGAACATATCACTCACCAATTTCTCAATTTCATCCTTTTGAATGTAACTATATCTGTACGGTCGGATGGTTACCGGTTTCGAACCTGGAGCGAGTTTGATGCGGTGATCAGTCGATCGTTGAGGTGGTAGGCCACTCGGTTCCTCCAAAAACCTCCGCGAACTCGTTCAACACCTCAGTTAGCCACCCCCTGTTAGCTTCGCCTTTTCTCATCGGCTCTCTTACCAACACCATCGCCCAAAGCTCCGCATCTCGAATCTTGCATAAACTCTTCAAACTGGCCTGGCTACGACAAAGTGCCGGGTCTCCTTTCAGTCTCACATGCCCACCTTGCCATTCGAAGGACATGGTCAGGTCCTTCCAATTTGTGCGGATTGTTAGGAATTTTGGATACACACGTACACGATGACACGAATAACACGAGATTTGTTTACCCAGTTCGTCTTTCGACTACATTTGGGGGCGATACCAAGCCAGAATTTTTCTTACCTTGTTGGACAAGTCAACTACAATGAGAAAACATCGTGATCTAGATAATACAATGGATAACTTCTTGATTAAGATAACACAATGGATAACTTCTTGATCAAGATAACACAATAGATAACTTCTTGATCAAGATAACTTGCCCTAATCCTAAGCCAATTAGGATTTAGGATACATACTCCAACAATCTCCCACTTGGAGACTAAATCCTCCATGTAGCATATCTTCTAGTTCTCCTCCCGTATCCGCCTGACATCGCCTAGCCTTTTCTTCAAGTTCCAAGGCCAATTGAAGCTATGCATAGCTTCAATTTCTCTAAGGTCACCACCTTAGTAAACATGTCCGCTGGATTCTCATTTCCAAGGATCTTCATAAGCTGTAAGACCTTCTTCTCCAAAAGGTGACGGATGTAGTGATACTTCAATTCAACATGCTTTGTTCTTGAGTGAAATGCCGGTTTCTTTGCAAGAAATATAGCATTTTGACTATCACTGAAAAGAGTACCATTTTCATGCTCCTTCCCAAATTCGCCCAAGAAATTCTGCAACCACACCATCTCCTTACTTGCCTCTGTCACAGCTATATACTCTGCCTCCGTGGTGGACAATGCAACAACCTTCTGCAACTTAGAAGTCCAAGATATATCAGTACCACCATAAGTAAAGACATACCCGGTTGTACTTCTTCTCCCATCAAGGTCATTAGATGCCAAGTCTGCATCCACATAACCCATCAGCACCACACTCTTGCCTTTGAAACACAAAGCATTGTATGTGGTACCTCTCAAGTATTGCAGGACCCACTTCACTGCTTCCCAATGTTGCTTGCCCAGATCACTCATGAACCGGCTTACTGCTCCCACTGCATCAGCAATATCTGGTCTTGTACACACCATGGCATACATGATGCTACCAATTGCTGAAGCATATGGAACACTCATCATTTGTGCACGTTCCTCCTTGTTCTTTGGTGATTCCTTCTTTGAAAGTTTGAATTGACTTCCCAGTGGAACACTCACAGGCTTCGACTCTGACATGTTGAATCTTTCCAGGACCTTCTGAATGTAACTCGCCTGCGAAAGATATATATATCCCGTCGCCTTATCACATTCAATCCTCATGCCCAAAATCAGTTTTGCCTCTCCAAGATACTTCATGGAGAACCGTTCTGACAACTGTTTCTTCAACTTATATACCTCTCTTGCATCGACTCCTATGATCAACATATCATCAACATATAGCAAGAGAATTAGGAAGCTTTTGTAAAACCTCTTGTAGTAGCAACAATGATTAGCGTGACATCTATGGTAATCAATCTCCATCATGAAGCTGTCAAACTTCTTATACCACTGCTTTGGGGCTTGTTTTAGGCCATACAAACTTTTCTTTAATTTGCATACAAGTGGCTCCTTTCCCTTCTCTACGAAACCCTCAGGCTGTGTCATGTACAACTCTTCCACCAATTCACCATGGAGAAATGCCGTCTTCACATCCATCTGATGCAATATCAAGTTTTCTGCAGCTACCATACTCAACGCCATTCGAATAGTGGTCAGTTTCATAACTGGAGTAAAGACATCAGTATAGTCAATACCATGTCGCTGCTCAAACCCCTTGACAACCAACCGGGCTTTGTAGCGTCTGCTACCTTCAGCTTCATTCTTGATTCTGTAGACCCACTTGCAGTGCAAAGCCTTTTTACCCTTTGGGAGCTCAACAAGTTCCCAAGTGCCATTCAACAGAAGAGATGCTAACTCATCATCCATAGCACCTCTCCATTTTCATCTATCTTCACTCAACACTCATGCTCACTACAATCAGTAAGTAATAAGTAGTAGTTAGAGGGCGAATACCTATCAGGTGCACGTCACTCTCTAGCTGGTCTCTGCAACGGATCCTCCAATGGTGGTGGTGGTGTCCTTGGTTCTCCAATGAGAACCTCTTCCTCATTCAGACTCTCCTTTCTCCCACTCGAGTTTGAGATGTCTAACTCGACTTCTTGGGTATTAGTCTTGTCAGAATTTGATGCCTCCAATCTGTTCTTGTACATAACCTGTTCATTGAAAACCACATCTCTACTGCGAATAATATTTCGGTTGTTCTCATCCCAGAGTCTATAACCGAACTCATCACCACCATAACCAATGAACGTATACTTAACAGATTTAGCATCTAACTTGCTTCTATCATTAGAACTAATATGAGCATATGCAACACAACCAAAGACACGCAAGTAAGACAGATTTACCTCTTTTCATGTCCATTCTTCCTCTGGTATTCTGTTTTCCAACGGAACTGATGGACCTCTGTTAATTAGGTATGCTGCTGTGTTTACTGCATCTGCCCAAAACATCTTAGGCAATCCACTCTTCAATCTCATGCATCTAGCTCGCTCATTCAAAGTTCTGTTCATTCGTTCTGTCACTCCATTCTACTGGGGAGTTCCTCTCACGGTCTTCTCCATGCGAATCCCATTTTCAGCACAATATTCCTTGAACTCACGGAATTCATATTCACCTCCATTGTCAGAAGGAAGACACTTTACTTTCAGCCCCGTTTCATTCTCTACAAGGGCTTTCCACTTCCTGAAAGTATCAAATGCATCAGTTTTATTTTTCAGAAAATAAACCCATACCTTTCGAGTGGAGTCATCGATGGAGGTCATGTAGTACTCCGAACCACCAAGAGACTTCGTGGGCGCTGGTCCCCATAGATCGCTATGCACCAACTCTAACTTTTCTGCCTTCAAGGTTCTGCCACCTCTCGAGAAACTTACTCTTCTCTATTTCCCGAAAACACAGTCCTCGCATAGGCCAACTTCAACAGATTTCAGCCCTGGAAGTCTCCCTTTCGAACACATTACCTTCATCCCTTTCTCGCTCATGTGACCCAGCCGACAGTGCCAAAAATCAACATTGGTCGTAGCTCCTGCAAGATCAATGCAGTCCTTGGAGTTAGTTGTAGTATACAACGTCCCCTTCTTCTTCCCTCGCGCTACTATCATTACTCTTTTACTGATCTTCCAACTGTTGCTGCCAAAAGTCACGGAGTATCCTTCTACATCAAGTTGTCCAATTGAAAGCAAATTTCTTTTCAATCCTGGAATGTGCCTAACACCATTCAGCTTTAATGTCGATCCATTTGGTGTGGATATCCGAACATCTCCTTTCCCCACGATCTTCAAGGGCTCATCATCAGCAATGTAGATTTGTTCGAATTCACCAGACACATAGTTCTCCATTATTTCAGCATCACTGCATGAGTGAAATGATGCTCCAGAATCCAACACCCTGATTCCAGCGGACTATTGACACTCAAGACCAACGCATCTCCAATATCATCTATGGTAGCGTTTGCTGTCTTCTTCTCATTCTGTCCCTTATTTTTTTCTTGGGCGCTGTACACTGATTCCTGTAGTGACCAAACTCATCACAATTCCAGCACTGGATTGAGTCTTTGTTTTTCTTGAATTGACTCTTTCCTCTGGACTTTGATCTGCCATGATTCTGTCTACCCTTTGATCTGCCCCTATCCTCCGTGTTCAGGACTGACCCTGAAGTAGATCTAGACTTTTTTCTGCGAACCTCCTCGCTAATCATCAGATCTCTCACTTCGTCAAGCTTCAATTTATCTTTCGCGGATGAAACACTAATTGCAGTTACTGTGGCAGTCCAACTATCTGGCAAAGAAGATAACAAAACTAAAGCAAGTACCTCGTCAGTGAATTTGATTTCGACTGAACACAACTACCCAATAATCATGTTGAACTAATTCAGATGTTGCTGCACAAGTGTGCTCTCTGACATTCTGAGGTTGAACAATCGTCTGATCAAATGAACCTTGTTCGCAGTTGTGGGCTTTTGGTACATCTCCTCCAGGATTTGCAGCATCTCCCTTGCTGACTTGGCTTTAGTTGTGTGGTAGGCTACGTTCATGGACAATGATAAACATATCGCACTCATCGCCTTCTGTTCAACAGATTCTACTCATTCAGATCCATCTTTTCGGATTTCACATTCTCTTCTAAGGGCACATACAAATCTTTGTCGTAGAGATAATCCTCGATCTACATCTTCCAGAACCCAAAATATGATCCGTCAAAGTGTTTGATTGAAATCTTCTCGTCGTTCATCGTGACTACTCCCTTCGAACCCGAGGCTCTTGATACCAGTTGTTAGGAATTTTAGACACACACGCGCACACGATGACAAGGATAACACGAGATTTGTTTGACCAGTTCGTCTTTCGACTACATCTGGGGGCGATACCAAGCCAGGATTTTTCTTACCTTGTTGGACAAGTCAACTACAATGAGAAAACATCTTGATCTAGATAACACAATGGATAACTTCTTGATCAAGATAACACAATGGATAACTTCTTGATCAAGATAACTTGCCCTAATCCTAAGCCCATCAGGATCAACTGGGCCAAAAGAAATACGAGCCCAAAGAATTTAGGCTCCATACTCCAACACGGATCTCCCCCAAAGTGGCCAGCCACTCGATGCCCAGTATCATATCAACACCCCCCAGGGGAAACACATGATAGTCAGTTACTACCTTGCATCCACGTAGCGAAAGTGCCACCGCCCGGTAAACTCCTTTCGATTTCTATCTCTGTCTGTCTCCCAGTTGAACTCCGAATTTCCCTCTCTTATCTAGATATAGTTGCAGGGTGGCTATCAATGACGATGATATAAAGTTGTGGCTCTCTCCGCTGTCAATTAATACTGTCACATCCTCTCCATTCACCTTCCCTCGTAGTCTCATGGTTCGAGAGCTCATTATACCCGATATGAAGTACACCGGTAGCATCTCTTCCCTCTCCGTCGGCTCTTCCTGCGCTTCTACTACCTCTCCCTCCCCCGTGGGCTCATAGTATTCATAATGCTGCAAGTCCAGGGTCTCATCTCCCTCTTCTGCCACCATAACATGCAGCAGCTTTAAGGGGCATACATGCCTCGGAGAATACGTTCTTTTGCAGCGATAACACAACCCCTTCACTCTCAAATCTGCCAATTCTTGCGATGACAAGCGAGTAAATCAAGATCGTGCATTAGATGATCCATTCGATTCCACTCGCGTGGCTGGTGGCCGTTCGAGGGTTCTGGGAGAGTTGCCCACATACCCTCCTTGGCTGCCTCCTTTGAGAGGTCCCTCACCATTGTTGCTCGGCCGTGAAAACAAGTTTGTACGCGCGGCTGGTTGAGAAAAACTCCGATACAGTCGCTCTCCGGCCTGCACTGCCAGGTTGTCCTCAATATCCCTGGACAATTCCATGGCAGTTTCCAAATCTCCTGGTCTAAGGAGGCGAAGTGAACTCCGAATGGCCCCCTTCAGTCCCTTCATGAAATAGCCGATTAGTGAGCATCAGTCAATCCCGGAACCTGACTCGCCATTTGCACGAATAGGTTCACATAATCATCCACTGATCCGGTTTGTCTGATGTCCGCCAAATGTTCAAAAGA
Source organism: Pogostemon cablin (assembly GCA_023678885.1). Classification (NCBI taxonomy): domain Eukaryota; kingdom Viridiplantae; phylum Streptophyta; class Magnoliopsida; order Lamiales; family Lamiaceae; genus Pogostemon; species Pogostemon cablin. The sequence continues at coordinate 24,969,336 of CM042962.1, forward strand.
GCTCCCCTTGAAGCGCGTATCAAACCTTGCCACCAAAGCTTGTGAAAAGTCCTCCCACGTCAACCCGGCTTACGGGATCGTAACGAAGTCATCCAATACAAGGCAGTATCCTCCATTGCCACCACAGTCGTTGCTACCTTCGTTTTCTGGTTCTTGTTTTGGATCTCAAATTACTGATTGGCGTGGGCCAACCAACCGATAGGGTCAGACCCATCAAACGACGACAACTGAACAGAACTCCCTGTCAGTTGAGGAGGATTTTATGGCGGCAGATTCACTGTTCCCGTCTCCATATTTGCGGCGTGCTACCGGCACTGTTCAAAGACAGCCTGCTGCGTCCCTGATGGTTTCGAGATTATTTTCGTGATCTGCGAAAGGTAGCCATGATTTCTTCCAAACTTTGCTTCATCTCCTCCTGATTCTGTTTCATTTCTTCCTGATCAGTCTCAATTTTGTCCATTCTCTCTCCAGAAGAACGTGTTGTCGCCATGTCGACGGGACGAGATCCGGCAGGTCGGACCAAATTGGTAAGAATAGAAATAATCAAGCGGATCTTCGTTTGTCCAATAAGCCTCTCGGCCTCCAATTTTAATAATAATATTCCAGATGATCAATCACAAACCCTAACAGCTAGTTAAATAGTCCTGCCTACCAAAACTATAAAAGGAAATTACCAACCAAAATAATACTAAACAGAAATAACAAAATAATAACTATTATAATATTAAGAACTCGGCCCACGGACAGTGAGCCTAATCCCGTCCACGCCGACGATAAACCAAAAGAGGTTTAGGTCTTTCCGTTTCTTCCAACACATGTTACTGCCCCAACCATTGCTCTCTATCACTGAAGTTGCCAACTGTTCTGAAATACAGATTGAATATTTTTTTTAATTAATTAAGCAACCAAAAGAGGTTTAGGTGTTTCCGTTTCATATGTTACTGCCCCAACCCTTGCTCTCTATCACTGAAGTTGCCAACTGTTCTGAAATACAGATTGAATATTTTTTTTAATTAATTAAGCTATGAATGTGATAGAGATGGTCATTCAAAATGGTGTACCCCACCATTAGGGGCCCCCACCGCCTCTGCCCTGGGGATTGGTGGAGGGGGTAAATCGCAGGATGTGCCTCAAGTGGCTTATAGAGAAGGCTCACTGTTAAACTTGTGCTTGTAAGGGGCCAAATCTATGCCAAAGGTAGGATTCGAACCCCACCTGCAACAATCAAGTTTAGTTGGAAGGTCTTTCCACCTTCCTATCTACCACTTGAGCATGACAGAGATGGTTATTCAATGTAGGCAGAAAAGTTGTTGGAGTCGTTCATTCAATTTCAAGAAAATAAGGTATTTAATTTGATTTTGGTGGCCCTATAAATAGGAAAATGCTTGACTATGTTATTTGGAAATTGGTGCATTTTTTTCCCATGAGCTTTTAGTTGTCATTTAGTGGGTAAGTCACCAGATTATAAATTCTAAATTTGAAGATCGTGGTAATAATTTTCATTTAAAAAAAAATAATTTATGAGATATTTTGTTTCTTAATTTTATTACAAATTTAAAAATAAATGTTTATTTATTTTCATGATAGACGAAAGCTTTTTATAATGTACAAAGACTTGTGTACAACATCCAATTGGTACAACCCCTGTACAACCTTCTTCCTTCACCTTCGGTGTGTATTTTCCTCTCTTTTTTTCTTTTTTTTAACTGTTGCTACTATTTTTTTTAAATTTAATTTTGGAATATAATTGTAATTTTACCTTTGTGGTTTAGGGTATAATTTATTCCTACGATTTAGGGTATAATTTTAATTTTACCCTTGTGGTTTAGGGTATAATTTATTCCTAAAGTTTAGGGTTTAGGGTATAATTGTAATTTTACCCTTGTGGTTTAGGGTATATCCTTGTGGTTTAGGGTATAATTTTCCCCTAGGGTTTAGGATTTAGGGTATAATTATAATTTTACCCTTGTAGTTTAGGGTATAATTTATCCGTAGGGTTCAGAGTATAATTATAATTTTACCCTTGTGGTTTAGGGTATAATTTATACTAGGGTTTAGGGTATAATAGTCATTTAAATAAAATAAAATTAAAAATAAAATAAAAAACAACATTAATGAAGGAGTAAGAATTAGTTAAGAAGAGTGGAGATCAAGGTGTAGCAATTCAATTGGTACAACCGGTTGTACCCTAGTCCCTCTCCTTATAATGATTAACCTTTTTTTTAAAAGTATTCATTAATTCACATCAATTAATTTCGTTCACGACATTTATAATGTGCATGGAGAATTTCAATTTTGGTTTGTTTATTATAAATGCTTATGTATCTATAGATGATTTTATTGTGTTACCGTTTATGTAGTACTCTCATGATACCATCACTTATTAGCTGTAGGAGAAAATATTCTGCCTTAATTGAGATTAGGGATGTTATTGATCACTATTAAGTATACAAAGAATGCGAGAAATACAGAAATAAATAATTACAAGAAATATGTGAAGATCACGGAGAAGATGTGATACCCACACTACAGCAGTACTAGCTATAGTATGATACTCAAACTCACAGCTCGAGCGAGAAACTGTAGGCTGTTTCTTGGCACTCTAAGAGACAAGATTTGGATCTAGAAAGATGGAATAACCATGAGTAGAACGCAGAGTATCAATACACTTAGCTCAATCCACATCTGAATAGCCAAGTAAAGTACACTCACCAGAAGAGAATAGTAAACCATACGATATGATCCCTTTAACATAGCGAAAAATTTGTTTGACAGCTTGATAGTGATTCACTGTAGCCACTGTAGAATTATGCTTGTAATTGACTCACTGTAGTGACGGAGTAATAAAAAGATATGCTAAATATCTTTGCTATATTTATTCACATTAGCCAAAGATTGTCATATGGGTTTAGACTCTTATAGGTTTTTTAGAATATTTGGATAAGTGTTGTTATAATTTTATATAAGAGATCGAATAGATGAAGAAAATTGGTCGAGGTTCAAATGGTTTAATTCTTATCAATTGAAAAATTGAATTTCTCATATTTTTAATTATATTTTCTAAAAATATCATCATTCATTAAAAGAAAAAAATGTATAAATTATAATTACAAAAAATTATGGAGTTAAAATATCATTTTAAATAAAAATATTTATAGTTCGTTAACCATGCTTCATACATAGTTATAATATGCGTACATAATATCATAATACATAATAATCTAAAATTTAAATATAATGATCTAAAATAAACAGTGGTCAAAGTAAATATCATTAAAAAAAATCGAAAAACTAAAACAAATAAGACATGCTTCGTACATATATAGTTATAGTGAGTTGAATATAGGTACATAACAATATCATAATACATAATAATCTAAAATTTAAATATAATGATCTAAAATAAACAGTGGTCAAAGTAAACATCATTAAAATTAAAACTCGAAAAACTAAAACAAATTTGACAAAAAAAAAATTGTTTCAGTCAGCTTTTCCAGTTCAACCTAATTCAATTTAAAAAACAATTTTTTAGTGTGATCCAAATTTATTCTATTCATCACATCTTAATGGTTACATATTTTTAATTTGAATATCACATTCTAATGGTTACATTTCCCTTTTTGGTATATGGAACTCACACAAAATAATTAAAGCATTTACATGAGATCACCTACAATATTAATAAAATTATTCACTATATATTAAAATATTACATATCTTACTCCAATACATATTAAAATACTATATTCTTTAATTACCGTGTAAAAAATAAACGTAACTATTAAGATGAGATGGAAAAAGTATTTTAATTTTGATTCTTGATTCAACCTATCGAACCGATCAATCCAATCCAATTTTAAAAACACTTTATAAGAGATACAGAGATACTTAAAAACGCAACAGTAGTCATCACTTACTAACCAAATGTACTCGAGGTACTAGAATTCTAAGTGGTCACCACTTATAGCCAGTATAATTAATTAGGAGCTAGAATTTTAAAATAGTCCTCCGGTCTTTCGCCATGCTCGATCAATCACTTGTATCATATTCTTGGCAAGAATTATGTGTGTGATGATTTATTGATATTGATTCATAGTTTTTTCATTGAAATACTCTCTCCGCCCTAAAAATTAAATTCACCATTTTTTTTCATTTGTCCGTTACACAATAAAGTTCACCATCTAAAAACAAAAATTTTGACAAAATATTATTCATTTCACTAAAAAGGATCAAATGTCTTTCAATATAATGAACAATACATTTTGGAAAAATATTAATAACTAAAAACATATACATTAGCTAATTAAAATTTACACAGTTCGTTAGTAAATTTAAACCTTTTTTTTTTAAAGAAACATTGTTAGTTTTAATATTACTCACCCATCATAAGATTAATGCATTATCATTGTGGGCATCCCGTCATGAAATTTATATTTTTTTTATATAATAAATATTGACCCTACACTTAAAAATTAATATCGCGAAATATAATATTACACAATTTGTCATCAATTCAAATTAAAGTTAATTAATGGCATAAGAGTAAAAATACCATTTATATCTATTCACTACCTATTAAAATACAGTATTTTACTTAATATATGTGCAAAAAAAAACGTACGGACAAGACGAAAGAAGTACTGCAAAATTAATGATACAATTGAACAGAGAAACATAATAATACATTTATTAAGAAATACTCACATAGTATACATTACTGATTAAAATTAAATATAATTTGTTAGAAACAATATTTGATTCACCGTGAATATGGCGATGAGTATTTCCACTATATATAGGAGAGTTACAACAACATACAAGGAAAGAATAAATCAAATATTTGATGATATATTTACACAATTATAACGTATCAATCTCCACTAATCATGCTATTACCCACCTCAAGCAAAGTGTGGGGTATTTTAAAACACGAAGCTTGGAACGAAGCAGTTCAAACAATGGCCGAGGAAGGCTTTTTGTGAAAATGTCGGCCAATTGTAGGGAAGAGGGCACATATCTCGTTTCCAGCCGATGGCTGGACACCAGTTCCCGCACAAAGTGACAATCAATATCAATGTGTTTGGCGCGCTTGTGAGCTATAGGATTCTGACTAAGGAACAAGGCGCTTGTATTATCACACAACAAATGCCAAGGCTCTATATTCCGATTCACAACTTGATCTGGCAACCGTTGGTTGTTTTTTGCACTCCATGAAACTAGGGTATCGCCAAGAAATATTACATAACTATAAGTTGACCATCGTGTTTCGACACAACGAGCCCAATCAGCGTCAAAGTATGCTAGAATAGTAAGATCTGTAGAGCGGGAAAAAGTCAGACCGTGATGGTTGGTACCCTTGACATAGCGCAGGATGCGCTTAACAGCTGAGAAATGATCCTCTGTCGGATTTTGCAAGAATTGACTGACATGATTCACTGAGTATGAAATATCAGGTCTGGTGATGGTGAGGTATTGAAGAGCACCCACCAGAGACCTGTAAAGTGTAGGATCAGAGAATGGGGTACCGGTGCTGACAAGTGACTCTCCGGTAGAAAACGGTGTGGAAATTGATTTCGAGTCAACAATACTAGCTCGAGAGAGAATGTCGTGAGCATATTTTATCTGGCTTAGGAAAAGACCAGAAGAAAAATGTGAAAACTCAATTCCAAGAAAGTAACTAGGCTGCCCCAAGTCCATAATGGCGAACTCGGAGTGTACGCGATTGACAAAACGCCTGAGAGAAGCAGCATCGTTACCTGTCACAATTATATCATCAACATAAAGAAGTAAGAATATAGAGCAGTTATGTTTGTGAAAATAGAACAAAGATGTATCAGATCGACTTCGAATGAAGCCTAAAGAAATGAGAAATGAACTGAAGCGATCAAACCAGGCTCTTGGTGCTTGCCGAAGACCATAAAGAGCCTTCTTTAGCTTACAGACATGGTTAGGATGTCGGGGGTCGACAAATCTATGTGGTTACGACATGTATACATGTTTGTCTAGAAGACCATGCAGAAAGGTGTTCTTGACATCTAATTGGTGTAAGGGTCAATTTTTGTGTACAACAAACATCTAATTGGTGTAAGGGTCAATTTTTGTGTACAGCAAGCGCAAGAAGAACGCGTACAGTGGCAGCACGTACGACGTGACTAAAGGTGTGGGTGAAGTCGAACCCAGGTATTTGAGTAAACCCTTGAGCGAATAAGCGTGCCTTGTATCTCTCAACAGTGCCATCAGACTTGTATTTTGTGCGAAAAACCCATATTGAACCAACTACGTTGTCGTCATGTGGCCGAGGTAGAAGGTCCCAAGTTTGGTTTAAGTGAAGAGCGTCTATCTCTTCCTGCGTGGCGGCGAGCCAATGAGGTGACTTGGCGGCAGATTTAAAGCCTCGAGGTTCTGTAGAAAGAGAAAGAAAAGTGAGCAACATAGTTGAGGATAAATGAACATGATACTTAGGTTTAAAGATTCCTGATTTTGATCGAGTTTGCATGGGATGTCCAGTGGTGGTAAGATGTGGCTGATGAGGAAAAGGAGCCGGCGGTGAAGATTCTGTGCCTGGAGTTGGTGGTGACAACGGAGCGACTGGCGACATGGTCTCTGATGGTGGTGGAAGCAGATCACCAGGTAGAACATCAGGATCATCGTGCAGATAGAACATGGGCAAGAGTTATGTTACAAGGTGTGGGAATCCAACGATGAATGTTGAGTGTCAGATGCTCCTTGAGAAGGCAATGGTGAACCTTGAACATTCAAGAAATAAGAATAATCCAGTGTGCCAGAAGAAGACAACTTATTAATGTTAGAGAAAGGAAAAATAGACTCATCAAACTGTGCATGTCGTGTGATATAGATATGATTGTTGACAGGATCAAGACACTTAAAACCTTTATAAATACTACTGTAGCCCAGGAAAATGCAAGGAGAGCTCCGAGGTGCCAGCTTATGAGGTGCATAATTCCTTAAGTAAGGAAATACACGACAGCCGAACACCTTGAAGGAGCCGTAGTCGGGAATGGAGTTAAACAAAATTTCAAATGGCGATTTGTTATCTAACAAAGCAGTAGGTAACTGTTAATGATGTACACAGCAGTGAAAAAAGCATCTACCCAATATCGGACCGGTACATGTGCATGAAATAATAAGGACAATCCAGTTTCTGTGATGTGACGGTGTTTACGTTCAGCACGCCCATTTTGTTGAGGATTGTATAGACAAGAAACACGATGAAGTGTACCCTTGGAAGAGAAAAAAATTGCACTTTCTTGCTAGTGAATTCAGTACCTCCATCAGACTGAAATATTTTAACCGAAGTTCCAAATTGTGTGGTAACAAGTGCATAAAAACGTGTAAGAACATCATAAAAATCCGACTTGGCACACATAGGATACAACCAACTGAACCTAGAGTAATCATAAACAAACAAGGCATAATACTTAAAACTAGATAAGGAAGTAACGGGGGCCGGTCCCCATAAGTCACAGTGTATCAAATCCAAAACATGGGATGCGAACGTTTCTCATTCAATGCAAATGGTAGTTTCTTGCTTTTAGCAAGCTGACAAGATTCACAGATAGAAGGACTAGGTAAAATAGAATTAACACTTAAATGTCCCATATTATTCAGCAATTTAATAATATTAAAAGATGTGTGGCCTAAATGAGAATGCCATAAGCTAAAAGAAGAATGTGATCTTGCAGAATGTAAAGCAGAAATCAAAGTAGATGATCCTTGTTCAAAAGCATATAAACCATCTCTACACCTGCCTTTTGCCATTATTTCCTTTGTGCGATGGTTCTGAACAAGAAAGAAATTGTTAGTGAATATAACATCAACATCCAAATTTTTTGTTAACTTGCTTATCGATAGTAAATTTTTGGTTATATGCGGGACAACTAAAACATCTAGAAGTGGTAAATTGTGCACAAAGCGAGAACCCGAATGAGAAATAGGAATGCAAGCACCGTTACCAACGGTGACAAAACTGTTACCCTTATAAGGAACCAATCGGAATGATCGACGTCAGCAACATTACATTGGCTTTGAAAGGCCTCAGCTATGTTTGCGTGAGTAAGCTGATTGTTGTAGCGTTCCGGGCGGCCCCGTACAAATTTGGCGAGGGGTGTAAGGGCGGCGTGACTGGTCGTTGTTGAGCATCCCTGAAAAATTGTTGAATCTATTGTTTCCTGAATGCCTGCCACCACGATCCTGAGAGCTGGAACTTGTTTGCGTCTTTGAGAAGTGTTGTTGTGGCTGGTGTTTGATCGTTGATGGATTGATGCGAGTTGTTGTAAAAGGCAGCTTGAGGAGTTTTAGGCGCATCGGAAGTGATACTGTTGCGCAGCTCATGATCTGGCGCTTGAGAGAGTAAATCATTGAAGTTGGGTGTAGGGGAAATTGGCAGGCGAACATCAGCGTAAGTTTTGAAATCAGGTTCGAACCAACGTATTTTGTCAGAGTCATTGACGGGGCTTCCTATTGCTGCGAGTTGGTGACATAACGTGCTGAATCTACGAGCAAATTCCGTGACAGAGGTAGACCTACGCTTCAGAAATTGGAGCTCATCACGCAATAGATGTGTGCGCTACTCCACAGAAAGATCCTTCTAATGCAACCCAGATATGTGTTTAGGCCCAAAATTTCAGTCATCGATTCTTTCGTCAAAGAGGCAAGAATGATACTTAGACAACGAAGTTTGGATTTGTTGCTTCTGTGCCATTGGCATCTGTGATTGTCTTCGGAGGTGCATGTTCACTCCAGTCTGCAATTGGGAGTAGTCCGTCACAACCAAGAATGAGCGTCATCTGATTTTTCCAGATGAGATAATTCGATGATGTGAGTCGAATGGTGATCATATGAACAAGTGTTGCAAGAGGGATAGTTTCGGTGGCCATGATTGAAACTGATGAACGTGAAACCGATGAGAGATTTGAGAAAAAAATTGACGTGGAACTGTAAGAGAATAAAAGAGATTTTGGAGATTAAGAAATCTGCGTGATTAAGAGATGAAAGGTATTAGAATTCCCAGGAAACCTGCTGATACCATGTTAGAAACAATATTTGATTCACCGGCGATGAGTATTTCCACTACATATAGAAGAGTTACAACAACATACAAGGAAAAGAATAAATCAAATATTTGATGATATATTTACACAAATATAACGTATCAATCTCCACTAATCATGCTATTATAATTATTTAATTACTTTAACACGTGACTTAGATTTGTTTCAGAAATAAAAATTCTGAATTTTTTAATTATTTTAATAGGTGGTTGAGATTTATTTGTAAATTTTGAATATATTCCAATAATATATTTAATATTATTAAATTTTTAATAAATAATATCTTATTTTCTAATTTGAAAAAGTCATAATTATAATTATTTAATTATTTTAATGGGTGACTGATATTTTGTTTGAGAAATAGATGGTTAGAATTTGGATTAAATTATTTCTAAATTTGAAAAAGTTATAATTATAACTATTTAATTATTTTAATGGGTGGCTAAGATTTATTTGAGAAATAGATTGTTAGAATTGGATTTATTCTTCTTTTATATATATTAAGATTAAAATATATTTTAATTAATAATCAATACTTCTAATAATTAATAAAAATTGATAATATCTCTTTATACCACTTTTTATCAAAATTTTTATTATAATAAATTTTTATTATTCATGATACAGACTCACTCAAACCTTTGCCACACTAAAAAAAAGCTAAAAAATGAATAATATTCAGCTTAACAAGCTCGAACGAGCCCGAGCTCAAACTAATGACTAGCTTTTATCGAGTCAAATTTGAGCTCAAGCTTGAGTTTGATTTATTTATTCAATAAAAATATTTCGAGCGGAGCTTGCGAACTATTCACGAGCTATATATTTTACCCACGAGCCGAGCTCGAGCCTAAAAAACAAAGTTCGAATTGAGCTCGAGCCCAGAGATGTTCGGCTCGACTCTATTACATTCCTAGGCTTCGTCAATGAATTTCGATATAGTAGCACTTCTGTTGTTATTGGAGTATAGCACTGCTGAACTATTGTCACAATATATCTTCAATGGTCTATCGATACTGTCAACCACACACAACCCAGTGACAAAGTTCCGCAACCATATTAGATGTTTCATAACAAGCAATGAACTCTGCAGTCATGGTGGAAGAAGCTACAAGAGTCTGTTTGGCAGACTTCCAAGAAATAGCTCCTCCAGCCAACGTAAACATATAACCCGATGTGGAACGCTTGCTATCTTGACATCAAGCAAAATCGGAGTCAGAGTATCCAACGATCTCCAAATTCTCCAACTTCCATTAAGTGAGCATATAATCCATTGTTCTCTTTAAGTAATGCATTACGCGTTTGGCTGCTTTCCAATATTGCTCTCCTGGATTGTTTAAATACCTCCCCAAAACTTCCACTATAAATGCTATATCGGGACGAGTGCAAACTTGAGCGTACATAAGACTTCCTACTGCCGACGCATAAGGAATCTTTTGCATCTCATTTTTCTCATGATCATTGCTGGGGCATTGCTTAAGACTGATTTTTTCTCCCTTAGCCACAGGGGTGTCTAGCGATTTGCTTCCTTTCATGCTGAATCTTCCTAAAACCATATCGATATAGCTCTTTTGCGATAATCCAAGGATACCTTGAGAATGATCGCTGAGTATTTGAATTCATAATACAAAAAAGGAGTCACCAAGATCTTTCATTTCGAATTTCTTCATAAGAAATCTCTTAGTTTCGTGCAATAAGCCTATATCATTACTTGCAAGAAGAATATCATCGACATATAAAACCAAGAAGACATATTTACTCCCACTGAACTTGCAGTATACACAATCATCAACAACATTTACCTTAAAACCAAAAGAGGTGATAATTTGATGAAACTTGTGATACCATTGACGGGATGCTTGCTTGAGACCATAGATGGATTTCTTTAATTTGCACACTGTAGACTTTACGTCTGCGAAGACAAAGTTTTCAGGTTGTGCCATATAAATGGTTTCCTCAATGTCTCCATTGAGAAAATCAGTCTTTACATCCATCTGGTGTAGCTCCAAGTCAAAATGAGCTACAACTTCCATGATAGTTCTGAATGAGTCTTTCGAAGAAACGGGGAGAAAGTCTCTTTGTAGTCAACGCCTTCCTTTTGAGTGAAGCCTTTAGCGACTAGACGAGCCTTATATCTTTCGATATTACCTTTTGAATCCCTTTTGGTTTTAAATATTCATTTACAACCAATGGGTTTCACACCTTCAGGCAATTCGATAAGATCCCAAACGTCATTGTCACTCATAGATTTCATCTCATCTTTCATGACGTCAATCCATCTCTGAAAGTTAGAACTGCGCATGGCTTGACCAAAAATGACAGGGGCATCTTCGGTCAAACCAACGTCGTCCTCATGTTCTTGTAGAAATACTATATAATCATCTGAAATAACATTTCTCCTCTCTCTAGTGGATCTCCTTAATGGCACTTCTTGAGGTGGTTGAGTTTGTTCATCAGCTAATGGAGGAAGGATTTCAATGTTGTCTTGATTTGGAATAATGTTTTCCATATGAGTTTTTGGAGTTGTTTCTTGAGCAATGATTGGTAAAGTAACCAAATCATCGTCAACTCCAGAATCTTCCTCAAAGATAACCTTTCTCATAATCTCTTCCCTCCCAAACTCAATATCCTCAAGAAACATAGCATTTCCCGTCTCGAAAAAGGTTTTTTATGTGGGATGGTAAAACTTAAACCTCCATGAATGCTCAGAGTAACCAACAAAATAACAGCTTACCATTCTTGATTCCAGTTTTCCTTCATGTGGCTTATAAGGCCGCGCTTCAGCTGGACAACCCCAAATGTGCAAGTGCCTAATGCTAGGCATCTTGCCTATCCAATGTTCATAAGGGGTTTTCGAAACTGCTTTACTTGGTACTCTATTGAGAATGTATACTGCTGTTTTTAAGGCTTCTCCCCAAAGAGACTCTGGAAAGGAAGAATGACTTATCATACTCCTTACCATATCCTTAAGAGTCTGATTCTGGCGTTCAGCAACACCATTCATGCGAGGAGAACCTGGCATAGTGTATTGCAGAACAACATTCTTTGAAGAAAAGTGCGAAGGTGTCCTGGACGTTGTTCTCCTGATCTATCAAACCAACCTTAGTATTCACCTCCACGATTAGATTTGATAGTCTTAATTTTCTTACCAAGTTGAAGTTCAACTTCAGCTTTGAAAGATTTGAAAACGTCCAATGATTGAGATTTTTCATGAATCAGATATAGGTAGCCAAAACGAGAGTAGTCGTATATGAACGTAATGAAGTAACGTTGCCCATTCCATGATGCCGTAGGGAATGGACCACATATATCAGTGTGAATAAGTTCTAAGACTTCTTTAGCTCTTTCAGCTCCTAATTTCCTCATACTAGTTTGTTTCCCTTTTATACATTCAATGCAGACTTGAAAATCTACAAGATTTAAGGGATTAAGGATTCCATCAGAAACAAGCCTTTGAATTCTTTGTTTAGAAATATGGCCTAAGCGCTTGTGCCACAAAATGGCAGAATCCTCCAAAAAATTTCTCTTTGTACCTCTTGAATATGTTTGCAGAATAACATTATTGGAATTTATAAGATCAAGCATTTAAAGATTATCAATTAAATGGTCATCACCAATAAGATTGGAATTTTGAAAGAGACATACTTTATTATTTCCAAAAGACCAGGAAAAACCCAGTTTATCCAAAGCAGAAATAGAAACCAAATTCCGTCTAAAAGACGGTACAACAAATGTCTCAAACAAGTCTAAATAACAGCCACTCTTTAAATGCAATCTAAAGGTTCCAATAGCCTCTACTGCAACTTTATTACCATCGCCCACAAAGATGAACCTTTCAGCATCAGTTGGCAGCCGGTAGCGCAGGCAACCCTGCAAAGGCATACTTATGTGAGCAGTAGAACCAGAATTTACCCACCAAGTATCATTAGGTACAAGAGATAAATTAACCTCAGAACAAACCAAAGTAAGAGGTATACCCTTCTTAGCACGCTATGCAGCATACTTGGAGCAATTTTTCTTAAAATGATCCTGCTTCTTACAGAAGTGACATCTATCATCCTTAGGTTCAACCTTTTGCTTCTTCTGCTCAGAAGCAGAAATCACAGTACCCTTCTGCTTTGAAGCCGTAACCACAGTATCCTTAGGTCGATTTCTTTTCTTGCCTTGAGCATTTACAGCCAAGTGAGCACTTTCAACTCTATCTCTTTGCACTCTCTCTTCCTCTTGTACACAGTAAGATATAAGCTCATTAAGGGACCATTTATCCTTTTGAGTGTTATAACTCACTTTGAATTGCCCAAAGTGTGCAGGAAGTGAGATCAGAACCAAGTGCACAAGCAAATCATTATAAATGTCTAACTTGAGTGCCTTGAGCTTTGATGTGAGATTAGACATCTCCATGATGTACTCCCTTATGTTCCCTTTGCCTTTGTACCTCATGGAGACAAGTTTAGCAAAAAGACTACTTGCCTCCGCCTTTTCATTTTTGGTAAAATACTGCTCAACAGCATCAAGGAACGATTTGGCATTTTTGCTCTCAGCAATAGAGCCCCTAAACGCCTCCGGAATGGAGCGCTTCATGATCATCATGCACATTCGGTCTGACCGATCACACTTTTCAATTTTAGCCTCATTTGGATTTTCAACAGTAGCAGTGGGTCGTTTAGACCGAAGAGCCAGATCCAAATCCAGCCAAGAACAATCTCAAGTGTCTCTTTCCAGGTCTTGAAGTTTGTCCCATTAAGCATTGAGGTATTATTGACTTGTTGAGAGAAGTTAGGAGTTGTAGCAACAGAAACTAAATAGAGAACAAATTAAGTATACTCATAAAACATTCATGTCATAAAGCAAATTATGAATGAATAAGTAAAACAAATTGGGGACCCATCTCAAGACACCAAGTGTAACATTAACCTCGTCTATGGACAAAAATTAAATATAGTGGTAATCTTGGTGCAACAATCAAGTATTGACAATAAGTTCTGTCAAACAAGAGTCTATCTATGGACTGCCTAATGTTCACATGAACAATCCAAATAATTATCACATACTTATTATCACATGTGTGTTATAATTCTGTTAAACTGTGCCTACCTGTGGGTCGAATACAGAACACATGAATAATTCCACACTCATCTATGTAATATCAATAAAGTCTTTCTCCACACACAGAGATTGCTTTGGCAACATGGTGCTTCAATTGACTAAATTGAAAATTTACTAGACTAACTAAATAAATATTTAAAAAATTAAACGACATTGAACTGTCTTCCCAATTTAAATAAATTCATTATGGGTTTTGAATGAAATTATATTTTTCCAATACTCGGAACACATAAACTAAAGTTTACATAAATGTCAAATCATAATGTACTCCGATCAAAATATTGAGGTGGCAAAATGATAACAAAACAACAGGTCATAAATACTATAATAGAACAGTATGGTATTGTTCCATAACAAAATCAACGACCCACGTTGCTGATACTCATATAGCTAATTTTATGACTGTTCCAAAATTAACCAAAAATAAAAATTAAAAGTTGGGGCTTGATACACATGTCATCAGTTCTACCATTATATGGTCCAAATTTATCACAGGTCAACACGTGATATAATTCATGAATGACCCAATTAACTTAAATAAATTACACCAAAATGAGCAATCATGACACTGACACAATTGATAAACAACTCATATGCATCTGGATTCATACATGAGCACATACAGAAATAATTTTAATTTTATAAAAATCGAAAGCATTAGTGCATCACGAAAATTGAGAGTGGGATCCATTAATAAATCAGTAGTGCCATTGACACAATTCATGGAGTTGAAAGTTATGAAAATCACATCAACCAGTACATGATTTAAATAAATAAATAAACATACTGATCTTGACTACACAGGTGCCACTTTTTGAATTCATTTATAATAAATGGATAGTGGATATCATTCAAGTGTCTGCAACTCAAATCCAACATTGAATATCGTGAAACTACTCAATTTTTTTTAAATCACGTCAACAGACTAACATCATCAGGTCGAAAAATCCATTAACATCGAGTTCAATTGCCAAGTAAATCTCCAAGTTAAAATACGCGACTGGATCCATTATGATTATAAAAAAAATCCAAACTTGATTTTACAAATTTCAGAGAATCAAAATTAGAGTGGCTCTGATACCACTTGTTAGAAATATAACAATTAATCCATATACTTTAATCCCTAACATGAATCAACAAGATCCATAAAATAATTAAATAGATGAATACCTGGATCCATTGATCTTCTTATGCAGAATTAAACGGAAGATCAGCAACAGGTTTAAGACCTTCCTCTACTAAGCCTCTGGATTCCCTTATGACCTTCGTAATCTCTTCAGATTGGGAAAGAAAGAACTGTGTGCAGCTTAGTGTCGGGGACCATAACCTAGGGTATCTATATATATTACTCATATCAGGCCACCCATAATCACCTGATAAGTAATATTGGGTATCTACTCATTAGCTCATATCAAATAAGTGTAGTCCATGGGCTTTTACTTTAATTTAATCACTTAATTAAGCCCAACATATTATTTGAATTGCTAATATAATTGAATATTAATATATTGCCCACAAATAAATAATATAAGAAATATAAATTTCCTAACATGTTCTTCTAAGTGTAGAACAAAGGACCTCGTAAACTCTCTCGGGGATGTCTCCCGGTGGATAGGCTGCAAATAACCTGAGCTGTGATATGGAAATTAAGACTGTGGGGACTTTTCTCCTCATCAAGTGTCCCAACCCCACGTTGTCAAACATCTCCTCTATGTCATTTATTATACCAAGCTCATCCATGCATGCCCTAGTGTGCTTCAAAGTTTTCCCATATTCATAATTCAACATGAATATTCAACTTGTTTAAATAACTCATAAACATAATAAAGACAAACTCAAAGCAAACAACTAACACAGTTGATTCTCTAGTAAACAATTTAAACAAAAATTCCTATCTAATTATCCTAGTCAAGACAACTCATGGAATTTATGAACTAACATTAATTAAGAACAAGTTCTATTCCAACTCTATAACAAGAGATTCATGCTTCAACACTTCCAAACAAAAATCCCAAATCTGCCATATGCATTAACTCTAGTTACTACTCAACATACATTCACTACACCAAATTCAACATGAAAATATGCACATCTCAATCAATTTCACAATAAACATGTAAGCATTAACATATCAAAGTGAAACCAACACAATCATATGCAATTTTCGTCACTCATGACCAAACATATCCAAATTCTTCAATTAACTCACAAATCAACTTACCCATCACCATATGAGTGCAATTCCTTCAATACATTAAGGAGTATAATAATTTAATGTAAAGTGAATATTCCTTGATTATATTGGTTGCAGGCTCATGGAACATTAAACATGATAGGGTGGGGAATATTCCTTCCAGTAGGTGTGATCATGGCGAGGTATTTCAGAGTGCATCCTAAAGAGTGGACCCCATATTGGTATTACCTCCATGTTGGGTGCCAAATCGCAGGATATACTCTGGGTTTAATTGGGTGGATCATCGGACTCTGGATGGGTCACAAATCCAAATACTTCACTTTTGTCACTCATAGAATCATAGGCATCTTTATATTCACCTTCGCAACAATACAAGTAAGTCAATCGGTTTTTATAAATACTCCTAACTTAAGAGTCTCATTTGCTTTTTGGGCACGTGAATTAAAGAGTATTATTATTTAATGTGTAGTGGGTAGTTGTATTAGTGGGTGTGGGGCCCATGTTTTAATTATATTAGTGGGTGTGAGTGGGTCTCATGTGTCCAAAAAAGGAAATGAGACTCTTTAGGTGAGACAACCAAAATAGTAAAATTACCCTCTTAACTTAGGACGAATGGAGTATATATAAACCAAATATTTTAACGACATGTAAATTATACTATTCCCAATTAATCTTATCCAATCTTATTATAATTTAATGTATTGTTAGAATTTAATTTAAAGGGGAACCACAAGATTTACATATAAGAGACTAACTCATTTTAATTGGTAAGAATATTGGTTCATGTATGGTTTTCTCAATATTTTATTTTTAAATTTTAGTCATTTTTGTCCAATTTAAACATTTCAAAGTCGAATTTTTTTAGATCTCATTGGAATTTTCAATTTTTAATTGGTCCTTTATGTTCTAAAAAAAATATGGGAATTTTTTAAAAAATGTAGTCCTAAGTTTTATAAGTTAGACATACTAAGAAAATTGTGCAAGCTGTCACACAAACTGGAGTTGTACAAAATCCCCAGTTCTTTTTAGAACATTATAAAGAACCAAAATTTAGGATTTCAGTGAGATGAAGAATATTTTGATATAACTAAAAGGATAAAAGTTGGAAAAAAATAAATAAATTGGGAATTGGAATATTGAGAGGAATGTGGTAGTTATATGTATATGTGCACTTAATTTATACTCATACTGCAAGAGTATATATATATATATATATATATATATATATATATATATATATATATATATATATATATATATATATATATATATATATATAGAATGAATGATGATGTGCAGATGATGGCATTGCAATTGAAGCCGAAAAGCGGAGACGAATACCGAGTGTACTGGAATATGTACCATCACTTCCTTGGGTACGCATTGCTGGCTGTGATATCGGTTAACATATTCCAAGGGATCAAGATTTTGGATACGAACAACTCATGGAGGTGGTCCTACATCGGAGTGCTTTCCGCTTTGGGAGCAATTGTTCTTGCTCTTGAAATTTATAGCTGGATTAAATTTCGTCGTATACAGGAAGAAAAGAAGAAGAATGCACAAATTCAGGAGAAGAAAAAGAATGCAGAAAATCAGGAGAAGGAAAAGAATGCACAGAATCAAGTTCATGGGGATGCAGGAGATTCAAACCCCAAAGCTACGGGGGGAAACGTACAACAGAGCCAAAATGATCAGCTCAAGAAGTGATATATATTTGAAAATTATGTCAATTTTAATTTTTTTTACCATGCACAAAACATGAGTGAGCCTTCTTGCTAAATAATCATAATTAGTCCTCCATGTTTGTGCAAATTGTTAATGAACTTTGAGGTTCGAATAAATTAATGTTATTAAGATTTATATATTTCTAAGGTTAGCCCTCATTAAAGAGACTAATTTGATAACTTCAACAAATCTAGTGGGTTGATAGGTGTTTTTTATGCACTCCAATTAAATCCTCAAGTATAAGGATGTCAATTGTAGCGACAAGTACCCAAGTTAAATTGTTGATCCACTGAGACAACTAATTATTTATTTATTCTAAATTACTATTTAATAAGAATTAAGTAATCGATTTTCCAAGAGTTTTGTGAATTAATAATCTAATAACGAACTATTAAATAACTGGATTAATTAAAAGCAATAAAAATAAACAAGTTCTAATCAAGAGATAAGCAACAGTCCTAAGGTATCAGGTATAGACTAATTAATTTGAGTTTCTAAACTTCGAATTATTCATTCATGCAGCGTCAATGAAAATACACCACTTAATCATGTTAACCCGCCAGATATTATCCGATTTTAAACTAACAGTATATTCTGATTTATTCCCTAAGGTGCGCGAATATTACCAAACCTTATTCCTAGATACTAATCAAAGCAAACAACAATACCTCCGGATGGTAAGTTTGACGACTAACAAGATATTCTCTAAAATTACTACAAGGTTCTATTCACTTCCTACTTGAATGTCTAATTGCATTGTTTCACTAAACAATTCAAGTATCTGATTTACCAGTTCAAGGAATTAAAGTGTTTATAGCGGAACTACTTCAATCCCTAACAAATAGACAACATCAATCATGAACGCACACAAACTAACATAATAAATCAAGCATTATAGCGGATGTCATGAAAATATTATGAAGACGTTACGAAGCAGATAAGCAAGTCTGAATAAATTAAGTAAAATCAGAATATCAACTGCACAAAATCCCAATTTTGGTCTAGGTCTCCAAATCAATTCAATCTAACCACCAACCCCCTAGAACTGTATAAGAAATTAACCCATGAGGTTATAATCAACACTCATGGCTATGAAATTCATACCAAAAATCAAGATAAAAGGAAGGGAAAGATAAGAAACACGAAACCCTAGCGTAAACGTAGTTGGGCATTGCTTCTCTGTCTCTCTGATCGTTTGATCTCCCTCAATTAGCACTTGGAACCCACTTGAAGATGGATGGATGATGGAAGAAAGATGTGAACTTGATGTGTGTGTGTCTTGGGCAGCAATTCACGATGGATGTGGTGTGGGCTCTCCTCAATTGTGTGTTGATTCCCCCTTTTATGACTTGGACTGTTGTAGGACTTTTTTCGCGTCGAAATCAAGTCAAAACACGATCTGGACGCAACAAATACAATGCAGAATCGAACAGGCAGTGACTGGGCCCAAAAACACCCTGCTCGGCACCCAGCTCGAGGCGAGCTGTCTGCCGAGCTATAGAGATTGCACTGCGCGATCTCACCGTGTCGAGCATAACTTCCTCATACGTACTCCGATTTGAGTGATTTTTACGCTAAAATGATCCTTTCTTCCATGACTTTCCAACCATATATCACATTATGAATTTGGACTTCTACACGAATACAAAAAAATTATGTAATGTGGACGTGTGTTTTTCAACATTCCTTCACACTTTCACTCTTCATTCCAACTTTGAACTTTTGATAATGTTTTACCCATTAAAACTCAACAAAACACCTTAGTAGCATCTTAATTATGCAAGATATGAAAACCAAGTAATTCTACACAAAATCATGGTCACATTCTATAAAAAAGTTGTAATGTGAAATTTAAAACACGTGAAATTTCACTCTCAACATGAGTATTATACTTAAGTTGCTTGTTTTATTTGATAGTTTATGTAAAGACAAAGTCTCTAAATTATAGATATATTATATTAGATAAAGTATGTTTAATGATTGTTAAAATATGTTTTCTAAATTATCATGAATAATGAATTAAAGTATAATTTTAGGGTGTTATAATATGATTATTTATATAATAAGCATATTTTAGTATGAAAAAACTTATCTCGCAAAATAGTGATTCTTATGTAAATTATAGATTTTATTTACTAGTGATTTGTAAAAATGTTGAGAGAGAATCACTACATAAAAATGTGTTTTAACTTTTAACTAGTGATAATATTTTTATTAAAAAAAATAAAAACTAATTAAAATAAAATAGTAATAATAAAAGATGCAATGTATGTTGCTCTATACAAAAATGATTTACTACTTCTATTATTATTATTATTATATTTTATTTTTTTATTTTTTTATGTGTGTAATAATATATACTTAGACGATTATTATTGATTTTTTTTTAAATATATATGAGAATTTCTGCCTGGAGCTAATCACACAAAAATGACCTCATACTGGATTATGTGAGAATTTCTTATGGTTGACGTTGTAGAAAAGCGATTTTAATTGAGGTTTGCATAATTTTCCAGTGTTGATATTATAGAAAGGAGGGTGGAAAGAAGTGGTAAAGGCATTCAGGTCTAATGGCAGCTCCGGCCGCGGAAGGCGCAGCAGCGACGGCGCTACGGGCGGTGCTTCACCGTGTCCGAGTCGCAGCTGAAAGGTCCGGCCGCCGCTCTAATGATGTTAGGGTGGTTGCGGTGAGCAAGACCAAGCCGGTTTCCCTCATCGAACAAGTCTACAGCTTCGGCCATCGATGTTTTGGGGAGAATTACGTCCAGGAAATTGTCGAAAAAACCCCTCAGGTTCATCGCTAATCTGTAGTTGGGAATTAGCAATGTGATTGAGTGATTTTTTATTTGTTTTTTTTTCTTTTTTTTTTTCCTGAATTTTGTTCTTTTTTTACGAACGAATGCAGCTTCCAGAGGACATTGAGTGGCATTTTGTCGGCCATCTGCAGAGCAACAAAGTGAAATCGCTGCTAAGTATTATGAGAACTGAAAATTTATTCAATTGTGATTGAACTGAAATAGAAGATTCTGCAGAATCTATGAACTATTCATTTGAACAAATTTTAAGTTCTCTAATTGTTAGTCTTGTTAATGTGCAGCTGCTGTTCCAAATCTAGCCATGGTTGAGGGCGTCGATAATGAGAAGGCAAGTCAAGCAAAAGCCTTGTCTGTCTTAACAAGAACTTTTACTATGGTTTGATCTTTTCTTGTGTTCCAGATTACAAAATATTTTGGTAATAATTATTCTCTTGATGATTGTTTTGCTTTATAAGATGAAGTGGATGAGAAAGGTATTATGTTGCTAAAGTTGTTTTCTTGAACATTGAAGTATGGAATTGGATATTCAACTGATGGGGGTTGGATACTTCTCTGGAAGTTACAATTGACCTGGCTTTGCTAACATAATTATCTTGCATTACTTTATATTTAAAGCTTTTCACCAATTCCCCATGCCAATGAGTCATGATTTCTCATTAAAAAAAAAAATACGGAGAAGTCTCTTCGAGATTACTGCTTATAAGTAAACCTACAAGTTACAGAAGGTTAAATCAATCAAAATGACATTGCAACAATGCAGGTTACCAATAATCTTGATTGGGTAGTTTCAAATATGGGAAGGCGTCCGCTGAAGGTTTTGGTTCAAGTGAATACGAGTGGAGAAGTATGTGAGTAATGAAATCTTGACTCTTTCAATTTTAATCATCTCTGAAAACTATTAGTTTGACAGTTGGTGAAATAGTAGACTATATTGAATTATTCAACATGTTGGCTTGAAATGAACTTTTAAGTCACTGATGTCTTCAAAAACTCAAAACACATGCAGAAAAGTTACTATCTATGACCGGTGTAGTTACACTCCAAATACCTA
Source organism: Pogostemon cablin (assembly GCA_023678885.1). Lineage (NCBI taxonomy): Eukaryota > Viridiplantae > Streptophyta > Magnoliopsida > Lamiales > Lamiaceae > Pogostemon > Pogostemon cablin. The sequence goes on from CM042962.1 coordinate 24,991,296, forward strand.
CACCATTGATCTATTCCTTCCTTAAACCTTCACATTTCTGCTAACGAAAAGTGTAGTGTCTAGGGGCTCTTTCCTCAATAGATCACATAGGCACAATCAGAGCCAGAGATTCTCTTACTGCAAGATATTTGGAGTACGTGAGCTTATACAGATCAACTCCATCAAAAGCTTATCCTTATCTTAGCACATTCAGACCTCTTATGTGGTGAACATGACATACCACAAGATTGACAACGTTTATAGGAAGGGCTAGCTCTGTCGTAGGTGGAGGTCTTACCATTTGCCTAATATGGTGTCTTGGACTTGCTGGGAGTTTACCTAATTTGGTCGTCATAGATTGACCTAAATCTATACCACATCAGCCATAATAATTGTGAGAACTTCTTTATTTTCTTCAAGAGATGGAATGTGCTCTCTTCAACTATAATTCATTTCTTGGTGATTTTTACACATGCATGATAATGCTTGAAAATCTTCAGAAAGCTTGCATTCAGTTTCTGCATGATAATATTCATGGACATTTGGTTTGATCTATCAATCAGATCCATTTCATTCTGAATAAGTTCATGAAGCTCATTATACCTATCAATTTGATTATACAGCAAAATCTGGTGTAAATCCATCAGAGTCTGTAGATCTTGTTAAGCATATCATGGAAAGCTGTCCAAATCTTTTGTTTTCTGGATTAATGACGATAGGAATGCCCGACTATACATCAACTCCTGAGAATTTTAAGGTATATTCCGCTTATTCCTTGATTTTCTGCACTCATGAAGCCTTACAGTTTACATCTGTGAATCTTCATGATTTAAACGTTATTTTTCTGTGTCCTTACCAGTTTGACTCAAATCTGCTATTTTAAATAATTGTTTTTCTGTGTTATACTTTTTTAGCTTCTCCTTTTCCTATATTTGTTTATTTCAGAATACTAAATTATGAGCATATGCAGACTCTGTTGAACTGTAGAGCTGAGATATGCAAGGCTCTAGACATTACAAAATCTGAGTGTGAGCTGTCAATGGGCATGTCCGGTGACTTTGAGCAAGCGGTATGCCTATTATTTGACGCTCACTGATTTACTTTTTGTGAATTATCTTTAAGGTATAAACATGCTATGTGACCATGTCAAGACGCTGGCGCGTAATGAAATAAAATGTTTACCTTTAATTCGTAATGACCATGCTCTTGACGTTATATAACTAGACTCTATCATGCATCAAATGCCTCTTACATCATTCATTACTTATGTGATACGTGACCATGTATGGCCACAAGTTATTTGCACATTCACTGCTTTTGATAGCACATATTCTACAGATTAAAATGGGCAGTACTAATGTGAGAATCGGATAGACCATATTCGGACCACGAGAATACTCCCAGAAGAAATAAACTCAGTTCGACATTACGGTCATTGATGTGTGATGTTTCCTTACAGCCAAGATCCTCAAGTTCTTATCCCACTGGTGATGAATTGACAATAAGTTCTTATTACAGCCAAGACGCCTTTGGATCAACACCCAAGTCACAATTTTAAAGAAGAATCGAGTTGGTTTGTGTCATTAATGTATTACTAATTTGTCTGTATATGGTTCGTTACCTTGCATTTTGAATTTCTTCAATAGTAAGAGTGCTGGCTATTTATATGAAAACGTTTCAATTTAAATCATTCGAAATCTTCCATAGTTTATTGAAACATTAATCAAACACCTAGTATGCATAACTAATAGTACCAAGTAATATAACATGCAATAAATGGAGATTTGTGTTTTGGTATCAACAGATGCCTCATTTCACCAAACAAGTACTCACCCCGTCTCAAAACTATTGACACATTTTTTTTGGCATGGAAATTAAGGATTATAATATATAGTGAGTTGAAGATATAATATTTAATGTGTAGTGGGTAGTTGTATTAGTAATGTATATGGTGCTGACACGCAGGTGGACACCTGTCATCAGACTGTGAAGTTGTAACGTAAAAGCAGTTGCTTTTCTTTTCCCTCTTTATCATTATTCAATTTCAAACTTCATCATTCTGCAGATAAAAGTCCGGCACCCAAATTCGGTGAGAGATTGCGTGAGAGTTACAATGGCAAAGAAGTCGTCCAAAAAAGGCAAGGGGAATTCACCTGCATCCAAATCCGCCTCCTCTACTTCTTCTGCATTCTCACCTCCGTTGCATGGTGGCGCTGGCACCTCTGTTCCAGCCGTCTCCGCCTCTCCCATTCCTTCCGCTGGGGCCTCCACCTCCTCTTCTTTAACCACCATGGCGGAAACCGTCTCCCCTGCTTCTTTGGTTCCTACTCGAACAGCTGCTGAGGAAGCCAGAATGAGGTTGATCGAACAGCAGATTCTCGATCTTCGGGTCGATGATCTCCGCGTAAATGCTCTTGCGGAACTCTCTAAGGTTTGTATTTGTCCTCACTTATCGGACTCATTTTTTATTGCTTAATTTAATTTATGGGAATTCCGAGGGTTTGACTTGGTTTCCCCAATTTCCGCTCTAAAGGATTTATTTGACTTGCAGATTGTAACTTTGTTTTAGTTGGGGATTCTCTGTTTATTATATATATATATATATATATATATATATATATATATATATATATATATATATATATATATATATATATATTTATTGTTTTTGAAACCAAACGATCATGCATCCATTGAGAATTACAAGAACAAGAAATGTCTACTCCATTCACAAAGAATTTTCTTTCTAATGATGGCATCGGTGTTCATGTGAATAATTATTTAAATATCTTGCTTTTATTTGGTGTTCACTTGAAAATTTCAAGTGCTCGTTTACTTTAACAATTTGGACTGTGTGGTGTAGTAAATAATTCAAGTATCAGATGACGAGATATAGTAATTTATTGGATTGTATACTTAGGAAAATATACACGATTCGATGATCAATATAAAATGCTTTCAGAAGTAGACATTGATCTTTGAGGGATTTTGGGATTTTAAAATTTGTTACATTAATGAAAGTGATGTAGATAATGAGGACACTTAGACTGGTTTTATGTGTATGCTTACTATTTATTATATGTCAGAAAATTAAGATTTCGAGTAGGGGAATGCTGTAAGAGTGTCTCACGCTGATAGTAGTAAGTTACTTGCAGCCAGTGGCCGGGCTTTATTAGAGCTTGTTGGGGCCACGATCCTTCAAAGAATTAATATGTACGATTCATTAGTAATCATGGGTTAGCTAAAGTATTTCTTGTACGTGGGTCGTAATATGACTATTCTCTAAGTCTAAATTTTGAAATAAAGTAAAGAATAAGCCACCTAAAACCGTTTATATGCTGCCTTTTGTGTTGATATACTTTAAGTGCAAATATATAGTCATTATTGCATTAAGTCTTTTTCTCTTCCGTTACTTACATGTTTTTAAGGAACTTGAATAGGTTGTGAAAGTTCAGAAAACTTTAAAAGGCACTTACTGGTTACGAATTGAAGCTATTATTATGTTTCATGTAGATTGGTGCCAATTTGGCTTGCATGCGGAGTTTTGAACTGTGTGTTGATAATTTAACTTATTGAAAAATGGATTTGAATGAGCCTTGATATCTGAATAGAATAAATCATCTGCTTGTTCTGCAATTGACTTGAAATTATATGTTCTATTAAAATCTCTGCTTCGAGATTCTTTTAAACTTCCAAGTTACATCTTATCCAGATTTCAGTGACTCTCAATCTATAGCTATCGATCTAGAAGGTCTAATTGTTATACTTAACATTAGCCAGTTTGTATGGCTATAAATAAGTCTTTTAGTCAAATATAAATAAAACATTTTATAGAACTTCCCTGTAGTCTTTGGATTATATAACTGATCTTTTTGTGTTCTATTTTATTTCTTATAGAACAAAGAAGTATTTCATGATCTGGCTCCACTCCTATGGTTTTCCTTTGGCACAGTGGTTATACTTCTGCAGGTAAAGATGTTGGTGTTATAGATCTTGTGTATAGTTGGGTAGGATTTCTTTGTGAGGACACAGCGTAGGACTATCTTAATAAATTTCTTGTGCATATTCTGGCTTAACCACCCTCTTATGTAATTGGTTTCAATTTAAGCAAGCTTGATATATATGTATTTTCATGTCAACAATTAATTTCTTTTTCAAATTTATGGCATATATGAGCAAAAAAGTTAAAAAGTGCTCAAACTTTTCAAGTTTGATTTCTTCTTGCATCTCAAGGAAAACATATGCTTGCGGAGCTTAGACTCTTGACATATTATTAATTAATTATTAAAGTTAAGGAGCATTCAAAATTTTTGTAACACCATTTGTTTGTGTTTTAGTGCAAGACTTCATGGAGTCTGCCAGCTGCCATTATGATTTAGAGTTCTTCTAATTTAGTAATATCTCCATTCTTTTTAAATTTCCATTTATTGACAGTTTACTGAATCTTGTGTCATGTGGGCTGATATTATATTTTTATTTTATCTAATACTGAAGGAAGTGATTTCCATCTATCCAATGCTGCCGTCATCTGCTTCACTTACTCAAGATAAATCCAATAGTGTGTGCAATGCAATCACACTACTTCAGGTTTTGTTCAATATGAATTGTCCTGCTCATACATTGGACTTTTCTTCTTATTTGCTCCCTCCCTGAAAGTGATTTAAGATTCAGCATATTTTTCTAGATATGTTGCTACAGCAATGAATCGTTGTGTTGATCCCACATTTCATGTGTCTTTTTGTGTGGTAAGGAAGACAGAAGTAGAGGAAATATAACAAAAATAAAACTTAACCTTTCTTTTTGTATCAGTATGTTCAGGTGAAGGGTAATTTGTCAGTTAGGGCATCATCACTAATTTTCTAGTCTGCCTCAACCATTCTGCTTCTACATGTGTTACGATGGCTCTAATGTTTATAACTTTTTTTTTGATCGGTAAATGTTAGTTGTTAGTATAGTTAGTAGTTACACCAAGCACCCTTACTTCCCCTCCTCCAAGCCTCCTTATATCTCCTCTAATGTTTATAACTGAAAATTATAGTGCTCTGGTTGACACTTTCACATTGATATGTCATAATGTTTTAAGTGTTTAGGATCTTCAGATCTCTATACCAAAATTAATCTTCTAGTTATTCTATCATGAAATTATTTTGTTCCAATTTTTTTTTTTAACTTAATTACATGAAAGGAAAGAAATCTGACACGCTTAAGTGATATTACTGTATGAATCTATTCTATTTTATTATTTTCAAATTTTCATAGTATCCAAACAATAATGTGTTTTTCTTGAGTCTACTTATCCTATGCAAAATATTAAAGAAAATAAGAGTAATTTTAAAAATAACCAAAAAGTTTAATTCAATATGTAAATCGATCATTAAAAAAGAAAAGAAAAAGAAAAATAACAGCAACTCTAATAGCAATTACTTTTTGAACAATATGAATGTGTTTATGTCATTTACTGATAGCAATTTTTTAATTGTTCATCAGATTACTTGTTAGTTTTTATGTTGTAAAATGTATTACGTAATATCTACATAACTGATTAATAAAGATAGTAAGATACATAACTATAAACTAAAAATTAACTTAACTTATTTTGAAAAATAAAAGAGTTGAGGAGGAGCGCAGGGGTGAAGAAATGGCGCCTCGGTTGTGTCTTTAACAACTATGGTTTTAATTTTAATCAAGAATAGATTGAGACGTTTTAGTTAGCTGCGACCACACTCTTTCTGTGTTGTTGGTTGAATGAAAACCAGATGCCATTTTGCTCATCATTTAAGGGTTGTTATTCTCACTTTCAATTTCTGTTTTGACTTTGAGATAACTTCTTCGCTTATGTTTACTTCTTTTTTTGCACTCTTAAACATATTCACATGAGAATTCTGTCCGACAAAGTAATTATGATTAGACAGTGATTAAGCATGTCATAATTGGTAGTTGTTTGTTGCCTATGGTGCTAATTTTAGTTTGATCATTTTTTCTATTTTATGTTGTTGGTGCAGTGTATTGCCTCTCACCCAGAGATCAGAACTTATTTTGCAAGAGGTACTTTTCGTCAAATGCTGATATGTACGAATTTATTTTGTGCTTTTGGTTAGAGACTTAAGTGTTTAGGGACATGGGTTCTGATAATATCCTTGTCAGGTGACATCCATTCATCTGATGCTAGAGTCTGTTGACATTTTTCAGAATTAGTTCTTATATGTATGGATTTTAATTTTTGCACTGGCTAGAGATTGAATTTTCCAAGAGAGTTCTTGTAAATGGTAGGCATTCATCTGCAGTTTTTTCATCTCCCACTATCTGACTTGAATATATATGCGGTGGTTAAGCTGCTACTTTGTGAAACTAGAAATTCTTCCATGCAAATCAGTATATTGGCAAATATTTTGTCTGAACTGTTCGGTAAAATGAGAGATGGGTATTTGGATGAATCTCAAAACACTGAAATTCAAATTCAATAATACACATCTCCCAAAAAAAAAAACCCTCTTCAATCTTGAGCCAAAATTCATTTTTGGGTATGCAATATGGATGTCAAATTAACTATTCTTAATATACACACACACACACATATATATACTGCAATGTGAAATTTGGGTTAGAAAGAAAACCAGTTTTGCTGTTAAATCAATATTTCCATTTCTAGAAATGTGGTTTTGACAGGATAATGCATACTTTCTGCTTCTAGACACAATAAATTATTTATATATACAGGTGGAAGCTTGAAGTTAAATGGAGGATATTTGTTTTGAGGGGGTGTGGTTTAGTTCTGATGCAGGAGAGAGGGTTAACCATATTTACACGCAAGCTACTTGTAAAGGTTTAACTAGATAAATGGTTACTTTAATATTATAACTCTTTCTTGTTTGTTGCAGCACAAATCCCGATATATCTATACCAGTTTCTAACCACTAAGGATGAATCAAGGCCATTTGAACAGCTCAGGATCTCTAGTTTGGGAGTCATAGGTGCTCTTGTGAAGGTATTCCTGATATTAAGAGCTTGAGCTATTTAGGAGACAGTAGGTTGTTCTCCTGTTTGGAGAGGGTGTAGAACGGTGGATCTTTCTTGTTAAGAAGCAATATGCATGTTTTAGTTATGGTGATTCTTTCTCTGTTTGCCTAAATATATGTTTGTGCTAAAAATAATCTGTACATGATGCTTTTCCTCCTCCAATCCTGATGATTGATGATTGTTATTGATCAAATTATTAACTGTTCAAGATGAATGAACATGAACATTACCTAATACAACCGACTTTTGATTCAATTGACCTTAAATGCCCAGACTAGGCACAGACTCAATAAACCTCCTGGAATGTCATGTCAAGTTTTAAGTTACAAGATGAATTGAAGAACAATATGATCACTATCATTGATATCTACATAGATTTAAAATGCTTACAGCTTTCTCTTATTATCACAATACTTGTGCATGTAGGTGTAGGTATAGGCATAATGAACGTGAGGAAGTACATTAATGGAACAAATGAGATCAATTTTAATAAGACAAGGATCCAGTTATTTTAAGAATGTATATTTTTCATGTTTGAACCTCTATTCTTATTTGATTTTGATTTTTGAAGAAGTTACACAGGTCTTGCTTGCTTCTGACGTGCATATGACAAGCATGGCTCTTTCCTTTATTTCCAGGTTCCGGACACCACTGTGGTCATTTCTCTTCTCTCTTCAGAAATTATGCCGTTTTGCCTTCACACAATGGATAATGGAACAGAATTGTCAAGAACAGTTAGGTGTTTTGAACGGAAAAGATTCACTCTTACCTACTTTTAGTTGATGTGCATTGCAACAGTGATTAATTGAAATTCAATATAGTTCTACTGGACTGCATTCATCTGCTTGATGTCTGTTTCTAGGTCATGGTGTCCCACAATTAAAAATTGGCCCAAGTTGACTCTTATATGCAACTAGGACTACAGAAAAATATTAATGTTAAAAGTGGATTTTTGGTTTTCTATTTCCTGCTTTTCTGCCTAAATACAAAGTCTTAAAGTTTCACATTTCAGTGTTTGCTAAGTCATACTGAAATGTCTCAGAATATCTATCAAAATTGTGTTTTAGTCCACCAAAAATCAAAATTTGGATGCAATAACTCAAGACACAATAGTGTTATCTAACTCACTTAATCCTTATATTGTTGTTACTTGTACCATCCTGCTTTCTTACTTTCAAAAGATTTATGGTTTTCAATCAAATTTTCACGGTGAAATATTCATTTTTTTAGTGTTCAACAATTGAGTGGCATGGATAAATTTTAATTGTTAATTCGTGTTTGGACTTGCATCTATAACAGATGTAAAAAAGATTATTACTTCAGTCACTGTAAACTTCATTCTTACTCTGCTGTATCCACTTAATGTTCTGATTGAATAGGTGGAAACATTTGTCCTGCGAAGACTTTTGCAGGATGATGTGGGTTTAAGTTATATATGTTACTTGCCAGAGAGATTATTTGCTTTATGCCAAGCACTCGGGAATGTGGTTTCTTCACTGGCTAAAAACCCTTCTGTTCGACTCTTGAAGCAGGTTATTAGGTGTTATCTGCGCTTGCTAGACGATCAGAGGTAAACCAGACTAGGTCATTTGTGCAGTTTCATTCTCTGTTCAGTCATAGTGATTCATGTATTCAAAGAAATTAGTCATAATTTTCCTGCAGGAGTCTATGGGCACTGAGAAATACTTTCCCAAGAAGTCTTTCTGATGGAACATTTGTTCATTTTCTTAGTGTGAGTACTTGCAAGCATACAATTCATTTCAACATCTTACTTGAGATACTCGTCTTTCTCTAAGATGTTTGGCAAGGATGCAGGTGCATTTTCTTTTGGTGTTCTAAATATTTATCCCTTTTGCATATATAGGAACATCAAACAGCAAGAATATGGCTGCAAGAGTTACTGGACGGTGTTACCCAAAAAACTGGGGGAACTGATGATATGGAATGAAGTGAATCAGGATTCAGTTGTTACCTCTGCTTGGTTGACAGGACTATTGTTTGATTATCATCTTCTCATTTTAGTTACACAAGTTAAGTTGTTTTACTGTTCCCTTAGTAAAATTAAAAGAAGATTTCATTTGGCCCTGAAGTTAATATGTGGAAGTAAAATCAAAAGTAGATTTCAATTGGCCCTGAAGTTAATATGTGGTTACTGATGTATCTGTTCAATACGTACTTCTGTTAAAAATCAACTTTGAATCTGAACTAATCAGTGGCAGCTAATATGTGTCTTAAATTTTATATATGATTGCATTTTAGATACAAATGTCAAGTTTAATCATAATTGTGCTTACCACACACATATACGTATATGTGTATATTTATGTATGTATAATGTCTTTCGAAACATACCAGCTCTGTCGTTTTTGTCCCATACACAGTTCAGACTTTCTTATGATTAGCCTATAGTTAAATATGCTGAACTTGTTAAAATAATTCGACTTGCATAAAAGATTGCCACATTTGGTTAGATTTTTCTTTTAGATTCTAAGCATGGTCTAGCTGATATTCAAGAGTGCTTGAAGTTCCGATTTGGAATTGTTTGATTCTAAAACTTCAGTTATGGATCAGATTTAATATCCTTAATTTAATAACAAAAACAGAATATGTATATTTGTATTCTAATGTTAATTCTAGTTTACATACTCAAGTTTTGAGTCGTCGTATTCAATATGAGACCCGTAGGAATAATCAAAATTCTTTGGTAAGATTTAAAAGCAACTACTAAATATGGCCTTGATCTTTGTGAACATTAGTTTGCTTTTATTCTTGTGCTCTGAATGTATGTGTTCTTCTTATGTTGTTCTAGGGACTCCCAATTCTGGTTCCATCTGTGTATCTTTCTTGTGCTCCAGCAATTCATGTTGTACCTCTGCCTCACTAATACATTTAGATGCCCAAGGCATCATTTCTTCTCTATATTTGGAGAAAGGCATTTCAAATTTGAAACTCTAATTCTTTTATTTGAAACATAAGTCTTGGTCTCGGACTTGGACATTTTCATTTGTAAGAAGTCCTATATCATTTGCATTGAATATGATCCCCATACTAGTGGTTTGCATAAGTACCAAATTTTGATGCAAATGAAAGTAAAAGGTTTGACCTTTTTACAGATGAAATATAAGCAATGATAGAAAGTATAGAAATCATCAATCAATGATGGAAATCGCAGCAGTCAATGTTTGCACCTTACTCTAGGGAAACCAAAATGTACATATTTTCCATTATATTTCAAGCCAGTATATTGTGAACAGAATAAACTAAGTGATCGGTATGCTGCAGAATTTCGCAATGTTATGTCTTTAGTCTAAAAGTTCTTATATGATTTGTGGTGAGTACATGGTGGGAATCTAGCACCCTGTTTGACTTGTAGTTAATAAAGAACAAATGGGGAAATCTAGAATGTCCATAGAATTAAATTGTATTTCATCTTAGCAAGAATATTAAATTGCACTTGCATGGTTATATTAATCGAGAACATTTAATTCTCTTTGTAACAGGTAGAGTAATCAATATTTCGAAGTGGATGTTCCATATTATGAAATTGCGATTTCTGAAGGTGGTATATCGCATTTCCACCCTAACAAAGCGGCATCATATTATGATGTAAAGTGTCTCATTCATTCATTATTTTTGTCCCTTTTTCTTTAATTATGATACATTAGATTTTACTTACTTTAAGTACCTTATTTGGAGTACACGGCTTTTTTAATATGACAACATGGGTTACTTTTCGGAGTGTCATTAAGTTGTTTGCAAGTACTTGTTTTTATAAATTTGATATAATTGTGCGTTAATATATTCCAGCTTCAGCTCAATTAAGAACACATTGTCAGCCCTAATTAAGATCCTCAGAATCGATCTTGCGTTAATTAACTAACTGCTTTGATCAATAAATTCTTGTCCAGTCTCACTCAGTACTTATGTATAGTTCTACCTGTACGTTGTATAACTTGTTCATTTGTTGATTTTATATATTGAAAGGTACATGCATGGAAATGCAAGGGTCGTTACCATGTCACTGTATTATCAAGGCCTCATTCATTGAACATACTTAAGTTTCTGTTTAGTTGCTCCTTTTGTAGATGTTTCATTGGCTTGTATGTCCACTCACTGTCTCTATAATTTTTGAGTTTCAAATGTCTATGCTTCAGTTCTTTAATCATTGGCTTCTTATAAGATCTAACAAGATCCCATCTATGTCATTGTGATGATAATATATTTCTGTGCGTTAATATGGTCGTGATTTTATTGATAACGCTTTCCTAGTTTTAGCATGTTCAAAGAATCTTTATTTTACTTTTGATGTGATAGCTACATCATCTCTGTAATTATTTGTCTTTTAAAAACTTCAGATGTTGCATATTTATCTTGTTAGATGTATGACATCATGATTTTTTACTTTTGATGTGATGATTAAATTTTCTCCGAAAACTAGAAACGTTACATTTTTATCTATCTTGCGACGTATAGGACATCATAAATCTGGGGAGAGAGGGATAGAGGGAATGTTTTAGCTGTGACTTGAGAAAGCTCAGTCTCAATTCAGTGGTAACATTCGTCCTTGACTTTATCCTATTTTCAGTGAATTTTCTAATTTTGATGAGTTATTTAGTATTTTGATTTTGTCAACAGAGTCATTGCCATTGGAGCGTAATTTGCAGAAGTTGCATATCCACAATATCTGTATAATTCAAGGTAAATAACCTCCCCTCGACATAACTCCCTCACTGTTCCGAAGAAAAAAGATATACGAAAGAAGAGGAAATAAACAAAAAGGTTAGATTTTCAATGTTGGATGCCTCTTAATTGTGTAATCGTGCTTCTTCAGCTGTTGATGAGTTTACTGTCTATTCAATTGCAATAATATATAATGAAGTTAAAAAAATCTAATACGTACTTTTGTTATAGTAGCATCTTATAAATGTGAATCAGAACTCACTTAAAGAATTTTGTTACTGTTGTATAATCTACAAAACTGTACACTGGCAGAAGTAATTTTACACGCCTGTGAAACTAGAGTCGAGGAGCACTGTTAGCCAGGTGATACGGTTGTTCAATAGCAGCAGAAGCTTGCTTAGGGCAGTATCTTTTATTAAAGCTTATTATTTTATGGAAATGAATGCGGCAAACACTGCAATATTCATGTTTTGGTACAGGTGCATACTATACAGTGGCTGTTTCAGTTTAAAGCCTTTGCTGACACTTTTATGATTTATGATGATATTCAACTTTAGCAGGCTATGCATAAGCTATGACAGATAATACTGCAGGTATACATTGTGGTGTCTCCTGGCATTAATAGGAGGATATGATATTTATTACTCGTATTTAAGAATATAATAATATTGTTTGTTGATAGATGGGCAAAAGAACTAGGCTACGTGGACTAACATTTGAGTCATTATTTGTTGCTAGCTATGCTCTCATTTTCCTATAGATAAAAGTAGATTTGCACATGAACATTGAAGAACCTACGTTAAAGCAATTTTAATTGGAAGAGAGATGATAAATTGGCTGCCTACATTTACTTGATTAAGGATAAAGTATATGGACCAAATGAAGCACGTGGATGATTTATTAGCACAGTTGATATGTTTCAGCTAAGATTTGATTTCATGTTTGGAAATAGTTGCATTTTTACTTGGACCCAGTGACAACGAGGTATGTGCTTTGAGGAACTGTAACACCCCTGATCATTATCTAATATCTAATAAAAACCCCTGATCATTATCTAATATCTAATAAAAACCCATTAATTTATTTTAAACTGTTACAGATTTTAAAATTTTAGCAGAATAATAATAATGTTTATAACACACACACACACACACACATATACATATATATATATATATATATATAATTGTATAATTGTAAAATATCTAAAAATAATCTAAACTAAGAAATTTAAGACATTCATAAAAATCTGGATTTAGAATGTTGATGCATGCTGTTAAATTGTTCTAGTTAATTGAAAAGAGGAAGGTTTTTATTTTCAATCGATATTTATTTTAACTCAACGCTGTTTCCCAATAGAAACAATCAAAAGTGAACAAATATTAACTTATTCCTTATTTAAAAATGTAATGAGATATTTCTGAAAATATTAGAATGAAACGAGTATTAGGTATAATATTGTTTCATTTTAATTGGGCCCTTCTACACATTTATTGCATCCAACACATGTTGGAGCATAGCAAATCTTTTTCTTTGGTTTGCCCGTCCCTTTTACCTGATTAATGATGAAGTCTATTGGTCAAATGAAACATGAGGATGATGTAGAATTGATTCCTCTGGAACTGTTGGCCTTGTATTTAATCTAAATTTCTTACGCCATTACTTGTCATCTATGTCATTATGGACTCACTTTAATTTTCTGTATCTTGATATGGTTCTAAACTTCCTTCCAAAGCTTTCATGGTTCTAGTATGTACTCAGATACCATTTTCTACTTTTGATGTGTTATTTGTCTATTTAAAGACTTCAGATATTGTATTTTTATCTTTCTTGTCAGACATCTGACACCATCATTTTGGAGTGTGACAGTACAACCATGCCTATTGCCTAGATTCTGCTATTCAGCTTCTCATTGCTCTACTACAATTTTTATTCCTGAAGTAGTATGATTTACATTGGTAGAAGTTCTTCATCGTTAGCTAGGTGAATTTACCAGTTCTCTCTTCTTCAAATTTACCAGTTCTCTTTTCTTCTCTTTTCTAATTTTAAACTCCTTATATAATTTTTATTTCTTGTCCTATGTGGCCGTTGGGCATTTCATTATTACAAACGAAAGGTACTTCAACCCAGAGAGGGAGAAGAGTTTTAGCTGTTGCATGTATATGCTTTCTATTTCTAGGGCTCATCGTGGACTTTGATTTGGTTATTCAGTAAATTTTCCCATCTTGTTGAGTTAATCTGTGGGTTTTGCATCAGCGCGAGTCACTTTATTTCTGTATTATCATTGTTCATAGCATACTGAATCCTCTCTTTATTGTATAATAATCTTTGTCCTAGTGTGATAGTTTCTATTGCTGTTGATAAGTTGACTATTTATCTTACTGCAATAATGTATATGAATAATTTCATGCTTAATATGCTATGGTAGCATCTCATAATGTAAATTTGAGGTAACTAAAAACATGTGGATTTGAAAGTTTTATTCTTACTCTCATGCTCCGTAAAAACTTCCTAGGCTCACCTATCCTTAGATTGTTCTGGTTCAAGCACATTTAAACCTTGAAGTACTCTAGTGATAGCCACTAGTGTCGAAGGATCGCCTTTGTGGTATATGTAGTTACAATCAAATCATTAAAATCTTATCAAGTTAAGAGCCCCACGATCTTTCCTATAACTGGAGGACTTAGTTGAACCGAAAGTTCTAACAGTTAGCCCACAGTATAGTGTAGATGCAGTAATATTTCGCAGGAGAAACAAAAAAAAAAATTGCAATTAATTGGAATCCTTTGTTAACAATTTAGTCTTTTTTGGGTGCAATTATTTTCTGGAAAAAAGTTGCATTGTAGAATCTGTCTGCTTTTACCCGATTTATGATTAAGCATATTTGAACTCAATCTTGGTGGAGCATAACATGGCAAGTCTTTAACTTTATGCCTGTTGGTTGCATAACATGATAAGCGTACAAGTTTTGTGATTAATTGGTATACTTCTCATAGAAAGATGTAGATTCCACACCCATTCATTTTCTGTGCTAAATTTAGGATGTCTTCATACTTAAAGAAATAGAACTGTGCTCTGTCGTCATTTCATCGACTCCAAACACAATGATTCTGGATCTATTATTCACTACCATTGTATCCTGTCATTCAATGCTATTGCTTTGTTCAACTCTATAATCTGATTTAGGACTTGGGGAAGCGGAGAGTCATCGGACTCAGAGCCAAAGATGAGGAGGCTACACATTAGGGAGGTATTTCAGTATTTGATGATGTCTTCTTCCTCGTTGAAAAGCTCATATCTGCTGCATAATAAGGTAGGCCAAAATTTTCTGAGGCCATGGAGCACCATTTTCTTAGGCCACCTCCAGCAATGAACAAAGAGAGTGCAAAAATTGGATTTTGAGCAACATTTCATCTCCTCCATAATTTGCTACATAATAAGAGGTTATTTGGGCAGCTACAGTCCAAATGCCCAATGCGCCATCATTTTTTCAGTATATTTTATTTTTGTGTGTTGCATTTACATTTTTATGTGTAAATGTAACCGATTGAATTAACTGATACTCTTAAAACTAGATTATTTACTTACAAGACATTTGATTTTGAATTAATTATATATTTTAATTTTAATTTAAGATTCAAATTTACCTAAATTTGAAAATATATTTTATAAACAAAATAAATTCTCACAACTCTTTGTCCCAACTTCAAACTTTACACTTTTTGTTTTAATCCGTTTCAGATTGAATGGTTGAAAAAAAAAGTCTTACTTATTAAAAGTTCACTGTGTATACTTTGCATGTAATGAATGAATGTGTACTTTGTGAATAGCGACTCAAATCACCCCAATTCATGTTATTTGCAGTATGTTCGAATTGCAAGCGAGTTAGATTGGAACTTCCTTACATACATCTAGTATGGGTCAAGGATCAGCAATGGAAAAGTTACTTCATGAGATTTCTTTCTCATTCTAGCAATTCGTTTTCTTGATGTAGATTGAAGACTTTGAAGCCTTGCTTAAAAGTAAAGTTGGTGAGAATTAATTTTTTGGCAATGCCATATGTCAATTTGAATTACCTCATGGTAACACTAAGATTAATTATAATTCAGTTCTCTACTTTCATTTCAGATTAGTTATGATTCTTCAACTTGAATGTATAGATTATGTTAAACATGAGAATTTGAATGTACAGATATTAATTTGAATGATTTCATGATGTTCCACTTTTGTCTGCAAACAACCCCTAATTTCATTCATCATATTGGGCTTGACAATTTGTATAAATCAGATTGAATTGTCTTTCTGTTGAGTAAATCAGTTTGTTTTAAAATGCAATGCATTCAAATATATTTTACCGGATACGATTTTTAATTAAAAATGACATTAGTTTCATTCGGCATGATAATTTTACTTTTCTTTTTTCAATTTATTACTGTAATGCTCAATTGAGAGAATTTTGCACTTTTGGTTTCGCAGGACGCATAACCTCTTCAAAATAGTCTCAATACTTTCACTTTTAGTTCTAAACAATTATTTCTTTGCAGACTTGATCCCATAAAACTGCACCATTGCATATTTAGTCTCATACAACTCCATTGCTAATTTCAAAATTTTATATTCATATTTTATTTTATTTATTTATTTTTATTTTATTTTTAATGTTACCATTGTATTTTAAATTAAAAAAAGACATGCTGAAAAAAATAGAATAAAATAAAATATGAATATATAGTTACATTTATTTTATTTATTGATTTACTTATTTATTATTATTTTTATTTTTTATTTGATAATTAAATATTTACAAATTTGGTCCGATAAAAATTTACCCTTGCATATTTAGTCTTATACAGATGTATTATTAATCCAAAAAATTTAGATTCATATTTTATTTTATTTATTTACTTACTCATTTATTCTTTTATTTAATATTACATTTTTATTAATTTTTAAAACATGTTCAAAATAATAATAATAATTGTTATTATTATTAAATAAATAAATAAACATAAAATAAAATAAAATAAAAATTTAATTCTTGGGACCAATAGTAGTGTAATTGAATGAGACTAAATATATTAGGCTGAAGTCTTATGGGACCAAGTTTGCAAAGAAATAATCGTTTAAGACTAAAAATGAAAGTATTATGATTACTTTGAAAAAGTTATTTGTCCTGTGAGACCAAAAGTGCAAAATTCTCGCTCCATTGAAGCAACGTAGTGTAAACCTGTATGGCCATTAAGGTTGAGTAGTTTATCCATTGTATTTATTAATTCCCCATAATTTATTGCTCTTCTCGTCTTTTAGAGGTGAATATGTTAACACAAAAACAAAATTCAAATTATATACTAACAACTAACATTTACCTATAAAAAAAATTATTCAGATTAATTACGGTCTACATTTTAGAGCTCAGCAAATTCGAGCCACCCAACCCAATGTTACCAAGTTACTGGCCAGATTAAAATCCATAGAAATGAACGGGCCACACAAATTTTAGTCAATCTACACAATTCTTATTTCTTACTAAAACTTTTTTTTCTCAAAATAATGTTACCTCCTACCATTTAATGAAAAAAATTCCACGGGCAAAACTAAGATTGTTGACACCTTTAAACACGAATCCAAATTTAGTTTATTATAAAAATAGCCATTTTTAAGACTATTAAAAAAAAACTCAGAATTAACCAATGATATGATCTTGAGAATATTCCAGCGGAAGTTTTCCCTTTCCGAAATGGAAATCCATAATGTTTGTTGGACATACGTAATTCAAGAAAAATAAGAGGATTAGTTTGTTATAATCCATCTACAAAATGTGAAGCATTGAATTGAATGAATTAATGATTGTTTCAGGAAAAAAGAAATGTTTTATTGATAAGTAATTCCCTTTATACTATTAATATTATTTTTATGCATTTTAAATCCAAACTCTATTTGTTATATGATGATTCAATAGTTCTTTTACTTCTCTAATTCTCCATTATTAGAAAAATCATATAATAAGCAACACATAAAAATTCATGACTCAATCTCATATTAGCATTTCATAGCATAAGAGTTTTCAAAGCACAAAAATATGATAATAAAACACAATTTATAAAATGGAAAAAACATGACAAATTTATGTAGCACTATTGAATAACATCTTAATTTTAATCTTATCTTATTTTTATACCTATTTTTAATACTACATTTTATTTTCGATTTTAAAAGAGGGAAGTGTGGGATTCAGGCCCAGCCCAAAATGCCATCGATTGGGCCAGTCCAGTCCAAGGCGATGTCCATTCCATCCACATGACATGATGGTTGGTAATGGTAATGGACTCGCTAAGCCTGCATTCAACGAGCCAGCCCGTGTAAAATTCCTCTTCCCAATTCTCTCCAGGGTTTTTTTCTTCGTCCCGCTTTCTTCTGCATTTAATTTCAATTTTCTTTTAATTCCCATTTCCCAGTTTTTTGTTCTTTCTTCCCGTATCTCAGATCAGGATTTGAAATTAGGACATTGATTTTGGAGGGGCGAGAAAAAGAAGCAGAGCTGAGTCTCAATGGCAATGGCGGTTTCAAAAAATCAAAACAAGGTCCTCTATTTTATCTTTCTTACTCTCTCTATATGCATGCCGTCAGGGTTCTTTTTTTTTTTTTTTTTTATAGAACGTATACATGTAATGAACTCTTGTTTCTGTACTTTATCTTCTCCCGTAATTTCTTGGTTGCTAATACTATGCTGGATTGGTACCATTTGGTTCAAATGAGTGTCTAAGTTTGGAGTAATGGAGTTTATTTGTGAAGAAAGACCTAGTGCCTCCTTTGCAGAATTTACTGAATTTAAATGGGAATTTATTGATGTTTTGGGTGTTTGCTTCTTTATTATTCTGGTTTCTAATTTAGTTTTCCTTCTGAGAACATTTTCTCGACGAACATTAGCACTGTATGGCCAGTAGATTCGTAGATGGTCTTTAAACAAGTATCTATAAACCTCTTTTTCTTGAACAAGATTTCAATTCACAAGTTATATTGTTTTCTTTAATTTCTTTAGCTCTCACTAATTGTAATGAAAACATCGTTAGGTTTTCCTTTAGACACATGGATATTAACAGCTCAATGAATTTAACTGTGCAAGACTATTAGTTTTCTGCGACAGAAATGGAGTCCTTTACAACATAGGAAGCAAGTCGACACCATGCCCAAAATTTTCTAGACTGTTCTTTAACAGTAATCTAAGATTTAATTTTTTAGTTTTATTCTAAATGGAAAATAAATAGTCAAGAGTGTTTGCAGGAAAGAAGTGTATGTTGCTTTTTTATTTTATTTTTTGTTTTTAGGCTGTTAAGTGTGTAGTTTTTGTTATTAATGTTGTTTAGGTATGAATATTTATAATAAAAGAATAATAAAATAGAAGTAAAGGTTGTTATTCTGTGTTACTCACTTAAGACTGGTGAATCAATATGTGTAATATAATTAGATCAGCTTTCTCCTCCATTATTTATTCATGATTCAGTTTATGATTTTAATAGTTTTGTTTTATAAGCTCTCTGTAAATTGACTTTAATATTTCATATATTATAGGTAAAGAGAATTGGACGATGATTTTTTTTGTCTAACGAAGTATTGGATATGATTGAAGATGATGATTTTCGACTAAAACTTTCAGTGTATAGTTGAAGTACTCGGATTTGTATGCGAGCAGATTGATTGTTCAGGGAGGCTGCCAACTGCCTAACATCTAGGCTGGAACATTCTGCATAGTCCATTTATATTTCATTAATTGAATCACTGCCGTTCTCGGGACTTGGATCTCTCAGGTATGTAAGGTTTTATTCCTAGCTGCAGCTGGTAATTGTTTTTCTTACTATCACTATATAGTCTACGTTCACTCAGATTTTCTCTCTTTCTCCTGTAACTCTCTTAGCTCTAAGTTTAGTTTCTGAAATTTGTGATTATCTATATTGTTTGATATTTAATAGTGATGATTTTGAGGTCTAGAAGTATGCAATTATCTTGTGACTTATTAAACACAATGGCAGTATGAATAGTAATGAAACAATATAGCAAAAACAACACAGTTAAGTAGTTAACTTGCTATAATTTGGTGGATCTGAGCTGCTGCATTTTCCCACTTTCTGGGAAATAGTCTATTATCTTCTGTTTGATTTTATTTGGTGCAATGATTTTTCCCCATCTAAAGAAGTACAATTACCTTGTCAAGTTCCCATATTTCTTGCTGATAGAGAGATGTTGTGGCCTTTGTCTTACCTTTTCTACTTGACAATTTTAGTTATCTCAATTGATAAGATATAGACTATTATTATTCTTCCATCGAGACAATAGTAATGGTGCAGTGAAATGCAAGTACATTTATTATTATTATCACAAATTTGATTTAATTTGGTGCACTATTTCTGAAACAAATGAAAATAAGAAAATTTAGGGATAATGCAGATCCTAGGTCCAAAAATATTGCATACAGGTTGATTATTTGGGTAGGCCAAAATGCCTTGTTACCATCCTAATTATTTTCTTCCTCTTGTACATATGTTAAACAGGTGCTAAGTTCAGAATGCCACGGAAATCAAGAAGGCAAAACCAATCCTTCAGACGTCGTCCTCTTACGTTTTCTCCATTTTCATGGTCAATGGCTTTTGCAGCATCAAGACCTAGGGCTAGGCAAGAGGTTCAGAAACCCAAGTTATGGACTGAAGATATCCGAACCTCTTCAGGTAAGCTTTTTATTAGTTTTCCTGCCTCTGTTTTGTATTACTCATTTATTACTCGCATTATTTTATGTCAATTTTGATTGTATAAATTAATAATAGAAAATGGGCATATAGACAAAAGCAAAGATGAAACCGATCAGTCTGCCTCTTCTGATGTTGAGGTTGGTTTTGTCACTGTTATCTGTACCAGATATTTGTGATTGTTGTTATACCATTATAGCTGGAACGATTCTTTCATGAGTTCATCTAATTAACTTAATTAATTTGTTTGTGTAGGGAGTTGTACAAGCAGATTTTGTCTTCTTTGATCCGAAGCCTAGTGACTTCCATGGAGTGAAGGTCCTTCTACAAGCATACCTTGATAATAAGCAGTGGGATCTGAGTGGATTTGTAGAATTGATATTGGGACAACCAACTGTGGGAACTGTGGTGAAGATAGAGAATGATGAAGATGATGGAGTATACTCTGTTGTTACAGCTCTTAATTTGGGAAGATACAAGGCAAGCAACTGTCATTTTCGACATGCAGAGATTGCTCCCTTTCTCACACTCTCAGTGTATTTTATTAAAATTATTGCAATTATCACCTATTTTCTTGATATTACGTGTCATATGCTGGCAAAGTACACCAGCTGTATATTTGCCATTCCCTCTTCTGTAAACAGTAAGGAATGTTAAAATTTCATTTATAATATTTGATACTTTTTTTCATCAGGATAACAAATGCATCCTTGACCTCAAGGGTTACTTGCTTAAAGTGTGCCAGGATATGGATGTGATAGCTAACCTAAAGTCTTTAGTTGGGGAGCATGAGAAAGATGTTGGTCTCGTGGTCTCACAGCGTGTTGTGAATCTGCCTCCTCAGCTTTTGCCTCCTCTTTATGATGCTCTCTTTGATGAAATAGAGTGGGCAACAGAAGATGAGGTTGATGACAATACTATTTCATTAGACAAGCTATTTATTTGATTCTATTATTAGTTATGCTTGAGCTGACATCTTTATTTCACCTCTTATATGGCCTTCTTGTTGATGTTGTCATCTCAGTTTGTCAGTTTTGTACTTAAGTATTTCGTTTTACTTGATAAAGCCTACAGAGGAGCTCCAGTGTTCCTTCCGCTTCAAATATTATTTAATCATCAGCAAAATATACAAGGTACATGGCTGGGGGTGATATACAAAGCACTTGATAAATCAGCAGTTTCATTAATTTATTTTGTATGTGTGCATGTAGTTCAAAAATGCAGATCGGAGTAGAGGAAAAATTCAAAGCAGAGAAAGTGTTATTTATATCAAACCTGAAGATGAAATATTTTTTGAGGTACAATTTTGTTATTTTTTTTGCAACACACTCATTTTCTACTCCAACTCATTTAAAATTGCTTCTGCAGCTTAGCTCATGGTCATTCAGTTTTCCCTTGCATTCACAGCAGGTCATGACTGATGAGGTAAAGTATTATCATTCAACTACCTGATAAGAGGATTGGCTGTTATTAGTAATTCTTTATAGGTTGTATTATCCCTTCTATGACTTCTATCATGCATGTATATTGACAGTTCTAAGCTAATGTCGTTTTTTAATCATTGTGTGCGCTTCTGTTTTTTTACGCTCAAGACTAACCCTTGATGTTAAAAAAACTATCCATAGGCATCTGGTATGATTATTTCAACCCTTTGTCCTATTCGTAACTTCAGTGTGTGTCTGTGCTTTGAGTCTTTGACCTTTTAAATCTGGTCTTTCCGTATTTTCTGCTGATGTTTTTTATTTCTATTATGAGTAATCTGTTTTTGCGCGAATCACCTATCTCTGTCTGATTCTCCTATTACTTCAAGTATGATTCATGGAACATGCACATAAAATTTTCTTTTTCCTGCTTTGATTTTTATGTCAATCCAGCTAAAAAATTATCGACCAATGGGTTTAGTGATGGCCGTTGAAGCTAGTAAAATTTCTATGTTCCGGAAACAGTTGCATTCATTGATAGGCGAATGATATCATGAGAGATTCCAGCAGGTACACATTTCATTGTGTCCTTACTGTCATTTAATTCTTTCACTTGTTCCTTCATACATCATCATTCATCTCACATATGCTTTTGCAGATCAGTGGATCCAACTTAGAGTTTTTGGACATTAACCAGATTCAGGTCGTCGTTGCATAACATTTTGCATGTCAAGTCCACAAAATACACCCCGACCACTCTCAAAGTAATTTGAAACAAATTGTATCGTGTTGTTCGTTCTCACTTGAAATGCATAAGATCAGCACATAAATTTCTCCTTAGAGATTGGCCTAGTGCCAGAAATTTTGATAGATATTTTGGATTTTATGAGTTGATCATTTCCAGAACTGTACGAGAAGTTAGTGAATCCTCTTTGAATATATTTAAGGCAAAGACTTGTGTGAGATCGTCTCGCGTAAGCCCCTTACATGAGACGGATAGAAAGTGATACTTTTTATAAAGAAAAGTGATAATAAATTAATAAAAAGTGATAATGTTATTTCATAAATAATTTATAGTATAAATAAAAAATGATGATAATTTATATTGAAAGTGATAATGTTTTATAAAAAAAGTAATAACTATTTTAAAAAGTGTAAAACAGTCTTACGTGAGACGGTTTCATACAAGACTTGCCCGTTTGAAGACAAAGTCTCATGTGAGACGTTAGTTATGTGAGACGGCTTGAGACATGTTAAAGTATGTCTATTATATAGATAAAACATTGAGACAGCTTGAGACGTGTTAAAGTATGTCTATTATATAGATAAAGTATGTTGAATGATTGTTAAAGTATATTTTCTAAATTATGATT
Organism: Pogostemon cablin; assembly: GCA_023678885.1. Taxonomy (NCBI): domain Eukaryota; kingdom Viridiplantae; phylum Streptophyta; class Magnoliopsida; order Lamiales; family Lamiaceae; genus Pogostemon; species Pogostemon cablin. The sequence continues at coordinate 25,014,504 of CM042962.1, forward strand.
TTAAGGTGGTATAATATGATTAATTATTGATATATTTTAATTACAAATAAGTACACTTTATCTATATAATAAGCATACTTTAGTAATGAGTCGAATTGTCTCACACCGTCTCACCAAAAATCAATTTCAAAAGAGAGTGTCTCAAGTTTAAAACATTGAGAATTACAAACTTTTGCTTTGTTACTGTGTAAAGTTCTAATATTGTACTCCATGAATGTAGTCAAGCCCCTCCATTTCTGATCCTCCGTTACATTTTGTTGTTGCATCTTGCGATTTGTTGAATGAAACACATAAGATATACTACAACTGAAATGAAAATATTAATCCTATAAAAAAAAGATTGTTATTTTCATACCGTGAACGTGTCACTATAATCTAGTATCAAAATGTAAAAGAAAATCGGCTAATTTAATAATTTATGGTTGTTTGAAAATTTATGTAATAAAATATGGCAAGTACTAGTGGCTATTCTACATCGAAATTGATAAAAGACCACGTACTCATGAGTATCACACATTTTTTATTCATTATATTTTTATATTTTTAATTATTATTTTAAATTTTGAATTAGTTTTTTTATAAATATTCAAATTATAATATTATAATATATAATACATCATGTGTTCCACGTATTTATGCACACTTTCTATTTTAAGGTGTCTCACATATTTATGCACGTTTAAAAAATACACCATACATGTTATTTACTTTTTAAACTTTATTCGTTAATTTCAATAACTTTATTTACTTTTTATATACTTTATTCATAATTTTTAACAATTTTATTTACTTTTTTTTCTTTAAATTAGCTCATCTTTACTTTTTCTCACATTATATATTTAAAAAATTATGTGATCGTACAAATTGGTATAAATATCAGGACAAAAGGGAGTATCATAAATTAGTTAAATTTGATCAATTAATTATTATTATTATTATTATTAATTTTTTTGTTGTAAATTAGTATAACCTACTATCAATATTCACGATGGGAAGTTAGAGCCGTCAAAACGGGATAGCAGGGCGGGATGGGCCAAATCCTACCTCAACTAGCCATTTGGCGGGCTTAGGCGGGGCGGGCCTAGTCGGGTTGCGGCCTATGGCAGCGAACACGCCTTTATTTTTTGTCTTTTTATTTTTAATTAGGGATGATATAATTATAATTATAATTACATGGAAATGAAATACTCCCTCCGTCCCGCACCAAGTGTCTATTTTTTCTATTTTGTTCGTCTCACCCAAAGGGTTCTCTTTCATTTTTTATACACATGATCCCACACTCACCCACTAATATAATTAAAACATGGGGTCCACACTCCCACTAATACAATTACTCACTACACATTAAATAATAATACTCCTTAATTTATGTGCAAAAAAGCAAAATGCACCCTTGGTAGGGACGGAGGGAGTATCAAACTGATGTAAGCTTTAGCAAATTACTATAATGTCAACGGAATAACGAAAACATGAATATAAATCATAAAAAATATCCCAATGATTCCAATGAACTAAATGATAACAATTAACAATATTTGAATATCACAAACCAAATAATATAAAGTTTACTAACTATAATTCAAAGATCTCAAATAAAACAGCACTAGAATAATACTTCTCAAATACCATAAAATTATATCACAAAAAGTCTACTAGTTCTAAAGCTCAAACACAAGCACAAAACATAATTATTAAGTCTCTTCAAAACTAATCAATCGTAAAATTTTCATAATATAACCATCTCCATCGTTATGTTGCTTAATTTTGTCATCGTCAATCTTGAAAGGACTAGATGTCTTAGAGGTATGTCGTTTGTATTTACTCCTAAGCCATATACATTCACTTATATATTAAATTTTCATGAATTTATAATAAGTTCAAAATCAAGCTAATTAGGGGCTCAAATTATGTATGGTACAAAATGCTTAGAATATTCATTTTATAGGCGGGGCGGGCTGGCCCGACAGGCCCAGTCCATTTTGACAGCTCTATAATATTCTTACCATTTTTCCTCTAATTTTTATTTAAATTCAAGATTGGTCCTAAAACGTGTGAAAGGAATGCGGTTTAAGAGGTATCCATTTTTCGCCAAGTGGCGTGACATCTTTGGAAACGATCGAGCTACTGGGTAAAATGCAGAAGATGTGTATGAGGCCGGGCAGCAGTGGGCGGGAAATCAAGTACTACACGGCATTGAGCATTCTAATGCCTCAGCTGATGTTTCCAATTGGCAATGGTGCTAATGAGTTGCATCCAACAACTTCAGAGGCCTCGACTGGGTCGGGGAAAAAACAAAGGAAATGTAAGAGTTATGATGGGGCTAATGAGATAGTGGACAAAATGTGTCAACTGCTGACAGAGTTTAATGATCGCACAGATGTCAGGCTGGGTCAGATTGTTTCTAATATGGGTTACGAGTGCAAGATGATGGAGAAGAGAAACTCATTTGGTCAGGCGTTGGAAAAGCTCAGAGTATTGAGTCTTTCACAAACAATGGTTGTTGCCTCCGCGCTTGTGGCAAATAACAAGCAACTCGAATTGTTTTCAGTTTTAATTGTGCGAATAGTGTGGCACTTGTGATGCACATGTTGGGATTGGATCCTTGAAGTTATGCAAGGAATAATGAAGTGGTTTTTTAAAAACTTGCTCGGTATTAGTGTTGTTTTATTACATTTTGTGGAGTTATGGTATCTAGTAAAACTTTTGGTTGAATTAATGGGTTTGTGTTAAGTTGCATTTTGTGGCTAATATTTTGTATGAGCAAAACTATTACTCAAGATTTCTGTACTAAACTATGGTTATGTTTGTATGTGGTTGGACTAGTGGAAATGATGATGATCTAATTTGAATTGTGATAATCAGATTCACAGAAAGAGGCAGAATATTTTCAAAGCAGCAAGTAGAAGTGATTGAAATCAGAGTGGAAGGAGTGTTTTTCTTGGATGATGCTTCTGGAGATATTACTGTTTGGAAATTGTCACATTTTTAATTCTTATTTTACTTTAAACACCACCAATTTTGTGTCAATGTTAATATATATAAGTTCAATTTTTTTTTTCAGAATTATTAATTTTTACTCCCTGCACATCAAATGCTACTTGGAATAGACACAATAGTATTTTTATCAAGAAATAAATTATAATGCGTCATTCCATAGTGGTTGTGTATTTGATCACGTTTGAGTAATTAATGACATGAGAAAAAATAATAAAAAACAAAATGTATTTGCAGCACAGAAGTTGCTCTTCACAAATTATATATTGGTAACACAGTGGTAAAATACAATGGAACACCAATGGTGACCACAAAATGGTAGCATTACTACTCACACACACGGAATCAAAACACAATGGTAACATTACTACTCCGCTATTACTCACACACACCAAAACAAATACAATTATAACATTAATACTCACACACACGGAATCAAAGCACAATGCTAAAATAAACCAGATTGATATAGGGAATTTAGATTTGACTTGTTTCATAGGAAGATTCCACATCAAATATGTTTACGTGGTGACCACTCCACTACTGAGCTATAGCTGATGCCTAGATGACGGCGGTGGGTACTGGGAGCAAAAGTTCTTGACGCACCTTGGATTGGGTGGACAGGAGAGTTACACGAGATCATTGATGGGCTTTGATTGTTCTGCGATGAACTAGTACCTGAAGGATCCATCCATGCTAGCTCATTCCAAAAGGCATTTTCAGTGGTTACAGACCACTATGTATGGAGTACAGCCCATTTGCAGATAAATAATGTTCGTAAGGATTACTAATCTCGACTACGAAAGAATCGTTATCCACACTGCCACCTACCGTATCAGTAGATATGTGAATTACAGAATGCGCAATAGAACTATCTTCAACATCGATCACCGGTTCAAACAACCTTCTGAGGGTAGTTGCAGATTACTCACCCTTTTGATACCCTACCTTTCCATATTAATATGTATTTTCCTGACATCACTACGTTTATCTTATTGTTAAAAATAACTTTAGTTTAATAGGGTTTGAAACTTAATTCTGGATGAAATTTACATATTACTTAAATTATGCTAACTCAATAATTATATTTACACTTTCTCTTATCAATTATATTGTCTCTTATATATATTTTCATCAGTGTACCATCATTTAATATCCTATTAGATACATAATTATATACTCATATATATTTTTTCATTTATTATACCTGTCTTCTCTACACATTATCTTACTAACTGAATAATTGTATCATAATTAGATACAACAAATTAAGCAGTTGCTTCTTAAATGATAGTCATACCAACATAAACATGCCAATTTAAACTCACAAAACTTATAAGGTACTTGCTCCCTACCAGATAGTTTACATTAACAAATAACTTCTGGAACACAACGAAAATTACAACTGCAAATAGTGAAATAATCACGCTGCCAATTGTAGCCATTCTCACCTTATGAGCCCAAAGTTGATTTATTTTGCTACGATTTTGTGCATTTGGAGCTTCAAGAGGAATTGCATTTCGAGATAGTTCAAATTTCAATTCAGCTCGATGTTTTTAAGGTCATCGATAATGTTTCGTTGATGTTCCACTTTCTGTACCAATTTGTCTATGACACGCTTGAATCGTGTGCACTCCGCCTCGTCAATCCATTCGAAGAACTCACATTCGTTAGGCTGCTCACAAAACCAATTTTAGCATGAATGTGTAATAACATGTAATCGATATTAAATGTAACATACAAACCATACCGCACCTTTTGAAATCGACATCATATGAACCTACGACCATAGCTATTTTGTTTACGAGAAATGTATTGGATGACGGTTTTTCCATAATGGCATAATCTACGAACGAGGCTGTTTGTAGAATTAATGGACTGTACACTTGCTGAGCTCACTACAAGGATAAATCGCATTATTAAATAATTCAGATCACGATCGGATGTAGAGGAACAGAATTGAAAAATACTCTCTCCACCCTCTTTAAAGAGGGTCTTTTTTCCTTTTGGGCGTCCCACTCAAAGACTCCCCTTTCCTTTTTTATACACATGAGACCCAGACACACCTACTAATACAATTAAAATATGGGACCCACACTCCCACTAATACAACTACCCACTACACATTAAATAATAATACTCCTTAATTCACGTGCCAAAAAGCAAAAGACCCTCTTAGTGAGGGACGAAAGGTACTTTTTTTTATAGATAACTCACTTCTGGTGCGTGACACGAGCTAATCGAATAATCATTCAGCCAGTGGCAATTTCATCTTCTCATAAACTGCATGACAATATGACAATTTCTTATAATATACTTTAATTAAATACCTCTACTATTTTATTTCTAATTATTGTTCAATATTCGTTTACTAATTAATGAAACAAAAATCAAACATGGAAGATATAGGTTTAATATAACAGTAGTACTAGATGACCAACACTCTCCACAACACCCCTGATTGCACTCTAAAATACATGCACAGTTATGCTTACACTCCAAAAATAGCCATGAAAAGACTTAAACAAGTGATTACAACTTCAGGCCTATAAACAACGGAGTTGATAAGAAAGAAGACCATATTATATAAAATGAACTGCATACGTACAGTTTCAACAGAAAACTTCATCCGAATAACTAATGATCCTTGCGGGAATATGAATAAGCTTATATGAATCATTTAAACATTGACATACCATCCCACACTATGACACAATTTCTCATTCAATCCAATTTTCATCTCATGTTAATAATTTACGAAATGAAGCACCTACCTGGTTTTTTTGAGGAATTAAAATCGTCCACATATTTATCAAACAAACTTTCATAAAATAAAAAAGAGCAAAATCTTATAGTATTACATTATGTGAGCTTTATTGAACTTGAATGAATTTATCCAAAAACTTATTGCCATGTCATGTATGCAATCCATTGCAGAAAAAAAGAAGAAAAAACATGCGTGGATGAACAAGGATGCGGCACCGACTGGAATAGCCACCTACTATCATTTATCAGTTGCCAAAATATAGCAGAGGCGTCGTAAAGTGGGGCCCCTGTTAGCTTCACTACCCCACTATCCACCTAATACCGGAAAATTGCCAATTTGAACTAGCAGGAGTATGGAGTACCATACTATACTACGGCTTTAATATTCCACGCATTATTCAATTGAAAAACCAAGATTATCTTATAAACTGAAAAACCCTAATGGTGAATTGATTCTAGTGAAATCCCTATCTTATCGCTTAAAATGAAAAATCCCAATGCGAATTGAAACGAGAGATGTGAGACATAGGAGAAAATAGACATATAGAAAGATACCTAAAAGTACACTTTGGCCGGCAAATCAAATTATCGTTAGATAAGAAGTAGTGTAGGAGAAGAGGAAAAGCATTTCATTACACTACGGCTTATCATCAACCTTCAGGCGAAAATGGAGATCTCGTTCACGGTTGGAGTGCGATTCCGGCGACCTCAGCGGCCTACTGATCGAACTCTCGAATCTATTCAATAAGATTTTGTTCCCATTATCAGAAGGGGAATTAATTATTGGGCAAAAAATTATTATTATTATTCTTTTGGGGCCAAAAAAATTATTATTATAATTAACGTACCTCAAAAATATTTAATAAGATATAATTGTCATTATAACACTTATATTTGTTCGGTTGCAACAATCGAACAAAACAAAGAATTCATCTATGTTATCTGTTCGGTTGTTGCAATCGAACATAATAAAGAATTCATATACTCCCTCCGTCCCACCCAAATAACATCATTTACTATATTGGGCGTCCCACCCAAATTGCAATATTTTCCTCTTTTGTAAAAAGGGTCCACCAATGGCTCACCACTACCCATCACATCTCTCTAATACACATACCCACTTTATATAAAATAATAATATTTCTTAATCTTCGTGCAAAAAGCAAATGCATCTCTTTGGGCGGGACGGAGAGAGTATGTTATATGTGTTCGGTTGCAACAACTGAACAGAAAAAGAATTCATATATGTTATTTGTTCGGTTGCAGCAACCGAACAGAACAAGATTTGTATTTTTTTAATTCATATCAACATTACTTTGTAATTATTTTTTAATTCATATCAATATTACCGGATAGATAAAAAAACAGTTAAGTTTCATGGACATCAATCTTTAAACAAAGATGATGATTCTTCTTCTAGTGAAAGTAAACAAGTTTCTGTTGATTCTATCAACGGAAGTGGCAGTAGTAGTGGTGAATTTCACTACCACTGCCATTGATAGAATCACCAGAAACTTGCTTACTTTCAATGAAAGATGAAACACAATATTTGTTTAAAGATTGATGATGTCATGAAACATATTTATTTTATCTATTTGGTAATGTTGATATGAATTAAAAAAATACAAATCTTACTCTACTCGGTTTCAGCAACCGAATAGATAATATATATGAATTCTTTATTCGGTTGTTTCAATCGAACAGATAAGATAGATGATTGTTCGGTTGTTGCAACCGAACAGTCTTTGTTCTGTTCGGTTGTTGCAACCGAACAGATATAAATTTTATAAGGGTAATTATGTCTTATTAAATTTTTTAGGGTACGTTTAATAATTTTGGGGTGCGAATAGTCGTCCCCTTATCCTTTTTCAAATTGATTTTTAGTCGGGACTATCTTCCATTAACTATTTTTTCGTAGTTATATATTTATATTCTTCACATAATATTCATAATTAAAGTTTACACTTGCCTTGGTGGAAGAGTTCGCAAGTTTCGAGTGAAAGGTCGGGGTTCTATTCCCTCGCGCACTTATATTTTAATTTTTTTAATTAATACTCCCTCTGTCTCATACTTATCTTCACCATTCATTTGTATTTAAATTATATTACAATGCAAAATTACTTATTTGTTTCCTTCTTCTATCTATATTATTTTAATTTTTTTCCTTTTATAGATAATAGGGGAATATTTATATATATAGATAATAGGGGAATATTTATATACAAACTATTCATAGTCATAAAACACAAAATTATTAAATCAATCATATTATTTTTTTATTATTATTAATTTTTAATTTTTATACAACTCAATAATATTAGGTAGATGCTTGTCTTTAATATCGAATCTATTACATAATTTTTTACTAATCTTTTTATGAGTACATCACCACTTATATGTTTATTTATATAATGAAATTCCTATTAATTTTTTTTTCAACTACAAAAGTTTTTAAATAAATAATTATTTATTTAATATTAGGAACTTGAAGATAATATAACATACTTGTTTGTGTAGGATTAATAATAACAACAATAATAATGATGTATTAAGTATACAAAAACCATGTCCCATTCACTTGATCAAAATACAAAACCAAAAGGTGTTTATACTGACCAATACAAAAAACATAAAGAGTTCAGATTACAAATTTAAATTAAAAACCAACTAACGGTAAAAGATAACCAACAACATTGAATAACATCCGTCAATTTTTGGCAAAACACTTTAAACCAAATCAAAACCCAATCTCCTTCCTGGTACAGCCAACACCAGACATACAAACATCAATTTCCATCCACGGATGACTGGGAACGAGCAGCAGGTCATGATTCATCGAATACTGGGAGGTGTTTGACACCTACAAGAACATTACCAGTGTTGGGTGTCTTTTTGAATAGCATTTCCAAGCAGTCGAACTCCGACTCTCCACGGCTATAGTAGCAACGCACGAAGGAATCATTCTATATTTGATTCAATTCAATTTGAATATATAAAGAGCACAATTTAATTGAAATCAACTTTAAAATTTAGGAAGAATAATTAATTCTCTTACCTCAATCGTCGATGCCTAGACCTCCACTGTAGCTATTATTTGAATATGCCTTCTGTCCAGTAGACTTGCACCCCCTCGACAACAATCGTTTGAAACTGACATAATGCATCTTCAGTTTTGAGAGCCTTTCAATGCAGTCCATCTAACAATACTTGGTGTTAAAGATGGCATTCAGGACCATCGCCGCCCGGACACATGCTATCGAGTTGTAACTATTGGGAACAAATTCACCCATTTTTTTGCAATGAAGTAAAGTGTTGATGAAACATGCATCTTTGTCGGCTGTCTAGGACGTGCCCTAAAAAAACATTTGGTATTGATTGGGAAACGCCATTGATTTAGTCGTGGACGAGGCGAAATTGAAGAAACAAGTTGTAGTTCGGCCATTCAAGACTACTCATATTAACAACCTACAACAACCCAATCCAACAATATAATATTAATTTTTCTCTCATCCACATATACAACCTACAGCCCCATCCAATCTCAATTGTTTTATACTTCATCAACAACCCAACTCAACCTACCTTTTTAATAAAATATTCATTTTTCTCTCATTTATATATATACAATAATTATTATATTAAATTATATATTATTATTTCAAGATTTTTTAATATTATTATATTTAAAATTAAAATAATCTTATATTTTAGAAAATTTTTAATTCTGTAATTATAATAGAAAGAAGAAGATATAATTTGAAATTGAGAAAAAAGAAAGTTTTTTATTGTGATCCAAAATACATCAATATTATACATTATTTATAGATAAAAAATATATATATAAATTTTGGTTCTTTTTATTAAATAAAATAAAATCAATTACATATTATTTATCAAATATTTAAATTATATACATAAAAATAAACTACAAATAATAATATTGTGCCACTTGTCATTGAATTAGACAAATACATGGGTTGAACTATGAGTCATGCTATGATTGCTCCTCCAACCGGTTGAGCCTATTTTATATTTTTTTAATTACACTATTTTTGTCTTATTAGAACAACCTCTCTCAACTGGTTGTTGATGTGGATAATCTAAATAGGAAATAAAAGAGTGGGGAGGGGGTGGATTATGCGTGGAGGGGGAGGGCAGTTTACCACGTTATAATTCGAGATGAATCATGGTAAAAGTGTAGAGGTTGTGACTCATTCAATGAATTGGCGAGTTGCACACCAACCGTTGCAAGTGGATTCATGAATATTTTGCAGATTTTGGATTTGAAGGGTCGCGTCTCCCTATGAGTCCATCATACATGGTTTGTGCTTTATGATTGATGAGTTATGGCAATGCATCCCTTAATTGATTCTCTAGATTTCTAATTTCTAATGGATGGATCGTTGCTGTGGTAATTGAAGTGATGAAACGCCAATTGCAAATATTATATTGATTCTATTTATCTTTTAGATATTAGGAATTATCGATTTTTTTTAATATTATTGTTTTTATTTTATATTGTATTTAATTTCTTTATTTTTCTTTCAGCCATTTTTTATTTTTTTTGTTGGTTGGGCCAATTAATTTATAGTAGAGAATATATGTATGTTGCCCATTTTGTCCATACATAAAAAAAACTTAGTGTTATTCATATTATTTTGACCAACAAGTGTTCCAACAAATATAATTATCTAATGTTGTGAACAGAAAGATCTGAAATGAAGATTGTGGATATTTAACAGTTTGCTACAAATCCAAACTTCAATTATTACACCATTTGAATTTACCTGTCATATATGTTGCTGCAGCGAAATGCTTTAATTGAAATGATAATGTTACCTTAATTATCTCATGGTATATATGGTGGTGAATGTTAGGGACTAAACCCTTTATTAGATATATGAATGCATGATCTTCATCTTTCTTATTGATTTCTTAAATAAATTGTCGTTGCAAAGCTCTTTTAATTTCAACTTAATTGAAATAAAAAACATTCTTAATTTTGTCTTCATTAAAGTGAATCGTTGCTAGTATGAAGAATAGTATCATGTAATACTACTTGTCTACCATTGTACTAAACCCTAAATTACCCTAACCCTAAACCCTAAAACCCCACATAAATGAAAATAACCCTATATAAGTGTTGGCGTTCGATCATTTGGTTAACGTGAACCGTTAGGGTTTCATGAAAAATAAAACAACGGAAGCAAGTAATCAAAGTTCGCATTACCTTTCACCAGGGTATGTTGATGAAGAACAGCTGCAGAAAACAACCTCTTGATCTTCTGTTGTATTCCCAAGTCCAATCTTGACGTCGTGTGGGCGACGATCTTCAAGATCTTCTCAATCTCCTGTTCCCTTTCCCTTCTCACAATGTTAGGCGTGAATTCTAAGGCAACCGGACATCTGAGATGACTTATTTATATGCTACAGCAGGGACCAGGAGGAGACATTAGAGTCGGGCCTCCATTGGGCTTAAGTATCCAAGTTTAGCCCAAAACTTATACTTAAGTCCAATAATAATAATATATACCACTAAAATATTATTACTGCACTACCGCTCTAATCTCATAATTATGTTATAGGCTCCTTCTTATTATGAGCCCCGTTAGTCTCATCATGTTTAAGATATACAATGTCCATTAATTAATTAAGTTATTGACAACTCCATTAATTAATATCTCATCCGAGAGTAGTACCACTCAACCTCATTATCATGCCGGAATTAATCCACTTACAAGATTTACATGGTAATTCTTATGAGCTCCTCAAGGGGACATCATCAACCTAAATAGGACACAGATTCCTTCTACAATCAACAGCACACCATAGAGACATCACTATTTCCTAACTCACCGAGTTTATTGATTTAATTACATGTAAATTTCACCAATTGATAAATCAAAGAAATACATACTGCTTTATGTGTCGAAGTTATTGTATAGGGATTAAGAGGACGAACATCCATAATAACAGAGATCAAGTTCTTATATATAGACAATACAAGTCAAATGATCTCAAGCGGTCCTGCTTAATACACATAAAGCATACTAGTATGATTCTATAGTCAAGACAAACTAATACCAAATCACACTACAACCATCCCGATACATTGTCTCCATCTATCTCGATTGTGAGCATCTGTTTATACTTTATAAGAAAATCGATAATATGATCTTCCGCGTGTTGTCTCGCAACATATTATCTACAGTATAAAGTAAGTGGACTTTTGCACAAACATATAAATAAATTATAATATGCAAAATGTTTGATCATATGATTCTCATTTTCAAATAAATTGTTAAAATATTATTCATACAAAAGCTAGACTTTTAGTATACAATCTAACAATCTCCCACTTATACTAAAAGACTACGCTGTCATATCTGCTGACATGCATATAATCCTCATTCCTTCTACATGCCCATCAAACACTTTCGCTGGAAGACTCTTAGTAAAAGGATATGTCAGGTTATCCTCAGATGCAATCTTAGCGACAACAACCTCTCCTCTTTTAACGATGTCTTGTATCAGGTGGTACTTGCGCTCAATGTGTTTTCTCGCCTTATGGGCTCGTAGTTCCTTCGAGTTTGCTACTGCACCACTGTTATCACAATAAATTGTGATCGCTTTGGGCAAATCAAGAATCACATCCAAGTCCATTAAGAAGTTCCTAAGCCATACTAATTCTTTAGCTGCCTCAGAAGCTGCTACATATTCAGATTCCATGGTAGAGTCCGCAAAGCATTTCTGCTTCACACTCCTCTATATTATGGCTCCTCCTCCAAGAGTAACCCGAGGTGGATTTACTAGCATCCCTATCTGACTGAAAATCCAAATCAGTATAACCCAAAGGCAATAAAGTATTTGCCCGGTAAACCAGCATATAATCCCTAGTCCTTCGTAGGTACTTCAAAATATGATTTACCACAGTCCAATCCCTTGTCCTGGGTTACTTTGATACTACTGACCATGCCCACGACATAACAGATATCTGGCCTCGTACATAGCATCGCATACATGAGGCTTCCTACTACTGAAGCATAAGGAACCAGCTTCATTTCATCTATTTCCTATTGTGTCTTTGGACACATTTCCTTAGATAGAGCAATTCCATGCCTGAAAGGTAGAAAACCTTTCTTGGAATCTTGTATGCTAAAACGCGCCAGGATTGTATCAATGTATGAAGTTTGGGATAAGCATAACATTCTCTTCTTGTGATCCCTTATTAATTTGATCCCTAGAATGAGTCTGGCTTCTCCTAAGTCATTCATCTCAAACTGCTTGGATAGCCATACCCTAACGCCCGATAATATCTTTACATTGTTTCCAATGAGTAGGATATCATCCATGTAAAGTATAAGAAATACCACTACGTTTCTGTCACACTTCTTGTACACACATGATTCATCCGGATATTGAATAAATCCATATGACTGATTACTTCATCAAAATGAATGTTTCATGATTTAGAAGCTTGTTTCAATCCATAAATAGACCTATTAAGCTTACACACAAGATGTTCTTCGCCCTTTTTAATGAATCCCTCTGGTAGCTTCATATAGATGTTTTCCTCAAGACTTCCATTCAGGAAAGCTATCTTGACATCCATTTGTCATATCTCATAGTCCATATGAGTGGCAACCGATAAAAGAATCTGGATTGACTTAAGCATGGCGACTGGTGAGAATGTTTTCTCGTAGTCGATTCCCTCTTTCTGAGTATATCCCTTCGCAACGATCCTTACTTTAAAGGTTTCCACCTTACCGTCAGATCCTCTTTTTCTTTTGTAGACCCACTTGCATCCAATAGCTTTTACATCATTGGGTGGTTCTACAAGCTCCCAGAATTGATTAGAATACATGGATTCTATTTCAGATTTCATTGTCTTTTGCCATGATTAAGCATCTTTATCATGCAAAGCTTCATTGTAATTCCATGGGTCGATTTCATGTTCACCCAGGACCAAGTCAGATGACTCTTCTAATCCTATGAATCTATCGGGTTGTCTCACAATCCTTCCACTACGACGAGGCTCCGTAGGCAACTGTGTATCAGGTGTGACACGCGGTGTAGTGTCTTATGGTATATTCTCTTGTACAGTTGGTATTATATTTGGTGTTTCGTCTCTTACTTCTTCTAGAACACTTTTACTCATAGGTTTGTGGTTCATTACATAATCCTCTTCCAAAAATCTGGCGTTCGTGCTGACGATCACCTTTTGATCTTTAGGACTATAAAACAAACCATCCTTCGTTTCTCTAGGATATCCTATAAACAGAAAAATATCAGTACGCAATTCTAACTTATCAGCATCTGCCTTTAACACATGTGCCGGAGCATCCCAAATTCGAACATATTTCAGAACAGGCTTTCGTCCGGTCCACAGTTCTGTGGGTGTGCAGGCTACCGATTTAGAAGGTACCAAATTCAGAATGTAAGCCGCTGTTTCTAAGGCATATCCCCAAAACGAATTTGGTAATTCTGAATAACTTACCATTGATCTTATCTTTTCCATAAGATTTCTATTCCTTCTTTCCGCTACACCATTCTGCTTGGGTGTGCCCGGTGCAGACAATTGGGATTCAATCCCTTTCTCTGATAAATAATTCCTAAAATCTCCCAAGATGTATTCGCCACCACGATCAGATCGTAGTGTCTTGATACATTTTCCAAGTTGCTTCTCCACATCAGCCTTGTACTCTTTGAATTTATCAAAGCACTCAGACTTGCGGCACATCAAATAAATGTATCCGTATCTAGAATAATCGTCAATGAAAGTTACAAAATATTCATGACCACCTCTTGTCTGGACAGACATAGGACCACATAAATCAGAATGAACCAATTCCAACAGATTCTTGGCTCTATACCCCTTAACCTTAAAAGCCTTTTGGTCACCTTTCCTTCCAAGCAGGATTCGCAAGTTGGATAATTTTCTACTACTAATGAACTCAGAGGTCCATCAGCTATCAACCTTTGGATCCTACTCAAGTTAATATGACCTAGTCTTAGATGCCAAAGATATATTTGGTTCATTTTCGAAGGTTCTTTTCCCTTATTGGTAGATGTATTATTCAATTCAATTTGTTGCGCTGTGGGAGAAATTGGATTAAGAGTATACAAATTATCTATCAATGTACCATCACATATAATAATTCTATCTTTCCTTATAATAACTTTGTCATTAAAAGAAATAGAATATCCATCCATAAACAATTTTGAAACCAAAATTAAATTCTTTCTAAAATGAGGTACATAAAGAAAATTCCTCAAAACAAGAGTTTTATTCTTATTGAAAATAAATAAACGTCTCCCACTGCAACATCCGCTACTCTTGTAGCATTCCCCATGAGTATGGTAATCCTCTCATCACTAAGCTGTCGGGTTTGGTGAAACCCCTGCAAAGAATTGCAGACATTGTCAGTGGCTCCCGTATCTACACACTAAGTGTCAGCAGATACATCTGCTAAACACGATTCAACAACTAGTAAATAAGACTTAACATTCCTGTTCCCCTTCAGAAGAGAACAATTTGCCTTGTAGTGTCACAGCTGCTTGCATTTGAAGCACTTGCCTCTAGGTTTCTTGACCACACCACCCTTTGCCTTCACTTGGTTTACCGATATTATATTTCCTTACTTCTTCTTATTCTTACCGCCTTTCAGCCTAAGATAAGTAGCATTTTCAGCAACATGAACCTGAGGAGCTCTACGAAATAGTTCTTTTACCGCCACAAGTTCTGTCAGAAGTTCCGCCAACGTGTACAAACGCTTGATCATACCGTAGTTGTGACGAAACTGCTCAAAACTCCAAGGCAAGCTTTGGAGTATGATATCGATTTGGGTTTCCCCATCGATTTCAGCTCCAAGAACCTCCAACTCATTGAGTTGGCCCATCATCCTAAAGAATGTTCTCTTTCGGGAGTGCCCTCAACATTTTGGTGTTCATCAGTACAGCCATGCCTCACGACCTAGCATGACGACACTGGTGTCCGAAGAGTTCCTTATGATTCTGCATCATATCATAGGCGGAGTTCATAGCTTGATATTCATGCTGAAGCACATTTGACATAGAAGCCAAAATATAGCATTTAGTCATCCTATCAGTCTTAACCAACCTATTATAAGCAGCTATCTCCTCTTTACTAGATTCATCCGTAGGTTTCAAAGGACATTCCTCAGTGAGTACAAAGATATAATCTTCAGCAGTTAAAACAATGTCTATGTTTCGTTTTCAGTCAACATAATTTGTGTCAATAAGTTTGTGTTCTTTAAGTATGACAGAAAGTGAATTGAGTGCAATTTGAAAATCTTAAGAATCATAAATAAATAAACAGATCAAACACTTTGAATTTATTAATTTATATTGATTCCCTCAAAACAATATAAAATAAAATTCACCAACATCTCAAGCACCGTGAGTCTGCATGCCACAATAGTGTGGATGTATACAAACCCGAACATTTACAAGAGAAGGTTTTACCCATTAATTTCATTCGTCAACCTAATTTTATGACAAAATAATTAATAGTCGGTTCCTTTTATTACTTTTAGTCCAATGCATCAGGTGAAAATAATGTTTGAAATCTCTCTAGTAGTGGGCCTTAATCTTAACTACCATTGTTGATGTTTTGAATCATCTGTCATGTAATACAATGTCACTGTTATTGGATGGTGTTGTGCTTTTTTGCTTCTTCAAGTCTCTCTACTTTTCTGCATCTCGTAGCTTTCGTTTGATTTTTGGCTGATTCATTCTTATAAAGTTGTTCATCTGTGTTATAAAGTCATATTATTATATAATATGGTTATATTTCTATACACGCTGAACTAAATTATAAATATGGATGCAGGTACATGATTAAAGGAAAAACTGAAAGACTGAAGAAATATAAGTGTGAAAGAGGTGACAAGAATTTTAATTTTGCTAACTTGCAGATAGGCACAAAGTTCTCAAATATGTTCATCTGTTCTAGTATTTGTTGATGGAAAATTTTAAGTGTAATGGGAAAATTTAATAATAAAATATATTACTCCCTCCGTTACATAAAAGTTTTCACCATTTTCATTTTGATTCGTCCTACAAAAGTTTTCACCTACTAAAAGATAAAAAATTTAAAACAACTACCCTCTCCCATACACTTTATTTACAAAAGAAAACCACTCCTATCTAACACACCTACGTGCTTTAATTATCATTACAAAAGTACTATAATGCACCCAAAAGTTACACTTTTTGTAATTTTCTTACCCAATCACGAAATGGAGGGAGTATTATTTTTTGAGGGGCAAATTATTGTATTAGTCTCATGAATTTCTATTGCCAAAGCTCTTTTTTAATGGTAAATTTACTCTAACTAAATATTTAGTGATGAGATTCTATTATAATATCCTGTCACTATTGACTTTTAACTTCATACACAAGAGCCATAGGTAGTGAAAGAAGATTTCCCATCATTAAAAGTCATTTATGATGGTATTTCAACTTTAAACTACTGTTTTTCCTCTCACAAAATGGTGCTTTTCTTTTAGTCGTTTAACCAAGGGAATTTTGAAAGATTGTGGATTGTTATAATTTATATAATTCACATATGTATTAGATGCCCATAGGATAATGCAGGTGTTACTTTCTTTGTATTGTTTTGTGTGGTAGCCTTTATTATTTCTGCTTTATATCTAATCTTCCAGTATGTTATCTTCACTTTTCCTGTAGGGAGTAAATAATAGTGACATCCACAAGATTGTTCTTTTGTACTTTGCACACAGGTGCTTCAATACATTGGAGTCGTTCGTTTTTTGTACTGGGATGAAGTAACCTTTTGATCATCTGGAGGACATGGAAAAACAAAAGAGTAAGGGAGCCTCTTCTTCATCTTCCTATCCAAATTCTTATTGTCGGTGTTATCTGCTCATATTTTTAACTTTTGCTTCCGAAATTCAGACTTATGTCCACTCTTAATTTGTACATGTGGATTTTAGTTATCAGTGGCATATGAGCATGATTATATATATATGTATGCATATATGGATGTGATATACTGATATTTATAATGATACTGCGGGAAGACATATATGAATTATGTTGACCAACATTTGTGATCTATGCTAATTTTATTCATGAAAAATGTTTAAAGGGTTAGATTGTTTGAAAGTTCATGATGGAGGGAGAGTTTGCATATTGAGGTAAAAAATTTTGCTGTTCAATTTTCTGAATAAACTAAGCTAAAAGACTATTTAAAGAAGTTATAAAAATGCGAGCACCTCCTCATCAAGATTGTAGCTGAGCTATACAAAGTTTTTCTAGGCACGATTTGAAACACTTTTGTAGCATGAATCTTTTTCTTTTGCATTTTGGAATCCATGCTAAATGGTGCATATTTGCTATATCTTGGTTGGTGAGAATAATAGGATCATATACTTTTTTTTAAAATTTATTTGCACTCAATAAAGAATCTATATAGAGCTATTATTATTATTATTTAATGAATTTTAATGAAAGTACATGTTGGGTCGTCCTTAATGAAGTGAAGTGCTAGTGAATTTTGAACTGGGAATTAAAGAAGTGAAAAGTATATTGAGATGTTCTTGTGGTTGAATGAGTTATGATTATCTAAATACAAGATATGAGAATGATACACTTCAGTATGGGAATTTTCATCATGTCTAGGTTCATGTCGACCCCTAAGAAGGTAATTGATTGCTAAATGGAATAAATCTAAATGAGCATTGTCAAGAAATTAGACCAAAAATGGTCCCAGTCAGCTAACGAGAAAAGCTTTAGATAGTATTTATAGTTTTTCCTTTTTCTTAGCAACTAGCTTTTATGGAGTTGGAAATGAGAGCTATTTAACTCTCCCTATTCATCTTTTTATTACAAACACTTCGTACAAAATTTCTAAGAGAAAAGATCACGATTGATCCATGTCATATATAATCTTGTACTTTGTTCTCAAGGTTAACAAGATGCTACAGTTTTCAAATAAATATACTGTTGACAATAATTAGGCCTGTCTATAAGATTAATTCACTTGGCTTATGTTCTTGATAGTGCATAAAGCTTTATAACATAATAACAACTATCTTTGTAACTGGTTTTGCTTTCTTGCA
This sequence comes from Pogostemon cablin, assembly GCA_023678885.1. NCBI lineage: Eukaryota > Viridiplantae > Streptophyta > Magnoliopsida > Lamiales > Lamiaceae > Pogostemon > Pogostemon cablin. The sequence continues at coordinate 25,033,370 of CM042962.1, forward strand.
ATGTTTTCAGAATGTTATTCCTATAAAAATAAAACAATCAGTTCGATTTATTTTCTAATAAATATAACTTAGGGTATGAAATGTTCACTTCTTTCAGTGGCATTCAAACTCATAAATACTCTTGTTAGGCTTGGCACTGGATTTCTTTTTGCTTTGCTTTACCAATTGTTTATTTTTCAGAGTTTAAATGATGACATATTGTCTTTGATGATTTATAAACTGTTCAAGTATACAAATAATACAATTCATTTATTGACCCCATATTTTTTTCTTACGCAGTAATACTTCTCAATGAGATTGATAGAGCCTAATTGAGGGGGTCAGGTAACCATGTTTATTCTCGCTGCAATCATGCTAATCATCAGTCTGGTGGATTAGCAAGTGTTTATTTCAGGGAGAATAAATTTGACAATAATTATGTACTTTCCATATTAATAAATTAGGTCTTAAATAAAGAATCATAAATAAGTGGGTAGAGGAGAGGTGAAGGGTGGTCAAGAAATAGGGGTATTAATTTTATCCGCGGATGCGGGTATCCGGCGGAGGGTAATATGGTAAGGTAAGAGTAGCAAAAATAGGGTTGAGGGTAGTATGTGAAGTAGGCATACTTGTACCTTACCCTACCCGTTTACAACCCTATCGAGAAATATCTTTGTGTAGTCTATTGGCAACTTAGGCTGACAGAAGTCATCCCGGGGGAATCGTATTTTTACGTTTCTATTCTTCCTCTATTCTTTCTCATTTATAATATCAGCATCTTTACTCTATCAAATTGGACCGACCTGTCGGATGTCACACACTCGAATGGAAGCTTGAGTGGAGACAATAGAGAAATATGTTGAGTCACTTTCTGAAAAAATTAGCTTACTTTCTGAAAAATCAGTTCACTTGATAATATATTCTCGGAGCAAGAGTATAGGCTCAATAAATTGGATAAGATAGAGGAGATGCTTTCCTTACTCCTAAGAAGCGAAGGAGCCAAAATGATTGATGGGGATTCCCAACCCAGTAACCTTGGAGAAACGAGCACTCAAAACCAGTGATCTGATAACTGGACTGAACCGGCTGGTTCTACCAGTTCAACTGGGAATCGGGCCAGCATCGGTCCGAAAACCCCTAAAATCCATTTTTGCTTTCAGATTGGGGAAAAATGATTTAGACCGGTCAAAACTGGGAAAATCGGTAGAACTGTTCAAGTTGAAAATTTCGATTTTAATTTTTTTTATCTGAAGATAGAATTGTTGCAGATTTGACGGACGAAAATCAGCTGATTTTTAAGATCTTTCAGATTTGATGGACGAAATTCCTTAAAAAAAAGAAAAACGTATGAACAACTGAACAAGAACTAAGAAACCTAGAAGCAGAGAGGAAAGGAATAAGCAATAGCGTCGCCGTCGAAGAGAGGTTGTTGACACTTAACATTATAATCTTTGGGTATTTTTCTTTTGTTCTCTGAAGACGAATACGAAGAGGCGAGCTAGATTTGAGAATTTTGAAACTTCTGGGATTTTGAAATGGATAGGAAATTAATTAAAATCTAATTTTACAGATTCAGACCATAGCTTAAAAGAAATGTGGTGTAATCTCTTTCCTTTCTTTGTGGGCAAAACGTGGGCCTATTAAATTCTAAAATTAAATTAAAACAAACTCCCTTATCCTGTACTCTATCTTTCTCTCAATTACAATTTTAATATTTTTTTATTTTCTATTAATAATATTCAAATTTACTCCATATTTCTTTATGATAATTTATTTTAAAAGGTACATTAAAGAGATATACATAATATTATTATTTTATTTACATGTTATCTATGTTAATTTAAAATAATATATAAAATAATGAAATATTATTTAAAATAATATATTTTTGTTTTTCCAATTGAACCTCGAACCGTTAAGGCAATCGGTTCGATCTCCGGTCCGGTTATTGATGCGCGTTTTCTTTGCACGCAAAATTAATCCCCGGGTATAAAGGATATCAATTACAGTTTAAGCAAGCGACCAAGTTAAATATTGAACCCAAAAGACAGCATATTATCAATTTAATTATTTACTAAATTAATTAAGACGAAAGACAATAAGAGTTGTGGAATTAATTATCAACTAAAATATTAAAATTAAATAAAAAATAAAATAAAATAGCACTAGAAGAATATGAAAGTGAATCAAGTAGGAGAATAGGTAGCTCTATGGTAATCCAGTTTTACTACTTAACTTCCCTCTCAAGTGCAGGCCGACTATGCCTTGTGGACTATGGACGCATCACTAAACCATGCAAATCTACTCTATAGACACAAGTAAATATGCGTGTAACACGTGTGAAAAACCTTGGAGCAAGAGATATAATTTCACTCCCCTTTCTAGGTACTATCAGTATCAATTATTTCCCACGTCTGGAATCTAACCCGATATGATCTCCCTTCATAGGTACTATAAAATTACCCTTTTTATCCTGCTTACTAACTCGAATTCCATTCAATTAATAAACATTCATATATGACAGTTCTAATGAAGTTTCGGAGTCCTCTCACCTATAATCATAACATAAAACCCTGTTCAGCAGTGAACGCGCTCAATCGAAAACCAAGATATATATTCAGACTCTATATAACAGTTGAAGATGCACAAAACGACCGTGAATATAAGTTAAAAATGTGCAATCATATATAAAATAAATCCACAAGAAGTGTTGTACGGAGGATACACAAGAGAGTTTAATTAATTCATAAAACTTTCAAAATCCTAGATATACCAAAACGGTTCTAGCCCATGATATTGCAAAGAACAATCATAGGGGTTGGATAGATCTTACCCAAATGCCCGAAAAATTAGAATGTAGAAGAAAAGAATTAGAAAGACCCTTGGTAGATCTTGGATGAGTTTTTTCTTGGAAAATACGCAAAAAAACATGCACAGGGGGTGTATAACCCGTCGAAATCAAAATTCCGCGTCCCAGTTCGACCAAAGTGGTTTTGGTCGAACTGGAAGGTTTGGTCGAACTACTGGTCGAACTGCATGTCTGTAAGCTAAAATTTCCAGTTAGACTTAACTGATGTAGTTCGACCAAAATGGCTTGATCGAACTACGATCAAACTGCATATGCAGTGTCACCGTTTCGCGCATAGTTTCCACATCCAAACTCCAATTTGAGTGATTCTTGCGCTACGCGATCCTCTCTTTCTTGGATTTCTATCCATATAAATAACTCACAAAAACTCCAACATTTGAATATATAACAAGTCATGCAAAGTGGCACAATCTTGCTGAACAAGAACAACTTGCGCGACATCACCATTTTGATCATAACTTTCTCGTTTGGAATTCGATTGGGGTGTTCCTTATGCCAAAATGATCCTCTCTTCTGTGGCTTTTAAATATATATCACACTTCTAGTTCAGAGCTCCACAAAATACAAAAAAATTACACAAGTTGGACGTGTATTTTTCAGCATTCCTACACAAATTGCACCTTTTCTCCAACTTAGCACTTTTGATCATTTTTCCACCTAAAACACAATAAAACACCTCAAGTGCACATTTTTATCAAATATAATGAATAAAATAAACTTGTGCTAATATATAACGATAATTCCCATAAAAATATATTAATTGGACACTAAAACACGCTTATTTTCACTCTCATCAATCCCCCAAACTTACCTGTTGCTCGTCCTGAGGAAACAAAATAAAAATAAAGAGAGAGAGAGTAAGAAAATTAGCGGGGAACCAATAAATATGACCTATACCCCCTTCATAATACATTTGTCTTCAACTTAGGTTATACAACTCTCATTACATGTAATAATTAATTCATAGCATACAAGATAAGACAATCACCACCAATTCAAATGCTCAATTCACATTCTCTCACGGGAAGTACATATCACTCGCACTCAAGTGTAAAATGTGTACACTTATGGGTTATGGTGTTTATGCTCAGATTTAATTCAAGTACATGTGTAACCATAAGCTTGACAAATGTCTCAAACTCTCCACCACTAAATATATGATTTGACAATGGGATCAAAAAGGACTTTTCTTTTGAATGTAATATTGGCTCTTTGGTGAAGGTAAGAAATATATGGATAAGTGACTCGATACTTTGATCAATCAAGTGCGTATTCCATCATGATCTTTCATTCTTCCCACTCACTTCAATTAAGCACACATCCTCCTCAACTCCTTCACTTTTTTCCTCAAACATCACTTTTTTCCTTATTTTTTCCTTTTCTTTTTTTCTTTATTTTTTTCTCTCGAGGTACCAGTTTCGGGCACTACCTCTCGCATCCTCCATAGGGTACTAGATTTAAGCACTACCCTAGGGTATTTTATAACATGGAGTACTAGATTTAAGCACTACTCCATGTTTTTCCTTAGATGCATTTTCAAGCTCAATTACTGTTTCAACACCAATTTCATTCATTCCCAAGCTATTATAAACCTTCATCAACACACTTTGAAAAGCCATTAATTCTCGTCATGATAGAATCAAGCTCAAAAAATTAGGTTCTTATGCTTAACGGGGCTAACTACGGATAAACATCATCTGGTAGGAAATTATTTGGCTAAGTGACTTATAAATTCAAGGATGATCTTAAATCATCTCCCATCATCTAACACACATGTAATTTCAAGTAAGACAAGAGGCAAGTTCTAGAATACACACACAAGAACGATAGTCACCAGAAAAGAAATATCATGTGATTATGTAACATGATCAACAAGGCTCAAAATCTCACATGAGTTTTTAACAAGTAACAGAGCACTTTTCATGATAAGCAATATCCCACAAGTACAAATAGAGCTTCATATCGCAATATAACTCAAGTACACTTCCTTCATCAATTTCAAAAGCATATTAATTTTAGGCACAATTTTAAAATATAAGCTCATGTGGATCACTAAAACCAAGATTTTAATCCTTTCACTCTCATAAATTAAAAGCACACATAAAAATTAGAATAAGGAAATGAGGGCACCTGATTTTTCTTCAACGTATGCACGAGTTCCTCGAGTTGTTCAACTCGATCATGTCAAAGCCTCAGTTTACCTATTTCTATCATCAAAGCTCAAGCACACCTCATCATCACAAATTCATCAATAATAAAATAAGAGAACTATAAGAATGACTCAATTGACTATCTAATTGACTCCACACACTAGACACACCAGCACAACATACTAAACATTAGGTAAGTTGCAAAAATCGACATATGAACTCCGGTTAAAATATTAATATGCTACAAAAAATCAACTCCCTAACAAACAAACAACCAACGAAAGAAAAAATTATACCCTCGGTGCTCATAAGACGAGGTAAGCACATCACACCCCCCCAAACTTAGTAAAAATATAAGTCAAAACTAAGTTTGAAAAGAGATGTAATTGCCGAAGCGTGAGCACTTCAAATATAATAACTCCTCACTCACACGAAATAAATAATAAAGCAATAAAATGGAAGAGACAAGCCCCCAACAGGTGCTCATGTTTAACGTTGGAGAGTCACGATGGAGCAAACTTTGTAGATTACTTGATCAGATAGGAGTCTTCTCGCATTCTCACCTTCAAGTACTTTATTTCTCTCTTTTTGTCTACACTCAACACCTCACCTTTCTTGGTCACAAGTATATGATCCTTGGAATTACCTTCCTCACATGGCTGTCTAGACTTCTCCTTGTCAATCTTCTTCTCAAATTCAGAATCATCTGTCCTATTAAAATTAAGATTAAACAAGTTAGAAATCACATCTATGCTCTTGCATGATTGAGTCTCCATGGGCTTCTTCATGGCTTGATCAAGAGAGAAAACCACATCTTCATTATCCATCTGTAGTCTAAGCTTCTCGGCTCTCAACCTCTTTGCTCTTTCCCACTTCTTCTTCACTATTAGCTCAGTATTTTGTTCTTGTAATGGTATTGGAGTGTTCTGAACAACACGTGTAGCATTCGGCACGGAAATGGGGTTCGACTATAGCAGTTCGACCATGGTTCGACCAAAATGGTCTGGTAGAATGGAATAAGGCTGGTCGAACTGGGTACTTGAAAATGCGCTCAGTCTGTCCAGTTGTGGTTCGACCATAGTTCGACCAAAGAGGTCTGGTCGAACTACAAAAGTGTGGTCGAACTGGGACTCTATAAACTGAACTCGATCTTTCTGCTCTACAGGTGCTGGTTCGATCATAGTTCGACCAGAGAGATCTGGTCGAACGGGAATGCTTTGGTCGAACCGCGAGCTAGAAAATAGAGTACTGTTTCTCTATTTTTCCAAAAGTCGTTCGACCACAATTCGATCATCAGGTTTGGTCGAACCGCACGGGTCTAGTCGAACTGGAGCCCTGCACTCCTCTTTTTCATCCACATGCTTCATCGGACCTTCGTACTGTGTCTCGGACCTCAATGTGATGGCATTGTTCTCCAATGTTTGTGTTAATTGATTCACATTCGCGGCCATCTGACCCATTATAAAGGTAAGGTCCTTCAACTGCTTAGATTAATCTGCATGATTAGCATTCATACTCGCTTCGATGCAGTCAACCCTTTCATCATTCCTTGCCATGTATCGATTGAAGGTAACTTCAACACTTTTCACTTCTTGCTGCTACCTACTAGGCCCCCTTGGTGTCAACTCTGTAATCTGCCTTTGCTGGGATTCTAGCAGCTTGTTGAGGTTAGCTAAACTAGAGACGTTCTCATCATCCATGTTTGGCTTCACCACTTGATGTTACACCTGCTCTATCTTTCCAAACACATAAGATCCTCTTACTCTTTCTGTGGGCCAGTCACGTGTATTCATAGAGATGTCTTCAAACAACTTTTCTGCTTCAAGCGCTGTCTTATATAACAACGCTCCTCCTGATAATGCATCAATAAGAATTCGCGACTCACAATCCAATCCATAGTAGAAGATACTTATGTATTGAGCCTTAGATATCCCATGTTGTGGGCACCTCCTGAGCATGTCTTTAAATTTGTCCCACGCCTCATGAAATTTCTCACCCTAATTCATAAAAAAATTGGGTGATCTCTTGCTTCATTCTTAAGATCCTTGTGAGTGGCATGTATCTCTCCAAGAACTTTTGCCGTAGTTGGTCCCATGTAGTGCAATATGTGGCATCAAAAGTCTCATACCAAGCTTCTACCCTATCAATCAAAGAGAACTTGAAAAGGGCGATCCACCTATCATTATCATTAGATCCAGCACCCTTTTGAGTGTTTGCATAACCAAGGAATCTCTTAAGATGCTGAACAGGAACAGCTTGTGCGACGTTACCATTTTGATCATAACTTTCTTGTTTGGAATCCGATTGGGGTGTTCCTTATGCCAAAACGATCCTATCTTCTGTGGATTTTTAACCATGTATCACACTTCTAGTTTAGAGCTCTACACGAATACAAAAAAATTATACAAGTTGGACGTGCGTTTTTCATCATTCCTGCACAAATTCCACCTTTTCTCCAACTTGACACTTTTGATCCTTTTTCACTTAAAACACAATAAAATATCTCAAGTGCACCTTTTTCTCAAATATAATGAATATAAGACACTTGTGCTAATATATAACAATAATTCCTATAACAATGTGTTAAATTGGATACTAAAAATTGCTTATTTTACCTCTCATCAGTTATCAAATCACTTCTCAAAACCCTTTCCAAGAATATACCCCCGACTGGACCATAGCCAATAATGATATTCAACTCACGACCAAACGAGTTGAATTACCAAGTTTTGATTTAGGGACAACCAGTTTTCAGTCGATTGCTTTGCCATTCCATTGCGGTGTTTTTATTCTCCCCCAACACTACATGAATCCTTACTTGGAGAGATTCATGTGAAAGAAGTAGTGGGAGTATTACTCCAACGTGTTGAGTTATTATATATAATAAAAGATAATATCACAAGAGCTCAACAACGTATGCAATCGGCAGCAAACAAACAACACAGAGAGTTGCTTTTCCAAAAACATTCTCTTCGTCCGCTGAAAAACTCCAAGCTAGCTCCGCACTATTATGATGTTTCAATTGGAAATTCCCAAATTCTTGACTGCAGCATTGCAGACAATGTTGTTTTCAAAATGGGAGAAATTGATATAGCCAAATTAAGGGGGTCAGCTAACCATGTTTATTCTCGATGAAATCATGCTAATCACCAATCAGGTGGATTAACAAGTGCTTATTTGAGGGAGAATAGATTTGACAATAATTATGTAGTTTCCATATTAATAAATTAGATCTCAAATAAAGGATTATAAATAAGTGGGTAAAGGAGTGGTGAAGGGTGGTCAAGAAATATCTCTGTGTAGTCTATTGGCAGCTTAGGCTGACGGGAGTCATCCCGGGGGAATCGTATTTTTACGTTCTTATTGTTCTTCTATCCTTCATCATTTATAATATCAGCATCTTTATTCTATCGGAGATAAAATTTACTCCTTAATTTGGTTATCTTTATTAAATCTGTTAATTACATTTTTTAGTATATACAGTTTAATAATGTAACTTCTGGTGCCAATTCTTTTACTGGGGATGAATTTGTAAATAATCTTCTATTTCATATAATGCTATCTCATGAGTTTGAATATTGTGGAAGCATATACGTTAGAGCACGAAAGCTGATTGTAGTATACGAATCCTACTTTTATCTTTAAAGAGTGACAATGAGTATATTTATTCGCTATGCATATAGTTATCTCACAACTAGGAAATGCTTTCTGCATTAGCCATGGCACCTGTTTTCAACTCATTTAATTTTTGTAACTATTGCATAGAAACATAGAAAAACTTACATATCAGAAGCTGAATATCAATAGTTTCATGTCAATCTGATGTGCTAGTTGCAATTCAATTGTAAGTTCTGTTGATTCTTGCTATGTCTAAATATTCGTATTTTAATGGGGCATCACTTCCTTTTAGGTTATAACATGTTTGTGTTTATCAGAAGCTAGAAAGGTCTTCATAAATCCTATTTAAATTATAACATGCCAGGTATTACTACCAATTGCACTCTTAATGGCATCAAATAAATTAAAGCTTAAAGACTATAATTAGGTTGGTAATGTTAATCCTGTGCTACATTCTTAACTTCAATTATTGTGAAGTGAATATTTTATTTGATAATATAATATTAAGTACAATTAGGATTATTAAACATTTGATGCGGACGTATAATAGCCATCTAACTTGAAAAAAATTATAATAATTTCATAGTTGCCTAGTTGGAAGCCATAAAAGAGTGTAATCCATGTGATAATGAAGGAATAACTAATCACAGTTTTATTGCCATAGGGATATGAACCATCTTCCAATACATAAGTTTTTCTGTTTAGGGGCTGGTTTTTGTGTCATAGGCGCATGATTATCTAATATCTTTATAAGGCTACAAACTTTTGAGATATTGGAACTGGAAAAGAGTTTCAAAAAAAATAAAAGAGAAGTGGAGAGAAGACAAAATTGAAAGAAGACATGATAAATTGCTTTCAGCCTCATAACGGTTTATGTAATCCATTCAAAATTAAGATTTATTCACTATAATACTCAAATCTATAGTGGAAAGTAATTGCTGATTTTAATAGTTTGCTTGTGGCATCAAAGGTCAAGCACATATAACTGCAACAGTGATTTGACAGTTTACTTACAGGGACCTATCATTTTGCATTGGATGAAAATGCTTCCAAAGCTATTGAGCTAACAGAAGAGTTTATACCTGGCTTGTTGGAGAAAAATAAGAATTTGCATTTTGATCTTCTCAGCCTTCATTTTGTTGAACTTTTGTGCTCTAGAACAACGTTAGTGAGTTCGTTACTTGGAAGTTTATTTATGCCAATTCTTCTCAAAAAGTGATATATATATATATATATATATAGAGAGAGGGGGGAAACTTATGCTATTATTAATCGGTAAAACTCCTTGGATAGGATCTATCCGGATAGAGGCATTTAATTCTTACTTAACTTTACTATTTTAAACTTTTTCTTTTTGTTTGTTAAATATATAGATCATTCCATTTCTCTCTCATCTTTAGCATTAAATATTGTACATTAAATATATTTTTTTTACGGATGTGCATTAAATACGTTACATTGATCTAATATAGAATATTTATAAAGTGATTAATATTTTTCTGAAAATATAAATAATAATAACCTATAGTGTATAATATATATACTCATAATAAATTCAACTTTAATGTAATTTTTATTTTAAAATAACTGAAACAAAACAGTGTATAGTTATTAATATTATTAAATACTGGCAATAAAAAATATTTTCACAAAATTAAAAATAAAAATTAAATAATATATAAATTAAATAAAGACGGCTTTAAACACAAAATCTCTAATTAATATACTCTCCCTCTGTCCCCTTTGATAAGTGTCAATTTTGTCATTTTGGTTTGTCCCAATATAAAGTATCCATTTCAATTTTTTGGTTGATGTGACACACACAATAATAATATTATTATACTCTACCCATTTCACATGGGGCCACACTCGATACTAATACAACTACCTACTACACATTAAAATATTATTTCTCTCATCTCATTACACTTAAAAATATTATACTCCTTAATTCACGTGCAAAAACAAACAAACAAGTGGACAGAGAGAGTATAAGTTAAAATAATAATAATAATTTTTAAATTTATGCGATTTCTAATCGAATACAAATTATATAGTTCTATTTTTATAAAGGGTATATTATATCTTCGAATTCAATTTACTAGGTAAATATTAGGGGTATGCATCAGTCTGTTCGGTTAATCGAATTGAAGGAAATTAAAAAACTGAATTTTTTTTGAAATTTTTTTAGAAAACTAAAACCAAACCAAATTAGGCCAAAACCGAATTAAACCAAACCGAAATATTTCGGTCGTTTACACTGGTTAACCAAATCGATTTTTCTTAATTAAAAAATTTTAATATTAAACATCAATTTTTATGTTATTTCTCAAATTCAAACCTAAAACTTACACATTCTTATACTGAAACATAATATTGTCTTCTCTACAGGTTAATGCCCTTAATTAATAAAGCAATAACATAATCCAAAAAATTGAATTAAAAATTAAGTCAACATTACAAATCAATTATAAATGTCAGCAATCACCCAAATCAAGCAGAAATCAAGAATGGAAAGCATGTAAATGTTAAAAATCAGTAAAAATCTCATGCCCAAAAAAGCACATGCTATTGAATTAAAAAAGATAGCATTCCTAATTAAGAAGATAAAATCCCTAATTATGAAGTGAGTGATAACACCCCTAATTAAGAAGATAAAATCCCTAATTAAGCAGTGAATACCAGAGCACCACAAATTTCTTTAATTTTCTTCTCTACGTTCTTTGAAACAAGCTTTGCTTTCGCCTTCGCCTTCTCAACTTATAGAGGGAAGAAAACCCTTACCCAATACCTTGAAAGACACAATCTGTGTGACGTCGATAAATGGCGCGTTATTCTTCAAGACCTTGTAATTCACCTTCATTAACGGAGCCGGAGAAGAAGATAGGTGGCAGGAGATGGTACATTTAGGCGTGATGTTACAGGACCATGGAGTTAGAGTTGAAGTGCGCAGCTGTCTTCACTTTTTGGGGGTGTAAAGGAGATTAGAATAAAGAAATGTGGGTGGGCTAGGTTAAGGAACTTATATATGAGTATAATTCGATTTGGTTCGATTAACCCCTTTTTTCATTTTAAAAACCGAAAACCAAAAATTTTAATTTTGAAAACCATTAACCGAACCGTAAACCAAAAACCAAATCAAATTATGTAATTCAGTTTGGTTTGGTCGGTTTATTCGATTTTGACCAAAATTTGCACACCTCTAGTAAATATTATTATGAGACGTGAAGATTTCTGAAAGATGAATAATAGATGATCACATTAAAATAAGAAAACAATATTTTAATTAATGAAATGACAACAGGGGCATGTCTCAATACAAAGTATCCATTTCATTTTTTGGTTGATGTGACACACACAATAATATTATTATACTCTACCCATTACACATGGAGCCACACTCGATACTAATACAACTACCCACTACACATTAAAATATTATTTCTCTCATCTCATTACACTTAAAAATATTATACTCTTTAATCCACGTGCAAAAAGCAAACAAACACTTATCAAGTGGATAAAGAGAGTATAAGTTAAAATAATAATAATAATTTTTAAATTTATGTGATTTCTGACCGAATACAAATTAAATAGTTCTAATTTTTTAAAGGGTATATTATATCTTCGAATTCAATTTACTAGGTAAATATTATTATGAGAAGTGAAGATTTCTGAAAGATGAATAATAGATGATTACATTAAAATAAGAAAACAATATTTTAATTAATGAAATGATAATAGTATTTATTTTATGAACAGTTTTATAAATATAAATGATAACAAATTCTACTCGGTTTTTTTTATATATTTATTTCACTAAGTTGAATAAAATTAATTAATGATCTTTTAAGATTTTAATATATAATTTTTTATTTATAATTTGTACATTTATAATTGAAATCCTTTTAATACTATCATTTACATGTGATAAATTTTTTTTTTACAAAATAGTTCTATAAGACTAATAAAAGCGTTATTTTTTTATTTTATTTTATAAAAATAATAGTATTTTTTTAATCGATAAATGTTAGTTGTTAATATAATTAGTAGTTAATTTACCAAACACTCATACTTTCCCCTTTCTTCAAGCCTCCTTATAAAAAATGATAGTATTTGATTGAGGGAAAATAAATCAACCAATTAAAGAACACTTCATATGATAGATGAGCAATGAAGAGTAGAGAAATGATTTAGGGGCTCAAAATGAACTTTTAAGTCTATGATTGGCAATCAATTTATATCACCTACTATTAAATCAAGAATATAAGATTTCATGCTAAAAGATAATATTTAATATTAAAAAGTATAAAATTTGATTTGAATAGATGGACTTATATTCGTGAGTATATTCGTGAGTTCGGGTGTACGCAAGATTTTTCTCTTTTAAAAATTTTATAATTTCTTTTAATGATGTGTCATATTTTTCTATATTAAAAATGTTATAACTTTTTATTTATCATATGAATTATTTATTAAATAATTTAATATGATAATTATCACTTTTAATCAATCAAATATAATTTTTTTTAAATGTAATCATATCTTATAGTGTTACTGTATAATAGAATATTAAATAAGGCAAATACTATTGTACAATTGTTTTTAAGGTATAGTAGGATCAAACCTACCCATTTTAATTTTTGACCCAGCATATATAATAAATTTGGTACCCTAATTTCATATGTTACACCCACTTTCTATCATCTCCTTTCCTTTTTCTCTCTCTCAAATCACGATTTGTTCCTACGCTTCTGTTGCTCCACCTTCTCCTCCTCTATCCCTCTCTTCTGTGCGCTCCTCCTTTCCTCTCCATGACAGTTCCAGTGCTCTCCTCCCCTCCGTAAAGGTTGCGCTTCCATACCACCACTCTTCTCAGTAATCGCCTCTTCTCTAAGTAATAGTTGCGGTGTCTCCTTCTGTCCTCTCTACTTTGCCACTCCATTACGGTAGGTGACTTATTACGTCTCTCCTTCTGTTCTCTCCACTTTATCACTCCATCTGATTTAATATGCCTTTTTTTACAATCGTACTTTTTTTCTTTTTTCAAATTTATTAATTGATATATTGAAATCTGTAATTGAATTTGAATTTGAATTTTTTATTGTATTTGTTGGTGAATTGATTTTAGATTTAAATCTGTGATTGAGTTTTAATTTTAATTTGTTATTGTATTTGTTGGTGATTTTGAGATTTGTAACAAAGGCAAATAGCTTCTGGGTTGGAGACTGCAGGAGTTAACTTCATATGGATTATAGGTTTCCAATGGAGAGAGAGGATATCAAGATTGAATAGAAAGAGTATGAGAGAGTGGGATGATGGTGGAGGGATGGGCTCCAGGGTGATACAGGCGCATAGAAGTGTGGGAGGGATTCTAAGCCACTGTGAGTGGAGCTTGGTAATGGAGGCAGTGATTATGACGAGACTGTGTATTATGATGCATTAGAGTTTCAGTTTGAGAAGGTCGTGTATTAGTTATAATGAATTAATGTATCTTTTATACTCCCTCCGTCCCAACTTCAATTTCACACTTAACATTTTGGTCCGTCCCAAATTCAACTTCACACTTCCATAAAAGGAAAAAGCAACAAACTAATATCCCTCTAACATACTTTAATTTCAAATTTGTCATCACCTTTTTAACACACATAACATACTTTATCATTTATTTATTACCCAAAAATATCATATTACCCTCAAAAGTAAGTCAAAAAGTGACTTTTCTTAAACTCTGTATCTACAGTAAACGTGAACTTGAATTTGGGACGGATGGAGTATTAAATAAATGTATAACATTTATTCTTAGATGTACTATTATTTTGTTTATAAAAGTTGTATTAAATTGTACTTTTTTTATATCTATACATTTTTTTAAATAATTGTATAAGTTGTTATTTAATACAATATAATTTTTTTAAAAGAATTGTATTTTTTCAACATTGATGACCAATAAAAAGTTATACATATACCAAGAAAAACATGTACATTAATAAATTATAATTAATACATATGCATATTCATACGTTTACATTCCTAAACTGAATCTATTTTACATCTCTTATCCTTTCAATCTTATCCTTTCAACCTAGCCGTTCCTTGATCTTGCCGATCTCTTATACTTTCAACCTAGCCGTTCCTTGATCTTGCCCAGTTCATGTGCTTCAATTCCAAATATACAAATACATACACACTAAAACTTATACAAATTAGAAAAAAGTATAGAATGAGTATAAAATGTATACACTTAATTATTAAAACTTATACAGTAGGACATTTAACAGAGATAATTTACACTTGATCATCATTCTTCCTTTCATGTGTTTAGAAGATGATCAATCCCACCATGCAGTGACCGTCGCCATCAGCAGCCATCTTAATCCTCAATTCCACAATCTCAATCCTCAAAATGCAGTCAATTTTCCATTCCAACTCCACCAATTTTCAAACCACAACTATTGATTCTTCCCCAATTCCACAATCACAATACTCAATTCCAATCAATGCTCTATTTCACCTCTTGAAATTTTATTTATGATTGATTAAGTGATGGTAGCGTAAGATTAGGGCACCAACGCTTCAATAAGCTTTTGAGAAAATTAAAAAAAATAGAGGAAGGAAAGGAAATCAATAAGATTTGAGAAAAGAGAAAACCTAAACTGAACATATGAGAAATTTAAAAAAGAAGAGAAAAATGTGTAGAGAGATAAAAGGAAAAAAATCGTGAAAAAAATAAAATTAAATGATATCTCAATTGACAAACCATGGATGTAGAGTGAAGAAGATGAATAGATCTTCTCTAGAATTCATAGAATTGAATGAAAAAGATACATGGATGTTTATGATCCAATCAACTTCTGGAATCAATTTCAATTGATTCAAAATAACATATATCACGTGAGGAAGAGGAGAGGCGACGGAGTGAGAGGCAGCGCCGGAGTGAGGAAGGCGGTAAGGTGATGAGAAACAAAATGAAACAAGGCGGCGATAAAGGTAGAGATTACTGTGGTTGAGAAGTGAGGGATAAGAGAGATAAGAGAGGGGATCGGATGCTGAAGGAAGGGAATGACCCATTTGCGTAATTTGGGGGTTATATATCTGACCTTTTTCTAAAAATGGGTTATGTTGTTAATGTACAATTGTTGTACATTAAATCAACTCATTAAATAAATGGAGTGAAATAACAGTTACGAAATAGAAAAATATTAAAAGAGATACATATAAGATTAAATTAAAAATATATACTTTCCGTCCTGCATTTTTTGTTTGTCCAGATTTAGTTATTTTTTTAAGTTAGGTACACACAAAATAATTAATTATTTCATATAGGGCACACACACAACACTAATACAATTACCCACTTTACATTAAATATTATTTCTTTCATCTCGCTACACATTAAAATATTACTCCATATCTCTTAATCTACGTGTAAAAAGTAAACGTAAACATTAATGCGGAACAGATGGAGTATATTACATAGAGTTTAGTAATTATTCTTATAAGAGTTACAATCTATCATACACAAGAGTACTCCCTCCGTCCCGCATTAAGGTTTTCTTTATCCATTTTGAATTGTCCAAGTTAAAGTTTATTATTTTTTAAAGTTGGACCCACACTAAACAATTAATTATTCCATGGTCATACATAACACTAATACAACTACTCACTTCATATTAAATATTATTTCTCTCATCTCACTATACATTAAAATATTATATCTCTTGATCTAAGTGCAAAAGGCTAATGTAAACGTTAACGAGGTACGAGTGAGTATATACTAGTAATTTATTTTAAGAGACTTCATCACATAGAAGGATATATATGAAACATGTTAATTTATCATTTCTCATAATATACAAATATTTTTCAAAAGATTAAATGATGAGTAATATATATATACTCCCTCCATCCTGTCCATATTGCATCATTTACTGTAACTTTTGTGAGAGCTTTTTGCAGTCAAACAGTGCAGTTTGACCGGGACGGAGGGAGTATATATATATATATATATATATATATATATATATATATATATATATATATATATATATATATATATTATAATAATTACTTAGTAAAGAAAAAGGTTTAAGTTTTATAAATAAAATTATATATCATTTTTATACTTAAATATCGTTAACAATTCAGGAAAATATAGACTTTAACGGAATTATAATAAATTATTGGTGAAAAGGCGTAAATAAAATTAATTAGATATAAATGTCTAGAAAAATGTAAATATGCTTATTTAAATACTCCTTGAAAATACAATTTAATGATGGACATTTAAGAATGATATCAGATTAAAAAAGAGAATGGTATTTTTGTAACAATCTTAATATTCCACCCTCTTTTTTAACTTAAATTACAATAATACCTCATTCTAGTTAGATAGATTCTATCCATTTATCATCCCATTATTAATTTACTTGTTTTATTTTTTTTAACTTGCAATTAATGTTGCAATGATGAGCCTTGGGATATGTGCAATCAAAGTTTACTCCTTTTGGGAAAGAGCAAAAATATGTCTAAAAGTTTGAAGTATGTTTCAAATGAATTTATTGTCATGAACCCAAGAAGTTTGAAGTCTCACCTCACTGGATTTAGTTATTACTATTAATAATTGTAAAATTTTCTGTGCAGGACTTTATGGCTCTTCTCGCTTATGATGAACCAGAAAGTCTCCAATGTTCCATCTTCTGAGCTCAAAATACAGGCAGCAAGTTACAGACAGTTTAAATAGAGCAATTCTTGGTAATTGTTTCTTAAACTTGTAGAGATGAGAATACTTTTTCATATCTACTTGCACAACTTTTATATGAAATCTGTCTGTTGATTTTTCCTTTTACCTTAAGATCTGTGTGTTTATATAATTGCAGCTCATAATAAACTTCCCAGCTATTCTGCAATGGAGCGACTGATACATCACACAATCGTTGTTAGACAGTTCTTGAGTGAAGAGCACGGAAAGGTTTGAATTTTGCTAGTTGTGTTTTATTTCATAGTTTGAATTGCATTCACGTTTGGGGGTTGCCAACTACAATAACAGCTGGGTACATTTTGTTTTAAGCGAAAATGTTCATTGTGTGAAAATTAAGTCAAAGTCTGATTTCTATCTATTTTGTGCCCTATTATTTTTGGAGCTAACTTGCTCTTTGTTGGTTTTTTGTATTTTGTGTAGGATGGACATAAACCTTTCTGTTTAAGGGATTTTCTTTGCAGCTAAGGTGTGGTGAAGTGTTCTTCAAAGCAATCTCTGACGTATATATATTTATCGATTCAGGTGATTCTAATTTACCCGGTTAGGATTGGTCATGAGTCTGAATTGTGACCATGCGCCTTGCATTTCATCTTTACTTTCTTGTGTTGGGGAACATAACGATCTAAGATGTTAATGCAGTAAGAATGTTTGTTTCAACTTCCCAAATAGAATTGCATGTCTTTTGGTCCTTTCAGACCATGTATATTTTTTAGGCTCAGGGGGAACTAATATTTATCTCATGGAGAGTGTGTTACTGGGTAAGAAAGAATATGGGATCAATAAATGAAAAAGTTATTTTATTGCATATTCGAGAATTTTGTAAAGCACAATTGGTCAAGCCTGAGAACTATCTTTGAGAGTTTGAATGCCACTGAGAGTATTAAACATCTCATACTTTGTTATAGTCTTATGTTCCATACTTCTTCCCACTTTCCGTTTTTGTCCATCCTATAATTATCTTCACCACCCAAAGAGAAAATTTCACGTTAGCCAACAATCTTAAAAACTATCTTAATTTCAAAAGTATCATACTCACCTAACACATATAACATGATTTATAATTTATTTATTATTTAAAAACATCACAATGCCCTAAAAAATTAATAAAATTGGTAAAAAAATAATTTTTCTTAATTTCGTATATATAGTATCGGTGCTGACCGTGATGCGATAACAAGACCAAAAATAGTTGTTAATAGTTGTTAGGTTAAAGCTTAGTGCATAAAAACTGCAACTTCTTAACCTTGAGAACAAAGTACAAGATGACCTGGTTCAACCATGATCTTTTCTCTTACATTCTGTAGTTTCTTGAAATTTTGTAATGAGAAAATGAGGATTAAATTTTTGTACTTGAATCGAAGATGAAAATCCATCAAGCTTCTTATAATATCAAATGATATGTGAACGAAATTCATTGACAAATATTAAGAAGAAAACTATTTACTGTAATATCTTCAAGATAGTTAATGCAACGACCCCATTTTGGATAGAAATTCCCATGACATATTGTTATTAATAAAATTCTATAAAAGAAAATATAAATGATCATAAACAAAAATGTTTGCAGTTTTGTAAATTATTTTATTAATAAATTTGTTTCCCTTTTTAAAATATGAATGAAATATCTAAATATCTAAAATATTAAAATAACTTCTATGACTTACTTAGAAAATGAAATAATTTCTCCACTTGCACAAGTATAAATAGGGGACTCAATTGTGTAATTTAACGCCACTAAATATCAAATGACTTAATTTAAGTTAAAAGAAAATTATATATATGATAATAAATATATAAATAAAATGATTAATAGATAAGCACACATCGTGGAAACAATTTTAAGAAGAATCAAATTAAGATTTAAAATTCGTAAAAACACATTGACCTGTTGTGAAAATTATCTAAAAATTCAAGATAAAATATCCACAAAAGTCTACCGGGTCAGGTCCATTACTAAAGATTTAGAAAAATGAAACATCAGTTTATTAACTTTTTTGGGAAATTATCAACGTAGGAAAATATGAACAAAATCTTACCTACTAGTTTATGAAGAAAAGAAATATATAGTAAAATTTTATTAAGGATAAGCAATTAATTTCCACCTGTCATACTCAACCTATGAACGTAATTTATTTGGAAGGGGTGAGTAAACAATGACTCAGTGGGAAAAATAATTTCGTCTACCATATGCGAACATATTCACATAAAAGTAATCATATACCATGAAATATTCTGTGAAATATTCTGTGACTGTGATGATCGATCATGGAACTCTGCGGGCGTTATGCGAGGACCAATTAAGAATCCCGACACCTGAAAGTGCCCTAGTTAATGTAATTGTGATAGTACTATGAGAGTACTCTGTGACTATGGGACTGTGAAATAATTTATTAAATGTAAACACGTAAGTGCATATAGTAGACAAAAAAGTTTTAAAATTCCCCCACCTCAAGTTTGCTTAAAAATGAGAATAATGATATGCACACCCTTTGTCTCAATGCTTACAATTAACGTCACCTAAGCATAAGCATAATAAATATGAATAAGCAAATGGACAATCTTAAATAAACAGAAATCGAGATCTTGAAACATGTAAGGCAGGAAATTAGTATATGCGTTTCCAAAATCAAAGTCTTAAGAAGTGAGATAATATGGTAGTGGGTCGACTTTGATAAGCATCAGTAACTGTGCTTCTATGATGAGTAAGATAGCATACAAGTTCTGCCAACACATATACTACTTCCTCAACGAGTTGTGATCCACAATCTGATCCACATAGATTACACTTAAATCCATTTAAGACGTTATTATTAATATTCATATGTAATAGCAAAAGAAAGAGGGAGTAGGCCAGTATACTTAATTAGTGAAATGATCGTTAATCTAGTAAACTAATCCATTAGCCCACTGTTCAACCAATCAACCTGGAAATTCACTTCCACGATATAAAGTCCACATTTCTTTAACAACGTTTGGCAGTAATAACAACAAGCTTTAACTTAACCAATCTGCAGCATTCGGTATTACGTTGAAATTCTCTTATGGGTTATCAGGGAATTACAATATTTTCAACCGTGAACCTCAACATATACCAAGATCTAACCCATACTCCTTGAATTAACATGAAACATACACCTAAGCATGTATATGGAGAAGTACTACATGAATATGCCCAAACAAGAAGAACTCTCATATGTATGCTAAGTTCGTCTATAAATCCACATGCTTCACAACAACCCCTTACATAAAAATCAAACTATCAAAGTCGTAATCGGGATGAATTAGAGCAGAAAAGGAGGCTACTAGTTGGGTATACTTTGGTGGGAGACTCAAACAAACACAAGGAATCGACGTGTGTCGCAAGTACATGAAAATTCACAAGAGTAAAAATCCAAAGAACAACTTGGT
Source organism: Pogostemon cablin (assembly GCA_023678885.1). Taxonomy (NCBI): domain Eukaryota; kingdom Viridiplantae; phylum Streptophyta; class Magnoliopsida; order Lamiales; family Lamiaceae; genus Pogostemon; species Pogostemon cablin. Next base: position 25,054,155 of record CM042962.1, read on the forward strand.
ATATAGAAGACGAAGATTTGTTAGTGTAACCCGTGCATTTCTATAATGACACGAGAATTAACATACCGACGATGGATTTCGATTTCTGCCTGTGTAATCCTTAGCGTGCAGTACTTGCTAATCGTCAAGTTTCACATGAGTGGAAATTTGGGTATTAGGGTTTAGCAGGGTGTTCTTAATCTACGATTCCGAAGAGTATATTTTTTTCACTGAATGGAGAAGGAACGCAGTGTATACCACGAGTTCATGGACGTGGGTAAGAGAAGAATGAATGACGCACAGACTACTTAATAGATAAGGGCCTGCGTATTCTCTTATTTCTATTACGTACAGATAAGTTGAGGTGATCGTGGGTTGAAAAGGAAAGATAGGATATAGAATTTGAAATCTCTTCTTTTCTGATGTAGTTGTAGCGGATAAACTGGGAAAATTTAAACTAATAATTAATAATAATACTTAAATAACGAATATATGAAGATTTCTCCACCACGTAACATAAATCAAATGCGATAAAAAATAATAACACTAAATATTTAGTGTAGAAGGGTGCGGTTGTTACAGTTAAAACCCATTTTTTTTTACCTCTTGCCCATATTTTTTGTCAATTTTTAAGGTTCATTTGAGTATTATTAAACTAATATGAACAAAACACTCCTTAAATGTAGAATAATAAACTCAGATGAAACATATCCTAAAAGTTAACGAGGGAACTTGAGTAAAGATTTGTGTAAGACTGTCTTACGGAAGGGGTTTCGTGAGATGGATAAAAAGTGATATACATTTTTAGAGAAAAGTGATACTCAATCGATGCAAAGTGATATGATGTAATGTATTATTTCATGAACAATTATAACATAAGTAAAAAAGTGATAACGAATTTAGGCAAAGACTTGTTTAAGACCGTTTCACAGAATGACTATTGTGAGACGGATAAAAAATGATAACATTTTAATGAAAAGTGATAATGATGCAATGAATTAATATAAATAAAAAGCAATACTCTCTCTATCCCAATAACACTTGTACAATTTCTATTTTGGTCCATCTCAGGAATATATGCACATCTTAAATATATAAATGATACTCCCTCCGTCCGCTTTTAAGGGTTCCATTTTACCATTTACGCCGTCCGTACCCAAGGGTCTCGTTTCCATTTACGTACAATGAGGGACCCACTAATAATACTCCTACTAACCCTAAATGTATTTGCAAATTACTCATTTGCCCTCCTCATATTAATGAGGTGGATGGGTAAAAAGATAAAACTTACACATTACCTACCTGCTACACATTAAATAACAATACTCATTAATCTCCGTGTTCAAAAGCAAATGATACCCTTGAGACCGGGCGGAGGGAGTATATAATATCAATAACCTTAAAATACTATAATATTACAAAAATGTCACATTCTTTTTACACACAATCTAACCAAAGTCAATTATATTATACACTTTATTCTATTCAATTACCCGAAATACCCATTTTCTTTCCTACATTATTACAACAAAAAGTTATTTTTCTTAAATTATGTGTCACTAAATACGTGCATGTATTCTTGGGATGAGGGGAGTAGCATTTTTAATAAAAAATATAATTAAATAAAAAGTGTAAATAATACTCCATTCGTCCATCACTAACGTGTTATTTTGGGTCGTTCATTTTTAAAGTTTTTCTTTTTTTGGTAAAAGTGTCCATACTAGTCCACCATTTTTAATCACTTCCACTAATATAATTATTCATTTTATATAAAATAATAATATATCTTAATTTAATTACTCCTTAAGCGCAAAAAGCAAACTAATAGTGGACCGAGGGAGTATACAAAAACTTTAACGAGTTCTACTTATATAGAGACAAATAGTTTGTGAAACATCCAAGCTTCGACCATCGTGGTATGCTATCATAAGCTGTAGGAGCCAGCCAGGTCACCGTCCACTTATCGTACGCCGCCTGTCTAATTATATTAATTATTGCGTCAATGAATAAGAAAAAAAAAAAAAAAGTTTGATTTGTATTTTCTTCGGTAAGATAAACTAAACCCCTTTGAGAAAACTGAAAACCTTTATCGTTCGTTATTGATTGAATTTTCAATCTCAAAGAAGAACAAATTCCGCCCCAATTGAACCACTTTGTTCTTTTCTTAATTTTCAGTTCGTTTGGTTGATTCAATAGCTGTTAATTGATTAAAAAATTCATTCATCGATCTATCGAGTCAATCTGAGTTTTGATCAAAAAAAAAAAAAAAGAGGAATTTTTGGGGGAAAAAATGGAGCAGAGTAGGAGGGCGGTCGAATCGTACTGGAGATCGAAAATGGTAGATGGTGCGACGTCCGATGAGGATAAGGTTACTCCCGTTTACAAATTAGAAGAAATTTGCGACTTGCTGAGATCATCCCACGTCTCCATTGTGAAGGAAGTGTCAGAATTCATTTTCAAACGTCTCGAGAACAAATCGCCCATTGTTAAGCAGAAGGTCCTTCATTTGCTCTCTCTCTCTCTCTTTTGTTTGATTTTTTATTTTATTTAAGTTTGGCTGTTCGTGCTGTGGTAAAATAAGCTGAACTATATTGGTATTTTTTTCAATGCTAAGTTTCTAACATGGTTCCGATCATGTCTCTTTTTTTTTCTTTTTCTTTTTTTCCTTTTCGATTTTTCATTGTTATTGTTTTCCTGATGATTTAGATTTCCATTATTTGCCTAATCGTAGAGGTGGTGCCATGGATCTAATTGACTGGGTTCAAACAAACTGTCTAGCTGATTTTAGTTTGTGGGTCATCTTAAACTAAATATTGGCAAATTATTATGTGCAAGTTAGTATTTCTATTGCATTTTAGTCCTCTTCTTGGTCTGTATTCGCCAAACCAGAAAGTCCTTGGCTTTTCATTTGAGCTACTATATCATTACATATTCAACCCTTTTGATAGGATACTATATGCTTCTGATCTTCAATGTAGCATGCCGATTTTTTAAAAAAATTATTAAAAAATTCTAGGATGTTAAATGATGTAGAGTAGGATAATTGAAAACACATAACAATTAAGCCAAAGTTCATAATCTTGATAAGATAGAAATGAAAGATAGTTCATACTTAAAAACATAATTATAGTTCGTACTTAATTGCCTCTAAATAACACAAGGAAGCAAATTTCAAACGTCATAATATTAAATTAAAATTATAACAATTATATTGTGGAAGTCCAAGCCAATTACACTTCTGCCATACCCCAGCCGTAGCCTCCGGCATCTGAAAGGGTGTAAATTTTTGGGTGAACATTTCAACTTGCTCTGTGAGGAAAAGTACGTATAATCAAGCATAAATAACATGCATCGACATCATGAAATTCGTCAATTAAGCATAAAAGACATAGGCAGAATCTAAAAAACACGTAGGCAGAATTTTTTATGCAGATTTTGTTTTTATGCATTTAACAAATACATGAATGAAGAATTTTTATTTACATATTTGTGTGCAATTTTTTATTTTTTATAGTCTACTGAACCGTAAGGATTCTGACACAATCCCAGCCCCTTAGAGACCCTGGCATATTTTCCATGGTACTATAAAGTACAAAATTGGTAACATAAACATCAAGATACATGCGTATTCATAATAGAAAACACGTAGAAATTCCCTCACCTTAACTTCAGTATGTGACTAGTTGGAAACTTGCTCTAGCTTTGCTTCTCTTGAGAACTTAGAGATTTTAGAGTTTAAAAGTGGTAGTGATAGTGACAAAGGTTGAGCTTGGGGTGGAGTTTATATAGGTGACTGCGAGCAATTGGGAGGCTTGAGCACTCAATTAATTTTAATGCAAGACAATTATTATTCTATGATGATTGTAGATCACGGGAAGTAAGGGGCACTTTTGTTGTGCAATATCTCATGTGAGGAAAAGGTGAAAGGAAATGTAATTGCAAAGCAAGAACTTGAAGAGTAACTACTATTTTTATATTCTTTTAAGTGATAAAATCTTATGTTTTAATTTTATTTGATGTAATCTTATGATTTAATTTAGTAGGGAGTATCTTAGAGCCTATATTCATAATCTTGGTGCGTTTTATGCTTGCATATTGTTTTATCAGGCATTAAGACTCATCAAATATGCCATGGGAAAGTCTGGTGCTGAGTTTAGAAGGGAGATGCAAAGAAACTCGGTTGCTGTTCGTCAATTAATCCACTATAAAGGCCAGCCGGATCCTTTGAAGGGCGATGCACTAAACAAGGCTGTGCGTGAAACAGCGCAGGAAACACTGTCTGCTTTATTCTCATCTGATGAGAGCAAAGCTGCACCAACAGAAAGTAGTCTTGGCAGTCGAATTCAAGGATTTGGGAATAGCAACTATGAAGTGCCATCAGGAGATAAAAAGTCATTCATCAGTGGAGTTGTAGACATCGGAAGTGCCACAATCAAGCAAGGACTTAGTAGCTTGACACAGTCTCCATCCCTAAGAAAAAACAATGATATTGGGAGTTACAGAAGCCCAAACCTTCGGCGATCTTTGACTAAGGAAAGTGATTACCCCGATCGCTATGAAGGGATTGATGTTCATGCCGAAACTCAGAACTTCTCCCGATTCTCTAAAAATGCTGGTTCTGAGAATTGGGGTCAAGATGCCACTGTATCTCAAGAAGAAACAAGTAATGGGGACTCTGATTCAGCTTATGGTCAAAAAACTCGAGAAGAAAAACTGTTAGAGACCATTGTAACATCTGGTGGTGTCCGTCTACAGCCTACTAGGGATGCACTTCATATTTTCCTGTCAGAAGCCTCAAAATTGAATGCTATGTCACTAGGATATGCTATTGCAACTAAACTGAGATCCCCTGTGTGGCAGGTTTGAGCTTTTATTAATTTGTTTTCTTTACCTTGTGATACAACTGTGATGATATTTATAGTTGTAGAAAGGCTGACTTGAGTACTCAGCTATTTTCCTAAAAACACGTACTGATGCGATGCTGTAAAAATGCTTCAAACTAACTGTTCTGCACATGTGTTCATTTAGATTCGCATGAAAGCTATCTGTGTCCTTGAAGCAGTATTGAGGAAGAATGGCGACAATTTTTCTGTTATATCATCACATTTTAGTGACAACAGAGATGTGGTGATCCAATGTTGTGAATCTCCCCAAGCATCACTTAGGGAAAAAGCAAACAAGGTAAGAGTTTCGTTTTTGTTTAGGTGCTTTGTTATTTAAAAAAGAATGGGCTGAAGTTTAGAATTTTCTGGAGGGCTAGGTGTTCTATTTTTACCTGCATATCCTTTGAAATTCTGATTTTTATGAGAAAAGCAAACTAAGGTGTACAAAAGATATGGTGGATTGCATCAAATGTGCCCTGCTAACTTTAAAATGAAGCAGAGATAAGAAAAAAAAAAATTTACCATGTGCCAAGAACAGCTGTTATTGTCGGATCCTGTTCATAAAAAAATCATTAGACTCTTTCAAAGCCCTTAGAGTGAACAGAAATTGTAGTCTAACATCATCTGCTGCCTGGTTAAAAGAAACATTAACATAATAACTTTGTCATTCCTGGTTGAAGAGCCCTGGGAGAGTGCATCATTCAGTTGCCCAGTTAGTTTCTTTGTGAACATTGATGAGTTTCGAACTTTAGGTTAAAGAAAAAGCTAGTGAATGCTGCATGCATATATATATATATATATATATATATATATATATATATATATATATATATATATATATATATATATATATATATATATATATAATTTTTTTTTCTCTGTGTTTTATTTTTAGTTATTAGATTAAAAAAATGATCAAGGGATGGTCCTTGTAGGTGTTGAGCCTACTGGGTGGAGGAATCAATCATGTGGATTATTCATCAAAGATGCCTCAGCCTTCAGTGATGGTGGACTTACTAGACACTGGTGATTCACATGATCTTCTTGGAGTGTTAGATTCTGATAAATCAAAGAGTGAATCAAGAATTTCAGATGTACCATCTACTTCTCCACTGATTGATGACTTATTTGGGGGCAGTGCTGGTGATGGTAACTATGATCATACTGCAGATGATGATCCTTTTGCAGATGTCTCTTTTCATAGCAATCGCAATAGAGACCATGGTTCTGATTTCTTTTCTAGTTCTGCTGTTCATAAGCCAGGGTTTGCAGAAGTCAATAAAGCTGCTAAACCTGAAACTGAGCCATTTGATTTTTTCTACTCAAATTCTAGTGCTCCCCAGGATCATGGGAACTCAGGAAGAGATGTTAATGATCTAATGGGCAATTTGTCTATACATGTAACTGACCTAGTTAAAAATCAAAATGGAAGCAGCATTGACATGGGTCTGAAGCATGTGGATTCAACATCAGGCATCCACCAAGAAAATGCCATCCATAACCTAGAAAATCACAATCAGAAGAGCAATTTGAATATGGACTTCGCTTCTCAAGCTGTTGGGATGAATGCAACTCCCACATTTCCTTTGGGTTCCATGGGATATAATTTTCCACCTGGATTGATGTTCAATCCAGCATTTGCCGCTCATCAAATGAATGCCATGGGGAGTCTCTTAACTCAACCGCAGTTCATTGCTGCAATGTCCAATTATCAGCAACTGCAATCTAATTTCAGTGCTACTGGGTCTCATGGCGGAAATTCTTCAGCCTTTCCAGATATTTTTAATCCTGTTGTTGCTACCCAACCCCCCACTTCACTAATGAATGACTCAAAGAGAGAGGAAACCAGGGCGTTTGATTTTATCTCAGTAAGTTTGTATTCTATGTTCTTTCATCCAGTAATATGCTATTAACAGAATCACTTCAATTATTTGATGTTGTTGCCTTGTGAAGGCTTTTGTGGTGCTTTAAAACCAGTTTGTTTGAGTTCACCTTGGTATTTTGCTTCTATATTTTGTAGTTGTGGCTTGCCTTGCTTAGGGTTTACCTTTTAGGACTCACATGATGTAGCAATGACATGCCTTTGTTTCGTGACCTTTTTCTAAGTTTATATTGTTGTTGCTTCTGGACTACTAACTATTGAGAAAAATTGCATTCATAGAGAAGCTGTGGTTACTCCCGTTTTGAAAAATGAGCGCACATCTGGAATCTTTTGGGACTCAACTTCTGTGACTTGTCAACTTCTTTAATTTAATTGTAGAACCTGAACATGGGAACCAAATCTGTTTGGGAGGTACTCGTTCTTTACGTGCTACATATTGATAAACATGGGAATAGGTTGAGCGGCTTGCATTTGCACAAGCCATCTTTCTTGAATGTCAAGCTCAGTTTGGAAACTACTGCGTTTAGGAAAGCTAGAGCCCACAACCCTATGATAATTTTTTTAGGCCATCAAATGTAGTGCGCTATCTAAATGATGTGGTGCTAGTAAAGATATATGAGAGGAGGTAATAGATTCGAGGGTATTGAAAGATGAACATAATATAAATAATATAAATTTGATTGAAGATTGATGAAGATAAAAATGAAAATAAGGTTCTCAGAAAGATGCAAGGTGAATCCTCTACCCAAATGACATACAATCTGAAGTTTAATTTTGATACTTTTAAAGATTTACAGGATTGGATTTATAGATTTATATCTTAGGGAAGTTTGATAACCATTCAACATTAAACAATAGCAGAACTAAATGTAATTCAATATTAATTTGACCATTCTCTAGCAGGTCGGACCAATTGATAGAGTCAAGGGTATTGAAACTAGAATATGAGATAAAGAATATGAATTGGATTAAAGATTGATGAAGATAAAAATGAACATAAGGTTCCCAAAAAGATTCAAGGTGAATCCTCAGCCCAAGCATAAGCCAAAATACAATCTGAAGTTTTATCTTTGATATTTCCTAAAATTTGCTAGATTAAATTTATTGACTTATGGCTTAGGAAGTTTGACAACAATTCAACATAAAATAATATTAGCAGTAAATGTAATTCAATATTAAATTTTAACACCCTGTCAGCTTGTAGTTTGCTGTCCTTCTTACCTTCCTTATATTAATGTGATTGCTAACAAGAGCTTCATTGGAGCTTTGATGTCTGGGAGATCCTTACTTTTGACCTGTTGATCTATCTCCCACTATAGACTTTGTGGTATCTGGCAACAAATTCAGAAAAATTGTGGACATACTCCTTCGTGATGCAAGCTTGGTATTTTCATGGAAATCCATTAGCTTGCGTGAGGTGAAACATGATTCCGTAGCATTCACTTATGATAGTTGAGGCAAAGGTTAGACATGAATCTGCAACTTTTGATCACTAGTCCCATGGCCAGGGCAGTAGTTTCACTGAGAAATAGACTATCAAAGCGTGTTGAACGTATGATAATTTTCGTTGTGCAATCTAAAAAATAACTGAAGTGCTTTAGGTGGCTGATTCACAATTTTTATTTGCATTACAGCTTGAGGTGCACAAATAGTAGCTGATTCAATCAGTTTTCACCTGGTGCAATGTAATTACTGCAGTTCATTAAGCATAAATAAAATGAATTGGCTACTTTGTTGAAATTGACTTCCTGTAAGGCTACTTCATAAACAAGATGAATGGCAGAAATAGGAATGGAAAAAAACAATTTTGTAAGGACTGGGTTACCCCGATAGATGGAAGTAACACTGCTTGTAATTTGTGTTTGATTAGGAAAGAACTTATTTTTCCAAAGGTTAATATTTTTAATTTATCAAATGGTGTGGTGAGATGCCATATGTTAGATAAACTAGTCACATGTTTAGCTGCGTTGGATTATAATCCACTATGTTGCAAGGTTTTGCTGTTGGATTTTATCTTCTCGGATGCTAATCTGAGGATGAGAAGCTATTTTCAATTGAAATCAACTCTAGGACTGTAAAAAGATCTTCTTATTGACTGTTTCTCTTTTAGTCAACAGTTCATGATGGATCACATTGCGACTATTCTTTTACTATTGCAGGATCATCTAGCAGCAGCCCGTGATACGAAGAACATAACTTGAGTATTTCAATCTCTGCTTTTTTCGTACGAGTCTGAACTGTAAAGGTAATTATGAATCTTCAATGGAAAAGCACTTGGTTCATGTGTAGTTTTTTTATATGATGAATGGGACATAGTTAAGTCTTAAAAGAGTGGTTGAGGTCATGGCTTGAATCCTTTACCAGCTGATATTGCGTGTCGATGTGCATTTTCTTTACGTATTACATTATTATGAGGCAACGCTTGCAAAAAAGAGAATGTCTCGTGATATTTTGATCTATAATGTACTTCAATTTCCTTTGTAATAAACCATGTAGAGTTTCTAATGATCAGCGTATATTTCATTTTCTTGTTATGACTATATGGGTTCCTATGTAGATCTTAAGAACTCTTATTTGTTGCCATTGCTGTTTGTTCAGGTGCTGTTGCATGTCTGCTTGATTTTATCTGATTGCTAGTTCTTTTACTTTTTATTTTTACAATGTTATCTATTTAGCAATTTAATCATTATCTTTTAATTTTACAGTTTTGTACACACCTTAAATTTTTTTAGTTCGATTCATGGTATGCGTATTTTACGAAATGTAGCATATAGTTCCCATCTCCTAGTGACTTACAGAAAAAGCTAAAGAAATCCATGATAAAGATCCTCTTTTAACCCTGCAAGACCTGCTTTCTGAAATTCTTCTATGTTATTTGTTAGAGCATCTCCAATAGCTTCTCTAAATTTTAGAGAACATTTTTACAAAATAAAGAGGATTTTTAAATTTAAAGAATCAAATTTTTATTATGCTCCAACAAGCTCTTTATATTTTTATTTTCAAGATACATTTATAACATGTTTTCTCTTTTAATTTATTAAAAATTATTCTTTTTAAGCAAAAACACATAAAAAAGTCAACAACATATAATGCTATTTAAGTTTGAAGAGTGAATTTGACTCTTCAAATTTAAAAATTAAAAATGGTTATGTAAATTTTAATGTTAAAATAGATAGTATGTTTGGTGCTTAATTGTATTTAAATTCTCTTTATATTATGAATATTTTGTATTTTACGTTACCTTTTGGAGTTGCTCTTAATCCATTAAGTAAATTGATTATTTATTGGAATAACTGCGAAAGGGCTTTGGCCATGACTTGTTTGTTACTTCTGGTGTTCTGAACTCAACAGAAGCAGTAACTTTTTTTTCTTTTCTCCTCTTCTATTGTAGTGTTTTATAATAATTTTCTTGTTAAATGAAATAATTCTTTTTTCTTTATTTTTCTTAATTAAATTTTATATTCACTTAACCTTTTTTTCTTCTCAAATTAAATGGGAGTTGATGCCTCGTGTAACCGGTGCACAAGTGCATTCATATATGTATATATTTTTATTTAATAGTGTATAGTATATGTTTCTTAATAATATAGGTTTTTTATATTCAATTTTTTATTAAAAAAATTAATAGAAAATTAGCTAACAATATAAATATAAATATATATATATATATATATATATATATATATATATATATATATATATATATATATATATATATATATATATATACTCCTTCCGTCCAGTCAAAAGAAATCCATTTGTTTTTTGCACGCAGATTAAGAAGTATTATTATTTAATGTGTAGTGGGTAGTAGTATTAGTGGATGAGTGATTATTTTAATTGTATTACAGGGAGTGTGTGGCCTCTTAGGGGCGGACGTCCAATATAGAAAAATAAAACTCTTTGGAGCGGGCAGAGAGAATATTTTTTAATTATTAAGTGTATAAGTTTTTTTAAAAGGGTGTATGGATCACACGGGTGCACAGAATAATTTGCAATTATATACTCCTAATATATATTTTTTTTATATAAAAATAATAATTTTGTATGAATTGGATTGATCTTTTCTAATTTGGATATAAATTTATAAAAAGGTTCACTTGCATGAGAATATTTCACGATGAGATCATTTTATACTTTTATAATTAGTTATCGTTTTTTTAATTAAAAATGTTACTGTTCTTCTTTAAAAATCTAATTATTTTTTATTTATATTATAAATTGTTGTGAGAAAGTTTTACACAAATCTCTGCTTTTATGATAAGTGGTAATATTATAAATAGAGATAATATATTTTTAAAAAATTGATATCTAATCAATGGAAATTATAAATGTCATATTGAAATATTTCATTAATGGTAGAACAAATAAAGAATGATATTAACATTTTTATAAAATAAAAATATGATGAATGAATTTTCTTTCGAGGAATTTCCTCGGGGACCACTCCACACAAGTAAGTATTGGGTAAGAGATAAGTAATAAGATCGAGAAATCCAATTTTTAATTCCGTAAATTTTGAAATTATCAATTTTGGTCTAAAGTTAATAATTTCTATTCTGTAAGTTTTATATTATCAATTTTGGTCCTAAAGTTATCAATTTTGGTTCTTAAACCAATTTTGCTATTATGTCATTTTAATATACTTACGAAAATGTCATTGAATTTTAATAAAAGTTTTACTTATATTTTAAATCTAATTTTCATTTCAGTTTCACTCAAAATTGGTCCTAAAGTTATCAATTTCAATCCTGTAAGTTTTAGATTATCAATTTTGATCCTTAAGTTATCAACTTTTGTTCATCCTGTTATTGCAAAAGTAATTTTTTCCATTCGGCTAAAACTTGTGTACAGCACCCAGGGACACCGTACACCAAATACTCTTTAATGGAGTATTAAATGTTATAAATCACATAGATAAATATTATTATATTTTAGGGCAGACTTGTATGAAATGTCTCTTCACACTTTTGTAGTTTTATAGTTATTTGTTATTACTTTTCTTTTAAAATGTTATCACTTTTCATTTATATTTTAAATTGTTTATGAAATGATTTACAACACTCTTATCACTTTTCATCAATTGATATCACTTTTTATTTTATAGATTATCACTTTTGATCCATTTCATAAAAGTTATTAGTGAAACAGTCTCATACAAGTTTTGTCTTAAATCTTAGGTGCCAAAAGGATTATAAACCATATTAACACTAAATCATAAAGAAAAAAATTAAAGAATTAAAATAGGTCATAAATCACATGATGAAATTATAATAATACCTTTAAAATTAACTCTAAATCTTAATGATAAATATTAGTATGTCTTAAAGACAAAATAATTTATAAGATTTAATGGGCTACAATATTGTAAGTTTCTTCCTCTTACCGAATTTGTATCTTTCATTAGCAAATTCATTTTTGTGATTTCCCTAATCAAACTAGAAATTACTTGGAACCATGCATAGCACTGAATAGGGAGCCGCAATAGGGAGCCGTCGAATACACCAACTACGCCTAACATGTGAAATGGGTGCATAAGGATGTTGTGCTCAGCCTAAAATACGAAGTTGAAAGTACCCGAAATTTCTAAAGGCATACCATCAGAAAAACATGCTTGACCTATTGGATAAAATAAGAAAACATCGGTTGCTGAATATGTAACAACAATCAGGCTTCCGTTCATTGCGGAAAATTCCCCACTACGCAGGAGTCTGGGCCGTGTCTCAGTCCATGAATTGAGAGACAAAATCATTTTTAATCAAATAATCAATATCATATATTTTGATTTTCTGTATAGATTAGATAACTTTTTTCATAAATATAAAGAATTTACAATATATTATAACATTTGTTTTTAAAAAATGCGTATATAGCTAAATTATACTCCCTTCGTCCATCCTCAATGTATCCATTTGTTTTTTGCACGTGGATTATAGTTGTATTAGTAGATGGTGTGGGTCTCATATTTTATTTGTATTAGTGGAGGGTGTACGACCCATAATGGTAAAAAGAAAAATGGATAGATTAAGGATGTACGACCCATAATGGTAAAATGAATAGATTAACCGTGGACGGAGGGAGTATGTAAAAGTTAAGAGTTGGTCTCTTGTGTCCCTATGTGCACGTGTAAGGGTACAACATTTTGTTTTAAAGGGTGTATACTTTAATTAATAAATGTACAACATTTTGTTCTAAAGGGTATATACAATTTCATTATTTTTTTTAGGAAATAAAGGGTACACATCCTTATACTAAAGGATATACTCCGTTCTCAGAGCACACAAGTTTTAGCCCAAAGTTAATATATGCACATATATTTTAACTTTTTTAAGGAGATTAATTTTAACTTTTTATTCTTTTATTTTTATGGTACCGTAAAACTAAACATAATTGAAAACTATCTATTAAATAGTTACATAAACGTAGTAACTCTAAATATAATTTTATACTTTTATTAAATGTTACAAAGAAAATGATTTCTTATACTGATATTTTCTCATTGTTTATTAAATCTTTATTATTTATTTATTTATTTTTCAATTTTTATTAATTTAGTTTTGTATTCATTCTTTATAACTCGAATATTAGTGCGTATGTATTCATTATATATGATAACTAGTAGTAATATAATTTATACATTGTATCTTGTAGTAATATTAGTTTGTATTTTGTACTTATATATCTCACCTTATTACACATTATATTATATTCATTATTTCTCGTGCAAAATGTAAACCTTTAGACGGGACAAATGAAGTAAATAAATTACAAATGATGCCTTAGGCGGTGATGATCCAGGAATTTAGTTGAGGGGTCCAGTTTATAGTGATAAATTGTAAGACTATCTTGCGAAATTAGTTTTCCAAGACGAATAAAAAACAATAAAATTTTAATAAAAAGAATACTCAATTAATGAAAGATGATAATAGTATAATAAACTATTTTATGAACATTTCATATTATAGAAGAAAATTAATCATTTTTAATAAAAATAATAAGAAGTATAACTAATTGAAAAAATAAATAACGAGAATAAATAAGTATTGCTCCATAATTTAAAAAAATTATTATTTTTATGTTTTGAAATATAATTATTAAGTTGATTATTTACATAAAATAAATATGAAACATTTCATAAAATTACTATATTTTAATTGATTGAAATTTTTTTCCAAAATATATTTTATTAAGATATGAGTCAGTCAATCTATTTATATTTATCAATCTATACATATTATAAAAATAAATCGAAACTTTTATTTTTGACTTCAATTTTTTTCCCTTCTTTTAATTTTACTTTATTTAGAAACAATTTAACGTTAATTTTGATCGTCCATTTAATACTTTTATCTCAATCATTGATCTATTTATACCAATAATAAATTTTCTAATTTTTTAATTAACAATATAAATTTAATAAATACAAAAAATATTTTTGACATATCTAATTAATTTTCAACCAATATTCAATTAATATATTTTAATTTAATTTTTATGTAGATTAGGATTTTATTTTAATTTAATTTTAATGTAAATTAGGATTTTTTTTTTCTTACCCAAGTATTAATAGCATTAATATATCAACCAACTCTTTCATTGAAAAAATAATACCTTATGAAACCTAAAACATAAAACAACTTGTGCACCCTAAAACATGAAACAACTTGTGCGAATACACAAAAGACCAACTCTTAGATAATAATACATTTTATATATATATATATATATATATATATATATATATATATATATATATATATATATATATATATATATATATAAAAGTTTTTGCATACATATTTGAAAAAAAAAACTAAATGAATTATAAATATTAAGTAGTTTTGAAAATGATATTTAAGCAAATGTATTTGTAAATGAAGGACAACAATTATCTAATATTTGATTTTTTTTATTATCTAATATTTGATTTTTTTTTTTAGTTTTCAAATTTTATATTTTTGTAATAAAATTAAATTTTTGCTTCAAAACTTTAATTAATACAAAAACATGTAAATTTAAAAACAAACTTTAAACCTTAATTAATATCCAAAGCTTGCGCCATGAGTTGGAAGATTACATGATCACAACACATGTCCGAGATTTTCCGTGACCGTTATTCATATAGACTGATCAGTTCATCTAGGCAATTGAGCAGGGCTGAGAATTTGGCTGATTTTGTTTTGGGATTAAAATTAAAGCTGCCAAGCAAGTCCATTGGTTTAATAAAAGTTCTAAAGGTATATACTTTAATTAATAAAGATACAATATTTTGTTCTAAATGGTATTTGACAGAAGCTAAAGTACATTAAACTCCATCTTTTTCTTTTTATTTTTATTTTTTTATTAATAAATATAAAAATATCAACATTTTGGCTTGTAAATAATATTTTAATATCTTAAATATTGATAAATATAAAAATATCAACATTTTGTGAGAGAGTAACATGAAACGTGATTTGGCTGATATGATAAGGTTTCATCTCCACGCTGAAACAAGGCTGATAACTCAGCAATTATACAATATACCTACTTAATTGAATTTTCTCCTAAAAACAAATGAGAATTGAACCTACTGATAACATAAATTAAAAAACAATAAAATTACTCTTATGAAAAAAAAAATTAAACATACTTTATCACCATTGACATTAATAGTTTATTAAATGTTAATTAAATAATTATTACATTTTAAAGGTCATATTTTATTATTGAGAACCATCTTATCCATAGTAGTAATATCTTAAGGGGTTGTAGGTCTAGTAATATCTTAAGGTAGGTTTCGGGTGAGATCCCTTAAGTATATTATAATTTAAATTAAAAAAGAAAATTCTTAAAAAGAACAGACCCTGTTTATCCAAAATTCACGCACACGCACATCTAAGCTTTGGCAATGTGTATTCACTCACATCTACAAGTTTAATTAATTTGCAATCTTATGTTAATAATTTGAATCAAATTATTATTATTATTATTATTATTAATTATTTATTAGATTGTTCAACTGTTCTATTGTTACTTTATTCTGATAAGGTGTCACGTTATATTAAAAGTATTATCATTTTTTATTCATTTTAAAAATTATTTATAAAATAATTTATTATTACTTTTTATTTATCATCTACTCCCTCCGTTCCCGTGAAATGCTAACAATACCTTATAAAAATTTTAGGTAACTGTTCGCATTAAACTGAGATGGAGGGAGTATTACTTTTTATTTAATATGTTGTCACTTTTAATTATTCTAATATATTATTCGTGTAATACATTTCTTAATCAATTATCACTTTTTATTAAATATATTATCACTTTACTTTTAAAATGTTATCATTTTTTATTTATAGTATAAATTGTTCATGAAATAGTTCGCATAGTTGTCACTTAATGCTCTCTAAATTGTATTTGATAGTAATGAACCCCATCTTTAATTTTAGTTTTTTTTTTGTTATTTTTAATTCTATAACTTTTTTTAATTTTCAGTTTAAGTTATCTTTCAAAAATCTTGGGTAAATATTATCTTTTTTTCTTTTCAGGGAGGATTTTGCTCATTTATAAGAAATATGCGATTGCGACAAAATAATTAAAATAATTGAGTATTCAAGATAAAAGAACCGTAATGCTAAAACAATTTAGATTAATTATGTAAATTTACTTCATAAACCCAAAATTATATTCTTGTAAGAATGATTACTTATCCATGATAAATCACTGTAATCAAATAAGATTTAACAATCCTATTTTTTTATAAAAACTATTCATTTATTTAATTATTTTATTAACATCGTAATACTATTTTGAGCACCAAAATCTTATTCTTTTATTACATCACCACATTATTTATGTATTTCTAATTAATTACTATTTCTCTATTACATAATTTACATTGTAATTCATTATTTTTAAGACATAACATTTGGAAAACCAAAAAAATTGTATTTGTATTATTTTTTTAATGTATGATAAAAAAATTAATATTATGCCCTATTTGATTTATTTTTTCCCCATGGGATATATTATATCTAAGATATAGTCAGTCAATCAATAATTATATCTATATTTATCTATATCTATACATGTATAAAAATAAATCGAAACTTCTATTTTTTTCTTTAAACTTTTTCCCTCTTTTTAATTCTACTTTATTTAGCGATCATTCAATTTTAATCTTAATTGTTCATTTAATACTTTCAATCTCAATTATGGATCTATTTATTTGAATAATAAATTTTCTAATTTTTTAAATTTGATAAATATGAAATATATTTCTGACATATTTAATTAATTTTGAATCAATATATCAATCAACATTCATTTAAGACAATGACTTCTGTGGGTCAGTCTTTTTTTTTTTTAAATTGGTGCAATCGGATTTACACGTCATCTATTCTAATATGGGTCAAATTCATTTGTCCTATATTTCACTTTTCTCTTTGAATCTGGGGTCTCTCTCCTCTTATCAGATCCAGAGAGCCGAGGTCCATGCCACCCACCGCTTTGATTTCTGGCCGCCGTCAGTGTATATGATGATGAAGAGATTCAAATCGACGCATGATAGGAGACGGGGAAGAGCAATTGGAGAAGAAAGATGAGGCTTCAACATCGACAAAGAGTGTGGGAGAAAACCCATCACGATTAGTCTTAAGGTTGTCATAAGAGCAAGCAGTTTCTTTCTTCATATAAGTGATGCAATTTAATTACACTATTGCACATATGCACAACGATGTTAATAATGAAAGGGTGGCCGTAATTGTTGTCTCCCGATCTCGCTTTACGGTACGGTTGGGGTTGTTGTTGCTGCTTTGTTCGTCGTCGGGTGGTGATGGAACTGGTGGTAGTGGTGGAGCTGGAGATCCCTCGCATGGAACGGCGGAGGTAAAGGGCAGCCGTGAGCTAGTGTTAGGCTAATTTTGTGCACCTCAATTAAAATTTCCAAGTGTAGGGATGTCAATTGTAATTGCAAGTACCCCAATTAAAAATAATATCGTTCCCACTGAGACAGTCGATTATCTATTTATTTTATATTACTATTCAACTATAATTAAAGTAACCAATTTCCAAGTGTTTGAATTATGATTAAATACTAAAGTGCTGAAATAATAAATAACAAGTTAAGTAAAAGAAAGGAATGTTCAAGATTTGATCCAGAGAGAAGTAACAGCACTAAGATATCAGGTGTAGTGCAATTGATTTGGTCTCCTAAACGTCCTATTGTTCATTCATGCTATTTTAATGGAAATTCATCACAAAGTAATGCGTGAACAGTTTTGAACCTCCTTCCTAGATACTAATAAGGCGAATTTCATAAACATCCGGATGGCCAATTCGACTAACATATATTTTCTGAAAGTATTACTCAAACTTATTCACTTCCTACTTGATTTCTTAATTGCATTGTTCCACTAAGAATATCAAATGTCTTATTTATCAGCCCTTAGGATTATCGTGTTCACGGGCAAACTACTATAATCCCTAGCAAACAGACTAGCCTAAATTCACAATACTTTGTCTAGGGTTCCAAGTCAATTGCCCTAACCTGCAATCCTTAGAACTGTAAAAGGATTTTAGCCCATAAGGTCACAAACAACCCTCATGGCTATCAAATACATATCAAAATCACAAAAGAATAAATTAAGAAAAAATAACAAAAACCTAATGTCACGTGGCTCGCGTCTCTCCTCCGTCTCTCTGATTGGATTGCTCTCTCAACTGCACTTGATTCTTCCTCCGGACCGATGGGATGGATGAATGGATGGTTTGATGTGAATTAGGGAATGGATGGATTGTGCGTGAATTGAATTCACGTTATATTTCTGTGGTGAATGATTCGTCCTTCTCTCCAGGTGTTTTGACCCCTTTTATATCTTGGGCCATGAAAACTGACTTGGTTGGGTTGTTTTTACATGTTGTCACGCACAAAGGATAAAAAATCCCGATTTTTAGCCCAAAATAACCAAACTTGAGTTGGGGTACCCAACTCGAGTTGGCAACATGCCAGTGTTGTGTTAAAATGCAACTCGAGTCACCCTACACGAATCGTGTTGCAAAGTCGTGTACTCGCCTGTCAAGTCGTGTTGCGATGCACTGAAACTGGACTGCCTTCGGGACCCAACTCGACTCGAGTTGCATGTCGAGTAAGGCCTTGCAACTCGAGTAAGCTCTCTGGATAATTTTCGGACGCTGCTCTATCCCCTACTCGACTCGAGTTGCAAGTTGAGTTGAACCTTGCAACTCAAGTAAGCTCTCTGGACAATTCTAGACACATTTCGGACCCTAACTCGACTTGTCTTGCAAGTCGTGTTACAACTCGAGTTGAATGTTACAACTCGAGTTAGGTCTTTTCAGCCCCATTTCTTGCTTGTTTTCGTTTCTGCTCCATTTCTACCCTATTTTAATCTTCAAAACTCAATAAAACCCATTAGTAGCACCATAATCATGTAAAATACATAAGTTACGCAATACGACACGAATGTATGGTCTTATTCTAATAAAAACAAGGTATTATGAGATAAAAGTGACGTAAATTTTCACTCTCATCAACCCCCAAACTACAATGTTGTTCGTCCCCGAACAACGAATTCAAAACAAGAGAGAGATGATAGTTGAAATTCTACAGTAAATAAGGGATCGCACACATCCAAACCAAGATAATTTATTCGAATGCCAAAATATTATCAATTGAAACACGCACGTCAAATTAGTCACTTCCTATTTCAGAATGCTCATCATCCACTCTCACAGATAGTGTTTGCATTCGTCGCTCAAGTGTGTGATATACACTTTCAAGGCTAAAATATATGCACTCAAATCAATTCACATGCACGCGTAATCATAAGCTTGACAATTATCTAAACTCTCCACTAATTTGAAAGACTTAACGATGGGATCACAAAGGACTTGCTTAAGGTTGTAACGTTGGCTCTTTAGAAAAGGGTAGGAAAATATAGGATAAATGGCTCAATCACTAGTAGAGAATCAATAGTAGAGATACATTCTCAACACGTTTTCTTGACAAATCAATCTCACTTTTTTTCCTTTTCAATTTCTTTTCATCATTTCAATCCTCCCTTTACTTTCAAGATCAACGACTTTTTTTTATCTCTTTCTTTAATCAGGGTACCAGTTTCAGGCACTACCCTATAGCTGGGGCACCAGTTTCAGGCACTACCCCCCTTTTGCAAGTTTTTAACCATACTTCATCTTATACCACTTCCACCAACATTTATCTTTCCAAAATCTTTTCACATAACACCAACTTTACTCCTTTAATTCTCTACTAGTATAGGTATCAAAAAGGCCTTTAAAGGAATAACTTGGTTATCTTCATAGGCTTCCAACGAATAAGGCTTATAGGCTCAAACGGGGATCTATTGATTAAATTTCAAGGTAGGATAAATATTTGGCTCGTGACTCTATAAAGAACAAAATGGCCTAAGATTATTTCCCATCATCTAATCAATCATCTAGTCTTAAGCAGATTAAGAGTCAAGTTCTAGAATACATGCATGTGAACGATGCTCTCAAGAATAAAACCAATCATGTGTAATTTCATGATCTATCAAAGCTCAAATTCTCATATGATTTAACGTAATAACGAGCACTCCTTCATAGGTTTATGAACCAACTTTAATACATGCAATAATCTTAAGTATTCCAACATTCAAGTACACATCTCTAGCTGGATTATCCATTTCATAACATCACATTATCAATTAATCACAAATTCAATCAAATACTTAGGCAAATCAATCAATCATCCTCAAGAACAATAAATATAACCACAGATACTAGGATAAACATGCAACAAAGACAAACTACACATACCTGGACAATAAAAAAAAAATCGACCTCTCAATATAATCAAATTAATAAAAAATACCGAAAAATCACAAAAAATTAATCATCCAAGTACACAACATCATGAAGCTACTTTACTTTGGTGCAGCAAGATGCAGGTGTACACGTATCCCCCCAAACTTAGATCAAACGAAGTGAGAGCATAAGTTTGTAAAGAAGTGTATACCCTAGTCGAGCAACACCTAATAAAATTTCTACATTGACACAGACTCAATAAAGCAAATAAAATGGGAGGATCAGCCCCCAACAAGCTCTCATGTTTAACGTCGGAGAGTCACGATGGATACCTCTTATTATCAACTGATTCGGAGCACAGTCCTCTCGCATTCGTACCTTCAAGTACTTCCTTCCTCTATCATTGGCAACTCCAACCACATCACCTTTCTTCGTCACCAATACAGAATCCTCCTTGGCAACACACAGACTGAACAAGTTAGAATCTTCAACACCCATATAAGAAGAAAAATCTGGAGGTAAATCTGAAGGCTTCAAATATGGATCATCCATGATTCCTGCAACTAAAACATTATCAAACATAATAGCAGAGTTAGTAATAGGAAAAGTAAGAGATCCGCTTGCTTTGTCGATCTCCTCTACTACGTCAACTTTCTTCTCCTCAGACTGAACCTTCTTTTCAAGAGCGGTACTCTTCTCTCGATTCACCTGATCAGCTGTAGTCTTCCGTAACTGTGTATCCCTGGCATCCCCTAATTCAAGTAACTTCTCAAGTTAGTCAATACTCGCATCATTGGACAAACTCTCAAACTCTGCATCAGACAGGACAAAGTTCTCATCATGCTCTGAGTCCACTACATCAACGGACTTGCATTATTGCTGATCTTTAATCCACTGCATCTCCTTGTTCAACAAGAAAATCACTTCCTTACAATTGGCGCTAAGCTTCAACTTTCCATTGAATACATCTATCTAAGCCCTTTCAGTAGCAAGAAATGGACGCCCTAAGATAAGAGGTGCGCCATCCTTTTCATCCTCCATGTCAAGTACTAGGAAGTCCACAAGAAAAATTAAATCTGATACCTTCACCAGCACATCTTCCACAACTCCCTTGGGGTATATAAGCGACCTATCTGCTAACTATAAGGCCACAGATGAGGGTTTCAACTCCTTCAAACCAAGCTTCTTATACACTGATAAAGACATCAAGTTTATGCTGGCTCCTAGATCACACAATGCTCTTCTAGACGGTCCTTTTCCTATCTCACAAGGAATGATGAAGCTACCAGGATCCTTCAGCTTCTCAGGTAACTTTCTTTGGATTATGGAACTGTAATTTTAGGTCAGGTTAACCGTCTCCACACTGTTCAGCTTTCTTTTTCTTGATATGAGTTCCTTGGCAAACCTTGCGTAAAGTGGCATCTGATCCAATGCCTCTGAAAAGGGAATAGTAACTTGGACATCCCTCATAACTTTAGCAAAATTCCTGAACTTCTCATCCAAGATCTTTGACATCTGCCTTTGAGGAAATGGAAGCGGTACCTTTGTTTTTGGAAGTCCCAAACTGTCTTTCTCGAATACCTCTTCCATTTCTCTCAACCTCTTCGCTAGCTGCCTTTTTTTATCAGCTATGGCTTGATCAGACTGGTTCACAACAGAATTTGGACATGCAGGGAACCCCGGAGGTGAACTTGTATCAAGCTGGGGTTGAACTGCTCCATTTAGCTCTATCTGATTTGCAAGATCGCTACTTGACTTGATTTGATCACCCCCCAATCCTGGCTTGGCTTGAACAGGTGCCGAGCTAGTGGTCAAGTGCCCTTGCTCTTCTTCTGTTCCATCCTGCCTCATTTATGTTATGTCCTGTATTAGTTTCTGACCTTTATACTGCTCCCCAGACATCAAAGTGATCGCATTTGCACTCACTTTTGGGTAGACTTCTGTATCTGAAGGAAAATTTTCCTTCATAATCTGCTGCTGCTGCTGATTTACCATCGTGGAGATCTACCCCATTGAGTATGTCAGACTCTGCAACTGCTTATTCACTTCCTCATTCTGTTTTTTCATGTTCGAGTCTATGACTACTATGCAGTTGTTGATCTTGTTGATGGCAGCATCATTCTTCTGCATGTACTTTGCTAACACATCATCAATACTTGGCTTCCCTTCTTCAGTCTTGGCTCCATGATCAAAATTAGGAGGATAAGGAACTGCATTATTCGGATTTGAATAAGCAAAATTCTCATGTCTCTGCTGATTCTGCCATCCTCCTTGATTGGTGGGACCTGCTAGATTGCTGGGGCCTCCTTGATTGCTAGGGCCTCCCCATTGGTTATTCCTTTGATTAGAATTTCCTTGAGGGTACCTGTTTCCCTGCCAATTTGGAGGTGATCTTGAACCCTAGAGACTCTGCCCCATGGCCCAATTCGCATCCTCAACCCCCTGAACATTCATAACCACATCATCATTTGGTTGCTCTTGGTTGCCTCCACCACTGTTACTAGATATCAATGTAACCAAATTTTTGTTCATTTGTTCCAATTGAGAGATAACCTTGTCATTCTTATCAGCCTCAGAAAATTTCTATTCTACCTGTGCAACTTTCCCGAGTATATAGGTCCCTCTAATCCTTTCCGTTGGTCAATTTCTAGAGTTCATAGAGATGTCATCGAATAGCTTCTTCACTACATTTGACGTTTTCCCGAAGATCGTTCCTCCTGCAGATGCATCAACCAGCACTCTATACTCATTGTCAAAGCTATTGTAAAAGACACTGATGAGCTGAGACTTTTTGAATCCATGTTGAGGGCATCTCCTCAATGCATCAGTGAATCTCTCCCAAGCCTCTCCAAATGACTCATCTCTTCTCTGCTTGAACTGATTAATTTCTTACTTCAGTGCAAGAATCTTTCCTAGTGGCATAAAACGATCAACAAATAGCTGTTGTAACTCAGTCTAATTGGAGCAACTGTCTCCTACCAACTTGTCGTACTACTCCCTCTCCTTGTCAACTAATGAAAATTGAAAAAGCCTCATTTTCCATCTGTCATTAGTATTGTCAGCGGCTTTAACCGTATCCATGTAGCTGTTGAAGCATTTCAAATGTCCATAGGGTTCATCGAAAACACCTACGGCGAAAGGATTTTTCTCCACAATGTTGATCAGGGTAGACCTTATATCATTTGCTTCATCCGCTTGAATGGCCCCAACTACGTCTGATCCTCCAAGATTGGTAGACTTGAATGTCTCCCGGATGACAATGCCATCTTCATGTGTTCTATCTCTCATAGCTGATTCTACTGCTGTTTCTGCTTCAACTTCTGACTCAGCCTCTTTTGGGATAACCTAATCTTCAATCTGCTCTTTTTCCTCCACTATAACTGCTTTAGGTGTTGATGCGTCCACTTTCTTCTTTGGATTCGGTACCTTAACAGTATTAGGAGGTGCTTTGATATTTTTCGCTGCTCCTCTCCTTTTTTAGCAGACGCTTCAACCTCCGGTTCAAATTCAAGATTTTGTGTTCCCTTCTTTGACCTGGTGTGCATGCAACTTCAAGAAAATTAAAAGTGTAGACAATTAAATCTCAAAGCAGATATTCTAATTAAACAAGTAACAAAAGCAAATAAATAATTTACTGTCCCCGACAGCACGGCGCCATAAACTTGTTAGGCTAATTTTGCGCACCTCAATTAAAATCCCCAAGTGTAGGGATGACAATTGTAATGACAAGTACCCCAATTATAAATAATATCATTCCAACTGAGACAGTCGATTATCTATTTATTTTATATTACTATTCAACTAGAATTAAATTAACCAATTTCCAAGTGTTTGAATTATGATTAAATACTAAAGTGCTGAAATAATAAATAACAAGTTAAGTAAAAGCAAGGAATGCTCAAGATTTGATCAAGAGAGAAGCAACAGCTCTAAGATATCAAGTGTAGCGCAATTGATTTGGTCTCCTAAACATCCTATTGTTCATTCATGCTATTTTAATGGAAATTCATAACAAAGTAATACGTGAACAGTTTTGAACCTCCTTCCTAGATACTAATGAGGCGAATTTCATAAACATCCGGATGGCCAATTCGACTAACATATATTTTCTGAAAGTATTACTCAAACTTATTCACTTCCTACTTGATTTCTTAATTGCATTGTTCCACTAAGAATATCAAATATCTTATTTACCAGCCCTTAGGATTATTGTGCTCATGGACAAACTACTATAATCCCTAGCAAACAGACAATATTAAGTATGTATGCACACAAGCTAACACAACATACCAAGCATCACGGGCAATATCAATAGCATGCTATGAAGACGTTACAAACATATGACATAATCTGAATAAATCAAATAAACAAGAATCAATAATAGCCTAAATTCACAATATTTTGTCTAGGGTTCCAAATCAACTGCCCTAACCTTCAATCCTTAGAACTATAAAAGGGTTTTAGCCCATGAGGTCACAAACAACCCTCATGGCTATCAAATACATATCAAAATCACAAAAGAATAAATTAAGAAAAGATAACAAAACCCTAGCGTCACGTGGCTCGCGTCTCTTCTCCGTCACTCCGATTGGATTGCTCTCTCAACTGCACTTGATTCTTCCTCTGGACCGATGAGATGGATGAATGGATGGTTTGATGTGAATTAGGGAATGGATGGATGGTGCGTGAATTGAATTCACGTTATGTTTCTGTGGTGAATGATCCGTCCCTCTCTCCAGGTGTCTTGACCCCTTTTATATCTTGGGCCATGAAAACTGACTTGGCAGGGCTGTTTTTACATGTTGTCATGCACAGGGGATCAAAAATCCCGATTTTTAGCCCAAAATAACCCAACTCGAGTTGGCAACACGACCAGTGTTGCGTTGAAATATAACTCGAGTCACCCTACACGAGTCGTGTTGCTAAGTCGTGCACTCGCCTGTTAAGTCGTGTTGCGATGCTCTAAAATTGAACTACCTTCGGGACCCAACTCGACTCGAGTTGCAAGTCGAGTAAGGCCTTTCAACTCGAGTAAGCTCTCTAGATAATTTTTGGATGCTGCTCTGCCCCCTACTCGACTCGAGTTGCAAGTCGAGTTGGACCTTGCAACTCGAGTATGCTCTCTGGACAATTCTGGACACATTTCGGACCCTAACTCGACTTGTGTTGCAAGTCGTGTTGCAACTCGAGTTGTATGTTACAACTCGAGTTGGGTCTTTTCAGCCATGTTTCTTGCTTGTTTTCGTTCCTGCTTCATTTCTACCCTATTTTAAACTTCAAAACTCAATAAAACCCATTAGTAGCACCATAATCATGTAAAATACATAAGCTACACAATTCGACACGAATGTATGGTCTTATTCTAATAAAATAAGGTATTATGAGATAAAAGAGACGTAAATTTCCACTCTCATCAGCTAGCTGATCCATAACTAACTAACAACTTCTTCTTGATCTTCTTCTCAACTGATTTTTGAGTTCACTGATATATGATTAAATACACAAGGGAAGATTCAGACAAGAAATAAGCACACCGATCTTTATCTAGCTATCTTCTGATGAATTTCCAATTAAGTAATTAACCAACTTCACCTGCAAAAAAGTGGACATGAATTGTGGAAGCACCAAGATTAGAGCTGAATTAACCATCCCCTCAATCACCACTCTCATGTGGCTAGCTTCTTGTTGAGCTTCTATGTACTACTTCTTTCTTTTTGTTTGGTTGGGGAAAAAGAGAGAGAGAGAGAAAGTTAAGAGAGAGCTTGGGGTTGGGGAAGTTGATAGTATGTGTTTAATGTTTGGGGGCTTTAGTATGTAGGAGC
The DNA here is from genome assembly GCA_023678885.1 of Pogostemon cablin. Taxonomy (NCBI): domain Eukaryota; kingdom Viridiplantae; phylum Streptophyta; class Magnoliopsida; order Lamiales; family Lamiaceae; genus Pogostemon; species Pogostemon cablin. The sequence goes on from CM042962.1 coordinate 25,080,527, forward strand.
TAAGTACAGTTTGGGTTAGACCTTCACCAATGAAAAAACAAAAAATAGGTTTTTGGGCGCCACGGCAGCGCCACCTCAAAAGTAAAAAACCCTACCTCCAAAACAAAATTCTTCTCCAAAAATAAAACCAAAAAGTAGGTTTTTCGTAGGACCCACCTCAATTTCATTTTATTCTTATTTAATTTATCAACTATATATATCTATTTTCCAAATAAATTATAAATAATTATATATTCCAATTATTTAAATTTTAAAAAATAAAAAAAATATTATTTATTTTTTTGAATTACATAAAATATAAAAACACAAATAAAAAAGACACACATTAAAATACAAAAGTAAAACTTCTAAAAGCAACAACGTAAATTTCGATCTGACCAATTTAATGAGTACATAATTATTCTCCGGATTAGGTCCAAACATGCTCAATTAAATCTTATCGAAGCTGGAGATATTTTTGCTTATCTCGTAGTTGAACACCTTTCCTGACGTAGTCATTGAATGATCCAGTTGATCCTTGACTTACTTGTGGAGACGGAATGGCCACATTTAGATCGTCGGACCAATCAATCGCTGCATTTCCTTCATTTTCGATTATCATGTTGTGCAATATAATGCAAGTTAACATTATATCCTTCAAGTTATTCTTGTACCAAAAATGAGTTGGACAACTAACAATTGCCCAACGAGCTTGAAGCACTCCAAAGGCTTGTTCGACATCCTTCCTAGCAGCCTCTTGCAGTCGTTTGAAATGTTGTCTCTTTGAATCTTGAGGACATGAAAAGCTTTTCACAAAAGCAGCCCATTCTGGATAAATTCCATCAGTAAGATAATATCCTTGATTATATTGCTTACCATTGATTGTGAAATTAACAGATGGAGTGTGTCCTTGCAGAATATCCGTAAATAACGGAGATTGGTTGAGCACATTTATGTCGTTGTTGGATCCTGCTACTCCAAAGTAGGCATGCCATATCCATAAATCTGCAGAGGCAACCGCTTCGAGCATGATTGTTGGAACGTCATGGTCACCGCGTGTGAATTGGCCTTTCCAAGCTGTCAGACAGTTCCTCCATTCCCAATGCATTCAATCAAGTATCCCCAGCATTCCAGGAAATCCGTGTCTTTCTTCGTGCATTTGTAACAACTTTTGACAATTGATGCGCATTTTCTTTGCACGCAAAATTAATCCCCAAGTATTAAGGATATCAGTTGCAGCTTAAGCAAGCGACCAAGTGAATATCGAACCCAAAGGACGGCGTATTATCAATTTAATTATTTACTAAATTAATTAAGACAAGGCAATTCAGTTTGAGGATTTAATCTAACAACTAAAATATTTAATTTAAATAACAAATAAAATAAAAGCACTAGAAGAATACGAAAGTGGATCAAGTAGGAGAATAGGTAGCTCTAGGGTAATTCGATTTTACTACTTAACTTCCCTCTCATGTGCTGGCCGACTCTGCTTTGTAGACTATAGATGCATCACTAAACCATGCAAATCTACTCTATAAACACAAGTAAATATGCGTGTAGCACGTGTGAATAACCTCGGAGCAAGAGATGTAATTTCACCCCCCTTTCTAGGTACTATCAGTATCAATTATTTCCCACGTCTGGAACCTAACCCGATATGATCTCCCTTTATAGGTACTATAAAATTACTCTCTTTATCCTGCTTACTAACTCGAATTCAATTCAATTAATAAACATTCATATATGATAGTTCTAATGAAGTTTCGGAGTTCCCTCACTTAGAATCATAACATGGAATCATGTTCAGCGGTGAACGCACTCAATCTAAAACCAAGATATATATTCAGACTCTATATATGAAATGAAGATGCACAAAATGACTGTGAATATGGATTAAGAAAGCTCAATCATATATAAAATCAATCCACAAATAGTGTTGTACGGAGGATACACAAGAGAGTTTAATTAATTCATAAAACTTTCAAAACCCTAGATCTACCAAAACGGTTCTAGCCTATGACGTTTTGAAGAACGTTCATAGGTGTTGGATAGATCTTACCCATATGCCCGAAAAATTAGAAAGCAGAAGAAAAGAATTAGGAAGACCCTTGGTGTTGAAGTCTCTTTCATTCTCTCTTTCCTCTCTTCAAATCCTCTTGGTTCTCCTTCTTGATTCCACAGATGAATCTTCACAGTAATAGATGGATAGAGGAAAGGATGTGGATGATGGTTGGGGGGTGATCCCCTTGTGGGGTGTAGGATGATTGTGTTGTGGTTCCCTCTCTCATGAATAATAATGATGTAAAAATAAATATAGGTATGAGAAGGGAATTAATTAAGGTGATAAAAGATATGGGTGAATCATGGAGGATTATGTGATAAGGAGATTAATTGTACTCTAAGAAATAGGTAATTTTTGAAAATTCTCGGAAATTCTCGCCGGCAGCTGCGCGACCTTACGATTTTGAGCACAACTTTCATCTTCTGAATTCTGATTTGAGTAATTCTTGTGCTCACGCGATCCTCTCTTCCTTGGCTTTCCAATCATATATCACACCATCAGTTTTGAGCTCCATACAAATACATAAAAATTATGAAAGTTGAGCGTGCATTTTTCAACATTCTTCCAACTTTGCACTTTTGATCCTTTTTCCACCTAAAATATAATGAAACACCTCAAATGTACCTTTTTATCACATATATTGAATATAAGACACTTGTTCTAATATATAACAATAATTCCCATAAAAAAAGTGTTAAATTGGATACTAAAACACGCTTATTTTCACTCTCATCAATAATCCAGGGCATTAGGCTTTCTCAAGTAGTATCCGCCAAAAAGTTCGATCACACACCGACAAAGCTTAAAGAGACATTCTACAGCGGTTGTTTCAGCAACACGTAGATACTCATCCCAATGGTCTGCAGATCCACCATATGTCAATTGGCGAATGGCTACTGTGCACTTTTATAGTGGAGAGAACCCTTTTTTCCTAGCTGCATCTACACTCCACCGAAAATACTCATCGTGGGACTCCATTGCATCAACTATGCGCAAGAACAACTCTCTTGATATATGAAAGCGACGACGAAATGTCTCGCTTCCGCATATCAGATCTTCAGAGAAGTAGTCACAGTAGAGTCTTGCGCGCCCCGCTTCACGATTTCGGTCCACGTATATTCTTCGCTTTCTGGCACCACCAGCAGAAGACCCAATACCACCACGTAACTCATATTTTTTTAAGTACCGACATTATTTCTTCCTCTATCGTGTTATCAAACATGTAGTCAAGACAACTATCATTTTCAGAAGAAGAAGAAAACATGTTTGAGAGAAGGAAAGAAATGGAAGGATAAAGAGTTTCTATGAGTGTATTGGTCTCAGGTAGGAGTTCCAACAATCCAATTATATCCTTTAAATAGAGTAGAGTTCCATAACGGCTAGTTTATAATGGCTAGTTTTACAACGCCTAGTTTCACAACGGATAGTTTCACAACGGATAGTTTCACAATGGCTAGTTTTCAAAATGAAAATAAATACATTGATGAGTTTTCATACGAAACGAAATACATTAACTAACATTACAATGACTAATTTTTCAAATTTACAACCCTCATTCTTTATTGATTAGATCCACAGCGTGGAGATGGATACGTAGTTGATCCTCTGTCATATTCGAGGTATCTTTCATGAGTATCTTATAATCTTTATGTCTGGCAATCTTAGTAATTCCTTCGTTCTTTGTCTTGAGCTGCTCTTCCAAGTTCTTAAGCCTTTTCTCAAGAGCTCTGTCACTTTCTCCTACCGATGCAATTGCTTTTCCTTTACCCTTCTCGGCTCACCTTGCCGCATTCCTCTCCATTAGGCGAGGGGGCTCCTCACTATCGTCAGTTGCAGTTTCTGATTCAGTGTTTGAAGATACTATATACTCTCCTATCGACGAGACCTTGGTCTTTTTTAACCACGAACAACGTAATCTGGATCAACAAAACTTCGGACTGTCTTTCAATACTTTCCATGCTTTGATTTGTAAAAATTAACCATATATTTCACTTTAAATTGAACCTTAGCCTTGTCTTCAATATCAGCATCACTGCACCCACTCCCCCATGTCTTTTTCTTTTGATTGTAGCAAGAATTGAACCTCTTCACTTGTTTCTGTAGTGCGTAGTAATGTGACTTCAATTTATCAGGAGTTCTATATATCATGTCTCCTAAAAGTTAGCGTTGTATGTCTCGGCGATCCAAATCCACATTTGCTCCGATTTTTTATCATCTCCGACCACATGGTCCGTGCTGATATCGACCCAACAACTTGCGAGAATAGCATTTTCATCAAAAGAATAAAGATTCCTTTTACTAGCGGGAGCCTTTGGTTGATCTTCGGCATCCTCATAATCTGCAGCGAGAATTACTCGCTCTGATCCTGTTGGAGAGAATTGAGACGAGAAAGATGAATGCTGAGAGTTCAGAGATGCAGAGTCTTTGTCTCTGTCTGTATCCGATATATTTGTGCCAATTGGCGGACAAAAGCTATTTTGAGGATGAGGAGACATATAAGAATTTGAATACTTGAAAAATAGTGTTCTATACAAATTAGAAGAATTGAGTTGAGGGAGACTACCTTCTGAAAAATTTGAAAAATTAACTGGAAAATTTTGGGGTGGATAAATACTCGAAAAATTTGTCAGAGGATTAGTTGAAAATTTTAAATTTTGGGGATAAAAGTTGGCACGTGGACTAAAATTCACATTTGGAGGCGTTGAATTTTCTCGGGAGTTTGAAGAGTTTAACCGAAAATACATCCATGGATCTCTATCCATTTTTTTTATGAATGAGAAGATATATGTTGAGTTATAAGATATAAGATTGAGATGGAGAATAGAAGATAATGTAGGAAAAATGGATTGGAAGTTATATTTATAGTGAAAATTTAATATAAAAAATTAAAAAAAAATAAAAGAAACAACCGCTAGAATTTAACGGGTATCACCGTTAATATTTATTGTGACATTGAATTGTCAGATTGAATTTTGTCTATTTAAAAAAATAAATAAAAAACTAAACAGAATTCAAAAATCAAAACAGTCGTGCCCAAGTTCTCTCCAACTGCTTTTTTTAATTATGAAGATTAAAAAAAGAGAAGCTTTGGGAACAAGCCTGCACAGTAGGCCCCGCCACTTTTATGCTTTCACGTGCGCGTGCATGACACGCGCCATGCTGTTGGGTAGTGTCTACCACTTTCTTCTTCCCCACTCTCCCTTATTTTCTAAAAACCTAGGTAGTGAATTAAAAACCTCCCAAAAAACCTCCAACCTCTCCCAACAATAAAAACCTTGTTGGATTGTATACTAAAAGTATAGTTTTAGTATGAACAATGTTATAACAATATTTGAAATGAGAATCATTGATCAAATGATTGCATCTTATAATTTAATTATATGTTTGATGCAATAGTCCATTTACTTTATACTGTAGATAATATATTGTGCGACAACACGAGGAAGATCATATTATCAGTTTTCCTTATAAAGTATAAACAAATGCTCACAACCGAGATAGACGGGGACTATCTATCAGGATGGTTGTAGTGTGATTTGGTATTAGTTTGTCTTGACTATAGAATCACATTAGTGCACCTTGTGTGTATTGAGTAGGACCGCTTGAGATTGTTCGACTTGTACTGTCTATATAGGAGAACTTGATCTCAGTTATTATGGATGTTCGTGCTCTTAATCCCTATACAATAACCTCGACACGTAAGGCAATATATATTTCTTTGATTCATCAATTGGTGAGATTTACATGTATTAAATCAATAAACTCGGTGAGTTGGGAAGTAGTGCTGTCTCTATGGTGTGCTGTTGATTGTAGAAGGAATTCATATCCGACATAAGTTGATAATGTTCCCTTGAGGAGCTCATAAGGTTTATCATGTAAATCTTGCAAGTGGATTAATTCCGGCATGATAATAAGGTTGAGTGGTACTACTCTCGGATGAGATATTAATTAATTTGAGTTGTCAGTAACTTAATTAATTAATGGGCATTGTATATCTTAAACATTGAGAGATTTTCGGGCTCATAATAAGAAGGAGCCCAGAATATAATTTTGGGATTGGATGGGTAGTGCAGTAATAATATTTTAGTGGACTATATTATTATTATTGGATTTAATTATAAGCTTTGGGCTAAGCTTGGTTAATTAAATCCAATTGAGGCCCAATTCAATTTCTTCTCCTAGTCCCTGTTGTAGCCCAGTATATAAGTCATCTCAGCATCAACCCAGAAAAAATGTAAACTTTTATTTTGCTTCCGCTGTAATTGTTTACTTGTTTTCCTAACGGATCATGCTGAGCCAAACGATCCAATAGCCATCAATTGGTATCAAAACGTTGGTTTCGTGGTGAAACGTGAGACGTTAGGTTGGGTTTGAACCATACGTGTGTTGATTGTCGTATTGATAGCATGAAGAAAGGGCTTAAGTGATTATATGTTTAATCTGGTTATAATCGCATGACAAAGAAAGGGTTTAGTATCCCTTTGTCCATGAATCCCTAAAAATAAATTTATAGTGAATAATAAACTTTAGTTACTCTAAAAATAAAGCAATTTATAGTGAATAAAATCTTTTATATTACTCTTTTCTATTAACTGGGTTACTCTTTATAATAAATTGAGTTACTCTAAAAATAAAGTAATTTATAATGAATAATCTTTTCTATTTATTGGGTTACTCTCTATAATAAATTGGGTTAAGTAATTTATAGTTAATAAAAATTTGTATGTCATCATTACTTTATAAAATTAATTGACCACTCTTTGATTTGAGACTCTGGATATGCATAGGTTACTTTTTTAAATTAATTAGGTCACTCTTTGAAATTAATTAGATCACTCTTCAAAACCCGGGTTAATACTTAAGCACATGATGTCCGAGCATCACCTCCACAAAAAAATTCTTAATTGTGGCTAGAAAGCAGTTTCTTCTTTTTTATGTGGTTGAACGACCTAATCAAATGGGCTGGGTGAAAATGGAAGATTTATATCTTCAGAGACATAATAGCATCTCTGAACATTATTTGGCCTTCTGTGTAATGTATTTGACCTGCTATATACAACTAAAACTTAAATACAAAATACTCTTTGAATATACAATACATCATGAATCCAACTTGAAAATTTGAATATACAATACATCATGAATCCAACTTGAAAATGCTTAAAGTTTCCATTAAGATACAATATTTGAACAAATCACATACGTATTTCTATTGTGCTCACAATAATCCAAATTGATTAGCCATTGAATGAACTAAAAATTATCAGGTCACAAAGAACACAAAGAATCCCCATTAAGAAAATGAGCAACAATGGCAGCTCATCATCACTTTATATCAGCAGCTAACAATTCTTTCTCCGTGAAATAGGACATCATTTCAATGGTCCATTCATCCATGATTCCAATCAACTCAATGCTACTCTTAAACTTTCTCTTGCAGCATGATCACACAATGTCCACAAACCAATCTACAATGGTTAAAAATTACAAATCTATGAAACTAAGATAGCAATTCATGGCTCAAAATAAGGGAATTCAGAATAACCAGTATAATAAGGGCAACAACAAGATAAATCTTGTGAAAAATATAGTTTTCTCTATAACATTACATAGGTATAAATTCCCCCTATCTCTTCCCTCTTCACTTGAACAAATGAAAAAAAGCTATGTAATAAAGACATTCAATTGCAAACATTATAGTAATTGCTCTTTATTAGTCTTAAACTGTAAACAAACCACATGTCTTAACATTGAATAGACTAATTATTACTTCCTTAGGGTTGGAATATTGAATAGATAACAAATACCTTTTTATTCATGAATCCAAGTAGAAACAATCATACATACATACATGAAGAAAAAAAGAGTTGTTCAATCTTCATCACCTAAACTGGAGAACACGGGTTTGTAATTGTCGAAGGCCTAAATCGAACAACTCATTTTGAGGAGGATGATGCAGAAGAAGATTTGGGCAGAGGAAGCAAAGAGAATAACGACGAAAACGAGGATTTATGCTTCGATCTCTCAAAATTATGAGAAGAATTATAGGAATCCACTTAGAAACAAAATATGCCGGTGAGATAGGAGAAGAACAATAAACAATCTGCCCACGAGACAGGAGAAGAAAGCCCATGGAAAATCACACCTAAAATTCACGTTTACAGTAAAACTAAAAAGCAGAGCGAGTAAGAGAGAATTACAACGGTGTAGGCCGTGCACTATCCTCTACAGTTAGGGATGGCAGTTTCACGATTTTTCCGGGAACCCGACCTGACCAAACCCTAATGAGACGGGTTCGGGTACTATAATCGGGTTTGGGACGAATTTGAAAAAAAATAAAAAATACCATTAGGGTTTGGTAGGGTTCGGATTCACCCCCTCAGATACCCATTACCCGAATAAATAATCGGATAAGGGTAGCGGGTACCCGCATATACCCGTCTCATTTAATACTTATATGTATGTGTTTTATAAAAGGTTTGAATACTTAACCTCATATTAAAAAAAACCTTCACCGTTTAGACACAAGTAATTCTTGTTATATGCATGTTTCAATATTTAAATAAATATACAAATCATAAGTCAAACCCACTATTTTATTTTATTTGTATGTTATTTGAAGTTTGAATCGAAGATCTTAAAACTTGTGTGGTAATTTTATTTCATGTTTTAATTATTGTTTAAGGTTGAGATTAAGAATGTTTAATGTTGTAAACACATTTATTTAAATGTTTAAGACTTGAAATTTAATATTTTAGGTTAAAAAAAACTTGACGAGTTCGGGTACCCACGGGTAGGAACAATCGGGTACAGGACGGATACGGGTATTGCAAGTAGTATTTTAAACGGTAATGGACTGATACAGGTAGTAGTATTTTTATCGGATATGAGTTCGGGTACCCTACCCACTGCCATCCCTATCTACAGTACGAGCCTCAAACATAATTGTTGTGTCTGTAGATGTGAAAGAACAGGTGAAACTGCTGCGATAAGTGCGTGGTGGAGGTTAGAACTCGTTCGAAATTTGGGTGAATGATTTGCAGCTTGCGGAGTAGGAGCGTTTGTGAGAGGAAAATACGGAGATGGCGGCCGACACGCGGGGAGAATGATTCAATTTGGGGATCTTCCTAAGAAACCCAGATTTTTGCGTTTTAATCCATATGGAGATATGTAAGATCCGGTTCCACCAAATATTGGTAGGACCGGTTGCACTAAAGTCTCCCTCTTCATTTAATATATTTTAATTCAATTTAATATATGGATTAGGATTTTTTTTCTTACTCAATATTAATTAATAGTATTAATATTTCAATCGACACTTGTATTGAAAATATAATATCCTTACAAATTAAAGTATATATTTAAAATAAAATGTTATACCCTTAAACTATTTAAGAGTTGGTCTCTTGTATATCCGACAATCCGAGCATACAAATAGTTAAGGATATAACATTTTTTATTTTTATCCGTCCCAAAAATAATTTCACACTCCAAATAAGGAAATACACACAAATTAATTACCTCATAACACATTTTAATTTCAAAATGAGTTGATATTCGGTGCGCCCATATATGTATAACTTTTTATTCTATTTGTATACATGTTATTCTATTTTGTTTAAATATTTCTTAATAATTGTATAATTTTTTCACACTCAGTTTTTCATTAAAAAAACTAGCATCCATATGTGTATTTTTTATTCAATAATGTATACATATTTTTTAATAGTTGTATATTTTTTCACACTCAATTTTCCATTAAAAAAACTAACAAACAAATTGTATACATTTTTGTTCATAACTGTATATGTTTTTGTTCATAATTGTATACGATCTAAAAGTGGGTGTACAGTATCATGGGGTGCACCCAAGTGCACAGTAGTATTAGCCTTCAAAATTATTATCCATTTACAACCCAACTTACTTTATAATTTATATTTAACTTACTTTATAATTTATTTATTACATAAAAATATCAAACTAAAAAATAATACTCGTCTGCTTATCAATTTTACTATTTTTAGCGTCCGCTTCAAACGTATTTATTTCCCCTATTTAGTAAAAAAGTACACAATATGGCTTACCACTTTCATCTAATACAACTACTCACTTTACATATAATAATAATACTCCTTAATCCACGTGCAAAAGACAAACTGAGAGAGTATTATTTAATCCATAAAAAAAAACAAATAAGACTGTTTAGCGTCCTCGTTCTTTTGCCTTTGATAATTCATTTATTTAATTTAATATATTGGAAATTGAATCAAGACGCAAACAGTACCAACACCTGAAAAATCAGCACAGAGACACCCTCTGCACACTCTCTCTCACAGTAGAGAGAGAGAGAAGTTGACTAATGGGGCAACAGGGTTTAGAATCTTCACTTTTGGGCAATGATGCCAACTCCACTCGCCATAGAAAAACTCTCTGCTTCATTCTTCTACTTATTGCCGTACTATGTGAGATTTCTTCTCTGATTTTCTTCTCACTTCCTTTCCTTGATCTTATCTTCCTACTCTTTGTTCCTTTTACATGTGGAGAACTGAATTAGGTTGTTTTGATCACGTTCTTGAATCCCTAGTGAAATCTTTAACTTTCTGTATCTCCCCAAATTGTAATTGATGATTTTTTTTAAAATTTTTTTTATTCATTATTTGTCCACTGTGTATGAACATAATCGAAATTGGTTTACCATTTTTCCTCACAATTCAGTGCATATTCTTGTTATGCTATTAATAGAATACCAAGATTCATGGCTTATAAGTGGTAAATTTGTTTCCAGGCCTGGCAATAAAAGTAAGCTTGAACTTATGGGAGGAGAACCATGATCCCATCTCAAATGAAAGATTGCATATTAGCAACAGCTATGTTGTTGAGTCAAAGCAGGCTGTTGTTGCTGCTGATGATAGCCGATGCTCTGAAATTGGTCTCGTATTCCTCGAAAAAGGTGGCCATGCTGTTGATGCTGCTATTGCAACTGCATTGTGTGTTGGTGTAGTTGGTCCGATGTCGAGTGGGATAGGAGGAGGGGCATATATGGTTGTTCGATCTTCATCAGTTACCGGTGCCCTTGCAATTGACATGAGGGAAACTGCTCCCTCAGCTGCTTCACAGGTCCATGGTTTTTCATTGTGTCAAACTTGTCAATTTTTTAGGACTTTGAAACAAGAAGACTTATTAGAAAATGTATCATTCTTGGAGATTGGACTACTTAAATAGAAAGAAAGCTAGGGGTAGCTTCAATATATGAGAAAATCTGAGAAATTTTCTTAGGATGGTTTAAACATGTACATTGGACTGATTACTTGATGCTTCAACATGACATGTGGAAAGCATAAAAGTTGAGTTCATTACAAGGGGAATGAGGAATGCCTAAAAACTCTCAAAAAGGATCTGTGAATAAAAGATATAATATATACTAAATATAAATGAGAATTTGTCTCGAGGGAGCATAATGACAAGGTGTAATCCATATATCTACACACGTAGTGAGGTTAGTTTGTTGTTCTTGTTATTTTTGAATATGATAGTTGGGTTATTTTGTTGAGTTAGTTTGTTTGACTCAATTTCACACTCCTTATATTGCCGTATGTTTTCTTAATGTAGAACATGTATGAACACAATGCAGAAGCCAAGTCTAAGGGAGCATTATCAATGGGTGTTCCTGGTGAAATAGCCGGGCTTTATGATGCTTGGTTGAAATTTGGGAAGTTGCCTTGGAGGACTTTGTTTGAGCCTGCCATTAAACTTGCCAAAGATGGATTTGTAGTCAGTCCATATGTAGGAAAATGTATCGCCAAACAAGCTGGAAAGATAATGAATGATCCTGGCTTGCGAGATGTTTATGCACCAAATGGTAAATTGCTAAAAGCTGGTGATACATGCTTTAATCCAGAGCTTGGAAGCAGCTTGCATGCAGTGGCAGAGCAGGGACCTCAAGCCTTCTATAATGGAACTGTTGGTGAACAATTGATTAAGGATGTGAGAAAAGCAGGTGGAATCTTGACCATGGAGGATTTGAGAAACTATAAAGTGAGAGTGACAAATGCTCTCTCTGTTAATGTTATGGGGTATGAGATACTAGGAATGCCACCTCCATCAACTGGAATACTCGGACTTTCTTTGGTGGGTGTTCTAAAACATACTAATTTTATGTGGTATCTTTACACTTGGATGGATTCAGATAATGGAAAGTGAAAACAATTGTGTCCGATGCGTTGGCATTTCAGTGTATCTATTGATATTTTCTTATTGATTAGTCATAGCTTCTGACATTATAGAGGGTAACTAATGTATTGAAACTTATCAGATATTAATTGATCATTTCCTATTGCGCTTGTCTAATACAACAGTGAAGCATTTCAGTGTATATTGACTTACATTTGCTCATTATTGAGTTGCAGATTCTGAACATTTTAGATGGCTATAAAGGTGCAGATGCTTCAAAAGGTCCTCTAGGCTTGCATCGTTTGATTGAAGCTCTGAAACATATGTTTGCCATACGAATGAATCTTGGGGATCCGGATTTTGAAAATGTCGGTAAAACTGTGTCTGACATGCTATCCCCTTCTTTTGCAAAGAGCATTCGAGAGAGGATATTTGACAACACCACATTCCCTCCTGAATATTATATGCAAAGGTTTACTTTTCAATATCCTTACAATATTATAATTTTAATTCCAATTTTACCATACATTTGCATTTCAATTGAATAATAGAAGAATGGATTCAAAATCATTATAATTTTGGTGGATGAGGGGCTGTTTTGTAGATTCAAATGAATGGGAAAGAGAATGGAAAAGTATGTGTTTGTTAGGGTAAATAATCAAACCCATACACCTCATATTTGGGAGGAATGCTTTATTTCTTGCTTTTGGGATATCATTCCATTCCCCACCCATCAAACATATTATTTAATTCCATTACCATTCCTTATGATCCAATGCACCCAACCAAGCACCTCCTAAATTCTGTCAATTCATTTTGAACTGTTTAAAGTGATTTTAGTGTATTTGATTGTGAAGTTCAATCGATGTGCTGTCATTTGAAATACTCTTGTGCAATCTTCTTCAATCTGAACATCGCCTAAAAGTTATTTACCCTTGCAGGTGGAGCCAGTTAATGGATCACGGAACTAGTCATTTTTGCATTGTAGATTCAGATCGAAATGCTGTATCAATGACAACCACTGTGAATTCACAATTTGGAGCTGGTGTTCTCTCCCCTTCCACTGGCATTGTTCTTAACAATGAAATGGACGATTTCTCGATTCCAACTGACATATCACATGATAAGCTTCCCCCTTCTCCAACTAACTTCATCAAACCGAATAAAAGACCCTTATCATCCATGACCCCAATTGTTGTCCTAAAGGTACCATTATTTTATTTAAAACTTTATCATGTAATGAGCAGAATATGTCTTTTGGTAAAGATGTTTCTAGTATGATGATCTATTTAATAAAGGACAAGCTTCCGACATTCAAATGCTAATCTGTTGCATTTCATTAATCATTTCCTCGTATACTTTGTAGGACAACCAGTTAGTCGGGGTCATTGGTGCAAGCGGTGGTTTAGACATTATTCCTGCAGTGGTCCAGGTTTTCATTAACCATTTTTTGTTGGCTATGGAACCTTTAGCAGCTGTTCAGAGTGCAAGAGTATATCACAGGGTACTTCAGAATCGAAAAGTATATTAAAAATGTGGTCTTTTAGCCTATTTAGGAAAGGAAATCATATTTCCATCCCCAACTTTGAAGACAAAGACTTGAGTACCCTCTTTAGTCCTTTGTTGCTCAGCTACCATTCCAACACTCTCTTTACATGTTTAACGTGAAATGGAGGATGACACGAGTCACGACCTTAGCATTCCATTGTGATTCCTTAAGAGGGTACTTAAGTCTTGGTTTGGTACAATTGAGTCCTTCCTCGAATAATTTAAACGGCCTTGCTAACAAGAGAATGATTTTGTATCCAATGTGTGCAGCTAGTTCCAAATGTAGTGTCGTACGAGAACTGGACTGTGGTGGATGGAGATCACATCGAGGTTTCCAAAGAGAGGAAGGAGTTCTTGAGTGATAGGGGACATCAACTGCAGGCTAAAGCTGGGGGAGCAATTTGCCAGCTAGTGGTTCAAAACCTTACAACCACTCTGGATTTAGGCCGGAAAATGATTAACAATGATGTGCTCCATGGTATACTCACGGCTATCAGTGATCCTAGGAAAGGTGGCTTCCCTGCAGCAATCTGATTTTTTTTTTTTCTTTCTATTCTATCCCTATTTTAATTTGGTATTTACCTTTAAAACCCCTTAATTATTCAAATAATTTGTAAGTTTATTAGACTAATTATTATTTATCATTTACTATTTGTTATCTTTTGAAATTCTAAGCATCTCTTAAACTTAGCACATTTATATTATTAACTCGTGTTATAAAGAAGTGAAAAGCCTCAATATTCTTTCTCATAAAATCCGGAAGAGTGAACAGCTTTTGGAAAAATAGAATTCCAACATCACCTTTGCCTTGTCCTTCCATTGCCTATGGGCTCTTACCGCATGTCATCGCTGGAAAGGATGTCACTGTCTATGGCCTATCGGCTCTTACCTCGTATCTTTGCTAGAAAGGATGTCACCCTTGCTCTCAGCTCTTACAGCGTATCAGGAAAGGATGTTACCATCTATGGCTATCAACTCTTACGGCATATTTTCACTAGAAAAGAATGTAACCCTTGCTTTTGCTAAGATGTGAGTTTGCATGGGCCGGGCCTATGTTGAGACAAACGGGCTTTGTTCATTGGGCTCCAGACACCGTCGGTGGTATTTATGATCATCCCCATTCCCCACCCAATCTCCCTTAATTTCAACATCACATTATTATATACTAGGAAAGCTACTCCTCACTTCGTGAGGTGCTAGCCCGTTGTAAGTGTTCTTTTTGTACAATTATGTAGCTGCTTCATGACATGAAAGCAGAAGAAAATTGAATATTCTCCAAATGTTTACCAACTACGCTGTCATATTCTAGGAGTATTGTAGAAATCGGAGGCAGCTCAGGATCAGAGCGAACCCTGCATAAAGTTAATCAATATTGGAGATCTTGCATAAAATAGAGTTAGTACCGGAAACATGGTGAAATACCGAATCATCATAAAGATGAAATAGAGTTTGTAGCTCACCATCTACCAAAAATGTTACCTACAGCATCCTCTCTGACAAATAGACCAGAAAAGCTGTTTAATCATTTTTATATACCTGCATTTTATTTAGTGTAGTAAAAATAAGTTTAGTCTTATATGCTACACAATGCATCACCAAATCATCGAATGCACGATACATAAACCCTCAACATAGATGAGTTAAGTCACATTACTCCCTTGCCAGTATATATTTCGTTGTAAAGAACCTATTAACTGAATAGAAAATATCAATTGCTCGTCAATGTAAAATATAAAAAAACACAGATGTCATGCAATCAACTCAATCCAGATTGTAACATTTCAAAAAAAAAAAAAACAAATAATTTGTCAATGATCATAAATCCAATAATATCAAGGCACTCTGTATGGACACTAACTGAACTGACTAATGCTTGAATTTCAAAACTCACATACAACAACTGCAATTCCTTCTCATGAACTGGTAATACAACAGAAATTCATCCATCATATCCTTAAAAGAAATATTACTTGTACATATCAGTTCAGAAGTGACATTTTAATTCGTTAAAAGCTAGAAAACGAAAAGCAAGTTGCTAAACCCAACAAGGTTACAACTACTCAACCAATCAGTGTGGCCCATATTTTTTTCATTCCATAGTTAATATTTTATTTACATGGAGCCTACTTTATGCAGGATAATAAAATTACTCCAGCTTAAAAAAAAATAGTAACAATAATAAATAATTGAATGGATCCTAATTCATACGAATAATAATAACTTCTACTACTTATAGTACTCCAAAAAATTCGTTAGCGCAGAGAAGAAAGCGCAAGCAATGCCTCCAAAGTAGAGAACTTCCTCTTGGTTGAACTAATAGATCGCATTTACGAAATTTTACTAACAAGTCAACTAACAGTAAAAGGATAAAAGGAGAGTAATAAAGTATTAAGAGAGTAAAACTCCTTAATTACTCAAAATGACCGTCAATTAGTAAACGTTAATTATATTTAAGATAAAAAAATTATTGCATGTGTATAATTCCATACTGCATCTTCTTTGGCTGCATACAAAGTCCAGAACAACCACCCAACCACATGAAAATGTCTATCACCCCTTATTATTTATAAACAAAATTATTAATTGATTTGGTCTTATCCTCCACCACATTTCATTTTGGTAACATGTTTCCCTACCTGCATTATTATCATTATTTAAATATCAAATAAGGAAATAATAAGTGTGAAATTGCCCCTTGCTCTCTTCCGACCATCTGATCAAGCACTGATTAATCAAACGAGATAAAAGAAAATCTAACAATTGTACGTCCGTAAGATTTGTACTACTCTTTGTTGGTAAAGTTTCATTCTCTTTACAATGTGCTAAAAGTATTTTGAAATTTTACAAATTGTCCTTTTATTACTTCTAAAATATAGAACAATAACGTAGACTTGTTATCAGTACCTGCCATTGCCAGATTATTATATGTTGAGCATTAGGTTAGAAAAATAAATGTGGCAGAAACAGTTAGAATAGATTTAAACAACTTAACCTTTATATACTGGAAAAAATAGTACTAACCTGAATTTATAAACTACAACTCAAGTTCCCGAATAACTGCAAGTACCCTGGCAATTTTAAACAGTACTCTGTAATTTGAAATGAGTGCAGGTGTAAAGTAAAATTACCAAAAATGGTCATTTTATTAGATTGAGGAGTCAGGATTGCTATGTTTAGCCTATTGTATACTTCAGGTTTCTGTATTCAGGCACATCATTTATATAGGTGTGATACGAAATTCCCTAACAAATTCAATTCCTTTCTCAGGCCGATCCACGACATCACAAGCCAGACTAATATCATGTGATACCTGAAGAGTAATATTAGCCATAACAGTGAAGTTTTTAGCAGGGCCAGCACTCATGGTCGCACCCTCAATCATACTCGGATTAAGAGGAATATTGCTGAAAGTAACAATTTTGCAGGTAAATTAGGTTTCAGGATTACTTTCAAAAGAAAATATAAATAGACAAAACAAGTTATGCTTCCATAGTCTTCGAAATCTGAAAATGGTTCTTAAATATTATCTACTTAGGTAACTCAAAACGTCAATTCCTATAATCAAAACAAGTTTGAGTTCAACAACGAAAAGGTGAACATGTTAAGGTTAACAATATGTAAGGGAGTTCCAAGAAATGCATTGATGGGGTACTTTGGGTATAGTTCTAAGATGGTTTTTGTTGGCACAATAATACATCAGTTTCAAGATTACCTGAAGTAAACACAAGTTGTTGGTTTTTAATGCTATAACATCTTATTGCAGATAACATAACAAACAAGACAACACTTTGGCATTCAGAAGGCACTTTATTTATATAACAATCCATTAAATTCGTAATTGAAAATTAAAGTTTGAAATTAACATAGCTTTTTGAAAAATCCAAATAGTGCATATATTTCAAGTTCCTGTACACAATCCTTGCAATGTTTTGTGCTCTTCTGGTGTTCTTCAATCCTAAAGTTTAGGCGCGGGTGAACGAGCCAGAGTCTGTGGAATGCATACAAGAATTTAGATTATCTCTCTCTTTAACTAAGATCCATCAGCCTGATAATTTAAGTCAAGCAACATAACTCTGATGCTGTTAAGAGTGAGTCGAGCCATTTTCAAGTTTTTTTTATTGCAATAAATCCATTATGATCAGTCACGGCTATCTCTTGCCTCCCATTAATGTTGTTATTTATTTCTACATTGCATGCGGGCAGATTCTAGTCCACTCTGCATTTCATTAATTCAAATCATGTTTAAACGTTAAGAAGAGAGCAGAGAGAACAAGAACTGGTGTATCTCTAGTGTAACTATGGTTTATATTATCTAGCTATGATATGATTTAGAGTTCGAATTGAGCCCTTCATCAATGCAATATCATACTGACTCTCCAATTAATGTGTACAAATGTGTTAAGGGCACTTTCTTTGGGGCAATTTATCATACACCTGTTAGGCAGTAACATACCAGGTAATAGAGCAAACATTACAGGCCGTATTTCATCACAACTAAGCAGCAGTATATCAGCAAGCACAGTGAAGTGAAGCCCGTCATACGCACAATTAAAATTGAAAGAAAAACGGATGTTAGCTGTGAGCGCAGAACGCTTAGCAGCCGCAAGAGGGCGAAGTGATATCAGGGTTGAAACCAATTGGGAGACGTAATTGGAGGTGTGTATGGTATGGTGGGTGAGAAATAGGGGGAGAGATGAAAACAAAATGCCGCTCAAGCTCTTTACTGGACACGTCGCACAGAAGAAAATAGTGAGTAACACGTGTAAATCTTGATGACCTGGTACCGGGCGTTAACTGGCCATCTTAAGGCGAAACTTCTTTATATATATATGGTATAGATATAACTGTATTATTCAATTTCAATTTCCAATCCATAAATTCATTTCTCAATTCAATTCACAAACACCACCCGACGAAGCTACCCAACATGCAAGCGTACAGGCGTCCACCCTCACCGCCCCTCGCCTGCATGCGTTAATTCACTCTCTCACCCCCACTCCCTCTCCCTCTCCCTCTCCCTCTCTCTCTCCACCTCGAAACTGAAAGACAGCAGAAAGCCAGGATTGTATGGCTACTTCATACCCCTCTCTGAATTTGAAAACCGCCGCCTTTGAGCCGGGGACCACCTCCGCCGCCGCCAATGCTAAGGACCGGAATCCTCAAACCATAGAGCAGCTTGTTCTCGATCTCTGCAATTCCGATCTCCGGGAAAATGCCCTTCTCGAACTATCCAAGGTTTACAATTCTTTTGCTTTTCCACTTAATCGCCTTTTACTTTCGGCGCTTTCGCTTTGGTAATCTCTTTACTGTTCTAGGGTTTTTCGTTTGAATTATTTAGAATTCCTTTTTCTGTCCTCAAGAGTTCTCTGTTCCCTTTACAGTAGCTCATGAACTACGAACTCTATGATTTGGGCATTTTTTTTACCAAATCACTGCTAGTTGATTCTTATCTTATTCACTGTTTTCTGATCATTCTAATAGAAGAGGGAACAGTTTCAAGACTTGGCTCCGTTGCTGTGGAACTCTTTTGGTACAATTGCAGCTCTACTACAGGTTTGTTTTATTACTGCTCTGGCTATCTACTTCCTTCAGTGTTGAACTGTAATCACGTTGCTTTAATTTGTGATTAGTCGGTGATCCGTAAATGGAGATTAACTTTTCAGGATCTTTTACATGGTTTGGAGTAACTATACTTCAATTCACCTTTTATAAATTGTTTATATGGTTCAAAGTTTCAAATAGTAAATTTCAGAAACATTTTTAATATGTAGGTTTTTAGTGATGAGAAATCTAATACAACCTCAAAAATGAAAGGTTCTTACTTAGGAGGTGATTGCTTGGGGGTATTAGGTGGGGTTAATGGGAATGTAGGTATATTGATTCTTATTGTTGATGCTTGTTTGATCTAATGGGAATCAAAATACCTCAATTATTTACATTGATTCAATAACTACTCCCCACCCTTCAATCACTTTCAATCCCATTTTATTGACCTCCTTAATGATATCCATTGAAGAATTCAAACCAAGCGGCTCCTAGTGATCATTTTTCATTCGTTTATGTAACATCCTAATTTTTAAGAAAAATTCTCTCTAGAATATAAACTTTTAATTAAATAAATTGCGGAAGCATAAGAGTGATTTAAAACTTAACAATCATAAAAGCTTAAGAATCATGAGAAAATTTAATAAATGCGAATAATATGTTTCAGGTCTTGCATAAAGAAATTAAAATCAGAATTTTGATTTTTTTTCCACCGCCTTCTGTTCAATCTGAAAAAATTTTAAGTTGAGGGTGAGCACTTAAAGCTCAGTGAAGATATTCATACATACATTTAAATACAATAAACAATTCAAAACATGTCATGAGTACTTTTTATGTCAAAAGGCGATTCATTTCACAAGTACTTTGCATATTTCAATTCAAATCATTTCTTGAGTACTTTATATGTCTCTTCTATACCATGATCGATCAATATAATTTTTTTCTGGCATTGCGGATACTCCTGCACCTCTAGGGCCCTGGCATGTCTCAAGAACCTTTAAAAGCACTTGTAAAATAATTTTCATGTGTCAAGTACTTTTAAAAGTCTTGAAAGATGTTTAATTTTTATGTCTCACATATTTGTAAAAACATTCGTAAAAGGTTTAATTTTCATGTCGGAAGAACTTTCACATAAAAACATTCATTTTCCTGCAAGTAAACATATAAATCTTTCCTCACCTTCGGAATGTAGGAGAGAGAAGGAAATCCAAAAGTCTCTAAGCTCTAGAGTCATTCTTCTTATGTGAGATTTGTTCGTTTTGAGTGTGGAATGTGGATTGAAGAGTTGAATTAATAGATGTGGGTTGTGTGGAGATTAAAAAGATGGCTAAAATTTCTCTCCACATGTCTTAAATAGCTAAACATGTAGGAATTAACTTGGGTTAGTGAAACCTCGGGTTCATTGTTTTGCATGAAGACTGAAGAGAGGCTAGATTTGATCTTAATTCATGATTAGAGCTGACTGTTACAATTTAATTTATGAGCTTGCTAGGGCTGGCTGCTACTGTTCAAAATGACTATATATTCAATAAATTCTTCATACAAGATGGGAAATCAATCTATGCCAACTTTTTGCTTCATATTCAGATGAGGAAAATAGAAATTTTAGCATATGTGAAGTTTACCTTGTGATTTCTCCCCATGGTAATACTAGGTTCTTGGACGAATAATTATTTCTTTTCTAGATTTGATTTATTTATCATACACAGACATGTTGAAAGTTGATTAAACTTCTTTTTTCTATCTTATGAACTCCTGCAGGAAATAGTCTCCATTTACCCTGTTTTATCACCGCCAAATCTGACTTCTGGGCAGTCGAACCGGGTTTGCAATGCACTTGCTCTTCTTCAGGTATTATCTCTTCATTTTCTTTCATGTCCTCAAGTTCTATTATCATCTCCTTATGTTGTGCATAATGGATTTTTTATTTTGCAAGACATATTTTTGATTGTCGGCTTATTCCATCATTGCCCGTCTATGACATTACTTTTATTTTGTTAGCAAAATGTGTGTACATTGCATGTGTGCTTTTGCTTCATTTGACCCGTAGAGTAATCCATGTCTGCTTAGCATGTGGAACATATTTTATTAGCTTTCTCCATCTCTGCAGCCATTATTCTTTTTCCCCCCTTATCCCATTCCCAAAATTCATTAAACAATTGTCCCTGAAAGCGGGTTCCCCAAATATGAATTTTCTATTAATGGCAATACAAAAATAGAAGAAACGTTTACTAGTGATCAATTAGGGTATTTATAATTCCTTTTCTGTCCAGAAGAGCTAACATGTTGATTGTAATTTTTTTGCAGTGTGTGGCCTCACATCCAGAAACCAGAATGATGTTCCTCAATGGTAATTTTTATCACGGGTGTATGGAGGATCTATTGTTGATTCATTCCGTCTTTATGGAGACATAAACTTTAATTTATGACATTAAGCAATATGTTCAGTTGCATTTGTTATGTTTCTGGCTCTATGTTATGGTCAAGTGGTTTGGATTTGGTTCACTAGTATTCTGGGTAAAGCTATTGCTTTTTTTTTTTTGGCATGACGAGTCTTCCATTAGTTTTTTCATGTACAGATTGTTAATATGCTGAATGATTACTTTGACCTTTTTATCTAAGAACTAAAGCCTTTTCCTTTTTCTGATTATATGTACTTGTATAATCAGGGTGATGTAACTGTAACTTTCTCTGGATTTACACTAATATGTTTCTGAAAATGGGTCAATTGCTTCCTATGCCTTATTGCAGCCCACATTCCTCTGTATCTGTATCCTTTTCTTAATACAACCAGCAAATCTAGGCCCTTTGAGTACTTGAGGCTAACGAGCTTAGGAGTCATTGGTGCTTTGGTGAAGGTATTCCCTGTTTGGCAATTTGATTTCTAAATTTAGGTACAAATAGTGTTTTACCTCTTATTTGGTAAGCTTCATCTATTTCATGATGTTCTTTCTTTATAAATAATTAGTTATTTCCAATTTTGTTCCCAGGTTGATGACACTGAAGTTATCAGTTTCCTTCTCTTTACTGAGATAATTCCCTTGTGCTTACGCACAATGGAGATGGGAAGCGAACTATCAAAAACAGTTGAGTTTCTTTCTTTTAATAGTTTACTAATGGTGATACCTTATTTCGTGAACTTCTGCTTGGTTTGGTATTTGCCTTATTTAATGTAGTTGTCTAATCTTTTTCCTTGTGCAAGACACATGTCACCAATGCACTTTGCTAGGCTCCATATTTTTTGCTTCAACGAGGTGCCATTTAAAGTGAATATGCTTAGAGATGATATTTACTTAACTGACAGATCTTAACGCAGTATTATTAACACATGATGCATATATTTGAGTGTGATTGAAGCTTTAACTCTGTTGTGTCGGTTTCACAAGTAGAAGGTAACTCCACTTTCAATTAGCAGAAACATAATACTGAGAACCATTTGATTTTAAGATAATTGTGATCAGTATCATGCCCACGTGGCACATATTTTGCCCCTGTGGAAATGGATATGAGATGATCACTTAAGATGCAGCTCTTTAAACTGGGATTTGGTTTACATGGTCTCACCCACTATCTGATTCCTCATTTTAATTTTTTAAATCTGCCTAAGAGATTGATATAAGCTTTTCTCTCCTGGTTAGGGTGGTTTTGAGTGTGAGCATTTTATTCGCAGGTAGCAACTTTTATTCTGCAGAAGATTTTGCTTGATGATTCGGGTTTAGAGTACATATGCACCACAGCAGAGCGTTTCTATGCTGTAAGTAGAGTTCTCTCAGCCATGGTTACCGCATTGACTGAACAACCTTCTGCCCGGCTGTTAAAGCACATTATCAGATGCTACCTCCGATTATCTGAGAATCTAAGGTTGGTCGACATGACTCCTCACACATCTCTTTCCCTTCAAACTTAATTGGCGTGTAATTGATCACACCCCCATTTGCGCAGAGCTTGTGATGCCCTCAGAACTTGTTTGCCTGATATGCTTAGAGATGGAACATTTAGCATCTGCCTTCGAGTAAGTGTGTTTTTTATAATCTCGAAAGTTGGAAAAAAAAACTCTTTTAAGTACTCGGTTAATGAAAATTTTTCAGGATGATCCAACTACGAGAAGGTGGCTACAACAATTGATTCACAACATGCAAGCTCCTCATGTATCCATGCAAGCGGGAGGTGGATTCGATCTCATGGTCAATTAAGAACAGGCAGCTACTTTTCTTCATGCCATCTGCAATTGATTTAGAGTTTTTGGCACATCTGTTTCTCGCTATTATGACTTCTTTTAGCTTTTACTTGGAAGCTCTGGCTATGTTTTGGGAGGAATTTCTTTTAAGAGAGTGGTTTAGGAAATATATAGGATTAGGATGAATATCTATGAGCAAATTAAAAAAACAGTATAAAATCTACACCTCGAATATTCTTTTGGTGTTGGAGTCAATAAATTGATTTATTTTTTACATCATTTTTCACATCTATAACAAGGGTCAAAGTTGTTGGTGGTTTGGATTTACCACCTGCAATAATAATATAACTACACAAGCCGCCATTTTGTACTTTGTAGGTTGAAATGGGACGGATTTTTATGGATTTGGTCCTTGGTGGGTGGTGCGGGTTGATCCGCGGGTCAAATTTCATTTTCATGTTTACATATAAAGTTTCTCTTTTCTTAAAGAGAGTTACTTCCTGTGCATGGATATAGGTGTCTCTTTAGAATGTTGAAAGAGTTAAAATGTATCATATATAAGAACAAGTGGTGAAGTGTTACTTTTTTTAAAAAAGAGTTAAAATGTACTCCCTCCGTCCCATAAAGAAGTTCACAGTTATTGTACATACGGAGTTTAAGAAAAAGTTGTTTTTTGGGGTAGTTTGGTGTTTTTAGGTAATAAATAAATTATAAAGTAAGTTATGTGAGTTGTAAAGGGGTGACAATTTTGAAATTAAAGTGTGTTGTGGGGTTATTGATTTGTGTGTATTTCCTTATTTGGGGTGTGAAATTGTTTATGGAACGGGCAAAAATAGAAAGTGTGAATTTATTTATGGGACGGGAGAGTATCATATATATATATATATATATATATATAAAAGAACAAATGGTGGAGTTACGTAGATAAAGAAGAGTTGGGTCTCCTGTAAATGATAAACCTTTCTCAAATTAAGGTGTATGATAAACCTTTCTCATTTATAAGTTAGAAAGACAAATGTATTCTTAAATATAAGACCCTATAATAAATACAAACTCTTAGGTGCAACAAGTTTAAATAGGGTTAAATACAAACTCTTAGGTGCAATAGGTTTAAATAGGGTGGTAGTGGATACTTTTTATTATTATTATTATTATTATTATTATTTAGTTTTTAATAAATTTATTTAATTCAATGGTGGATATTGATTTATTTAATCTATTTATTAAGATCGTAAAGGTATACTTTAATTTGAATCTAAACTCTAATAAAATATAAAAAGATATAAACTATTTTATTAAGGTGTAAGGTAAACTTTATACAAAGAATGCTTATCCTAAAATTTTAATTTTTGTTTTGAATAAAATTTTAACATACAAAAGTTAATATTACATCCGTCCCATATAAAATTTACATTTTGCATTTTCATTTATTTTACAAAAGTTTTCACATTCTTAAAGAAAAATAAGGTAAAAAATGTCAACACAACTAACTTTTTCATTATAAAAATATCATACATACCTAACATATTTTATCATTTAAGTACTTCTTCCGTCCCACTATAACATGTGTATTTGTTTTTGCAGGTTAGGTTAAGAAAAAAAAATTTAGGATTGTTTTGCACCTGATACACCTAGGACTTATAAATTACTTCATTCGTCTCATCGAAAGGTCCTCATTTTACTGTATTGGGCATCTCATTTAAAGGTCTTCATTTTTCTCTTTTGGTAAAAGGGCCTCATATATGGTCCACCACTACAAATAAAATATAATACTCCTTAACCCACGTATAGAAAGCAAATGGGGGCATTTGCTCGGGACAGAAGGAGTAATTTTTAAGTGTAATGTTATTTTATTTTTTAAAAATTTTAATTATTTTATTTGATCTAACCGTTCATGTTAACTAGGTGCATCGGTATTCCAGATGCACTTTAATTTGACTCAATATTTTAATATGTAGTGTGTTAAGGAATATAATATTTTAATGTAAAATGGGTAGTTGTATTAATGTTGTGTACGTAGGCTCTCTAAAGAGATATGAACTGATTTGTGTGGTTCCACCTACAAAAAAGGAAAATGAACATTTTATATTAAGACAGATTAAAATAACAAAATGCGCAGCGGGATATAGAGAGTATTTGTTATTAATAAATATACTAAACACTCCTAAAAGTAACGAGTTTTTTAAGAGTTGGTCTCGCCTGCACAATGTATTTAAGGATATAACATTTTATTCTAAATATTATACATTTTAATTCATAAGGGTGTTATTTATTTAATGAAAGAGTTAATTGAGATGTAAATGATATTAATGTTTGAGTAAGAAAGAAAGAATATATATATATATATATATATATATATATATATATATATATATATATATATATATATATATATATATATATATATGTGTGTGTGTGAGAATGACTACAGCTTGAATCTCGCGGGTTGAAATCGCCAGAAAGAAGGTAACGGGCTCTCTTTCCTTCTCCTCCGTTCCTCTCACCGTCACTCTCTCTCAAATTACAACTCCCCACTCCCCAACCTTAATTCTTCTTCCCCAAATCATATCAGCCCTAATTCACAGCCTAGCCATGGCGTCACTTATTGGACCCCCTGAAATCCACCCAACCGCTGTCCAAATTGCCGCTGCCTCCCCTATCAATCCTTCAGGCAGTACCTGGTAGATCTCATGGTGGCAAATTACAATACCTTAACGAAACATAAAGAACCGCTGAAGGGCAGGGCGGTGAACGAGTGCGCCACATATACGACGACGGGTAATCCTTGCTTGGATTTCTTCTTCCACACGTGTTGTCTGACACGCCGCCATGGCTATAATCTTCGCAGGAATCTACGCGCGATTCAACCCTCCAAGGCTATAATCGTTGTCCTAATTGTTCTTAACGGGCTTCTTTTTTTTCTCTATCTACATCCGCCACTGCGCTGATTCCTCCAGCGCCGCCGCTTGCGTCTGTCCCTGTGCAATCACCGAGTTTTGCTGCCGTCACAAACTCACCGCTAGATCGCATCCGATCGCCGCACTCCGCCATAATCGGGCTTCTCTCTTTTACTTGTTTAAATTTGAATGTGCAGTACTATAATCTACGGTGAACTTAGGAGTTAAAGACCGTTTTTGTGAAATGATATTGTAGTTGCAATTGTCTATACTGTAAATGATCTGGATTGACTGTGTTTTTGTGGGTTTCCGAATGTACAGGAAATGTGGACTTTTTTCTCTTAATTATTGTATGAATAAATTTGCAGAATTGGAAAAAACTGATGGGGTAGGAAGAGTTAACACAGTGAAAATGTGATTGCTCGCCTTTTTATATTATTATAATCAGCCTTTTTAAGTAAAGTACTAGAAATGGAAAAGTGCAAATAAATTTCTGGCATTATTAGGACCGATTGATTTTAAAAAATGAGGGAGAAATGAGGTAAAGATGCTTAACCATAAATCATGGGACCAAAATGTAGTGTAAGTGCTGCATTTACTTAGAGTAACATATTTAATTCCAAATAGTGACCTAATTAATTTCAAAGAGTAGCCTATGTATATTGAGGTTACGATTGGTACGATGGAATGGAGTGGGAATGGAATCATCATTCCTAATTCTATTCTCATTCCTGCGATTGGTATGTTTTTAGTAATATGAATCACAATTCTAAGGAAATGTGTATTTCTCTACATGTGAGAATGAACATTCTTCTCACCTCATGGTATTGCTTATTCCATTCTCTCGTTCCCCCCACCCCACCCTCTCACACACACACACTCACTCACACACATATATTATATATATATATATATATATATATATATATAATTATAAATAATATTCTTTTAATTTATACAACATTTATTTATATAATTATAAATATGTTACTATTTTTCTACTTAGCATGTACTATTTATTAAAATCATTTGTATTAAATTATTTAATAAAAAATAAAATAATAAATCATTTAAAATCTAAATAAAAAAATTAAATATTTTTATATACTAAAATCGGTAAAAAATATATAATTAAATTAAATTCTTAAAATTTTTAAATATAAATGTATATAATTATTTTAATATTTATTCAAAATAAAAATTAGTAAATTATATATAAAAAAATAATATTATTAATTAAATTGAATATATACATGTAATATAAATATAATTTTTTATACATTGTTTAATATTTTTAATATATATAATTTTTATTTGTATTTTAAATTTTATTTATTTTTTAAAAATATTAAAATTTTATTTTATTTATAATTTAATATTTTTCTATAATTATAAAATATATAAAATCTTCATTAAAATTTAATTAATTTAATATTTTAAATAAATTAAATTTAAATTTAATATTATAAAAATACTATTAATGAGATTGAAATTATTAAGGAATACAAATTCTATTAATTGAATTATTCCTGAACGATACCAATCATGATAAAAATAATTTTTGATCATTTCATTCCCATTACTATTCCATTCATAAGTTCATTCTATTCCCCTATTATTTCATTCAGTCATACCAATCAAGCCGTGAGAGTCTCAAATCAAAGAATGGTCCAATAAATTTAAGAATGACTTAATTAATTCCAAAGAGTAACTTATGTATATTCAAGTCTCGAAACAAAGAGTGATCTAATAAATTTAAGAGTAATCTAATTAATTCCAAAAAGTGACCTAATTAATTTTAAAGAGTAACCTGTGTATATTAAGAGTCTCAAATCAAAAAGTGGTCCAATAAATTTAAGAGTAACCTAATTAATTTCAAAGAGTAACCTAATTAATTCCAAATAGTAATCTATTTAATTACAAGGAGTAACCTATGTATATTAAGAGTCTCGAATCAAATAGTGGTCCAATAAATTTAAGAGCAACCTAATTAATTCCAAAGAGTAACCTAATTAATTCCAAAGAGTAATCTATTTAATTACAAGGAGTACCATATGTATATTAAGAGTCTCGAATCAAATAGTGGTCCAATAAATTTAAGAGTGACCTAATTAATCTCAAAAAGTAATCTAAAAGATGTTAACTAAATTGAACAATATATAACTCAAGGAACCTCTGCTTATCGCCAAATTGTACAATGCAAAACTGGGAATAATGAAATGATGTATCTTGAATTCATCATGAATAACACACAAGTATTACACGCCATGTGATGATCATTTACCTAATTATTTATACTAATACTCTAACAACCAAATATAATAAAATAAAATTGCAGAAATTAGATCCAGTTTGCCAAAACTTTGAGCCTAAGTATGCTAATAGATATTTTCTACAATTCATATAAACTATGAAAACGACAGATGTGCTCTATGAGGTTCCCATGTTGAACTTATTCATAGTCCATCTTTCTTTAATCCACATCTTCACACCCAAATAAATAGTTTCTCGGTTAGAATCGTCATTAAGCACAACATCGATACCTCTTTGCCTTGCAACAGCAACAATGCAGTTTTCATTCCCAACATCAAAACCAACCACACTCATGTTCGCTTATATATTTAGTAAGGTGTAATGTCGCTGGGCAATAAGGTATTTAATTACCTGAACCATTAGATCAAAAGACATGAACATAAAATTGCATTTCATACATGATACAACTGGTAAGAACCCTTCTTTTATTCTTTGAGAAATCCAAAAACAGTGAAGTGATTTAATAAGGAAGCACAACATGATGAATATTCAAATACAACATATAGTAAATTTGTTAATCAAATTGAACAATACTTCCCACCTGGTGACATTGGAACCAACTAGTTCATCATTCAACAATACTTCCCACAAAACAAACCAAGAAAAACAAAGATTTAATAAGAACAATCTTATGTTTTAAAAAAAAAAAAAATTCAACATAAAATTAAAATCACAACCCTTTTATGCTTTAAACAAGATCCACCCTAATAAATATCAACAAATAAATCAGAAAAACAAAAAACCTTTAATTACATATTTATGTACATGTTCTATGAGCTTAGCATAAAACAGAGCATAAGAGGAAATACTAAAATCTCCTAAAATCGTATAAAATGCCTTGTTACTTTTCTCTAACTTTCTGCTTATCATACAACTATAAGCCCCTAAATTCTCCTCAATTCTCTTTCTCTCTCCTGCAAAAGAGAAGTTAGACGCTGGAGTCTCCGTCGAATAACTCTAAAACCCAAGTATCTGAAACCCAGCGTATGAAGATGTTCTCAGCCATATTCACGCAGTTAGCATTACATCCGCCTGCACGCTTCCATTACCTTCATCTGCAGTAGGAATTGCTTCTTCCAAACTCTTAATCCCACTTAGACAAGAAGGTTTGAGTGCTCCATAATAAAATAATTGGACAACTCATTAGCTACATATAACGAAAAATCAGCCAGATTTAAGATTTTATAGTGAGTGGTTAAGAAAATACAATAATAAGATTCACCTTTCACTCTGTATAAAATTTTCCTTGCCTTGGTGAGATAGCCAAGTAGCGATGTATTCTCTTAATTAATTTGGACTAGATTAATGGAGACACATCAAATTTCATTTGGATTGCCATTTCTCTATTACTCAAACTCCTTACATTTATCACATATCTCTACTGTGTGTTCTTCAACCCCTGAAAGATTGATTCCGCATAATATTCAACAATAATTTCCTAAAAAATGGCTTACTTCTCCCAAAGCTATCGGCTCTACGCCCCATCAACTCCACTCGCACCCGATTAGAAATCACCCTGGGTCGCATACCCCTACCAACCCCCTCCAACGCCATCAAATCCCTATGCCCAAGCTACGCACACGGCCCACGCGTAAAGCAGTTTCTTTGGGGTGGCTCCGCCTCTGCCTCCGCCTCCGCCTCCCCAAGCTGGTTACGGCTATTATCCGTACCGTCAGCACAATCAGAGTCAGTTTCAGAATAGCCGTGAAAGATAACTTATGTAATCATTTTTCACGCTTCGATCCATTTCCATCAAATTGAAGGCCCATTTCCCTTTAAAAGGTCAAGTTGTAGCATTTTTTAAGAAAAAGACGGGCATATTGAAGTCTTTGTCTATATATATATATATAATTAAGGATATTAATTTTTATATTAAAGAGTACCATGTTTAATATTAAAAAAATACAACTTTCTGATACTGTCAGATTTGGACGCACCGTACATCTAGGAACACACAAGTTTTATCCCTTTTATAATTTACGTGAAATAAAAAAGAAAAAAAAATATTTTTGCAATCAATGGACTATTTTTTAAAAAAAAAATTTCACTTTTAGTCCTATTGAATTAAGTCATGCCAAAGGAGTCCTCTTACTTGCGTAATTACTCCATCCGTCCCTTTTATAAGTATTTATTTTGCCATTTTGATTCAACTCAATACAAAGTATTTTTTTTATGTTTAGGTTGATGTGATACACAAATAATATTATTATTTATACGCAACCCACTACACATGGGTCTCATACTCAACACTAATACAACTACCCACTATACATTAAAATAGGAATATTATTTCTCTCACTTCATTTCACCTCATTACACATTAAAATATTATATTCCCTCTATCCCACAAATGTTTGCACCCTACTTTATGCACGGATATTAAGAAAAATGATAACTTTTAGGGGTATTATGGTACTTTTGGTAATAAATAAAGGGATCGACTATTTACACCCCGAGATTACTAAACGTACCCAAAAACATTTAAATTAAAATATTTTTAATTAAGATGACCAATATACCCCTAATACATATTTATTCAGATTTAAGATTTGTTTTTCTCCTCTATTTCTGAAATCTTTTCTCGATTAATCATGAGTTTAAATGTTAATACACGAAGCAAGATATGCAGCTTTTTCTCTTCGCTGAGTTACTCCTGTTCAACAATCGAATTTATATTCCACCAAAATAACTCATACTATCGAAGTAACCGATACTAGAACCAAGAAATCTTCTGAATCATCTTCAAGTTTTTTTTTGATAGAATTAAGGAATAAACTGGAGAAAAAAATTGTTCTGTAAGCCAAGCGAGATCTCATATCAAGGAAGAGTTGCTAACTTTGTGAATTTGATCGGTCTTATAAAAACTCCTATTCATTTTAAGCTGATTCGGTTGGAAATTACATAATGGCCACTGTGATTTCTCAAAAAACGAGTGGGGAGAAGGAACCGCAGTTGATTCCTGTTGTTTTCAAAGTGATTTAGCTCGTGTGGTGTCTCATGGGTCTTGTGGATTTCAAAGTCATTTTAGTGAGATGTATTTAGCAATTGGGGATTCTTTTAGCAGATTGAAGGTGCAAATAGCTGCTCCCTAAATAAAATGATAAAATATATTAGGTGTGTTAAGTAAGAGTATATTTTTTTTTGAATAAAGTGTATGAGGAAGGACTATTGTGTTTGACTTGCTACTTTAATAGGAAGGTGCAAATTTTTTTGGGACAAATAATGACGGAGGGAGTAGTAGTCTCTTAATTTTAGATACTTTTCCGTCAATAAGTAACGGAATTTTAACGTTTCAATTTATTCCCATTATCATATCTCCCTTTCCTTCCTCCAACCCTAATTCCTAAAATTCAAATTGCAGATTTAAATCATCACCCCACCTGTAAAATTAACCCAATCCTTCAATGTCGAACCGTTCGAGGAGATATAAAACGCAATTGTATCAATCTCCTGCTTGTTTTTAGAGAAACTCCAATTCGATTGAAGATGTCGTACGTTGGGGAAAGGCGGTGATCCTCCACCATACCGTAAGTGTAATATCATCCTTGTATTTTTTATTTTGCAAAAACTTTAATCCCATGTTTGTGTGAACGAGTGTAAGATAAATTTTGGGAAATCCATTTTCCACAGAGGGCTTTTATTTGAATGTCCTCATTTCCCTTATGACATTAGTAGAGATTTGTAGATATTTCACTGGATTTCATTCCCTTTGCACCACTCATGAATAATCAGTTGCAGTAACCTGAATTTTTCACTTCTTGTTTAAAATAGAAACTTTTGTTCATTCTAGGATTTCGACTCTGCTATTATACGACTGCTATTGGTTTTACTGATTATTAAATTCAAGGATTTGAAGTTTATTGGGATCCCTCTTATTCTATATTATATTGTGAAATCTTTGAATTGAAGTTAAGCATTTCTTCCATTGGAATATTGGATATTCTCACACAGCTATTATGCATTCCATAATTGCTCTGACTTGTTAGGAATCTTTGGATATTTCATCACTTGTATACTGTTTTTTTTTTTTTTTTTTTTTTTTTGACGAAACATGTAAATGTAATTTTGGGTTTCCAAATCATGTGATTTTTGAGCAAGAATTCCCTATAACACCCCCATGTTCCATCTCATTTTCCACATGGGGTGGATGGGTGACACATACCCCAACTTCAAATTTTGAAATTTGACTCATACACCCCATGTGGAACATAAGATGGAACATGGGGTGGAATAGTGATCTCCCACCGTTATTTTTTGGGTCCTTGCGTATTTCATATGGGTTTCTCTCACACTGTTTGTTTTTGGAGATTTTGTTACTGCATATAGAATTTCTCTTCTGTTAATCTTGCTATTTGATTTTGGTGCATTGGTGTTTTATTTTAGCCAAATCGATTTCTCTTGCATTGTCTTTGGGATTCAAATTCAATTCATCGAAATACTGCTACTGAGATAATTTATGTGAGATTGAGCAAGCTATGAAGCTGTGTTTGTTAAATTAAGTGTGGTGGTTGATGAGTTGTTGTCACTATGTTCTTGTTTGTAAAAATCCAACCACACCGGAATGGATGGGAAAGCCCGTCGTTCTATGTCTTGGCATTGCGGCGCTTTCTCCGAGAGTTCAAATTACATTTTAATATATAGATTCTTAACATATTTGGCAATGAAGATCCAATTTGATAGATTTTGTGTGAGTCGATTAAATGATCCAGTTTGTCGTTTCCTTTGGGAGCTAGCACAATCCTGGATACATTGCTAGCATGATTAATTCTTCAGACTAAAATTGAGTGGATTGATATCCGGAGTATGAGTAAGGTCTTGTATAATGTTACTAATTTTATGGATTTCACCAAGAGTGGAAAGAGTGGGGGTGGGGTGAAATGTGCAGCATTAATTTTGCTAATATTTTGAGTTTTCATTGTGGTGCAATCAAGTTTTTGTCTCTGCCTTTGATGATTTAATTTCATATCTTCTTGTTTTGGTCAAGATGTGCATATTTATCAGGGTCTTTAACAAAAGTAGGTAAATGTCTACAGATTTGAGAGGGTCCTCATAAGTTCAGAAGTCGTGGTTGTCAAGAGTTTCGTTTGTTCTGTTAGTTATTCTCCATTTTGCCTTAAGATCAGTATATCTCTGTTATCATTCTTTTCATGATAAACAAAAATAATGCTAAATTGTTTTATTGTAGTGTGTTAGAAATTCTTAAGTGTTTATGTCTTATGGGATTCTTTCCTTCTAAATGTTTTTCACTTATTGGTGTGTATCGTCGTATCGACATATTGGGCAATTTGCCAACTGAAGTTGTTTTGAAGGTTTTGGGCTTGAAATAGACGACATTGGTTTTGATGTTTTTTATATTGTTTATTTTTACTAGTCTATCTCAACGTGATACTTGGCACAAAAGGGATTACACAAATTACAAATGTGAGATGTGTAATTTAGTTGATTTAGATTTTATATAGTTGTACTTGTAAAAATATATAGCTTGATAATTTGTGGTTATTAACTTATTATATAGTGGTTAAGAAGATAGATTTTCATTAAAAAAAAAAAGAATTCCATTTTATTTTTGACTTAACAGTTTTCATACAAAACTAAACGGTTAGGTTAAAAAATGTTTGGACCAAAAATAGAAGTTTTAGGACCATCCTAAGTATAGGACTATTTCCAATAGTGAACAAATTTCAACTAAAAATAATGTCAGCTCACAAGTATTTGCCTCTGACACCCTACTCAAATAGGAAAGGGACAAAATCATTGTTGCCCCTTTTATAATTACTACAAAATAAAAAATACTCACTTTCTTAAAAAAAGATAAAAATATTTAATCACTTTTAGTGCAACTGATAATAAAACTTCTAGTTTGTCTTATAATTTTTTAATTGAAGATTACTTTGAATCGGTTAATTAAACCATTATCTTAATAGAATAAAATTATAAAGCTGAAAAAGAATAAAAATTACAAAGCCAGAGATAGAACAAAAGTCATAAAGCCTGAATTGAAAAATAAAAATAAAAATACAAAGTATGTTTAGAATAAACTCGTGAAATTAAAAAGCCGTATAGAACAAATACAAAGTCTGAATATAACAAAAATTATGAGTTACACTTTGATAGGGCTATTATAGTACATTTTTATGAAAAATAGGTTGATTTAATTATTTGAAATTAAAATGAGTATCTTTGATTTTTTTTTTAAGTTCAAGTTGGCTGCAGATGATAATAGAAAAAGAAAAAGAAAAATTCTCATAGCGAATGAATAATTCATTGAATGTACTCCTCCATAAATACAAAGCGTATGAATAACTCATTGAATTGATTATTTAATTCGAGCCTCCAGGACCAGGAGAAGAAAGAAAACGAATCGAATCCGTAAACGGAGCCCAAGTGCCAGACATTCTCTGTCTACATCACTGAGAGTCGAATTCTAACAATCAAAGTGATGAAACGGAAAACAACATTGCAGTCGCCGGCGTACGAGGATGAGAGGAACCAAGAAGCAATGTACATGGAGGCATCGATGAGGGCGGTGGAGAAACTTCTCGGGTACAGATTTCAGGACAAGAAGCTTCTAGAAGAGGCCTTGACTCACTCCTCCTACACCGCCTCTCCCTCCTACCAGCGCCTCGAATTCGTCGGCGATGCCGCTGTCGGATTAGCCTTATCCAATTACGCCTACATCAGGTATCCCCACGCCGACCAGGGCAAGTTGTCCCTCGTACGCGCCGCCAACGTCAGTACCGAGAAACTCGCACGTGTTGCTGTCCACCACCGCCTCTATAATTATGTCCGCCACGATGCTACCGCATTTGATGAAAAGGTATCTCATCTATCCCGTATATTTATATATATGTTTTTTAATTTTCTACCCATAAACCCTATAGGTTTTGACAAATTTGTCAAATTTCGCGACTGTTTTTTTTAGGGGCTAAATTATGCCGTACCCGTTGGACTTTATGGTTGCACTTTTCAATACTAATTTTAAGAAAAACTCTTTTTATGTTCGACTTTACTGAAATAGCCTTTTACACAAATGCATACGTGTATAAAAATTAAAAATTAGTGTAAATACTTCGTGCATATACTTTTCGTGTATGAAAATTTGATGCACGGATGTAATCCTCATACACGAATGAGTAAGTATAATATCCACGAATGAGTGAGTATAATATCCGTGTATGAAAATTCTCATACACAGAGAGTGTTTATAACATCTGTGTATGAAGATTTCATACACGGAAGTAATCCTCATATACGGATGAATAAGTATAACATCTGTGTATGAAAATTTCATACACGAATAAATTTCATTTACGAATGTATTCGTGTATGAAATTTTCATACACGGATGAGCAATGTTATTATACATACTTCATTCGTGTATAAGGTTATTTTCGTCATTTTGGGCATAATATGAGTTATCTCTATAAATAGGACACAAAAGAACTTGCCATTGATGCATATTTCGATCTGGGGCTCTTTCATGACTTTGCTGGAGTTGAAATTGGTAAAGTTGATTTAGTTATCTCAAAAGCACTCGACAAATTGCTATATAATGGATTTCTGTACTCTGAAAATCTATGGTCTCGTGCTTTTGTGGTACCTAAACCAGCTTTTCCAGTTTGAACCCCGGCAAAATCGTGTAATGCCTGTGTTTTTTAGGTAAGAGAATTTGTGATGATGGTACAAAAAGAAGTTGAACCTGAGATGTATGGGGGTTTGGTTAAAGCACCAAAAGTTCTTGCTGACATAGTAGAGTCATTGGCAGCTGCTGTATATGTTGATTGCAACTACAATTTAGAGGCTATGTGGATGGTTAGTTCAGTTCTTTGTGATATGAAATTTTCAAAATTTTTTAAATTATTTTAGGGTCTATAACTCAGGATTGACTGTGCTTGCTTATTAGTTTCCCTTCATGTTGATTTAGATCTTCAGAGACCTTCTAGAGCCAATATTTACGCTTGATGATCTGGAAAAGCAACCACAACCTGTGACACAGCTCTTTGACATGTGCCAAAAGGACGGAAAAAAAGTTGATATAGAGTATGGGAGAAAAGAAGATAAAATTATTGCAAGTGTTTTTGTTGATGGGGATTTCGTCACCTCAGCTTCTTCTGAGCAAAAGGAGAATGCCAAGCTCAATGCTGCTAAGGCTGCTCTTCGTGCGCTGTCTTACGAATCTGGAGATCTAAATAATATCTACATAGATGACCAAATCAATGAGGATGGTGACATTGAAGGAGCAAAGCATAAGCTGCATGAGCTGTGTGGCAAGAAAAAATGGCCCAAGCCTATTTACAAGTAAGCTGTGAAATCTTCATCTACTATGCTGTGTATATACATTTCTCAAACCATTATTGAGTCTTCTGAAAAATATTTCCCTATGGAAATAAAGAGCCATATATTGTTTTATTCCCACCTTGGTGTAGTTGCAATCAAACAAATGGAATCTGCTTTTTGAAAATATGCTTAATCCCTTCTGGAAGATCAATTTTCTTATAGTGGATATACCAATTGCCAAGAATGCACGAGTGATTTCCTGTGCCAAAGTCACTTTGGTACATCTTCTCCTTGGCCACTTGTTGTATGGATACTTATGTGTATACATTGTAAAAATCATAAGGTGCTTCCCGTCTAGTTGTGCTTGAGGGTCCTTGCCCCTCTCCTTTAACAACTATGATCTTTCTTTGAAGAAACCTGTTGCTTTATCTAACCAATTTCAATGTAAAAGAAAAGATTGTTCATTCTTAGCTGCAGCAAGATTGTATGAAATGTAGAAATTATATATCAACTCTAACTACAGTAAAGTTAGAACGTATGATTTTGTTACTGATAAATTCTGAGTTTATATTCCATAAGTTTCTACATAAAAGACAGCCAATTCCTATTCTAAAGTAAGAGGCACTTGGACATGCTTGTCATATTTTCTTTTTAATTAATTTTTTTTTTTTTATAATAGTGAAGGGGGCATATAGTCATCTTTATTAGTTAACTTATTAGACTGATAGACTCCCTACTTGTCAATAATTGTGCAGAATCGATAAAGAGTATGGACGCGCCCATGAGAAGAGATACATATGCTCTGTTGAAATTGAAATCAGAGAATGTGTTCTGATTAATACGGGTAAAGATAAGCCGAGAGTGAAAGAGGCCGAGAACTCAGCAGCTTCTGTAATGCTTCAAGGTTTAAAAAATCACAAATACATGAGTTTCTCCCGAAAATAATATTATTTCAATGATTTTTTGGATTAGGATTATTGCCTCTCTCAAACCAAAATGTTTGTGCATGATTATTGAAAATGAATTCCTTTAATATTATGGTTCAATTCAATATATGCATGATTTCTTTTTAATTGTGGATGAGTTGGAAGTGTTTGAAGCACATATTAGTGACTACGGAATTATTAAGTACATGTGGTTTAGGGTTTATGATTCCAGGAGCGTGCTCTCCTCTGGTTCAATTTTGTGGCGCATGTGCTGCAAATCTAGTCTGCGAGCTGGATTGCCGTAATACTTGGCTGAGGCCCATTCAAGGCCGAGTGGTTCTACTTGCCCCATGACTTCTCCATCAGGTAAGAACAACCCATTCATAAACCCAGCACCATGACCACCCACAGGCATAGCACACGAGTTGATCGTACGTATTAGCAAGTTGCTGGTGTGTTGCTTCCTCGTGACACGTATGGTGTTATGAACTGGAGAAGGTCCTCATCCTTTGAAGAGCACTGTGTTAATGCTCATTTCATCCTCCCACTGCTCCATCGTATGCACAGACGATTGATTTGCCAAGTGTACTTTGATCTTTCTCTTCTTACATTTCTAATTGAGTGGGTTCTTGTGCATCTGGTGGATAGATTCGTGCAGCTTGTTTGGCCCTTATAATATGAATCTCTTACAAGGCTCATTGCTTCAACCATTATGTTGCTAAACCTGTCAACATTGATAATCACATTCTGGCCATTTAGGTACACTTCCTTCCCTACTTCCACTGGAAATGCTCCCTTTGGATCTGTAAACACTCTGTGATCAACTCTGGAACCAAACACTTTAAAACGGAAGCTCTCCTCTGCTTCAATCTTGTATCTTAGGTAGTGCAGTCCCATTTCGACTGCTGAATCTCCGTAGTAGGTTCGTGCAGCCCAATGCAGGCCAATCAGGTCCAACTGCACCATAACCGCCCGTCCGGAAAGAATATCTCGTTGTTCAGGCCAGCTCCATGAGCTCCCACCAGCGTGCTGCATGAGCTTATCATTCTTGAGAACACCTCCAGCTTTGATATCACCTCGGACGATCACAACCTGAAACCCCAGGTCTCTCATCATGGCTGCAACTTCGTCTTCGTTAAGAATAGGCAGCTACTGTTCTTCATACCATCTCCAATTAATTTAGAGTTGTTGGCATATCTGTTTCTCGCTAATATGACTTCTTTTAGCTTACTTGGAAGCTCTGGTTAGGTTTTGGGAGGAATTTCATTAAGGGAGAGAGTGATTTAGGAATATATAGGATTAGGATGAATATGTATGAGCAAATTAAAAACAGTATAAAATCTACTTCTGGAATATTCTTTTGGTTTTGGAGTTAATAAATTGATTATTAGTATTTATTTTTGGCAAGTATTGTGTGACACCGTCTCATATAAGTTTTTGTGTGAGACGATAACAACATTAATGAAAAGTGATACTCAATCGATGAAAAGTGATAATGTTGTAGTGAACTATTTCATGAACAATTTATATTTATAGTATAAATAAAAAGTAATAACATTTTATATCGAAAGTAATACTGATGTTATATCCGTCTTACGATTACGGGTGAGATGGATTCAAACAAGTTTTTTTTTTCGTCATTTCACATCTATTACAATTAAAGAAGTCAAAAGTTAGTTGGATTGACAAACAATAACAGAACTACATAAGCCTCCAATGAATAGTTTGGAATGAGATGGATCTAATATGGATTGGATCATTGGTGGTGGTGTAGGTTGACCAATGCACGTCAAATTTCATTTTTATGTTTTCATATAAAATTTGTAAACAAAAAATCTTAAATAAACAAGACAAAATATTCAAAAAGTAGATTATTTTATAAAATTAAATGTGGTGGGTATGGGTTTAGGGTTTAGCCTAACTGAGTTTTGGTTTGTTTGAATCTCGTTTGTTAATAAATAATCGAGCTTGAGCTCGTCAAGAAAAAAATTATTGAGTTCGAACTCGATCAAAGACTATCTGTTAAGAATCATTTATGTTTTTGAACATTATTACGAACACGTTTGATAATATGTTCGTGAACACTTCTTCATAAAAATATTAATATTTTTCATTTGTGAACAATTAAAGAATATTTCGTTTGGGAACACATAATATTATTTATAAATATTAAATAGTCAAACAAGTCAACAATAATAAAATTTAAAGGAAAAATTTTGCATACATCCAAGCGCACGGAGCTAGTTTCATATGTCAAAATTTAATTTTATACTACTTTTTAGTATCGAATGTTTGTTTTTAGTATAAGAACTTATACCCTTGATTTTTCGATTTTTTTTGTCAAACTTTAACATTTCAACAACCTTTTCATTGAAAAAATAATACCTTGTTAATGTAAGTTTATACCAATTGGCCTCTAAACCAATTGGCGTTTTTCATATCTGATGGT
Organism: Pogostemon cablin; assembly: GCA_023678885.1. NCBI lineage: Eukaryota > Viridiplantae > Streptophyta > Magnoliopsida > Lamiales > Lamiaceae > Pogostemon > Pogostemon cablin. Next base: position 25,120,869 of record CM042962.1, read on the forward strand.
CACTCGGTCTCAGGCAGGAATATTTAAGCCCCGTTACGTTGCAGACTTGGCTCACACTCCAATTATTCAAGCTCTCATTGCTACTTCTTTTCCCAAAGGTTTTAGGAGTACTATGAAATATCCTCATTGGGCCAGCGCTATGAATGAAGAAATGAAAGCTCTTCGTAGAAACAACAAATGGGACCTTATCCCTCATCATTCTGGAGTAAATATTATTAGTTTCAAATGGGTCTTCAAAACTAAATTCCTTTCAGATGGATCAATTGATCGTCATAAGGTCAAGGCTTCTCTCAACTGTCAGGCCTTGATTACTCTCACACCTTCAGCCTGGTGGTCAAAGCTTCTACTGTCAGAATTGTTCTAGACATTTTTATTATGAAGAATGAGCCTCTGCACCAATTGGATGTGAAAAACACCTTTCTAAAATGAATTTTTATCTAAATCGGTTCTTATGAAACAACCACCCGATTTTGCTGATCCACGCTATCCAAGTCATGTTTGTTGATTACAAAAATCACTTTATGGTCTCAAACAGGCCCCTCGGGCATGGTTTCAGAGGTTATGTGATTTTATTTTACTTATTAGCTTTCATACTTGTTGTTTTGATACATCTCTCTTTGTTTTCTGTCAGGAAACATCTATTATTTATTTATTTGTTTATGTTTATGACATTATATTGACTGAAAATTTCGCTACCTTAATCAAGCGTTTCATAAGTCGTATTCAGCAAGAATTTTCCATAAAGGATCTAAGCCAACTAAACTATTTACGTGGCATAGAAGTTTCTCATACTTCCTCCGTCCCCAAAAATGGTTCACCTTTACTCTACCACGGATATTAAGAAAAAGTTATTTTTTGACTAACTTTATTAACTTTTAAGGGTATTGTGTATTTTTAAGTAATAAATAAAGTATATTATGTGTGGAAAGAAGGGATGACATATTTGAAATTAATGTGTACTTGCAAGGTGTTAGATTAGAATGATATTTCATTTTTTGGGGGTGAACCATTATATGGGGTGAACGAATGAGGAAAGAGTGAACGATCTTCAGGGACGGAGAAAGTACTACAAATGGACTTTTCCTTGGGCAAGCAAAATACGCTCTCGACATCTTATCTCGCTCGAACATGGTTGAAAGCAAGCCAATTGCCACCCCTTTCTAATGCTGGTACTCAGTTCTCCGATATTACTAAATATCAATCTTTGTAGGGGGCCTTACAATACCTAACTATTACACGTCTAGACATTAGTTATGTAGTTAATCACATGAGTCAATTTTTGCAAGCTCCCACAATATTTCACTTTCAGGCTGTGAAATGTATTATTCGATATGTGTGTAGAGAACAATTTCGTATAGTTTATCTTTCTCTCAAAACAATCAATGGTCAATTATACTCGGATGCAGATTGGGCATGTTGTTCTGAAACACGTCGATCTACATATGGTTATTCTATTTATTTTGGTCTCAACTTTATCTCATGGAGTGCAAAGAGTCAACCAACGATTGCTCTCATTCTAGCTGTGAAATCCGAGTATTGTGTAATGGCAACAACCACAGCAGAAATTAAATGAGTTACGAATCTACTTCAAGAGCTTCATGTGCAACATGACCAACCCAAACTTCTTTGTGACAATAAGAGTGCAATATTTTTGAGTCTAAACCCTATTGCTCACAATTGAACGAAGCATATAGAAATTGATTATCATTTTGTTTGTGAGTTGTGTTCACTATTTTTTTTTGGAAAATATGAATCTCACTCTCAAGTATAAGGGACCAATTGTAGCGCGCGTGTAACCAAGTTAAATTATCGAACCCACGGGATAGTGTCAGAGTGACAAATAAATCTAATATGACAATTTCTATTTAAGACAAATCCAATTTATGAAAATTAATTATTAACTAATAAATAAATAAGATACGATTGCGAGAAAACAATCAAGTATTCCAAGATAAGAGACTGATAATGCTAGGGCAATCCAATTTAACCATGTGACAAATTATTCTAAACCCAAATTAATTATCTGCAGATATTTATAAGAGGATCGCTAAGCCTAGTTAGACCACATTGATCCAGTAAGATCTAACACTTATAATGAGCTGTAAAACTTAGGATCAATATCACTCCCTTTATAGGTACTTGCGCTATTTCAGTATTCCATTTCTAAGTACTTATTAATCCCTTTGTCTCCTTACCAATTACCTAATAATGATTTTTACCAAGTAATTATATTATAAATTAATTATCTAGATATCTTAGGAATTATAGGCCAATCCCCTAAGATTGTCATAGGAAACAATAATTATCATGCAAAGAAAGAGAATCCTATTAACTATCAAATTAGTGATATCGTCATGAATAATCAAAGGAATCAAAACTCAAAACACAATAATTAGAAGTCTCAAAATATCTTCTTTAATAAGGAAATAAATATTCTGCAGTATAAGATGTTCAACTTTAGGGCAATCAAATCACATATTCAAAACTGTCTAAAGCCTTAACATTACCAACAAGATACTTAGTCCATGGTGTTACAAGCAACAACCTGTCAATGGAAGAAGACTTACTGTGGAGTAAAGGTACTTAAATCCAATTTGGTTATATGACTAGGATGTATTGTACACTGGGTGGTCACTTGTTCTGACGTAAGGTATGTATGTATAAGGGAATTATACAACTGGAAATCAGTTTCAATAGATTGGAGGCAGTTGAATTAGCTCAAAAGATGCATGTGTGAGCTGTTATGTTTTGGAGTTTTGTGCTATGCTTGGTGGAGATCGAATGGGGTGGTTATTAACCAATTTCACTCTATTATACATCAGTTAATAGAGGGAGAGTCAAGGTGGTTATCTAGATGGAGTATTGACAGCAAAATCAGCTATAAAAAGCACCCTAGTCGATCACTCTTTAGGCTAAGCATTCTGCATTATTTCATATTCAATTTTAGCTTAGTGTTGTCAGTTTCTTCTCCATTGTAAAGCTACTCCAATAATGCTTTAGTTCTCCCCGTGGATGTAGGTTCCATCTGGAACTGAACCACGTAAATTCATTGAGTATTTTTCATACGTTTTACACATATAATCACACACACATAAAATCATACGTCAAAGAGTGAATGTGAGAGTCTTGATATGATCTTTGAAGCTGATAATCCAACACTTACCCATGTGCCTAGAAACTAAAAAGAATAAAGTAAAGAAAGGAAAACTTATTTGTTTTGTTCTCCTTCTTCAATTCCGTTTTCGCCAGAATTCTCGTCTCTGATCAAATAGACGAATACTCTCTTAAATTCTGATCAAGTAGACGAATACTCTCTTGAATTCTCTCCAGATGGTGGATGGCGGTTGATGGGTAGAAGATGAAAGGCAAATATGGTGGATTAGGGTTTAAAACCCTAAGTGATGTGGTGGAGACAATTTCTCCACACTTTTATGTGGTGATTAGAATGGAGTATATATAAGTGTGAGAATGGAATAAAATAAGGAGTAGGAGGTATAGGATTTTGAAAAATCAGGAAAAATATATTCCCTCTGTCTGCTTTCAAGGGTATCATTTTTCCATTTTGGGCGTCCGCCCCCAAGGGTCTCATATTATTTTTTATACATATGGGACCCACACACACCCACTAATACTACTAAAAAATGGGACTCACACCTCCACTAATACAACTATCAATTACACATTAAATAATAATACTCCTTAATCCACATGCAAAAAGCAAATGGTACCCTTAAAGGCGGACGGAGGGAGTAATTATGAAAGATATGGTGACATGTGAGATTAGGAAGTAACTTGGCCTCCAAGAAAATAAGAAAAAGAGGGTAATTTTTGTGTATTTTCGGAATTCTCGCTAGCAATTGCGCGACCTCATGGTTTTTAGCATAACTTTCTCATACGAACTCTAATTTAAGCGATTCAAACACCAAAACGACCTTCTGTTCCGTGGATTTTCAACCATGAATCACACAACTAGTTTGGACTTCCACAAGAACACAGAAAAATTATGAAAAATGGTCGTCTGTTTTCTTGCATGTTGCACAAATTCACTCTTCATTCCAACTTTGCATTTTTGACCCTTTTTCCTATCAAAACACAACAAAATACCTCTTAAGCACCTTTTAGCCAATAATCATTCAAAGTATTAAGATTTTTTGTAAATAATAGCAATTAACACACTCAAAGAGGTATCAAATAGGAACCAAAAGTACATGAATTTCCACTCTCATCAAGTTGGTTGCTTCGAAGCAATTATCAACACAATTTATTCCTTCTTAGTTTCAAGTGGCAGATATTTTTATGAAGAGTTTTATTCACATTGTTTCGATCCAAGTTAAGTATGATACCTAATCCCATATCTCGCTTAAAGGGGGTGGCAAAGATATTAAAGATAAAATCTCGTAGTTGACTTGATTTATTCTTGTAAATCGATTCTTTCCTAATTTGTAGATGTTCTGTATTTGTTTCGTAATTAACTCTTGATGAATCATTTATTTATATTAATGTACACCAATAAGAAAAAACTGCGAACAATTAATTATTTTGTTCTACAGAAGCAATTTATCTTAGGAAATGAAGAACAATTAATTATTTTGTTCTACAGAAGCAATTTATCTTATGAAATGAAGAAAAGTGCTATTGCAGATAGGAAGGAAAAATCACTTTATTACCTATTGAGCGTTACAATTATAGAAAATACAATTGTATTTAAAGAAGAGTGAAATCTAAAAGGAAGGAATTGATGCGTTGCAGATAGGAAGGAAAAATCACTTTATTACCTGCTGAGCGTTACAAGTATAGAGAGTACAATTGTATTTAAAAAAAGTGAACCCAATCTAAAGGGGAGGAATTGATGGCAGTGCCCTGTAGATTTTTTTAAAATTCTTAAGTGCCCAAAATTTAATGAGATGTTTAAAAATCCCCAAATTGACAAAAAACCCCTTAACTCCATATTGATATAATTTTAATTTCTAAAAAAGGTCAAGTTTTTTCAAATCTCGATAATGACTTTTAAAAAAATTAATATCATTTTCGAATCAAGTTTTTTCAAATAAAAAATTAGACTCGATAATGACTTTTTTTAAAAATTAATATCATGTTAATATCAAGTTTTTTTTTTTTTTTTATCATTTTAAGCATTTTTAAATATACTCTTAAAATGTGGGCACAAAAGAAAAAAAATAATCTTAAATGATTATGTAGCATTGACCCCTCCAAAAGTGACATATGTTCCTTTTAATGTGATACATATCCCTTTTTCAACAACCCAAAACAGATCAATCATCCCGATTTCTAATTTGTTTACATTCATCCCACAAGTCTTTGCCTCTAAGGGCATCCACATTGGATGTAAATTTTGAGTTTAAACTCAAACCAACGTGGACTCATTGGTTTAAACTCAACCCACCTAGTTCACCTCAATAAACTGAGTTCATTACATTATTTTAATAAATAAAAAATAATAGTGATAAATATATACAATTTAAAATAATTATTTAATAATATAAAAAATTAAAAGTGTTTTTTTAATGATTAGTTTAAACTAAGATAAATTATAACAGTTTACTAAGTAATACTAAACCCAAGAATAATCATGTATCTTTTGAAAATTTTAATTTTAGTTAATTTTAGTTCAATTTTGGTACTGAGGAACTAAAATTGGACAAAGAAAGACTAAAATTGAAAATTGCAATAGTTAAAGGACCAAATGCGAATTTTGTGATAATTTGACAAAAGACTTAAAGGACCAAATATGATAATTTGACCGAAAAAATTATACTTTCTTATATTATACTACCTCCGTCCGGTTCTAAGGTGTCTGTTTGCTTTTTGCACGTGGATTAAGGAGTATTATTATATGTAAAATGAGTAGTTGTATTAGAGGGAAGTGGTGGACCATATTGTATACTTTTTACTAAATAGTGGAAATTGATACCTTTAAACCGGACGCCAAAAATAGTAAAATGGACACCTTAGAAGCGGACGGAGGGAGTATTAAAATTCTCACAATATCATAAAAAAGTGTTTAAAAATATTATACTCCCTCCGTCCCCAGATATTTTTACCCACTTTCCATATTAGGGCGTCCCACGTATTTTTATCAATTCCATTAATGGAAAAAATACACCATAAATCTCACTTACTTTTTACCTTTTATTCATCAATCTCAAAACTTTAGAGTGAGGCTTACGTGCGCCCGAGCGCACGGGAACATATTCTGTGCGCCTTTAGAAATTTAATATTATGAGTAAGGGTACATTGTTTTGGTCTAAAGGGTATATACTTTAATTAATAAAATGTACACCATTTTATTCTAAAGGGTATACACTTTTCATTAATATTTTTTCCCTTTAAAAAATAAAGGGTACACATTTTTATACTAAAGGGTATACAATTTAACATAAAATTCTAAAGGCGCACGAAGTGTTGTCCATGCGCCCAGATACACACAATAATTTTCTTTAGAAAAATAAAGGGTACACATCTTTATACTAAAGGGTATGCAATTTAACATAAAATTCTAAAGGCGCACGGAATGTGGTCCGTGCGCCCGGGTGCACAAAAGTTTTTGCCATAATTTTATTTACTTTTTTATACGTTATTCATCATTTCCAACAATTTTATTTACTTTTTCTTTTAAAATTACCCATTTATCCATACTTTTTCTATATTATATAATAAAAAAAACACTTCTTAATCATGTAAAAATATCCGGGACGGAGGGAGTATTTAAAGTAATATTTTTGAAATCGGATCAGACCGGTCTGTTAGATTATAAATCGGAGCCAGAACCAGTCCGAAATATAAAAAAAATTAAGGTTGAGAAAAATCGATTGAACTGATCTACATGTGAAACATTATAAAATTAAAAATTAAAAATTTTAAATTTAAACTAAATAGGTAGCAGTTAAGTTTAACGAGAGGTGGAGGGGAGAATGGGTTTAAAGCCACCTCACGTGGATGCTCTTAACACCCTACGTAGGAAAAAGAAAAAGAAAATTTCTCATAGTGAATGAATAATTCATTGGATTGATTATTTAGAATCTGACAAAAGGAAAAGGAAAAAGAGAATGAAAAAGTAAAAGCAAATGAATAACTCATTGAATTTTTCTTTGAAAGGAATAAAAATTCTTTTCAACTCGAAAAAAAAAGAGAAAAAGTATCGAATCCTTAACCCTCAAGTAGCCCGAGCCCGAGTGTGTGGAAATTCTCAGTGGAATTCTGACAATCAAAGTGATGGGAGGGAAAATAACAGTGCCGTCTCCGGTAGAGGATGAGATGAACCAAGAAGCAACGCACATGGAGGCATCGATTAGAGAGGTGGAGAAACTTCTCAAGTATAGTTTTCAGGACAAGAAGCTTCTGGAAGAAGCCTTGACTCACTCCTCCTACACCTCCTCTCCCTCCTACCAGCGACTCGAGTTCGTCGGCGATTCGGCTCTTGGATTAGCCTTCTCCAAATACGCCTTCCTCACCTATCCCCACGCCGACCAGGGCGAGCTCACCCTCGTACGCGCCGCCAACGTCAGCACCGAGAACCTCGCACGTGTCGCTGTCCACCACCAACTCTATAATTATGTCCGCCACAATGTCGCCGGATTTGATGAAAGGGTATCTTATCTATCCGCCATATATATTTATGTGTATTTTAATTTTATGCCTTAAACCTTATATTTCAAGACTCTTTATTTTATAGATTAGAGTGTGTATTAATGCATATTTCGATCTGTGGCTCTTTCATGGTTTTGCTGGAGTTGAAATTGGTAAAGTTGATTTAGTTATCTCATAAGCACTTCGACTAATTGCTATGTAATGGATTTCTGTTCTCTGAAAATCTATGGTCTCGTGCTTTTGTGGTACCTAAACCAGCTTTTCCAGTTTGAACACACTTCTATGTTTTTTTAGGTAAGAGAATTTTTGATGATGGTACAAGAAGAAGCTGAACCAGAGATTTTTGGGGGTTTGGTTAAAGCACCAAAAGTTCTTGCTGACATAGTAGAGTCATTGGCAGCTGCTGTATATGTTGATTGCAACTACAATTTAGAGGCTATGTGGATGGTTAGTTCAGTTCTTTGTGATATGAAATTTTCAAAATTTTTTAAATTATTTTAGGGGCTATAACTCAGGATTGACTGTGCTTGCTTATTAGTTTCCCTTCATGTTGATTTAGATCTTCAGAGACCTTCTAGAGCCAATGTTTACGCTTGATGATCTGGAAAAGCAACCACAACCTGTGACGCAGCTCTTACAAATGTGCCAAAAGGACGGAAAAAAACTTGATATAGACTATGGGAGAAAAGAAGATAAATTTATTGCTAGTGTTTTTGTTGATGGGGATTTCATCACCTCAGCTTCTTCTAAACAAAAGGATAACGCCAAGCTCAATGCTGCTAAGGATGCTCTTCGTGTGCTGTCTGACAAATCTGGAGATCTAAAGAATATCTACACAGATGACCAAATCAATGAGGATGGTGACATTGAAGGAGCAAAGCATAAGCTGCATAATCTGTGTGACAAGAAAAAATGGCCCAAGCCTATTTACGAGTAAGTTGTGAAATTTTCATCTACTATGCTTTGTATATACATGTCTCAAACCCTTATTGTGGGTGCTTGCCCCTCTCTTCTAACAACTGTGATCTTTCTTTGAAGAAACTTGTTGCTTTATCAACCAATTTTAATGTAAAAGAAAAGATTAGAGATGTATTCATTCTTAGCTGCAGCAAGATTGTATGAAATGTAGAAATTATATATCAACTCTAACTACAATAAAGTTTGAACATAGGATTTTGTTACTGAAAAATTCTGAATTTACGTTCCAGAAGTTTCAACATAAAAGACAGCTAATTCCTATTCTAAAATAAGAGGCACTTGGACATGCTTGTCCTATTCTCTTTTATAATAGTGAAGGGGGCATATAGTCTTCTTTATTGGTGAACTTATTGGACGCTCTACTCGTCAATAAATGTGCAGAATTATTAAAGAGTATGGATGCGGTCATAAGAAGAGATACATATGCTCTGTTGAAATTAAAATCAGAGGACGTGTTCTGATTAATACGGGCAAAGAGAAGAAGAGGGTGAAAAAGGCCGAGAACTCTGCAGCTTCTGTAATGCTTCAAGATTTAAACTATCTCAAATACATATGATTTTCTCCTAAAACATAATATTATTTCAATGATTTTCTAGATTAGGATTATTGCCTCTCTCAAACCGTAATGTTTGTGCATGATTGTTGAAAATGAATTCCTTTAATATTATGGTTCTATTCAATATATGTATGATTTCTTTTTAATTTTGGACAACTGATCAAATTAATGATACATTTAGTGAGTAGGAAGTGTTTGAAGCACTGTCTTCACGAACTTCTCTATATTGTCCCCTACATTCTGCTGTTCAACATACACATCCTGAACTGATTGATATCCCTTTGCATAGGCAGGTTGTGTGTTAGTGACGATGGAATTATTGAATCCATGTGGTTTAGGGTTTAGGATTCCAGGAGCGTGTGGCGCAGGTGATGCAAATCTAGTCCGCGAGCTGGCTTGCTGTGATACTTGGCTGAGTCCCATTCGAGGTCGAGTGGTTCTGCTTGCCCCATGACTTCTCCATCAGGTAAGAACAACCCATTCGTAAACCCAGTACCATGACCACCCACAGGCACAACAGACGAGTTGATTGTATAAGCAAGTAGGTGGTGGTGTGTTGCTTCCTTGGTGTTATAAACTGGACAAGGTACTCATCCTTTGAAGAGCACGCGAGTTAATACTCATTTCATTCTCCTTAGTATGGATACCGTAGGTATGAACTACAATATTTTTGTCACTGCTCCATCTTATGCACAAATGATTGATTCGCCAACTGTCAAGTACATTTTCTGTGGTTTCTAGCGTACTTTTCTCTGCTTAGATAACTTATTGAGTGGGTTCTTGTGCATCTGCTGGATAGATTCATTCAGCTTGTATGACCATTATAATATGAAAAAAATAAAATGTAATACTAAAATTATAATGGCAAAAGCTTGTGTTTGGGCACACGGGAGTACATTCCGTGTGCCTTTAGAATTTTGTGCTAAATTGTATACCCTTTAGTATAAAAATGTGTACCCTTTGTTTTACAAGGCAAAAACTTGTGTGCGCCCGGGAGCACAGGAGCACACTCCGTGTGCCTTTAGAATTTTGTGCTAAATTGTATACCCTTTAGTATAAAGATGTGTACCCTTTATTTTCTGAAGAAAAATAAAAAATATAATGAAAAGTGTATACCCTTTAGAACAAAATGATGTACTCTTATTAATTAAAGTGTATATTCTTTAGAACAAAATAATGTACCCTTAATATTAAATTCAAAAGGCGCACGCAAGTCTCACTCAATTATAATATTAAATCCTTGAAACAAATCTCAAACTATAAACACCAAAGGTATACAAGAGTTTTTGTCTCATCCATTTTGGTGTTTGGATGCATAAAGAAGAAAAAAGAAGTGGAAAGTAGGATTGTTTTAGTACTAAGCTCGGACAAGCCTTGTGATATGGAGCAGCGTGCAATTTAGAGCTGAGCTTTATTTATTTTATCGCTTTTCTATTATTATTCTAATTAGTGGGCCTAAGAGAATTATGGGCTTAGAGTTTACTATTTAAAGAGTTGATTAGGGTTTATGTATTTTTTATCAAACTACTATTGAATTGAGAAGTCTGGATGCTTTTGGGCAAACGGTGTTTCCGTTTGATTGGGCAAACAGTGTTTCCGTTTGATTGTTTCTTTTCTTACTGTTTTTGTTTATAACAATTTGGTCCAACCTGCTGGATCTCTCGTCCCGAGATGACAAACACACGAAGCGAACAAAGGATTGAAGATCTGGAAGTCAGAAAGAAATTAAGGAGCATGTGAAGAAGTTAATAGAGGAGCAGGCGATCATGAATCAACAATTAATAGAAATTTCAAAAACTCTATCTCTCCTATCCACGTCTATCAAGGCGACACTACCAGGCCAAAACGTGACGATGATTCCGGAGACGGCGGAAGACAGCACGTCAACCAACAGTGGTGCTGGAATTTTGCAACCTGATAGACTCAGGGCACCAGTTCCACCCACGCTGCCTCCCTTCGACGGCATAGACCCTATTGGGTGGCTTGCTAGGGCAAATCAGCAATTCGATCTACATCATACAGTCCCTGAGATGAAAGTTTCCGCTGCAATGGTGGCCATGGAAGATGCAGCTCTACACTGGTTCTCATGGATCCACTCTAGGAAACTGAATCTATCGTGGGAGGAATTCTCGCAAGCCCTAACAATTCATTTTGATTCTCATTTCAAGGGAAGTTCTTATGAACGTTTGGCGGATGTAAAGCAAACGGGAGCGGTGGATGATTATATCACGGTGTTTGTGCAATTGGCAAGTCAAGTTCTAGGACTCAGCGACGAACATTATTTGAGGTATTTTATGAAGGGGCTAGTTGATACAGTTCGTAGTTCCCTTCGTCTCCTACGACCAGTGGACCTGGAAACGGCAATGGAGTTAGTAAGAGACATTGAGGAGGATTTGGCCTACCAAGCGAGAGGAAGAACATCAAGCCCGAGCAGCAATCCATCCTTCAACGCAAACCCTCCTAATCGAACTCCAACGGGAATAGGAACAGGTCAAGTTTCCAATTTCAATAGTCAAGCTTCAATTGCTAGCTTTTCAGCCCCGCAGCCACACAACAAAAGCCAAGGCGGACAGCCTTTCATGTCTGGGCAGTCCACAGCCTCATCTCGGTTTGCCCTTTTGTCACCACAAGAACTCGCTGACCTGCGAGCTAAAGGGCTTTGTTTCGACTGCAAAAAGTTGTACAGTCCTAGGCATGAGTGCACCATGAAATAGTTAAGGGTACTGTTAGTGGAGGAGGATGAGATCATTGACCTTAACCAAATTGAGTCTATAGAGATCCCTCAAGAGAAGGATACGGAAAGGAGAGTGTCAGTGACAAATGTGAAGGAAGAGTTGGCCCTTCCAATGTACTCTATGGAGAGTATCACCGATCCACGCACCATGCGTTTGAGAGGCATACTCCAAGGGTGTACGGTAACTATGTTAATTGATAGTAGGGAGAGTCGTAATTTTATTTCTAGTTCACTTGTGACACTTTTGGGTTTAAGACCCGATGGAACCAGTCAGCATGAAGTGCAGCTAGGGGATGGCCAACGTCAAGAATTAGAAGGTATTTGCCATGGTTTGGTATTGACTATGATGGATTGCACCGTAGTGGCAGATCGCTACGTGATTCCGCTTGGTGAAGTGGATATGGTTTTAGGAGTGGCATGGCTGACAACTCTAGGAGATGTCAAAATGAATTGGGAGAATATGATGATGATAATTGATTCCAAGGGGACCCAAGTGGTGTTGAAGGGTGACCCAACCTTAAGCCAAAGTCCTATTGTTTTAAGGGGAAAGGAATTGATATGGAGCAGCGTGCGACTTAGGGTTGGGCTTTATTTATTTTATCGCTTTTCTATTATTATTCTAATTAATGGGCCTAAGAGAATTATGGGCTTAGAGTTTAGTATTTAAAGGGTTGATTAGGGTTTACGTATTTATTTCAAACTATTATTGAATTGAGAAGCCTGTAGGCTTTTGGGCAAACGGTGTTTCCGTTTGATTGGACAAAAGGTGTTTCTGTTTGATTGGACAAAAGGTGTTTCCGTTTGATTGTTTCTTTTCTTACTGTTTTTGTATATAACACCTTGCTAATAGGTGTTTCATTGGCTTGTGATTCTCATTTTTCAATGGTGATGTCGAGTAGCATCACGGTCATTGCCAACACGTCAAAAAACGAGAGGAGAGTCAAATGATTCAAAGCATATTTCTTGTATTCGTATCAGGGAAATCAATTCATGAAACAGTCTAACACAAGATTTGATCGTAATATTCTTGAATTTATTCATTGTTTCTCCATGACAGGTGAATCTCTTACAAGGCTCATTGCTTCAACCATTGTGTTCCTAAACCTGTCAACATTGATAATCACATTCTGGCCATTTAGGTACACTTCCTTCCGTGCTTCCATTGGAAAGGCTCCCTTAGGATCTGTAAACACTTTGTGATCAACTCTGGAACCAAACACTTTAAAAAGGGAGCTCTCCTCTGCTTCAATCTTGTATCTCAGGTAGTGCAGTCCCATTTCGCCTGCTCGATCTCCGTAGTAGGTTCGTGCAGCCCAATGCAGGCCGATCAGGTCCATCTGCACCATAACCGCCCCGTCTGGCAAGAATATCTCATTGGTCAGGCCAGCTCCATGAGCTCCCACCAGGACGCTGCATGAGTTTATCATTCTTGAGAACACCTCCAGGTTCGATATCACCTTCGCCCTGCGGACAATCACAACCGGAACCCCAGGTCTCTCATCATGGCTGCAACTTCATCTTCGTTAAGAATCCTTCTTGTTTTTGTACGCCATAAAAGCATCACTGTTGGTGTTTTGATCTGAGAGACGTGTGTGAAGTTGAGATTGAGTGATTTCCTGAGAAACTGCCTGAAGATTGGCATTGAAAGCCCTATTGGAACCTTTTTGGGATTGAGAGAGAGATGATAGTGGAAGTTTAGGCCTATTACTCCCCCTGGAAAGCAATGAACGCTCTTGATTGCTAGCAGGGTTTATGATCTCGTGAGATGTTAAACGAGCCAGCACTTTCGCGTACTTGCTCACGAACGAAGGCCAGTAATCCTCCAGAATAAACTGCACGCGGGTTTTGAAGAGGCTCGTAGTGATGAAGAGAGGGATGATGATTTCGTTGATCTCGTGGAAGACGTTCCCCGTGAAGCCACTGGACGAGAAGACGACAGCAGGGACTTCGTGGTTGTACTGACAGACAGGTGGCGTGCTACTTTTCTGTAATACTTTAACCGGTGATACGGTTTTCAGAAGGATGTGGTCTTCTTGTCTTGCATAAGGCCTGATTATGGTTTCTCGTGTGGTTTGATTGGATTGAATAGTAATCGTCATCGTTGCAGTGTCGAGCTGCAGAGGTCGATTCGCAACACAGTGTTTGGAGTGCACTTGCTCTACACACACCAACCCTGTGTTTTCCATCACCTTCTTTTTCTCTTCTCCCTTTATCAGTCTTTGTAGAAGAAAATTCAGAGATTCATGTTTCTCTCCAACTTTTTCTTGCAAGCCTGTCTGCACCGGATGAATATTGCTCCCCCACAAAACATCTACAAAGAGCAGAGGGAAGACGAGTAAGACATCCATGGAGTCGCCTGGAAAACGAGCTTCCGGGGTTCCTTCTCCTTGTCCATTACCAACAATTATGCAGATGGGGTACAAGTTCTTGAATAGTCAAGAAAACAAGATGGAAAAGGTTCGAATAATTGATGATGATGAAATATCAGCCTGCCAACTTCAATTCAATTATGTTTCTCTTCTTATTCTTTATGTAATAGTTACTTCATCATCTTAATCAAAGAGTACTATAAACCACTTGTTTTTACCCCTCTTTTACATAGAACATGTATTTAATTTGAATTAGCCCAACAAGCACACAAATACAGCCATTTTTTTATTTTTGAAAAAAAAAACGTTTAAGAAATGTTGATGATACAACTTACAAGTTGGTATATTGATTAACTCTAGCTAGGAAATGAGTGTTGTTGGAATTTCATATAAGGTTGTTTTCCTATTATTACATAAGAGAGTTGAGGTTAAGAGGTAAACCATTGGCCAACAGTGACCACATGCCCTAATCTTGTAATTAAATTATTTCATTGAAATATTCAACTTATTTTTAAAGAAGATTAACTCGAATTGAACTGACATTAATGGGCCATCTTAATCTTATTAATTTATTAATTAATGGGTTTCTATTTTATGAAAGCATGAAGAAAAGAAGATTAACAACTTGCGATGAGAATTGACTACCATTCTTGAAAGATATGATCAAAATGTGTTGATTATAAGCTTTGATTAATTCTGGAGTTGAAAACTACTTGAGCAGCCATTGGTTGAATATTCTTGATGATGGAAACTGCCATTGTTTTCTTATGAATTACTAATCTCTATCCTGATTAAAACCAGATGGATGATACATTGTCTGATTATTGCAGATGTGGTAGAAAACTATATACTAATGAAAGATCAACATTAGAATGAGTGTGTGCGTGTTTAAGGTTGAAGCTGATGGTGATGCATGAGTGAAACGGTTGCACCAGCATCAGTAGAATCAAGAAACACACAAACATAGCAGCAAGATTACACTGGGTGCATCAGTTGTGAGCAGGGTGACTTGTGGCCGTTGTACAGTTCGCGTTCGAACGGTTTCTGGAAAGTTTCATACATGAATGGATAGCTGGCCATGCAGGGATGGAGTTGGTTATAACCGTCGAGATTCGTTTTAACCAACTGAGAATCCAGCTGGAAGTCGGTTACACGCACTGATCCTATAACTTTCTGTGCAAGCATGAGATGTATATATTGCTGTGATTCATGCATATACGCATTGTAACACGTTTTGCTTTCTTAATCAATAATAGATTTCTATCTCACAGTGGATGTAAGCTTGGGTAAACAAGCTGAACCATTATAAACACATTCTTCTTCATACAAATCCACATAAACACACAAACTCAACTTTGTTATCATATGTGATCAAGTTTCTTGTGTTCAATCCATTGTTTTGATTGTGTGTTCATAGATTAGGTTGATTGTTACTCAGATATATCTTCATCTACAACAAAGTGGCGCCGTCTGTGGGAAATCAGGCCACAAACAGCAGCAATCAACATAAGGAGGAATCAAGAAGAAATTGAAGGAAGTTGACACCATGGTTGCAACTAAGTTTGATATTGAGAGGTTTACAGAGAAATCTGACTTTGGTTTGTGGAAGATCAAGATGAGAGCTATCTTGGTACATCAAGGATTGGCAGAAGCTATCAAGGACAAACCAGCAACAACTGCAGAAGCTGTACAAACTGCCATTGAAGCTACTGCAGAAGCTGATATTCAAGAAAGGGCCTTAAGTGCCATTGTATTGTGCCTTGGTGATAAAGCTTTGAGAGAAGTACAGAGATAGACATCTGCAAGAGCTGTATGGAAGAAACTTGAGGATCTATACATGGTAAAATCTCTTGCTAACCGTTTATACTTAAAGCAGAAACTATATTCCTTTAAGATGGTTGAGGATAGATCAGTTATAGTTCAGCTTGATGAGTTTAATAAGGTGTTAGATGATCTAGAAAATGTTAATGTGAAAATTGAAACAGAAGATAAGGCCTCAATATTGTTGTCAGCTCTCCCAAAGTCCTTTGAAAGTTTCAAGGATACACTTCTGTTTGGAAATAGAAAAACTATAAGTCTTGATGAGGTTGAAATTGCTCTGAAGACAAAGGAGTTTCAGAAAGTTTCTGAAGATCAAGGAACATCAGGAGAGGGATTAATGATCAAGAGGAGTGATCATGGTAAAAGGAACAACAAAAAAGGCAATTCTGATTCAAAGAAACAAGGAAACAAGACTGATCAGTCAAATTCAGATAAGGATGGAAGGAAGTGTTTTCACTGTCATGAACCAGGTCACTACAAAAAGAACTGCTACAAGTACAAAGCAGAAAAGAAAAGGAAAGCAAAAGCTGGTAAAGATGGACAACAAAGAGTGCAAGCAAATCAGGTAATAAACAATCAGAATCAGGCCACTGATTATCCTGAGGCACTTCTGGTTGGATCATCAAAAGGATCCATGGATTGGATTCTTGATTCAGGATGTACATTCCATATGTCTCCTATGAAGCATTGGTTTACTGATCTTAGGTTGCAGAATGCTGGATCAGTATTACTAGGGGATGATCACACATGTCAGATAAAAGGTATTGGATCTATCAGGCTGAGGATGCATGATGGAGTTACTATGACACTGACAGATGTGAGGTATATTCCAGAACTTAAAAGAAACTTGATTTCTTTAGGAATTTTAGATGCTTCAGGCCATGAATTTAGATCTAGAGGAGGTGTACTCATTGTTGAGAAAGATGAGTTTGTAGTGATGAAAGGAATCAGAAAATATGGATTGTATATTCTTAATGGACACACAGTGGTTGGACAGAATCATGTCTCAACTGGAAGTGATGAAATTCACTTATGGCATGGAAGATTAGCTCACATAAGTGAGAAAGGATTACAAGAACTGTCAAGACAAAATGTAATCAATATCAGATCAACAGACAAGCTGGATCAGTGTGAGAATTGCATTTTTGGTAAAGCTAAAAGGCTGAAGTTTAGCATTGGTGAACACACAAGCAAAGCTAAACTTGATTATGTCCATTCAGATCTGTGGGGACCTGCAAGAACTCAAATAAAAGGAGGAGGCAGGTATTTTATTTCATTTATTGATGATTACAGTAGTAAGATATGGATATATATACTGAAGTCTAAGGATACAGCTTTCATTACCTTTAAGAATTGGCTAACTGAGGTAGAGAATAGCTGTAATAACAAGGTTAAGATATTAAGAACTGATAATGGTCTTGAGTAATGTTCTGATGAGTTCAACAAGTTTTGTAAGGAGAGGGGGATCATGAGACACAAGACAGTACCAGGTACACCACAACAAAATGGTGTTGCAGAGAGGCTGAATCAGACCTTACTTGAGAGAGTTAGATGTATATTAAGTAGTTCTGGTCTTTCTAAAGACTTCTGGGGTGAATTGGTTAGTCTAGCCGCTTTTCTAATCAATAGGTGTCCATCAACACCTCTTAAATTCAAAACTCCTCAGGAAGTATGGACTGGAAAGGTTGCTAATTACACTAGGCTCAAAGTGATAGATTGCTTAGCTTATGCACATGTTAAACATGATAAGTTAGCTCCAAGAGCCATCAAATGTGTCATGATTGGATATCCTAAAGGTGTTAAAGCTTACAAACTGTGGAACATTGAAGGTAAGAAGGTTATGATAAGTAGGGATGTTACCTTTAATGAAGCTGTTATGCCACTAAAGCCTCAGGGTCAAAGTAAATCTGAAGCTGAGCTTGAGGTGGAGCCTGTGAACAAGATTCAGGAGGATCAGTTTAGAGTTGAAGAAGAGACAATACAAGGAGGAACTAATTCACCAAGTACAGATGATCAGATTACTTCTAATACTTATGAACTGCTTAATAGCTATCAGTTGGCTAGAGATAGACAAAGGAGATCTATTAGGGCTCCAGCTAGATTTGCAGATGCTGATATTGTATCCTTTGCACTGTATTCTGCAGAGGATATTGATTCATATGAACCTAGAAACTATCAGGAATCAATGAATAGTAAGGATAATGCAAAGTGGAGTGCTGCTATGCAAGAAGAATTGTTTTCATTGGAGAAGAATCAGACTTGGAAATTGTTCTGAAGCCAAAAGATCAGAAATTGGTGAGCTGTAAATGGATTTACAAGAAGAAAGTTTCACCTGAGTGGATTGGTGGTGTTAGATTTAAAGCAAGACTAGTTGCCAGGGGTTTTTCTCAAAGGGAAGGCATTGATTACACAGAGATATTCTCTCCAGTTGTGAAACATTGTTCCATTAGGATATTGTTAGCATTAGTTACTCAGTTTAATCTGGAATTGCATCAGATGGATGTGACTACAACCTTACTTCATGGAAATTTGGAGGAGAAGATCTATATGACTGTTCCAGAAGGAGTTTCGGTTCAAAACTCAACCGATAAGGCTTGTTTACTCCTAAAGTCACTATATGGATTGAAACAAAGTCCTAGGAGATGGTATCTGAGGTTTGATGAATACATTGTCAAATGTGGTTTTGAAAGAAGCACGTTTGACAGTTGTGTATATATCAAACAAGATAGTGACTGGTATGTTTTCTTGTTCCTGTATGTTGATGACATCTTAATTGCTTGTAAGTCTATGGAAAGGATTACAGCTGTGAAGGAAATGTTGAAATCTGAGTTTGATATGAAAGATTTGGGTGAAGCTATTGTTATATTGGGAATGGAAATTGAAAGGGATAGATCAGCTGATTCTATTGTGTTGCATCAGAACTCATACTTAGAGAAAGTTCTCAAGAGGTATAACATGGATCAAAGTAAAGCTGTGTCTACTCCTGTAAAGCAAGGATTGGCTTTGTCAGTTCAACAATCAGCTAGAACTAGTGAAGAAGTGTCAGAAATGGAGAAGGTTCCTTATGCTAATGCAGTTGGCAGTCTCATGTATGTTATGGTGTGCTGCAGACCAGACTTGGCTTATGCAATGAGTCTGGTGAGCAGATTCATGGGAAATCTAGGAAGAGATCATTGGGAAGCTGTTAAGTGGATTCAAAGATATATCAGAGGCAGTCTAACAGGAGGTTTGTATTTCAATAAATTTACTTCTAATATTGATTTTCTTGCAGGTTATGTAGATGCTGATTATGCTGCAAACTTAGACACAAGGAAGTCACTATCAGGCTATGTGTTCTGCTTGTTTGGTACAGCTATCAGTTGGAGATCAACACATCAGTCAGTGGTTGCATTGTCTACAACTGAGGCTGAGTTTATCTCACTCACAAAAGCAGTAAAGGAGGGTTTGTGGTTGCAAGGAATTTTGTCTGAATTTGGTGTAGTACAAGAATCAGTATTAATACATTGTGATAACTCTAGTGCTATACACTTGTCAAGACATCAGGGTTTTCATGAAAGGACAAAGCACATAGATGTAAGGATGTATTTTGTTAGAGACTTAGTTGAAGGAGGAAAAGTTGTGGTTAAGAAGGTTGAAACAGCCAAGAATCCAGCTGATTTCCTCACTAAGGCATTGCCTAGTTCAAAGTTTGAGCTATGCAAGAGTCTTATCAGTGTATGCTGAACATATCAGTGGAGAGTTCAGCTGCTCTCTTAAAAAACAGTGTGCAAGTTGGTTGTCTTGACAAAACAGTGAAGTGAAGGAGTGATTAAATATTGGTTGAGTATGAAGTTTTAGGTGGAGAATTGTGGTAGAAAACTACATACTAATGAGTGATCAACATTAGAATGAGTGTGTGTGTGTTTAAGGTTGAAGCTGATGGTGATGCATGAGTGAAACGGTTGCACCAGCATCAGCAGAATCAAGAAACGCACAAACATAGCAGCAAGACTACACCGGGTGCATCAGTTGTGAGCAGAGTGACTTGTGGCCGTTGTACAGTTCGCGTTCGAACGGTTTCTAGAAAGTTCCATACATGAATGGATAGCTGGCCATGCAGGGTGTGTGATGGAGTTGGTTATAACCGTCGAGATTCGTTTTAACCAACTGAGAATCCAGCTGGAAATCGGTTACACGCACTGGTCCTATAACTTTCTGTGCAAGCATGAGATGTATATATTGTTGTGATTCATGCATATACGCATTGTAACACGTTTTGCTCTCTTAATCAATAATAGATCTCTATCTCACAGTGGATGTAAGCTTGGGTAAACAAGCTGAACCACTATAAACGCATTCTTCTTCATACAAATCCACATACACACACAAACTCAACTTTGTTATCATATGTGATCAAGTTTCTTGTGTTCAATCCATTGTTTTGATTGTGTGTTCATAGATTAGGTTGATTGTTACTCAAATATATCTTCATCTACAACAGCAGATGTGTCATTTGTGTTCATATCTAAAAGATTCATTTGTTGCTTCTTACAATTAAATAGCACACTTTTTTAAACCTTGTTCCTGTGGTTCCATTCCAATCCTATTATACTAGAATTTAAATTAAAGGGGACCATAAAGTTTATACAATAAACCGGAGACTAACTCCAATTAAATTTGTCCACTATGCATTTAGACTTTTCCCAATGGTTAAGTCAAAACTTATGCCTTCCCCCTCTTTACGTCATGTTTCATTCTTTTCTTTTGAGAGTTGGGGGGTGGGGGGAAGGGGGGTTGGCATTCCTTGCACGTAAACTAGTTATGGATTATTCTTTGTCTGAATTAAGACACCAAAAAGATCAACACACGAATGGTAATAACCATGTATGTACAAAAGCTATGGTTTATGTATATATAATACATGATATGAATTCAAGATTGTTGAAATAATCGAAAAAATGAAATAAAGAAGTGAATTATCTAGCTGTCCAATCTGTAACTATACTGTATGCTTCAACCAGTCTGTCTGAACCTATCAAGATTAACCCTAACATTCTGGGTGTCAAGATACACAGCTCTAGCAGCTCTATACCCACTCTTCAAGAACAGATAAGTGGGGTCTGTAATATAGGAATGATTCCTTCCGTACACTTTTGCAAGAGAGCTCTCCTCTGCTTCAATCTTGTACCTCAAATACTTCACTCCCATGGCGGCTGCCGTGTCTCCGTAGTACTTGTCTGAAGCCCACCCCGTTCCGATCAGCTCGATTTGGATCATCACTGCACCCTCAGGCAAGAATATCTCGTTCGTTAGACCAGCACCATGAGCTCCAACCAGCACACTACACGAGTTAATAAGTTGAGTGAACTTGTTCAAATTCGACACCACTTTCGACCTCTTGATCACCACCACCTCGAACCCTATGTCCTTCATCTGCTCCACCACCTCGTCTTCGTTCAAAATTCTCCTCGATTTTGTCCTCGACAGGAGCATTAGCCTCGGCTTGTCCATTCGTGGGACGTGCTCGAATTTCATACCGTAAGCCTGTCTCAAAAGATGCCTGAATCCTTGCATTCCATAGCCTCCAGGCATATCACTGGAGTTCAAATCTAAATTGTCGTGGTATTTTAACCCCACAATCGTACCGGGGAAGCAGTGGACGCTGCCGTTTTTGGCAGCGTCCATTGCTGGATAATCCGACAGGAGGGACAGGATTTTCCCCTACTTAGCCATGAAAGATGGTTTATAATCTTCAATGATTAAGACCACCCTGGATTGGAACTGTCTGGTGGTGATGTATAGTGGGATGATGATTTCGTTCATCTCGTGGAAGGCGTTGCCGGTGCTCCCGGAGGAGAAGATCACGGCGGGGACGCGGTGGTGGTGGAGGCAGGGCGGCGGAGCCGTGGTGTTTGCGTACCTAACCATGCGGACAGGGGAGATGGCGGTGAGTTCGTCCTCCTGTCTTGCGTAAGGACGGACGACAACTGTTTCTTGATTCTGTAGGTGGTAGGACGGAACGGTCATGTCTGCGGTGTTGATTGTCACCGGTTTGTTGGATACACAAACGATGGAGTGGTATGTTTTATCGCATGCTAAACCGGTAGAGTCGAGAGTTCTTCTATCCTCCCCTGTTTTTGCACAAAACAAACTTTGCTTAGCTTTCTTGCTAATTAATTTGACAAAAAAGAGGCAAATTTCATACCTCTTACTAGTCTTGCTATATGAGAGTTGATGAACTCATGGTGTTGAAGTGTTTTGTTGATGGGGTTTCCTCCATTGAAGCTAGTTGAAAAGCATTGTATCCCTGCAATTTGTGAAGATAATTAAATTAAGTTGGTATTTAAACAAAAAGAATGAAAAAAAAAAAGACTACTAATTACATTGATGAAATGGAATGGTGTTGCCCCAAAAGTAATCAAGAGCAAGAAAAAGGAGAGGGAGGAAGATGATGGGTGTAGAACAAAAAACCAGCCTCTTAGAGTCTTTCTCCATCAATTCTTGTGCAAGTAATCAAAATTGATGAATTATAAGTATGATGAAATTGAAACCATCTTAAGCCGGCCCAAAACTCATGCTGATGAGTGATGACGTGTCAATTCCAACCCCAATATATTTTTGTTTACTATTACCCGTTTTGGTCCTTGGAATATTGTGGGTTTAATAATTGGGGATTCATAGGTGTACCGTTGCACCCAAAATCACCCCAAAATTAATTATATATTCTTTTTAAAATACCACAATTATTTAATTTTAATTTAAAATTTTAGAGCTTATTTTTTAAAATTTATTTTAATTATGATATATTATATTTTTAATTTAATATTTACTTTAAAATACCTTCTTAATTTAATTTAATTTAATTTAGTTAATCTATTTTATTCTAAAATACCGTCTTCATTTAATTATTTAAACTTCAGTAACTTTTTAATTGTTTATCTTAACACGCAAATATTAATAAACAGGTTCGAGAGACATCTTAATAAATTTTTTAAACTTGATGGGTACAAGTAAGATTAGAAAGATATGAGATAAATATATACTCATACAAAAGCCTATGCAAAAGTACATGTTTGGTTATTAGGAGACATAAGATAGAGTTCAACAAGTTAAAGTTTTTGCAAGTAATAGTGTTGGAGAACATGTTTAATAGAAATAGCGATGACAACGAGATGAGTATTTTTTGGTACCCTAAGTATGAGAGGTACTTGTGTAAATAAAGTGTAAAATGTAAATGGGAGAATAGTTGGTTTGATCTTTTACTACTCCTTCCGTCCAACTGAAACGTACGCGTTTTGCCATTTTAGTCTGTCACAATACAAAGTGGTGTATTCCCCTTTTTGGTAAAAAAAGACTCACACAAATTATTTACTTTTCTTTTCATGAGCTCACTCATCACATTAATACACTAATCCAATTCTCATTAAAATATTATTTCTCTCACTTTACTACATATTAAAATATCATATCTCTTAATATACGTACAAAAAGTAAACGTCAACTTTTCAATAGGATGGAAGGAGTATTTTAGAAGGTGAAGAATTTTTTGGACGAACATAAATAGAAAAGGTGAGGAATTATTTTGGGACGGAGGGAGTAATATAATTTATTTTAAAATATTAATTGAAGTATTAAAAAATATAAATATATACTCCTGTCTAGTTGAATGAGTCATTTTACTTTTTACACGTGGATTAATGAGTATTACTCCCCCCGTCCAACATCAATCTATTCGTTTGCTTTTTGCGCGTAGATTAAGGGGTATTATTATTTTATGTGTAGTGGGTAGTTGTATTAGTGGGGTGTGTGAGTTCCATATTATAATTGTATTAGTGTGTGGGTGGGTCTCATGTGTCTAAAAAGAAAAATAGATAGATTAAAAGTGGACGGCCCAAAATGGTAAAATGGATAGATTGACAGTTGATGGAGGGAGTATTATTTAATATGTATTGGATAGTTGTATTAGGGAAGGTGTGTGGATCTATATGTGTAAAAAAAGAAAATAGACTTTTTAAAGCGGACAGAAGGGGTATAAAATAAATGAATATTAAATGGGTACAGCTAGCCAACGAATATTGATAAATAGATTTGGGACGGCTACGAGTATTGTAATAGACTTTTTTAATAGGACGAGTATAAATATAAGTAGTTAAACGGATACCTCTAAATAAATATGTACCACATACATTGTCATC
The DNA here is from genome assembly GCA_023678885.1 of Pogostemon cablin. Lineage (NCBI taxonomy): Eukaryota > Viridiplantae > Streptophyta > Magnoliopsida > Lamiales > Lamiaceae > Pogostemon > Pogostemon cablin. Next base: position 25,145,109 of record CM042962.1, read on the forward strand.
TCAGGTATAAGTAAAAATATAAATAAGTAGCAGTTTATTTGTATAGTAGTACATAAATTTAAATAAATAAATAATATATATATATATATATATATATATATATATATATATATATATATATATATATATATATATATACTCCCTTTGTCCCTAGGTAAGAGTCTCATTTTACCATTTTGGTTGTCCCACCCAAAGGATTCCATTTTCTTTTTTGGACACATAGAGCCCACCCACACCCACTAATACAATTAAAACATGTGGCCCATACACCCACTAATACAACTACTCACTATACATTAAATAATAATATTTCTTAATCCACGTGCCCAAAAGAAAATAAGACTCTTACCAAGGGACGGAGGGAGTATATATATATATATATATATATATATATATATATATATATATATATATATATATATATATAATTAACATAAAAATAATAATTTAAATATAAAAAGTAAATTATTGTAATATGAGGATAAAATCTAGTTCTACCTTAAAACTAACCCTAAAATCCTATAACTAAATAGTGAATGGTAATAGTAGTATTTGTTTTGAATTTTAATTTAAAAGTATGATTATTATTATTATATAGGTAAAGTATATATGATATTATGTAATTATTAAATTATGATTTAGTAAAGTATGATGAATAATGCATTCCTTCCGTCCGTTGACAAGGTATTTATTTTTCTATTTTGGTCATACATTCTAAAGTATCTATATATATATCTATATATTTTTCGACCGAGTTAACAGGAAGGGACTCGAACCATGAGTATGCCTTATCTCCCAACGTCAGGGAGAACATCTTGCATCGATCCTCCTCTGAACTTTCTTGTGCCAGCATCCATCCTAGGTATGTCAACGGGCCGGATCTGGGGCGGGTACCCAACTACCCTGACCCGATCCATTTTAAAGGTGCCTGCTCCCGACCCGCACGGGTCTTATTTTTTAGATCCAGACCCAGACCCAAACGGGGCGGGTCCGCCCCGCCCCACCCCGTTCTTTTTTTTTTAATTTTTTATAATTTTATGTGCACTCTTAAATCACTACCTCTCTCACTTCATCATTCTCCATAACTTCAAATAATAATTAAAAAATAAAAATAAAATATAAATAATAAAAATAATCATAAAATTAGTAGTAAATTAATAGAATTTTAAATGATTATTAAAATAAAAAATATAATGAATATATTTTGTACGGTCGGGCCGGGTACCCGCGGGAGTAATACCTGGACCCGGCCCATTTCAAAATGGGTCCGGGGCGGGTCCGTCTCGTTTTCAATTCGGGGCGAGTCTGGACTGGCCCATATCGTGCGGGCCTGCCCCAATTGACAACCCTAATCCTTCCCACATATTTATTGAGATGTGTGGTCGGATTACAGTCGCCGGCATATTGGGGGATCTGAGGGATTCGAATCTTTTTCAGGGTAGAGGCCGTAACGATCCAGTGGATGAACGGGGTTCTCCTTGACTACAGGTCTGGAATGCTATAGAATCCGGCTCTGTTCCTTCTCTCCATCTCATCGAGTCGTCTCCTCATGGCTTCCATTTCTAAATTGTGTTGTCATCTAAGTTGGGTTATGGGATCTCCCCCCCACACTTTCTACTATTTGTTCGTGGCGAGATTTGATCGGCTCCGGTCCTAGACGGTCTTTTGCGCTAATGCATCCAACCATACGCGCGGGGGACCTACTGGCGGCTGAATTGGCGCGAAAGGCCGCCTTTCTTCGCTCAAGTCCTTTATCCACCACTTTCTAGTCTTTCTGTGGCTCGTCTCAGGTGTTTTTTGGCCCCATTCTTTCATGTACCGATCTTTGAGGCGGGGTTCGATCGCGCTGCTGCTCATTCATCCATTCCGCTGAGTCCTCCTCATGGCTAAAACTCAGCTTTTAGCTAGCGCTCTTCTTTTCAGTTGGTCGTTTCCCTTTCGTTCGTTTGAAGAGGTCAAAATATTTCTGGCGGAAGTCGACTTCTGAATCGTTTTTTTTTTCGAGCTCATGTCCCGAGGCAAAATTTTCTTTTTCACAGTTCGGGGAGGATTCGATTCTTCTAGATGTCGGCTGGTAGTTGCACCGGCTTTGCTGGGGGTTGCTTCATATTGGTCGTTCGCCATTTTTTTTAAGCAAGGCCTGATCAATCGCAGGGGCGCGGCCCTTCCTCTAGTGCCAAATGTAGATAGCAGAATTAATCTGCCCTTAATTATGGGTTGATGTGGCTGTTTAGGGGTAATTGGGGGGATTATGGATGACAATTTTACCCGTCGGGTCGGGTTACCCGACGGGTACCCGCATAGCGGGTATAGAAAAATTGGGTAAAATCGGATAACGGGTCGGGTAGTACCCGAACCCGAAGGAGAACTGCACGGGTAAGGGTAGGGTACGAGTTCCCTTATATTTACCCGTACCCAACCCGAAAATTACCCGAATGTGTATATATATATGTATATATACACTCCATATATATTTAATAAGAGTATTATATATTTAATTGCAAGTCTAAATCTAATATTTTTTTAGTATAATAATATTGTTGATGAAAAATTTATGATGTATTTAATATTTATTTATTATAATATATTTAATATCATTAATTAAATTTTATATTCTTGTCCTAATATAAATATACATAATTTTTAAGAATTATAATAAATCTTTTTCTATGTTATAATATTATGTGTTATTTACAATTATTTTTAAGAATTATAATTATTTTTTTAATATTTCAACAAAAAAAATGATATACGAATTGAGATATTTTGGTGGCAAAAAGGAGATGCGAGACTTTGAAGTTTTCATACTTAAACTAAGGACTTGGAAGCAATTGTTGGAATATGATGTTTGTTTTTTTTTTCTTTTATTAACTATAAATTTATGATGTTTTCTTGTTAACGGACTTAGACGTTATTGTTGTTGACTTTGTTTTCTAATTTGCATATTTTATTTTAGGTTATTCATTTATGTATTACAATTATTTTTTAGTGGGTTATAGTTTTAAAAAAATGGGTTGTGTCGGGTCGGGTAGGATCAGGTGGATTCGGGTATCCGCGGATTATCCACAAAATCTACTAGGATTGCGGGTATCCGTTTACCCGCTGGTTACCCCTATACCCGACGGGTATACCCGTACCCTACCCGAATCTCTATTTTAGGGTAAAAGGGTAGGGTATGGGTAGGGAGGGTAGGGTATAGGGTAATATGTAGATTCGTCATACCCGTACCCTACCCTACCCATTGCCATCCCTATGGGGGATCATTCGTACTAATCTAACACAATAATTTAGCAGTAGTATGAAGAATACTCAGGGGTTCCCTCCAGACGATTTGTGTCTATTGGAGGTGAATGTTGTTCTTTATTCTTTTGAGTTATGCCTTATATATCGAGTGGCCTGACGTCATCCAAATCTCCGGATATATCGTCAGGTCACGTCACAATAAATTCATACAGTGAGGGCATTAAATGCAATAGCCTCACGTGATTATTTTAGGATCCGATTTAAGATATTGCCTATGCCGATATCCTAGGGATATCTCCGTAGGCTTCAGGCAAGTACCAAATAGGAGATATTGCCTTTGACGATAATTATTGAGTGCTGCATTATTGGGCCTTATGATTGGCGGCCCATGTCCTGTTTTGAGGGCCCAATCTACTAGGCCCTACCACACTATTTAATTGATAAATATAAAATTACATTATGTTAAAAAAATTATATTTATATATTTATATAAATAATTAATAGTTTATAATGGAGAGTATGTTCTTAGCTTGGTTTGAAGAAAATAAGAAATATCCCGAGATAAGAAAACTGACATACAAAATTTCCAACTTGATTAAAAGAAAATGTAAACCTTAATTTGGGACAACTCAAAATGGAAAACGTAAACCTTAACGCGGGATGGAGGGAGTATATAAATAATTAACCGTTTATACGGAAGAATATGTTCTTAACTTGGTTTGAAACAAATAAGAAATACCCCGAGGCAAGAAAAATGACATATACAGAATTCCCACAGCACTTTGTCTGGAAAAGCAACAAGAAAGAATGAGTGAAAAGAAAAATTCGTAATTGGTCATTGGTAGAATTTTTTATGTTCCACCTGATAGAAGGATGGGTAGTCGAATTTTTATTGGCAAATCTAAAAAAATTGGTTTATACCCCATTAAATTATATTACTACAACTACGCAATATACATAAAATAATAATACTCCCTCCGTCCCGTCCTAATGGTTACATTTGCTTCTTGCACGGTGATTAAGGAATATAGTATTTTAATTTATATTAGATATTTGTATTCGAATGGCAGGTGGGTCACATGGTGATGATTTAATTATTTTTGTGTGGGTCCCCTATACCAAAAAAGGTAATGAAATCATTATGAACTGATCCTCAAATTGAAAATATGTAATTATAAAGCCGGGAGAACATAGGAAGTATAAGAAAAAAATCAATTACAAATAAAAATATTTATAATTATTTCCCTGCAAAACACATATGAGATAATTATAAACATAAATAAAAAAAATACGACAACAAAATTCTAACCAGACCAAAACTGGACGAGACAAGCTCAAACATATTCGTAGAGATAAAACTATTAAAACTAAAATATAATAATTAACAATAATCCTATAATAAAATGTTTAAAAATTATTTGCAAAATATAATTATTTTCATGAAAAATATATATGAGATTATTATAAACATAAATAAAAAAATAATACGACAACAAAATTCAAATCAGACCAAAATCGGATGAGAAAAGCTCAAAAATATTCATACAGATACATAACACTATTAAAAACAAATTAACCAAAAATCATATAATAAAATATTTTCCGTGCAACGCACGGAAGGGAAATACTAGTATAATAAAAAGTTATACACATATGGGTGCACCCTTGCACTCAGGTGCACCTAATATCAACTCAAAAATAAATGGGTGTCTTGATGACATGGAAGAAGTATAATTTATTAACATATTTAAAATTTTAAAATTAAATAACTAGTATAATTATATATACATCATTATATAAGTAAAATAAAATGATATTTCACATTAAAAAATAAATTGAAAAGGGTGGAGTAACGTATAAAAGTACCCGCTACATTAATTTCTAATAGTCATAGATTAGCAGATTAAAGCAAGGTGATTTTTATCATAATTCTTTGTTAAATTACTGGTTATCATATCACTTGTTATCATTATTGTTCACGATATCACAACTCTTTCTTTTTATTTGGATTTCTTCTTTTCATTACTATAAAAAAAAAAAATTATGTTCAATAGGAAAGCGTAAACCACAAAATATGGTGTTAAACCACTCAAAAGGATAATTATATTAATGTGATATGCATGAGGTTTATAAAATTTAAATTAAAAAAATGATGTTTAGTTCAAAATCATAAGAAAATATTTCATTAAAAATTACCCTTCTATATAAATTTTATATTTTCGCTAATTCTTAATAACACGGACAGATCGATGAGTATAGGTTAAATCACTATTATATGAAAGTATATTTACTTGATAATTGACAATATGAGAGTATATATCAACTTAATAATAACATTATAATACAATAATTTTAAGAGTTTCCAACAATAAAAAATTTGTTTCACCATTAACTCTTCTTTTCTGTGTTCAAGAAATGTCGTAATATAAAATTTGATATATGTTGTAATATTATGAATACATATGTATCATGACTCTTCTTTTTCTATGTTCAAGAAATGTTGTAATATAAATTTGATATAGGTTAGTAATATAAAATTTGATATAAACATCTTATAGTAATATGAAATTGATATTCGATAAAAGAGGCTTAAATCAAATTCTCATTGGCCTAAATCACCGATATCACGAGTACATAGCTCGATAATACGACAAATTGAGACTTTTAAAATCCATCGACGTGGTAGAATATATGTTGGACACGAATACAATTCATCGACGCGACGTGATAGAATATTTTGGGTTTAAGAACTCTTCTTCTATGCACTTGCATATATCATCACGAATTTCAAATCTCAAATCCAAACTAAAGAAAGAACACCACCTATACAACACAGTAACAGTCATGTCAACATCCGGCACCAAAGGACGCGAAGACTACAGTCTTGCTCAGTTAAACGCAGATACAAGGTTGACAAATGAGTTTGAGATGTTGGATAACTACTCCAAATCATTTTTCTCTGAACCGGCTGTCAGTACTGATGTTGAAATGAAATCTTATTTATCAAAAATTCAAAGTGGCGGACTTATTCAATCATTTGGTTGTATGCTTACAGTGGAAAGTCCCACTTATAAAATTTTGGCATTTAGTGAGAATATCTTTGATATGTTGGGTTTAAGGAACGTAGAGGAACTACAAAACCTACAATTAATGAGTTTGATTGGGATTGATGCAAGAACCCTTTTCACCCCTGCCTCAATGGAGCCACTGACCACAGCTATGACGACTACAGATGTAAAGTCCTTGAATCCCATCTGGGTTCATGACATCAACTACATAGGATTGATGTGGGAGTTATTATTGACTTGGAGCCTTCCTATTTGGGTGATCCTGCCCTGATACATGCTGGTACTCAACAAGCACAAAATTTAGCATAAAATGCTATCTCTAAGCTAGAAATAAAACGTAGGTGTTTTATGTGACATTGTGGTGGAAGAGGTTCAAAAGCTCACCCTTTATGACAGAGTGATGGTGTACAAGTTTCATGAAGACGGTCATGGTGAGGTTGTGTCCGACAAGTAGCTCGATTTCTATTCAAGCAAAATCAGATTAGGTGGGGTGGTTACAAGATATGATGATGGTGGGAAAATGCACCCCAGGACTTCCTTTAAAGCGTTTCTTGAAGAAGTGAAACACAAGAGCATGCCATGGAAAGAGGCAGAGATCAATGCAATACGGTCACTACAGCTAATAATGGACAACCAGAAGAAAATAGAGGAAGGTAGCTCTCAAAGGATCCCTGATTTAAACATGGATCTTCGGACCATTGAAAGTGGTTTATGTAATCTTATTTGTCTCAGTTGCTTATGTAAATAAGATTACATAAATTCATTCATTAAAACATGTCTTGTCTTGTATGTTGTAAATAGTATACTTAATATATATATTGATGTTGTAAATTCTTTCTTTTATTCTTACTATGGAGTTTGTTTTGCATTTGAACCCCTGTTACCCCCATGTTACATCCACTACACACACATACACTCCCATGTCACATTAGAATTAGATGTAACATTGGGGTAACAGGTGATCCACCTGGTATGAAATAGTGTCATGGATTCCATTTCCATTTATAAGACTGACATTACCCAATTCCGATTTATTAAATACTATGTGGGCCGCATAAATATGGGCCTTCACCTCATACGGATCACAGTGCGGTATAGATTATGTGCGAAGCATTATCATTTTTTTTTTTAATAAGATTTTAAAATATATTATTTCATTAATAGAATATATATATATATATTAAGTATACGTAGAAATTTTTCTTGCAAATGTCTCCAGAGCGCTCGACGTGTAATTTTCTCAAATTTTTTGAATTTTTTAATACTTTTTTTAATATTTTCTTTATTTACTTTTAATTAACTTTTTTATTTAATATTTTTTTTTAAATAATGTGTTTCTTATTTTTAATAATAATTAAATTTTTAATATTTAATTTATTTATTTGAGTATCATTAATTAATTAATGAATCTTTTAATGGTCATGTATGATCTCGTATCTTAGACATTAAAAAGAAGCGAGCAACACGATGCTTCCTTATTTTACATTTACTGCTCCCAGCCCCATTTTCGTTACGTTTTGCATTTAACCTTAACTAAATAAATTATTTCGTTAATCAAATCTTTGATTCATTTAAATTCATAATTTATTATTTAAAATATAAAAAATAAATTAATTAATAATTATAAAGTGAAAAATATTTTTGTAAATTAAAAAGTTAAATAAATGTTCTGTAATGGGTAAACGCTAAATTAAATCAAATTAAATTTATTTTTTAATGAAATAATTTAATGGCTAATTAAACTGTGTACCCTAAAATCGCACCCACTTTCAAAAACATATACAAATATTAAAAAAAAAACATATACAATTATGAACAAAAATGTACAATTAATTGTTAGTTTTTTAATGAAAAATTAAGTGTAAAAAGATATACAATTATTAAAAAATATGTGTACACTATTGAATAAAAATTTATACACATACGGATGCTAGTTTTTTTAATGAAAAACTTAGTGTGAAAAAATATACAATTATTATGAAACACGTATACAAAATAGAATAAAAAGTTATACAGATATGGATGCACCTTGCACCCGGGTGCACCTAATATCAACTCTAATTTAATTGAATTGATATAATTTTTTTTGATCAAATATGATTTTTTTATATTAAGAATATTATCACAATAAAATACTCCAGTTTTATTGGAGAGTTATCACTTTTTCATAATCGAGTGGTATCACTTTTTATTGAAAATATTATCATTTTTAATCAATCTTATAAATTACTAATACATGAAATAATCAATTGATCGTTATCACTTTTATTTTATCTCTTTTTATTGAAAGTATTATCACACTTGTCATATAAATTGTTCACTTTGATGATTATCACTTTTTCTTGATCACATATTACATTTTATTGTAAAATTTATCATTTTTTACTCATCGTATAAAGTGTTCTTGCATGAAATATTTTAATTGATAATTATCACTTTTTAAAACAAATATAATTTTTTATTAAAAATATTATCATTTTTTATTTATCTAATAACTTATTAAATAGTTCAATTGAATTAATATCACCTTTCTTTAATTGTCTATCACTATTTATAAAAAAAGTAATACTAATACTTTTTGTAGGTCTTATAAAATGTTTATGAAAGTTTAGTTGTAATTTTTTTTTAAAAATCAATTCTATATTTGAAACTATCATTCTCTATTATTTATAAAATAGTTTACTGAACTATTATAACATTTTTATCAATTTAATATCACTTTTTATTAATAATGTTATTACTTTTTATCCGTCTCATGTAAGTCTTTGCCTAATTTTAATTAAAATTAATTTAACCTATGTTATCACTTTTTATTTATTGTTTATAATATTTATAAAGGAAATCATTCAAAAATAATTGTTATTATTTTTCTTTATAATGTATCACTTTTTCATAAAATTATTATCACTTGTTATATGTTCTACGAATTGTTTATTAAACAATGATAGTTCAATGATATTTTTATTACATTTTTTTATTATATATCACTTTTTATTAAGAATATTATTTTTTATTTATTTTAAAAATTAATAAAAACTCAATAAATTATAATAGTATTTTAATAACACATTGTTATTTAAATTAAATATTAAAACCTTAATAAAAATGATAATTAAAAATAAAAAGGGTCCAGGAGCTGCGTCGTCTTTGCAATGGATAGATAAGGAAGCATGATTTGTAATAGATAATTAACAAAGAACTTACCGGTATTTGCACAAGGATCCTCAGCGCCTTTTTATATAATATTAAGGTTAAATAAATGGGTTAAATGGTAATATCCGTCTCACATAAGAAGATCCGTGAAACAGTCTCATACAAGTCTTTGTCAATCTTTTAATGCAATTAATTAATTAATATCAAATTAAATCATATATATATAAAGGGAAAAAAGAATATTCTATATAATATTCTCTCTCATTCCATCTATAAATAACATTTTTTTATTATTCATTCTAAATACACACATAAATACACACATTCGATTCTCCAGTAGGAATATGAGCTTTCTTCAAGTTCCTCTAGAGAATTGATTTATGAAAGTATAAAAATTTATTTCGATAGAGGGAATCAAATAGAGATTCGATCTAACTTTTTAAAATTTGATTTAAGTATTCTTCAAGAGGAAGAGAACTGATTCGATTTACCTCTTAAGAATCGATTCTTCCTTTGATTGAAGTATTCTTCAAGAGAAAGAGAACTGATTCAGGTATTCTTGAATCGATTAACCTCTTAAAAATCGATTCTTCAAGAGGAAGAGAATTGATTCAAGTATTATTGAATAGATTTACATCTTAAAAAGTAAGAGGACCGATTCAAGTATTCTTGAATCGATTTACATCTTAAGAATCGATTCTTCAAGAGGAAAAAAATCGATTCAAGTATTACCTCTTAAGAATCAAAATCTACCTCTAAAATTTTGATTCAAGTATTCTTCAAGAAGATCGACGATTCAAATATTCTTGAATCGATTTACCTCTAAAGAATAAGAGGTTTAAAAACTAATTAATGTATCAAATCGAAAGCTTAAGTTCTTTAAGTTAAATCATTATTTCATATCAAATAACATTAAAATTGAGTTAGTAAATATTTTTTAATTTTTTAAATTTAGTGTATTAATATTTATTTATTTACATATATCTTAATTATTCAGTTATCACATATGAATTATAAAAAAAAATTCTTTAGTTGTTTGTATATAGAATTTGAAACTAATAAAATTAAATAAAAATAAAATTAATAAATTCATTACAAATTTATGATATTTAAAAGATTATTATATATAAATTAATTTTATTTATTTATATATATATATTTTACATTAATTTTTTAAAAATAATAATTAATGAAAATAGAATTATTATTATATAGTTAATTAAGAAATACTAAACCATAATCGTGAGTAAAAAGTAATACTCCATTTAAATATTATTTATAATATTACGTATAATTTTTTTTAAAAATATATATATATATAGCAACTATTTAAGATATTCTAATAATTTTATTTTAATTAATGATAAAATATTTAACCTTATTTTTCATATATATATATATATATATATATATATATATATATATATATATATATATATATATATATATATATATATATATATATATATATATATATATACTAATTACAAATACACTGCTATAAATAACTTTTTTAAAATTATGATGTGTCGTGACGTGGTTAATCGTTGTATTTTTTATTTTAATATTATATACATAATCTTTCTATTTTTATATTTTATTATTATATCACTATTTTATATCTCTAAAATATTTATTCTTATCTACAAAATATCTGATAAATCTTTATTCAAGTAATTATTTCAAGATAATAATTATCTAAATATTATAATATATTGAATAAAAAATAGATTCACCATTTAAAAAATATAAATTATACTCTTTTATTTTATTATAAGATAATATTTAAAAATTAATTACTCTAAAAAATTTTATTTTATTACCATAAAGCTTCAACTAAAAAAATAATATTTATAAAAATATTTATTTAACATAAATATTTGGTTTATAAATATATCTAAAATAAAAAATAATGAATATACACGGGCAAAAAAAATAATTATATAAATTATTAATTTAATTAAAGTACTTAATTAACATGAATATTTTATTTATAATAATAATAAAATATATTAAACTAATTTATTTATTGATAAAGTATAATTAATCTGTGTAATACACGGGAGAAAAAAATTAGTATATATATATATATTAAATATAGTATAGAAAAGTTATTTTTTACTAATGTGTTGTTCGTGTATAGTCTTACTATTTATTTATTTTTCTATACATTTAATATGACTTATTTACTTTAGTATCAATAATTGTAATTAATAAATAAATCATTCGATACAAATAAATTAATTAATATCAAATCAAATATGTAGAGAAAAAAAGGAATAAATTGAGATTTTTTAATATATAATTGATATTTATTTTAGACAAACAGTAAAATTATGGATTTATTACTAAAAATTATATACTTTGATCATAATTGCATTTAAATACAATGAAAAAAAAAGAAATATTAACAACTACATAAATATACAGTAAAGAAATATAATTGTCTCTATGTAGTTGCACATTTTTTTAGAGAGACAGAGGGAGTAATAAAGTTTTTTCAATTATATTATGTTATAGTAACATTTAAAAAAAATACAAGTTAAGATTCTTTCAAATAATTAAAATATATGTACATATATATTAATTTTTTACATGATTTAGTTATACGTTATATTATTAGAAGTCAAATGTTATAATTTATTGCAAATTCTTTACATTGATGAAAGAAATTGTCTAGCTATAAGAAAAAAAGAATCTCATTAATTAATATTTAAGTTATATAACACGAATTATTTAATTATAAAAAATAAGAATAATATTTGAATGATCTCGCGTTGTACGCGAGTTTCATACTAATATATATATATATATATATATATATATATATATATATATATATATATATCATAAAAAAATTATCACTTTGTCATGATTAAATATCACATTTAAAAAAAAATTCTTCACTACTCCCTCGCGTACAATCACATTTACTTTTTACATGTGGATTAAGGACTATTATTATATAATGTATAGTGGGTAGTTGTATTAGTGGGTGTGTGGGCCCTATATTTTAATTGTATTAGTGGTTGTGTGTGGGTCCCATGTGTGTAAAAAAAGAAATGAGACCCTTATAATCGGACGTTCAAAATAGAAAAATGGGACTCTTTAGGACGAACTGGGGGATTATTTATTACTCTTATAAATTTTTCATAAAATAATTCAATTCAATGGTTATTACTTTTTATTGTTCAGGTAAAACTTTTTATTAAAAAAATATTAACATTTTTTATCCGTCCTATAAATTACTATTAATAAATAAAGTGGTTCAATAAAAGGTTATCACTTCTCCTTTATTAAAGGCAAAAACTTGTGTGCGTCTGGGCGCACGGAAGCACACTCCGTGTGCCTTTAAAATTTTATGTTAAATTGTATACTCTTTCTTTATAACAAAATAATGTACCATTATCCATAATACTAAATTTTAAAGGCGCATGACATGCGCCCGAGCGCACGCAAGCCTCACTCTTACTAAATAGTACTCCCTTCGTATCAACTTATATTTCACCGTTACTTTAGATATGGAGTTTAAAAAAAGTTTTGTTTTATCAACTTTATTGACTTTTGAGGGTAATGTAGTATTTTTTAAGTAATAAATAAAATAAAAAGTATGTTATATGTGTTACGCGAGAGTGGTAAATTTGTAATTAAGATGTACTTTTAAAGTTGAAAATTAATGTGATGTTTGGGTGGTAAAGTTTAATATAGGACGAACGAAACGGAAAGATGGTCATTTTCTAGCCTTACTAGTTTTTTACGTTGATAACTTGTTGATCATTGGTACTTATCTCAACTTAATTGATGCAGTGAAGGCTTATTTAGATGATAAATTTACAATTAATGATCTTGCATTTGTCAAATATTTTTTGGGCTTGAAGATAGTTCGGAATGAATTAGGTACATTTTTTTTGTCAAAAAAAAATACATTCAAGATATTTTTAATTATACTAGAATGACGAATTGCATTGACACAAATGCCATCTACGGTTTACATCAAGGGACTATGTTGGTTGGAAGGCTTCTTTACTTAAACTTAACTAAGACGGATATTACTTACCCCGTGCAACAATTGTCTCAAATAGTATCTAATCCTTAGCTCATTGAGATGCAGCGTTTCACATTCTTAAATATCTCAACGGGAAACCTTTCCTTGACTTATATTTTCCTGCTTCTTCAAATTTCTCAATTTGAGCATTCAATGATGCAGATTGGGCTACATGTAATGATACACTCAAGAGCGTCATATGATACTATATTTTTCTTCGTGATTATTTGGTTTCTCAGAAGAGTAAAAAAAAACCATTGTTTCCAAGTCATCTGCAGAAGCAAAGTATAGAGCATTGAGTTCTATGATGTCTGAACTTTTGTGGATTTCTTATATGTCTAAACTTTCTCATTCAGCTTAAAAGTGAGAATGAAGCTGTTATTCACATAACAAAAAATCCAGTGTTTCATGGGCGAACAAAGTATTTGGAGATTGACGGTCACTTGGTGCGAATTAAATTCAAAGAAAGTTTTGTGACTTTATTGCATGTGAGTTCTCATTTATAGGTTGTTGATGCATTCCCAAAATTGCTGAATAGTGTTTGTTTGAAGTTTCTAATGTCCAAGTTGGGGTTGGTTACCTTTACCAATAGGTACAAAAAGTTGGAATCGCCCACCCCAGGCGTCCCTACACCTCGACCTGATAGAGTGGTGGAGAGATTAATCATGATAACTTAATTAATCAATAGGAGCTAAACCAGTACTACCACTACACACAAAGAACTCCTCTTATTTTAGAGGCGGTTACCTTTATCAATACCCAACTTCGGGGGGGGGGGGGGGGGGGGGGGGGGGGTGAAGAGATTATGATTTCCATTTATTCCTTAAATCAATTTGTTAATTCCTACACTTATGCTCTTTAATTCCGTTTCTTTTATAGCTATTCATACTTGTAGTGGAATGTTATTGGGGGTTTTTATTTGTAACAGCTATAAATAGATGCACATGTTCTCTGTATCTTCAGATTTTCCATCAATAAAGATTAATGAGCAATTTCTTTTTCTTTCTTTACACTTACGTAAAATGCAAAGATTATAGATTCTTCTACATGTATTAAAATTGATTCCCAATTTAGTGTCAAAATTGTTTTCAGATTATAGATTCTTCAATATGTATTAAAATTATTCCCATAAAATTATTCTCAATTTAGTGTCAAAATTGTTTTCCAAATTATCGTCTTCTTTATTTCAATGCTCCATTAATATTTCATAACGTAAAAAACTACACCCTATAAATAATCATTAAACTTTAGGACGTGTGGCTGTAATCTAAAAAATAATAATGACACATGTTATTCACCTGTAAAAGATAAATGCGTAAAAGAAGAAAGAGAATGAAAAAAAATATCAGGAAGAATTGAAGGAATTAAACTTAATTTGCGTAGTTCATAAGAATTCATATACGTATCCATAAGTGTTAACAAACGGCAAAAAGAGATCCAATACTCACTACTAAAAAAAAGCCCTTTAGTATCCCTAATTTTGATACTAAAAGCTAAATAACGATACTAATAATCTTTAGTATAAGAAATTATCCTTGTTACTGTTCAGATATTTATACGGGCATTGGTAAAGACATAATATCAATTATTATTTATCTGATATAAAAGATATAGGCTATAATATAAAAAATGAATAGATACCAAAAATATTGTTTATAGTATAAGAAGCTACTATAGTATCAACTTGGCGCATCAAAAGAAAGAGCTGCTAATTCATTATATTTTAGTATCAAATGCTATGACACTAATAGACATATTCTTGCTTTAATAAAATGTAAACTTTTGTTACCAAAATCTAATTAACGTAATTCATATATATATTTATAAACAACAACCTATCAATAAAAATAAAAAAAATTTCATAACCGCTGATTTCAATTAATTATAAAGCTTCATACATGGATCGGTAGAAGTTATTCACCAACAAATGCAAAGTAAAATTGAAAAAGTATAATACATAAGAGTGTAGTGTATTATTTGGTACAACAAAATAAGGCCCATATCCAACTCCTTGAATCCTGCTTTTGCCATTCTTCAGTATCTACATGTCAATAGAAAGAAAAACAAATAAATAAAGCAATAATATTAAGACTATGTTTGATAAGAGTTGTGCTTTTGATTTAAATATTAAAATTAATGATTTGCTAGCACCAATTTAGGCAACCTCAGAAGCCCAAGCTTTTGTGTCATGGATCCCTCATTTCGACATAACAGTTTCTTCTTCTCTATTTCTTTGACATAGAGCAAAAGTAGAAATACTAAAGTAGATCAGTGATACCTGAATTTTATTAGCAGAACCAAGGATCAAGATTCACTTTACTGTTTATCCCCTGTCCTAATATGTTCAGCAATTTTGACCTTTCCAAAAGAACCATGCCCAAGAGTTTTTCCAAGTCTATAGTTCCTTAGAAGTAAATCAGAAGCCCCACCTCCACTCTCCATATGTTAAGGAAGTAAGGATTCTAGCAGGTGAGAAATTGCATGCTCAAAGAAAGAAATACTGATCAGAATCTAAAAAAAAAAGTTTTATCGCATTGTATGATCATGGATAATTCTAAGATTGCGCCTAATTTTTGTAGTGTTAAAATACTCAAATTTATTTGATGTTAATTAAAGTTAATAAACCAAAAGACGTACATCAGAAATTTAAACTCTTCAATCTTATATCATCAATAATACAATAACTATCATTCATCATGTACAAATTCACAACACAAAAAATGAACAAAATTATAAAAATTATAATTTGCACAACTGCACCAGCATCGTCATCTAAACTTCACAATTAGCTACTTCAACTAAGACATCAAAGCCCTAAACAAAAAGGTAAGCTTCTAAAGTTGGTCAAATAAGCTATGAACACCATGGAATATTAAATCCAAAATTAGCTACAATTACAAGCAAATTTAGAGTTCACAAGTGAATGGCATTTAGAATATCCAGGCTAATTCCAAAAAAAATCCACATCTCAACAAATTGAAATTGTTGATCAACTCAAATGAAAAATGGAAAAAATAGAGCGAGAGACGATCATCATCTATAAGAATTAGATTAAGTTAATTGATTAGGAGAGAGAACCTTGCGAAGGAAGAGGATTACATGCGAACACCGCTTGCATGAATGTTGCAGTTGTGAAATTGAAGTTGAGGAGAGAGAGGGGGCAAATTAGTGTAATGACTGCTGAGTCATCATCTTAAAGCAGATATGCACAAACACTAAAGCAGGAGTGGGATCTACCATTGCCATGCAGACTACTGAACTAAAGGTGAAAATGGTCAGCATCCATGAGAAAAGAATAAGAAAATGCTTATCCAAGTTAAAAGGTAAAAAATGTGATTGCAAGCAATGACATAGTAAGTTCCCTAACGTCTCATAGTTCACACTCATTGAAGGCAGAAAAGATAACAACATATGATTAAACCCATTCTTTGACAGAATCAATATCTTCGTACTTAATAAATTATGCAACTAACTAGTAAAAGAAGATGTACCATTCACTAGTAGAGGCTAGAACTAGAGAACCAGTACTCAAACAGATTGCAATTGTTGAGCTCAAAACTAGAATACCTTCATAACACAAGTAATCAATGTCATAATATGAATAATACACTAAGCATAAATATGAATAGAAGGAGTTGATACAGTAAGTTAATATATCCAAATAAAGAGAACAAAATGCAAGACCATATTTCTAGGATGATGAACACTTCTTTTTTTTTTAAGTTGTGAGATAGATTCAGTGATCATAAATAAAACACAACATTAATTAAATGGTTGAATGTAGTAATCATATTTGCATCATGATTAACTCTGTTTTGTAGATAAATTCAGTTGTAAAGATATTGGGTAGTGGGTACCTCCCTCTTTTTAGGCAATCAGATATAGGTCATCCATATGCACAGAGATGATTCTGATTGTAATGCTAGTCCCTTCTCACTTGGTTTAAATGCTTTGGCAAATGCTGCATAAAAGAAAGAGCTGGATATAAATATACATTTTTGCAATGCGTGTATGTACTGTTAAGCTACTTGAATTAGATACTTTCAATAACCATCGTTAGCTGTTAAGCTATGTGAATTAGCTAATATTGGTTAGAAACCTAGTTTGTCCATCAAACCATAGGTATCTTTGCGGTACATATACATTTAAAAAGACAGAGATGCACGCTGTAAATTACAAAAAAGCAACAAATATTTTCAGAAGTTCATATAATAATAATTAGGAAAATTACACTTTGTAGTGTGAATCCTCTTTTCCTGATCTCAAACCAATGACAAGTAGACCATGTTAAAAGATTACAAGTGCACATCAATAATGCATATACATAAATTGATGGACTCAACTTGCAGGGAATTGACGCATAATAATCATTTGACTGTTGCCTATGTAAATTATGCAAAAAAAAACTATTAATTATGAAACATATATCCAATAACTGCTCCTAAACCTATCCAATACCAATGAGCTTCCAGGAAAATACCTCAAGACATGCTGGAAAGAACAGAAGGTCTCTTTGCTTGTAGAATACTGAGTTTCAATATGCTGAATACAAGCTCAGAGAGTGCATTGAAGACAGCTATTATAAGGGCATTAAAAAGAGCTCCCAAGTAGATCCAACCATGAGCTTCTGAGTTCTTATCCATTTCTGTCCGTATAAATAATGTCATCGATATGTTGGCCACGAGTATAACCTACAAGTAATTATATGTTCAGAAAATAACATATGTCAACACATTGTTATGTTTCTTGAAATACATAATTACATACTTTTATCATCTTGAATATGTAAATAAAAGAATTCCTCTTCATTAGAAAGACTTATGTCATTAAATAACAAAATTATGTCATCAAATAGGTTGAAGGTTTCTGGTGATGGCTGTAGGAGCACAAACTCCTCTGTGGTACAAACTCTTCCATCTCGTGACTATTGTATGTATATACATAGCAAACCAGAATAGACTACACGAAAATTCAATTTCTCATAAATAAAAGCAGTAACAAGAAAGATTGCAGATTCAATTAATGAATATCCAGTAGAAAACAAATAAGTTACCAATCCACCAACACAACAAACTGTCGAGACAAAATATTTTCACCCACCTAAATTCAAACTCACAAATGCACATGATAGCACATTTCAAATTAAAAAAAAAAACCTATATATCCATGTCATGAATCAGGGCGACAAGATGATCCTACAGAAATAGAGGACAAGTAGTTGGATGCGGAGGCGGTTGCGGCCTTGGACGGAAGACTTCGGCCGGTAGACGACGTTCATCGAATTCTCTTGGATTATCAAATGAAATAGGCGGAGGCGCCACGTCGAGATAACGAACCAACAATTAGCACAAATCTTAATGAAATCTAACGAAAAGAGGGGGAGAAAAGAGTGAACTTAACAGAGACAGAGAGAATCGGATGCACACTGAGAGAGAATGGCAATTCACCGGATTAGCAACCATCTCTTCGCCGGAAAAGATAAGCTTGCCCGATTTCTTCGCTGGAATATGTATGCCTGCCTTATTTTGGCCATTCCGGCTAACCCTAATTTTTGTACGTATTGATCTACTTTTAAAATTTTCTTTGAAGTAATAATTTCTGTGTAAATTTTAGTATCACTTATTCATGATGCCAATGAGAAAAGCGTGTTGCACCTTCATAGCCGGTGACTTTTCAAAAAACCTATTAAGTCATTATTGGTATCAATTAGCTTTATACGAATAGAAAATAACTGTGGCATCTATAAACTTTGCTACTAGTATTGGAATTGTTGTAAACTATTTAATAAGAAGAACAATAATAGAAATATAAAGAAGAAGAGAAGATTAAAGAAATATGAAATATGGGAAAGAGAGATTTCATTAACGTTCATGTTAATATCAGTCTTTACAAAACCCTCACTCTTTATATAGTGAAGAGAAAGGGTACAATAGTAATAATCTCTCTTCCTATTCTAATTATATATGGAGTAATGTCCATATAAAATATTTCACAACACTCCCCCTTGGACATTACGACATCATATACATGCCTCGTTAAAACCTTGGTAGAAAATCCTGTAGAAAAAATCAGTCGAGGAAAAGAGTACATGTCTTATCATTTCATAATATTTCATATTAGCTGTCTCATTAAAAAACGTTCAACCAAGAAAATCTCGTAAGGAAAAAACTTAGTTAAAGAAAAAGAGTATAGCTTGGTCTTCAGGACCAATCTTCAGGATTATTTATAAGTTGTTTCATCCCCAAGACATTTAACTTGCATGTCTCATTAAAAACCTTCAACTAAGAAAACCTCTTAGGAAAAAACTTAGATAAGGAAAAGAGTGCAGATCTTATGATTTTGATGTATTGCATTAGTTGTCTCGTTAAAAACCTTAGACTAACAAAACCCAGTGTGGAAAACTTAGTAAAGGGAAAAATAGTACAACTATTAGTCTTTAGGACTTAATCTTCTGGATTGTTTAGAAATTACCGCTCCCCCTGAAAACAGGGATACATTGTAATATAATTGCTGATCTTCAAGATTGGAAATTAGAAATTTATTTGGAATTGTCACTCCCCCTGAAGACGACAATCTTCTGGGTCTAGATAATACAATACTACAAGGACATACTAAAATATAATTTGGGAGTAAACAAAATAATGATAAATAATTTACATGAGCAAATGTTATATATATTTGTAATATTCACTGCTCTTCTAGAGCATATAAATTTGTCATGTCTCGCATAATATATTAATTGTTCATCCATGCAACACATAATTTATTGTCTTATAAAAGACTGAGGATATTAGTCTTTCATCATGCCCCATGGGCTACATATTTTTTATATCAACAATCTTATTACACCAGTTTGAAACCTTAACATTATGGGGATCATTTAATTAACATTCAAATCAATATGTCAATGTCACGTTGGTTTCTTATAAATAAACCAATAGTATTTGTATCTACGAGATAATTGAGGATATATTTAATTTCATGTAAATTTTCTTTGTCTGAGAGTCATAAAATCTTGTTAGCAAGTTCATCATAAGTGCATATCAGGCCTGATACAATTATGAAAAAAACATGTGCTTTAAAAGCACTGAATGGAGGGACTTCTAGCCCAAAATATACTCATTATATACTTCAAGTATATAGACATTAGTTTTCCACTTCAACGGATAAAAATGACAATTGGCGTACAATATAAATAGATATATCGAAAATAAAAAATTCAACTAAAACAAACATCAAAAAGATTAACTGGTGTTTAAACTGTAAGATATTCTCAATCTACAAGTTGAGACAACTTTTTGGTTTATCCAATTTCTTTCATTTTAAAAAATCCGTCATGTTTGCATGTGTTACCTTATATAAATTTCTTATACATTTCAATCTTAAAACGTTCATATACACACAATTTTCATTCTTCTTCAGGAAGAAATAACAAATTAAAATATAGTATATCCATATTAATTGTTTCAAGGTCTGGCAATGACCAATATTATAGTTATATGTTGTGATATTTTATTCTCATCCAATTTGAGAAATTTTAATCCTTCGAGGATTTTCATGTATATCATATAATGATGTATATTTACTGCATATCTAAATATATTGAAACTGTCATATAAATTAAGTAGTGAGACGTAATGTATAATGGGAGAGTATCTATCATTTATATATTGGGCCTCTGCAAAAAAAAAAAAAAAAAAACTCTTTGAGCTTTAACTGATCACCATGTTATCTTTCATATGTCCTTCTGGGACAAATATTTATATCATTTCAGATAATATTCAAATAAATATTTAACGAGTTAAGCTCAACCTCAATGCTTTATTCTGTCTTACCAAATATTTGTGCTTCTGGCACTTTGATATCAAATATAAGTTCCGGATCCAGATTCTTATTTAAGACAGTAAAAGCAATCAAAGAAGCAAACGTGTTGTCGACAACTTTCTGTTTCAATTCATATTCTTCTCCCAAAATCTATAATGATTTATGTATTTATATAACTAAATCCTCGTCATTTCCCAATACGTATGGATCTAGCCGTTTCGCATACCCAGTATTTTGATTATTTTGATGCACATGCGAATTTATTGGGTATTTGTCTTCTGGATATATCTATAGAAAAGAGTTTTCATTATCAAAACAAACTCTTCACATAATTTTGGAAGTGACTATTTATTCTTAAAATTAATTTCCGTGGATATTTAATTTTCAAATCATAAATTCTTTCCCGCTTCTAGCGTTGATAAATAATTATTTAAAGTATCATGTCCCTGGGGAACTCCATTTCCAGTGGTGCATTGATAATAAATTTAAGGGATTTTGTCACTTCATCATGATAGTTTGACAGTTTATTTGCTATTGCGAACTAATAATCTTTTGAACTTTTGGTTCAGTCAATCTAGTGCAAAATAATAGAATTTCTCGGCATTCACATAAATATTGGGTTTAAATCTCCCCTTAATGTTGTGAAATAATTTCATTAAATTTGCAATTAACATACTAAAAAATATATTGATCCCCTATATCGGGCTTTATAAAAATTGACGGATAATTATCATTAGAATGTCCATTGAAATACGCTATGGAGGAGATATATAAAATATTAATTTCACAATTCAAAATTTACAGATGGGAAATATTTAAGGCTTCTGGCCATGATTGGGCAACACTAGTAAAGGGGTATAATTATGATATGCAGAAGCCAGAATTTGTGTTTAGTTATTCCAAATTCCCCAAATATTAATTATTGAAATAAAATATTCACTGCTTGTGAACATAAAACATTAGATGTTCCACTTTTTTTTTAATATTATCAGTTGATATTCATTCCAATTGACTAACTCAAATATTCAATATTTGAGCTCTTCATGTAATTTCATTTATATTAGTGCACTATGAATAAGAATGTATTTATTTAGTGGATACATCAATAAAATATTTTGGTCATGACATTAGGAAATTTGACTAATTTTTCTCCTTGAAACTTTTGAATATATTAGGAGAAATAATTCCAACTTTAGTATGTAATTATCATACTATAAAATTTCCACACAAACTTCATTAGTGTCATTTCATATCCCACGATTAAAAGAATTTAAATTATCTGGCTCATCTATTTGCCCAAAATAAACCAATTACTCACGACATATTTTAAAAATGTTGGGTTTCAAATATCAATATCACAACAATATATATATATATATATATATATATATATATATATATATATATATATATATATATATATATATATATATATATATATATATATGAATAAAATAAGCACAAGAACAAGAATATAATGTCATAAAAAAATCATATTTGAAAAAATATTTTTGTAAATATGTAAAATTCTTTTTAAAAAAAATGCAATGTAAGATAGCTAAATTGTCTAGTCTTTTTTTTTTAAATCTCAAAAATTGAAATTATACATGGTCACAATAATTTTCGAGCTTAGGCTCCAAATTGTCATCATTAACTTGGTCGAAATTTTATTTGCACCATTTTTTATTCCATAAATACTTTTTTTTTTTGAAATTCCACAACCAAGTGATTTGGTGTGCGATATATATAAGACCAATGACCCTCTATCCACATCCATGAAAATTTTACTTCTGTTGGAGTACTTGTTGAGTGAGATTTATATTCTATGCATAAGTATTGTTTTAAGGCAAACTTGGACTACCTCGACCAAAAATCAATTTAAATTTCCTCGTTTTCTCAACTACTACGAGGAGGAGTCCAATTTGTCCCTTTTCTACTATTTCTTTTTTTTTATATCACTTCCATGTCAGGTATAATTCTTTTGTAATATACTATTCTTCTGGAATGTACAAAGTGCGTGAAGCATAGATTTTGAGCCAACTAATCTATAATTATGATTTTTCATTAATAATTAGTTATGTTTTTCTGTTATCAATAAAGCAGAAATTATCTCTGAATAATTAATATAAATTTTAGCTCTGTACTACTGCTGGAGTACGAGGATGATAACATGGAAGGTGTAAATAGTGTTTTACAATCAATTCTCATTTTGTAATGTTCTGCTTACAGATTAAAATTGAATTGTATTATGTTATATATTTAAAATCTTGAAAATCGTAGATTCAGCCAGTCAAATCAAGGAGGAATATAACAGTTTGGTAATCAAAACGATCCTTCAAGGAATGCCATAAAATTAGAAGATATTCTTCTATTAGATTTAGTGCTTTAGCCTTCAGGGCAGGAGTATATTAAGCTTTAGAAATAATTTCTCTTAATTCACGATGTGGATTTGAACATGTAGAACACATATTAAATATTTGTTGCCATTAAGGGCGAGATTCACAAATTCTCTTTTAGTGATGTAAGAGATTTTCAATGAACTACAATTAATATAAGAATAAAATAATTTTTTTTATACAAAGTCATGTGACGTTGGGTTTTAAAAAAAATCCACAAACTTTCCAATAGAATAATTCTCTTGTTAACGAAATATTTCGAAGGAAAATTAATCAATATTTAATGTAACTATTCTTGAAAAAAAATATTTAACATATCTAGTCACATGTAATCAATATTGTATATATTCAGTTATAAAAATTTTTATGTCATATAAATTTAAAAAGATAAATATACCCAAAATATTTAATCACATATCGGCATATATAAGCCGTATCAAATAACTTGGCAGCATCAATCATATATCTAAATTAATTAGATTGTTTAACTAGTAAAAAAAATAGTTGATTTACCATCAAATTCAAAATTCATTTATTCACTTTCCATATAAACATAACATGTATCAAATTCAAGAATTTATTGATTCAACTTTCCATATTCATTGATTCAACTTTACATATAAACATAAGAGGAATTGCATAAGTTGATAAATATATTCCAAATATACTTATATTCCTCAAATTAAAATAAATATGTAATAATCCGTGAAAATTGCATATACACATAAGTCAATGTAAGATTTAAATAAATTGAATTATATTCTCATGTTGTATTCTCTAAATTGAGATAAGTAAAATGATTTAAAAAAAATATAACCATCATCACAGTTTAGTGAATCCTTCAGGGATTGGCATAAAATAAGAAGATATTTTTCTGTTGAATACTCACCTTCAGGTATTGGCATAAAATAAGAATAAAATAAGAAGATTTTTTTTTTGAATACTTGTTTTTAATATCTTTATTTAAATGATAACGAAGAAATATTAATAGTTTAGCCATTTAGGCAGAAGTACATTTAAATTTTTGAAATAATAATTTTACTGAAATCAGAGTTGAAATTCAATGTCCAATGCCAACTTAAATAAGTATGGACATCAAAAGTGAGATTATTATACAAAGAAATAAATATTTATAAAATATGTTTATATCCTACCTTATTTATTAAGATCAAATAAAATCAGATATCATCTCTTCAAATATCAAATCTTTAAATTGAAATTATGCATTAAACACATCCAAAGACGAACATATATATTTTCAAGATATTTTCAAGATTTGACAATACTAATTTGTCGAGAGAATCATAGAACAAAAGACATTGTAATTAGGCAGGCATGCTAAATACAATTAGACTACAAAATTTCGGAAAAAAAAATCATAATTGAATATATGTATAGCTTGTACAATCAGCAAGATTAAAATATTTAATAAATAATTATTGGATCAATTTATCCTCAGCATAATTAATATATGCATATGAATGTGTGTACATGCAAAAATTAGAAAATAAAAGAATGATTGCAAATGGATTCAAGCAAATTTCTTCTGCTCGATATTAACGATAAAATATTATTTATATTCAATTCTAATAATTGACTAAAAGTTCATTCTAAAATCATAATATAAAATTTATTCTTAAGAAGTGACAGCCGATTTTATATGCAACCAAATAAAGAAATTTCCAGTAAATTTCGAAAATTTAACCATTATTTTAATCATATAAAATTTACGGGAGATAATCATGAATACTAATATTCAAATCATAAAAATTATTGAATTACCTTACAGAAAAGACACTATTCGATTCTTTTCTAGGGTTTGGATAGAGCGTGCTGATAACATGTTATAAACAGCCTGTGGATATTGTCCGCTTTGGTACTTCAGGACCTCACGGGTTTAAACGCGTCCACAAGTAAAGGCTTCAAGCCTGCTTATAAGCATACACGAGAGACAAAATCTCGTGTGCGAGTGATGTGGGAACTTCAAGTTCACAACACACCCTCCCATCGCATGTATCGTGTTATAAACTATTTAATAAGAAGAAAAATAACAAAAATATAAAGAAGAAGAGAAGAATAAAGAAATATGGGAAAGAGAGATTTCATTAACGTTCATGTTAATATCTGTACAAAATCCTCACTCTTTATATAGTGAAGAAAAAGGGTACAATAGTAATAAGCTCTCTAATGATATATATGGAGTAATATCCATATAAAATATTTCACAACAGAATCAAATAATTTTGATACCCAAAAAAAGCTTGATGTCTTCTAAAAAAAATTATTAAAACTGGCGTTAATTGTTGATGCTAATGACAAATAGCTCATTCGCATCTAAAAATTCTGCTACCAATAGTAGCATCAGAAATATTTTAATACCAAAAAAGAAATTAGATTACATCTCCATTAACATCTTGATACTAAGAATTAAGTTTGTAACGATTAAAAATATATATATAATGCTAAAATAAATTTGTATCAAAAATAGATTGATACTAAATATAAAATGGTATCATCAAAATATTATCCGATGATAATTACACTAATCTCTTCAAGTTTGTATCTAAGCGAATATTTTTTATGCGAAAGACTGTTTTTAGTATCATATATTTTACGGATAGTAAATTATGTGATGACGAAACACGTTTTTTAGTAGTGACTGCACAAAGAGATTCAATAAATTAGGAAGTTAGGGAATTTCTTAATTCACATAATTTTTTATTAAAAAAATCTTATTACTTTTTTTTAATTTAATATATTAATTAAAAAAATTTAAAGTTGTTATTAAAAAATATTAAATATAATTATATATAAATAGAATAATGTGTAATAATTAATACTTAATAATTGAATAATTATAATAATAATTTTTTATTTTATACGTAATAGTTTGATTATTAAATTAATTAAATAAATAAAAAGAAGAAAAGTTCAATTATCCATCCAGGAGTTTTGAAGTTTTGACTTATGTTGGATTTATGATCTAAACTAGGTTATGGATTTTTTTCAGAATATTTATTTTCTTATTAATTCTTTGATTTTTAGACTTATATCATTCTTCTTCTATTTTTGCGTCCATTCATCTATTTTGACTTTCTATCCCTATAAAGAACTCACGAAAATCTCACTATCTTGACTTTTGATCATAACTCTAAATTAGAAATAATTTTTTGAAATATGAAATGTAGAAAAAAGAATCCGAATCTGTTGTGAGTAGGGTGCAGATCAAACGGGCAGTACTTTAATTAACACTATAACACCTCAACTAATGCCTTTGAACTTGACTAAAAAAATTGGATAAAACCGAGGAAAAAGCGTATGTTGTTGTGAACAAAAGCGCATGATGCTTAACTCACTTTTCACTTGACGCAATTAGTGATAAGTGGATAAAAGCGTATCTTTTCATTCCTTTTCAACTGTGACATTTAAGATATTATCTTTGTAAAGCATCAAAAATAATTTCTCCAGAATTTAATTGTAGGCAAACAAAACATTCATATGGATGTGAACTCTGTTTTTATTGATTAATTTTTTGTACATGAAAAATTACTTTTTAGAAAAATAAACTAATACGATTTTAAATACTATAAAATTAATACGGTTTCAAAATTAATTAATACTATAAAATTTCAAAATTCCACATCTTTCATAAAATTTAAAATTTTAAAAATTTTAACGATGCCTTTTCTTATGAATTTGGTGATATTTTTCAAATTTTAGATAAATTCATTTTAATTTTTAGAACAAAAGATAATATATATATATATATATATATATATATATATATATATATATATAAATTATGATATCCTTCAAAATTGGAATAATGGGATCTGTCATTGTAGGACCATTTTTATTTTATTTTTTTAATTTAAATTTACAAATTACCAATTGTTTTCCTGAAAAAAGAAACAACTTAACAACAACAACAAAATTGGGGATTGCAAAATGAAAATCCATAAGTATTCCAAGGCAAGAAGCTATGTGCATTAATCTAGCTAGTATAAGTTGGGAAACTTAAGAAAATTGGTGATTTGATATTATTCATTCATGTAACGAATTGAAGAATATGAAGCTCAAATAAGCCCCTAATTAACCCAACATTGACTACAATTTGCATGCACACACCCAGTATATATATCTAGTAGGAGTACTTAATAAGCTGATTGAATATAATTAGAAGATAGAATCAAATTATTAGTATTTGGATTAAAAAAATATGGATCATAGGTGCAGGCAGGGTGATTAAAAAAGAGATTTTTGATGAACATCCTTCCAAGATTCATCTCTCTGCATCTTCAACTGCTTATAGAAGTTCCCAATAAATGCCTCAGCCTTTTGGAACAATTCCTCTTCTATCTCTTCGTCGTCTATACTCTCTTCTTCTTCCTCATAATCTTCCATACTGCTGATATCTTCTTCTGCTTGGATGAAGAATATGGTAGGAGTTGAAGGAGATTTCTTGATCATCTCTGTTTCTGGGACTTTGTTGTTGTCATTAGATTGAGAAGGAAGGAAGAAAGAGAGAAGACCAGCTTCAGCTCCAAGAAGAAGAATGAGGATGTTGAGGATGAAATAGAGATATTTGGACCTTTGAGATGAGGAGAGCAGAGGTGTTGTGATGAGAAGAGAAGCGATTAGGAGAAGCTTCGCCATATCTGATTTTTGTAGTTTGTCCATGCGTGTTGTAGTTAGAAGAGAGACAGTTGATGGGGAGTGAGGTGTAGTGTGGAGGGACCTATTTGATCTCCATGTATATATAGATCGAGAGAGGAGGATTTGTAATTTTCTACTATTGTACCTTATCAATATCTAATCTTCGTGCCTTGCTGGAATTTTATTTCTTTTTTAAGTTTATATCCAACCCAATTTCTATTGTACATATGTTGTTAGTATCAATTGAGTCAAAATGGATCATTAAACAAATTGTTGTTTCGCTCATCTCTTGCGCTCTCTTTATAACTCTCTCCTCCCTACGCCTCCACCTCTCCTCTCCGCGTCTCCTTACCTCAACAACTCCGTCTCACATGCACGTGCAGAGGCCAAACAATTGCTGCAATACCAACGCCGTTGATAGATTTTTCCAGATCTTGTACAAGCACCGATTGTGTTCGAGATCTTACAATTGTTGTGTTCTATATCTTCCAAAAAATTCAATGGCCGCGTCTTCGATTGGTGGATCTAATTCTCAAATTCTTCACGAACATTCCCTAAATATATCATAAAACCATAAAAGTAAAATTACAATTATACCCTTATAATTATCTCTAAATCCCAAGTATAAACAATTAATTCTAGGCGATAGGAGATACCCGACACCAATAGGCAATAGGGGTGGGGATGGGGTGCAAAATTAATTCCCCAACGGGGTATGGGGCGGGTTCGGGGATGAAAGTTTTCAAACGGTTTGGGGATGGTTTGTCTTTAGTGCGAAGATAGCCGATTTTATTTGTACATGAATTTTTATTTTTTTTTTATAAATAATAATGTAATAATAAATAAATAAATAAATAAATTGTATGATCAGAAAATGTATGAGTTGGATTGAATTGACAAAGCAAGTTGGGAAGAAAGATTGGGTGGATGTTGGGGAGGACTAACTCGCAAGTTGCATGCATTGGTACAGCCCACCCTAATACCCTATTCGATATATATTTTTGAGGCTGACTTTCAAAACATATATTTGTGATGCTACCCTACTTAAACAATATACCTTGTATGCATCAACAAATTAACCATGGATACTTGATTAGACTGATGTGGCAATTATTCGGATTAATTAGAGTTTAAACGAAAATATTATTCAATTTTGAGCTGGCTCAAGTAGTTCGTCAAATCTTCTCAAACAGATCACTAGCTCAACTAGTTTAACTCAGGTGGTCGAGCTCAACTGATTCAGATTAGCTTATCCAGCCTAATTGACCTCATTTCAAGTGGTCCATCTTTACTGGTTCAACTCAATTGACCGCAAGTTAGGTAGTTCAACCCAGGTGATCCATGTTGAGTGTGAAAATTTACGTGTTTTAATATTCAGTTTAACACCATTTTGTAAAGATTATTGTTATATATTAGCACAAGTCTCTTACATTCCATATATTTAAGAAAAATGTGTGTTTGAAGTGTTTTATTGTGTTTTAGGTGAAAAAAAATCAAAAGTACAAAGTTAGAGAAAATGAGCAACAGTAGATACACAAATTTAAAAAAAAAAAAAAAAAACACTTTTTGATTTGAGGGTAATGTGATATTTTTTGGTAATAAATAAAATTTTAAGTATGTTATGTGTTAAAAGAATGGTAACAATTTTGAAATTAAAGTGTGTTGTAAGGGTAGTATTGAGCGTCATTTCTTTTTATAAAGTGTGTAATTGAAGTTGAGACAAACAAAAACGAAAAGTGAGAAATTGATGTTGAAACGGAGGATCTTGGATGTCCTGTTACATTTTGGTGTTACATCTCCTGTTACACGCGTTAGATGAGTGACACGTATGCGGATATGAAAATCTCAACATTTCCCCTTAGGGTTGATTGTTATAGTATAGAATAGTTTATCCTACGTGTCAATCATCCAACGATTTATAACAGGAGATGTAACACCAAATTACACTACAACATAACTTGCTTTATATAACACGTCAAAAGTATTATTTAATTGTAAAAATGTGTTATTGTAAATAATATGTAACATTTTTATGGTGCAATATTTGCCCGTGCTGTTTTTTGTCTAAAGAAACACTATTTCGATCATTAATAACACTTTTAAAAAAATATTATAGGTGAAAAACTTTATTTAACACTTTGTAAATGTTACATACAGTATTCTTTGTATTATTTAATTGTAAAAATGTGTTATTGTAAATAATATGTAATATTTTTATGGTGCAATATGTGCCCGTGCTGTTTATTGTCTAAAGAAACACTATTTCGATCATTAATAACACTTTTAAAAAAATATTATAGGTGAAAAACTTTATTTAACACTTTGTAAATGTTACATACAGTATTCTTTTTATGTAACACATTTTATAAGGGGAAAAATGCACTAACAAGGTTTGAACCTTTGACTTCCTAGTAAGAATAAATTACTTCTACCATCTTAACCAACTGTAACTTTATTAATACTTTGAGTTTTTATTTTATTATACATGACATCAACATTTTTATTTAATTTATTAAAATATAATTCCTTTTTAAAATATCTAGTACATTTAAACTTTAAGTTGTTATTATACTAATTAATTTTAAAATATTATTATATTATACGATATAATTTTATTAAGAAATATAATAATTTAAATAATTAAAATATATTGTTATTTTAAATAAATTTATGTGTATTAAAATTATTTTAAATAAATATAAATATTTTTTTCATACATTACAAATATTTTTATATAACATAATAAATATTTTACATAATAAACATTTTATTTATATGAGCATATATATTTTTTTGAACTTGTATAATATATAAATTGTTTAATAGTGTGTTAGTTTTTTTTTATTATTCAAACTATATAAAATATTACATATTTCATTTATATAAAATGTTATGTATTTAAAAATGTAATAAGATTGTGTTAAATATTTCAGTGTTACATAAAATGTGTAATATATGAAAAATGATACTACTAAAATGTTACATATAAAAAAGTGTAACTTGAAAAGTGTTATATTTATAAAAATATTATTTAAAAAATGTTACTTTCATAAAAATATTACTTATTGATGTTACATATAAAACAAGTGTTGCATATTATTAAAATTTAAATAGTGTTACAATTAAGTGTTATATAATAAAAATGTTACTATGCAGTGTATCATAACATCATTTATGTTGTAGTGATATAACAGGAGATCCGAACCGGAAACGGAAAAAATATTTTTTTAAAAAAAGTTGCAACAGTCAACCCGAGGGCATATCTTAAGCAAGGCCAGGGCTAGTCAAGTAAATGTCCAACTATCCAATTTGATCTAAAATGTTAATACTTTCAAGGCCATGTTCGAAATACTACAAGGCAAATATGTAAATGCCTTAAGATTAATTAATGTGCTACTCCCTCCATCCTAAAGTTTACATTTTGTCATTTTTGTTTGTCGTAAAGTTTATATTTTCATTCTTTTATAAGTAAGATCCTTACAAGACAATTAATATTTTTACATGGGCATAGTAATACAACTACTCACTATAAATTAAAATATTATACTCTCTTCATCCACTACAAAAGGTACATTTATTCATTTTGGGCATTCCCGCAACAAGAGTTATATTTTTCTTTTTGGTATATGGTACCAACACAAAACAATTAATATATTTTTATAGGCCTTATACACAACACTAATATACATATCCATTTATATTAAAATATTGTATTTCTCAATCCACTATATATTAAAATATTATATTCTTTAACTTACGTGCAAACAGTAAATGTAACTTTTCTAAATGAATGGAGAGAGTATTCCTTAACCTCATTACATATTAAAATATAATATCTCTAAATTTACGTGCAAAAAGTAAACGTATATATTAATATGTCACGGAGGGATTAATATTTTTGCTGAAAACACGTAAAAATATAGATGCATTTACAAGGTTAATGTGTTAATACTATATAAAACAATGTATTGATAATGTAAGATCATTTATTATACTAATACTTTGGTTTCCCGTTGGGCTTCGAAACATTCGAAAACCCAGTACTATCAATCTCACCTGTTGTATTGGGGATAAGGCAAAAAGCCCATTATGAAGCCCAGATTGCCGAGCCCGTCTTAAAATGGAGATACTCCCACATGGAGTACGCAATACTAAGTGAAAAACGAGCTGGTCTCTTGTGTCCTGGATGTATAAAATATGTAACGATATAATATTTTGATTTAAAGATATACATTTTAATTAATAAAAGTATAATTTTTACATTGAAAAAATTGACTGAAAATAGCAAAAACATTTTATTAAAAAAATTAATTTTTTTTTCAAAAAATAAAGAATTCACGTTCTTATAATAAAATGTATAACATTTAATATTAAAGAATATAACTTTTAAAAAATGCAGAATTTGCTCGTAAGTTTTAGCCTCATAATTTAACTCCCAGGACACAATCCTCTCACCTTTACCATTAACTCTCTCAATCATCCGATTAGGTTAAATTTAATACGGCCACATCAACATTACATTCCACTCCCATCCAGAATCGACCATCGACAACTTTAAAATCAACGTGCTAATGTGTAGAGTTTGTCTAAATACACACATATTATGTTTGTATAACCCGAAGTGCAGCTATATGCAGGTTAAACTTATTATGAAATTTGTTCGACAGCTCTACACAATTTATTAGTAGATTAGCTTATATAAATGGCAAGTAAGATGTAGACATGCATTGCTACTCCCCATTCTTGGCCATCACAATCAACATTGCTGTAATTTATATTATACCTATATATGAAAATATCAATCTTTTTAGCTACTTGCGTATGTCATCACGAATCTAGACTTCTTTTTAAGCGATGCTATTTTATTTCTAAAAAATTTGTCTATTGCAGTTCGAATCAGCTATTACATTTTGGTGTTACATCTCCTGTTACAAACCGTTGGATGATTGACATGTAGGATAAACTATTCTATACCCTAACAATCAACCCTAAAGGAAAATGTTGAGATTTTCCTCTCCGTATACGTGGCACTCATCTAACGCGTGTAACAGGAGATATAACACTAAAATGTAACAGGACATCCAAGATCTGTCTATTGTGGTATAACTAGTATTTCAATTTTGTCCCATTTTAGCCACACTTATACTAAACAGATAAAAATTAATAATATTTTAATAAAAAAAATATATTTAACCGATGGAAAAATGATAATTGAAACATTCAATTAAACTATTTTATAATTAACTTATAATAAATAAAAATTAATAATATTATTAATAAAAAAATAAAAGTAATTAAAAAAAATATTAATATAAATACTCTCAATGTGAGATATTCTCAAAGTATTGATTTTCAAATTTAAAGGGTGTGAAATGAAAAATTCTACACAGTAAGTATAAGATTTTGAAAACTCAAGGGCGATCACCTCTATATTCCTTGTATATTGAAGGAGAGTGATATGTCGTCTTAGGAGGAATTTGGGGCTTATGTATCATTTTTATAATCCCTCATCCCGGCATAAGAGGGATTTTTGCTTTTTTGCACGTAGATTAAGGAGTATTATTATTTAATGTGTAGTGGGTAGTTGTATTAGTGGAAGTGTGCGTATTTTAATTGTATTAGAGGGGGGTGTGTGAGTCTCATATGTGTAAAAAATGAAAGAGGACCTATGAGTAAGACGACCAAAATGGAAAAAAGACCCCCTTTAAATAGGACGGAGGGAGTAAATTTTTGATTATTTTATTCGACTTTTTTTCTCAATGCATTTCTTGTGATTTTAATAGACTTGAATTAGGACTAAATTGTTATTTTATACTACTACTTTCCTAAACCTAAATGCCTGCTGTTTTTGTCACACACCATGCGGCCCTCTTTCTCTATGTCTTGTCTTCTCGCAAGCAGTCGTGGTTCCTTCTCAATTAGGTTTGATTTAAGATATTTTCAATATATCTTTCAATTTCTTCTTATTAGTTATTAGGCTTTTAATTAGTGCAGACATTCGAAGGCAGTGCAGGACCAAAGATTTTTTTTATATATTGGTAAATGTTAGTTGTTAGTATAGTCAGTAATTAGTATACACCAAGACTCCTTACTCCCCATTCTCCAAGGCTCCTTTCCTAATTCGTTCCCAATTTAAAGTCTCTTCTAAAAGGTGAAAAAAGATGTCAATAACATCTTTTTATTTTGGATGCGTTAATAGGTGTTTGAGAAATTTTGTAAATGAAATTTTCTAACATGTAGGTATTGTTTATAAGGCGTTGTAGGCATTTCAATGATTGTTTAAATATTGGGAGTTACTTAGTTAGTCTTGGTTTACACATGACTCAGGGCCTTCTAAACCATTAGATTATGTTGACTTAATTTTAGTCATTAGATCTTTTAGTAAATGATTGGATACTTGTATAGCAGGTCATCCATGAAAAGTAATAATAACACATTCTACTATAACAACACAATAAATGTATAACTTCTCTCTCTTAATATCCATCCAATCATGTAATTTCTTTTTTATTTTATCTTATTAATAAATTTACTTTGTGTAAAAAAGTTCAAATGTTTATAATTATTTTATTGTAAATCTATTATTAATAAAAACTAGATATTAGCGTTGCACGAAAAGAATTAAGTGTATTACAATTATGTATTTTTATATTTATTTTTTTAACCATAATTAATATATATAATATATTTATTTATTTTATTTGAATTTGTTTATCAATTAAATCGCATTGTTTATATGCTTATTTTTTATAATATTAAATTTGATTCGATATTTAAGATAAATAGAGTATATATTAACTTTCTATTATTAATTATATTAAACTTATTTTATTTTAATTGATATCTATTTATTTTTTAAAAAATAAATATAATCTCTCTGTAAATCTCAACTAGTATCTGACCTTGTGCGTTGCACTGGATGTGTTATTTTTAGGGCAACAATTTAACTTAATTTTATGATTTTTGACCGAATAATATTTATTTGAATTATATCTAATCTAATGTTTAAATATTAAAGTCTAATGTAGTTATGAGCAAAACACTTTTAAAACTTTGCGAGTCTGTTAAGTTGATCAATTCGTATAATTTTACTAATATCTTTTGCAATGAGGTTAAAATGCATCTTTTATCAAAATTATAAGAGCAAACTATATATTACTATTTTATAAACATCAATCAATTAATGAAATATTTTACTATTAATTAACTCAACCAAACTTCCATTGCAAATAATTTAAAAGACTCATATAAAGTTTTGTGTATACAATTATTTAATTATTTTAATGGGTGGCTGAGATTTGTTTGAAAATTTTGAATATATTCAAAGATATTATTCAATTTTTAATAAATAATATCTTATTCCAGATTTAAAAAAGTCATAACTATAATTATTTAATTATTTTAATGGGTGGCTAAGATTTGACCCTAAACCTTAAACTTTCTGGAAACATTATGCCATAAACCCTAAAACCTAAACCCTTATAATTATTTAATTATTTTAATTGGTGGCTGAAGTTAGTTTGAAAAATAGATGGTCAAGATTTGGATTAAATTATTTTCTGATTTGAAAAAGTCATAATTATAATTATTTAATTGTTTTAATTTAATGAGTGGCTGAATGAAAACATATATTATGTCATAAACTCAAAACCTAAACCCTCTGTAGACCCTAAACCCTTATAATAATTAAATTATTTTAATGGGAGGTTGAGATTTTCTTGAGTTGATTCTCGTTGAAGAATTCGAAGAACTATTCTGACAACTCTGAAGTCTTTGATCTTCGTAGAGAATCGCTTTCAATGTGTTTAGAATGAATGGAGGAGTGCTTCTTATATAGGTGAAAGGTAAGGAAGCCCCATATATAACTCGCAATTTGATTGGTCAATTGATGATTTGACCTAATTCTGCGGGCTTGGGTCTTTCCATCCCTGCAATTTGATTGATCCCGAAATTAAAAAAATAGACTCTATTTAATATTATTAAAGTTTAAATAAATAAAACTCATTTCCTAATTTAAAAATATCATAATTATTTAATTATTTTAATGGGTGGCTGAGATTTGTTTGAGAAATAGATGGACAAAATTGAATTTATTATAATTATTTAATTATTTTAATGGGTGGCTGAGAGGTGGCTGAAATTTGTTCAAGAAATAGATGACCAAGATTGGATTTATTCTAGATTGGACTAAATTATTTCCTAATTTGAAAAAGTCATAATTACAATTATTTAATTTAATTATTTTAATGGGTGGCTAAGATTTGTTCATAATTATTATAATTATTTAATTATTTTAATGGGTGACTAAGATTTGTTTGAGAAATAGATACTCAAAATTTTACTAAATTATTTCCTAATTTGAAAATGTCATAATTATAATTATTTAATTATTTTAATGGGTGACTGAGATTTGTTAAAACTTATTTCCTAATTTGAAAATGTCATAATTATAATTATTTAATTATTTTAATGGGTGACTGAGATTTTTTTGAAAAATAGACGGTCAGGATCGAATTTATTATAATTATTCAATTATTTTAATGGGTGGTTGAGAGGTGACTGAGATTTGTTTAAGAAATAGATGGCTAAGATTGGATTTATTCTAGATTGGACTAAATTATTATTTTAATGGATGACTGAAATTTGTTTGAGAAATAGATGGTCAGGATTGGATTTATTATAATTATTTAATTATTTTAAAGAGTGGCTGAGAGGAGATTGAGATTTGTTTAAGAAATAGATGACCAAGATTGAATTTATGCTAGATTGGACTAAATTATTTCCTAATTTGAAAAAGTCATAATTACAATTATTTAATTTAATTATTTTAATGGGTGGCTGAAATTTGTTCATAATTATAATAATTATTTAATTATTTTAATGGGTGACTGAGATTTGTTTAAGAAATAGATACTCAGAATTTTACTAAATTATTTCCTAATTTGAAAATTTCATAATTATAATTATTTAATTATTTTAATGGGTGACTGAGATTTGTTTGAGAAATAGATGGACAGAATTGAATTTATTATAATTATTTAATTATTTTAATGGGTGGCTGAGAGGTGGCTGAGATTTGTTTAAGAAATAGATGGCCAAGATTGAATTTATTCTAGATTGGACTAAATTATTTTCTAATTTGAAAAAGTCATAATTACAATTATTTAATTTAATTATTTTAATGGGTGGCTGAGATTTGTTCATAATTATAATAATTATTTAATTATTTTAATGGGTAACTAAGATTTGTTTGAGAAATAGATACTCAAAATTTTACTAAATTATTTTCTAATTTGAAAATGTCATAATTATAATTATTTAATTATTTTAATGGGTGGTTGAGATTTTTTTGAGAAATAGATGGCCAGGATTAGATTTATTATAATTATTCAATTATTTTAATGGGTGGTTGAGAGGTGTCTGAGATTTGTTTAAAAAATAAATGGCTAAAATTGGATTTATTTTAGATTGGACTAAATTATTATTTTAATGTATGATTGAGATTTGTTTGAGAAATAGATGGTCAGGATTGGATTTATTATAATTATTTAATTATTTTAAAGGGTGGCTGAGAGGTGACTGAGATTTGTTTAAAAAATAGATGGTTAAGATTGGATTTATTCTAGATTTGACTAAATTATTTCCTAATTTGAAAAAGTCATAATTAAAATTATTTAATTTAATTATTTTAATGGGTGGCTGAGATTTGTTCATAATTATAATAATTATTTAATTATTTTAATGGGTGACTGAGATTTGTTTAAGAAATAGATACTCAGAATTTTACTAAATTATTTTCTAATTTGAAAATATCATAATTATAATTATTTAATTATTTTAATGGGTGACTGAGATTTATTTTAGAAATAGATGTCAGGATTAGATTTATTCTGCTTTATGTATATTAAGATTAAGATTAGGATTTTTAAGAAAGATATAGTATACTATAATTTATATTATATTTTTAATTCAATAATATATGGATAAATAAAATATAAAATATTAGTTAATATAATAAATTATAAATATTAAAATAATATTTATGGAGACGATTCTAATGAAAATAAAATTGAAAGAAAAATTAAAATAAATCACAAAATTTCAAAAATAAATTTCATACATTAATCCTAAAAATTAAATTAAAAAAATATTTATAGAGACGATCCTAATGGAAATATAATTAAATGAAAAATTAAAATAAAATAAATTTATCAATCCAAACACTGAAGACTTTTTTTTATTAAAGTTGCAAATAAGATCAAATAAAAATAAGAACAATAAGGTTTAAAAAATTATAAAAATAGATTTTATAAAATATAAAGAAAATAATAAAAATGAAGGAAAATCATAAATCATAAAATAAACGAAAAAAAAAGAATGATACCTCAAAGGAGAATGATTGAATCTGAAAATAAGATCAAATAAAAATATAAACGATAAAATAAATTAAAGTAAAAAAATAGAGTTTGTAAAATTATAAATAAAACATTCTGAAATTAATTATGGATTGTCCAAATTCATCACTTCAAACATTGATGACTTTTTTTAATGATTGAAGCTACAAAAAAGATCAAATAAATAAAATCAATAAGATTAAAAAATATATAAAAATAGGGTTTATAAAATATGAAGAATACACAAAAAACAAAGAAAAAAATATAAATCATAAGATAAACAAAAAATAAAAAAGAAGAACGATACCTCAAATGGAATGATACCTGAAAATAAGATCAAATAAAAAATATAAGATAAAATAAATTAAAGTATGTAAATAAGGTTTATAGAATTATAAAGAAAATACAAAAATCGAAAAGATACGAAAATAAGATTACAAAAACAAAAAAAAAATGATACTTCAAATGAGAATTATTGAACATGCACTCAATATGAGAGTGATTGAACATAAAAATAAGATCAAATAAAAGTATAAAGATAAAATAAATTAAAATATAGAAATAAGGTTTATAGAATTATAAATAAAATTTAAAAATAGAAGAGAAAAAAATAACAAAAAAATAAAAAAAAGAATGATACCTCAAAGAATGAACCTGCAAGATCAAATAAAAGTACAGTATAAAAGATAAAACAAATTAAAGTAGATTAAATATAGTACGTAAGTGAAATATGAAAGAAAAAGAAGAAGCACCAAAACGAAAAAAAAAGTAAGGATATTATTAGGTAAAGAAAATATTTATATAAAATAATTTGAAAGAATGAATGATCGTGATTGAAAGCAATCAATATAGGAATAAAGGTGTAAAATTACCAAGATTGTGTTGAAAGATATTATATTATATATAGATTAAATTAAAATATATTACTTGATATATATTGATTTAAAATTAGTATATTTATAGACAATCAGTAGAATATATGTCAATAATATTTTTCATATTTACCAAATTTATATTGTTAATTTAAAAATAAATAAATAAATTATGAAATGGACGGTCAAGATTAAAATTGAATGATTACTAAATTTACTAAAATTGAAGATAAAAAATATTTCCCATATTTACCAAATTTATATTGTAAAATAAAAAGTAAAATTTAAATAATAAAATATATTATTAGTATAATTAAATTTAATAATTAAAATAAAAAACATTAATTGGACGGTCAAGATTAAAATTAAATTATTTCTAAATAAAGTAAAGTTGAAAAAACAGTTGAAAACAAAAGTAGAAGTTTATGTTTACTTTTATATATGTATAGATTATATCAAATTATTCGTCTTTTTAAAATCTTTAATTTAATATTCACATAAATTATATAATAAATATTTGAAATATAATAAATTTTTTATTAATCATTAAAATATTTTTAATAGTTAATATTTATTTATATTAGAAAAAAAATACTTAGCTCCTTTCTTTATTTTTGTTTTTATTTCAATAACATACTTCTCATGTTCAATTTTATGCACTTTTTATTTATTTTTATTAGTTCCAATATTATTTATAATACTATTATATTTTAAATTTTAATCCATGCCGTTTAATTATTATTTTTTTCCATTTCAACTATTTAGTTTCTTAAAAGTTAATTTATTTTAACTCTTATTAGAAAATAAAATATTATTTTATATTTTCTTTAATTAATTTATTATATTAGATAAAAATATTTAATAGTTTATTAATAATTAAAGTATTTAGATTAAAATATCAATAAATTTAGAAAAAAATGATCTCTATGATCTAATTATAAATAAATTTAATTAAATGAACATTATTAAATGAGTTGGTCTCTTGTGTCTAGTTGCACATTGTCTATAAGGATACAACATGTTGTTTTAAATGTATACACTTTAATTAATAAGGATACAACATTAAAGGGTATTTGGGTGCATGGTGTCCTCGGGACATACAAGTTTTAACCTTATTAAACATTTATTTTAAAATTTTAATCTTAATTGAATAATTACTAATAAAGATTATCTATTTATTAATTTTGAGGTGTGATATTTAAAAATAATTAAATCAAGATTAACTTTAATTAATCAGATATTATCTTTTGATAATAGATGGAGATTGATATTTTAATTTTAAAATAAAAAAATAAATTATACAAATTATAAATAATTAAATTAATTAAATGAATTTTAATTGAAGTTGATCTATTATGTCCCCTTGTGCATAAGGTGTATAAGAATATAACATTTTGTTTTAAGGGGTATAACTTTTTTATTAAAAATATTGGTTGAAATATGAATAGTATAATCATTTAATTAAAGAAAAAATTTTAGAAAAATACTTTCTTATACTAAGAAGTTGATCTTATGTACAACAATTGCAAACTAAAAACAAGATCCATATTTAGAAAATGAATCCATTATATAGTCCTAAAATATTAAATGGTCATTTACACGCACTGACTCTCCTCTCTCATTCACTCGCAATCAACGCTCCCGACTCTCCTCTCTTTTCACTCTCAAACCTGCCGCCGGTCTCCCCCTAACTCCGCCGCCTTACTCTCTTCTCTCCGCCTCCTCTCCGTTCGCTGCTCCCTCTCCGCAGGGAAGAATCAACCATGACTAACTGGACTGGATTATGTTCAATTGTGGTCATGGATGAATCAACCATGGCTGCTGTTTGAGTGAAGGAAACTGATGATTGGGTGGAAAAACCACCGGTGGAACGTAATTCCTTCCTATTTGGATGAAGGAACCGATTGAGATTGGAATGTGGAAACTTAATTCCTTCCTATTTGGATGAAGGAACCGATTGAGATTGGAATATGGAATACGATAACTTATTGTGTATAAGTTTTAAGACAATAATGTATAAATTTATTTTTATAAAAGTATTCTTTATATTAAATGTAAGTTAATATACATATGAATGTATTCTTTATACATTAATGCGTTACAACATACTCCCTCCGTCCCATAAACAAATTCACACTTTCTATTTTTGTCCGTCCCATAAACAAGTTCACACCCTCAAATAAGGAAATACACATAAATCAATAACCTGACAATACACTTTAATTTCAAAATTGACACCCCTTTACAACTCACATAACTTACTTTATAATTTATTTATTACCTAAAAATATCAAACTACCCCCAAAAAGTAATTTTTTCTTAAACTCCGTATCTACCGTAATTGTGAACTTCTTTATGGGATGGAGGGAGTATATATTAGTAAGTTATAACTTATACACTTGTATATTAAAATATATATACACATTCATGTATTATATCTTATATTAAAATTATACTCCCTCCATCCGGTTTTAAGGTATACATTTGTTTTTTGCATGTGGATTAAGGAATATTATTATTATATGTAAAGTGTGTAGTTGTATTAGAGGGAAGTGGTGTGAGATATTGTGTACTTTTTTACTAAATAGGGGAAATGAATATCTTTGAACCGGACGCCAAAAATAGTAAAATAGATACCTTAGAAGCGGATAGAGGGAGTAGTATTTTATACTAATATGTATAACAAAAATTAATAAATATGTTTGATGAAAATATTGATAAAATGCTAATGTATTGTGTATAAGTTTTAATCAACTAATATATATTTATTTTCATAAATATATTTTTTATATTAAAGGTAAGTTAATATACATAGAATGTATTCTTTATACTTTAATGCCTTACAACATATACATTAATAAGTTACAACTTATACAGTTGCATATTAAAATATTTACACTTAAATATTAAAATATATTATACATATGAATGTATTACATCTTACACTAAAATGTATAGTATTTTATACTAACATGTATAATAAAAATTAATAAATATGTTGATGAAAATATTGATAAAAATAATATCATTATTGATTTTTTTTAAATATAAAAATTTATTGATAAAAACATATACATTA
The DNA here is from genome assembly GCA_023678885.1 of Pogostemon cablin. Taxonomy (NCBI): domain Eukaryota; kingdom Viridiplantae; phylum Streptophyta; class Magnoliopsida; order Lamiales; family Lamiaceae; genus Pogostemon; species Pogostemon cablin. The sequence goes on from CM042962.1 coordinate 25,187,839, forward strand.
TTAAATTATAACTAATACATTTGATTATGAAAATGCATATTAAAAATCAATAAGATTTAACATAGTATTTTTATATAAAATTAATTATACATTTAAGACTAAAAAGTTACACTTAGGTTCACTACAATAATTAAAACAATAAATAATATCTCATTTTAAGAGTATCCACGGGACACAAGTATAATCAAATTCAAGAGTTTAATCATCAATCACCCAATTTTCACAGAACATTCATTCAATCAATATTTTTGCCTCAAAAATAAAATAAAACTTGCCGTGATAAATATTAAAAAAATAATAAAATAAAAATAAGTATTTGATGAACTAACTACTAACAACATTACAAAGGAAGCGCGTACCTTGCCGTGATAAATATTAAAAAAATAATAAAATAAAAATAAGTACTTGATGAACTAACTACTAACGACTACTCCCTCCCTCCGTTACAAAGGAAGCGCGTACGTTTCAATGTGAATGTGATAGAGGGAGTAATATATACTTGTAAAAAAAAATCTTTGAGGAGATGCAACCTCCTATCTTTGACCTCCTTACACATCTTCACATAACCCCTCAAAAACAGACTCAATATTGGGATGAAATCTCTATTCGAAGCTCTGCTAGAATATCCTCCAAATTTGCAAGAAAAAATTGTAAAATTAATTTTAATTATTAATTAACATTTAATGTAGATAAATACATATATTTATTTTAAGATTTGAATATGATATTATAAAAAAAATATTCAATTTAATATGATTATCATGATTAAACTTTAATTATATATATATATATATATATATATATATATATATATATATATATATATATATATATATATATATATATATATATTCACTATTACTTTTCTATGTTTTAAAATATAATATTTATATTTTAAATTAAATTATGAATTATCATATCTGATGAACACGCTATAAATCATGTATGAAATGGAATTATAAACTAAAAATATTTTTATTTAAATTGATTTTTTAACATTGTACGTAAAATAATTTTGATCATTATAATTTTTTTTATTCTTTTTTTTATAGATGGTGATTCTATAATAAAATATATTGTACTCCCTCCGTCCGCCCACAGGATGGACATTTGCTTTTTGCACGTGGATTAAAGAGTATTATTATTTAATGTGTAGTTGGTAGTTATATTAGTGGGGTGTATGAGTCTCATATATTTATTGTATTAGTGATGAATGTGGGTCACATGTGTTCAAAAAGAGAAATGTAGACCTTTGGTGTGGACGCCCAAAATAGCAAAATGTCCACCTATCTGACGGACAGAGGAAATAATTGAAAATATGTGAAAAACTGGTTAAATTACCGATTGAATCAGGCCAACTATTGAATTTCAAACCATTACTCATTACTTCCACTGATTCGATCTTCGATTCAGATATAAAAATTAGAATTGTTAAGGATCTCGAAAATCGACCCGATTAATCCTAAAATTAAAAATTAAGTTAGATCCGTGCTTTCATCCCGTTTGAAACCAGCCGTTGTTTTTTTTTTTTTTTTTTTTTTTTGCCTTGGACCAATTAGCCCGCGAGCTGATAGGACTGTTGTAGAGTTGAACTTTTTTTTTTCTATACAGCTGGAATTCCTATCTAAACATTGTGAATCATTATATCACTTCTTACTCCTTATCATTTCCCGCTCTCTCTCCACTCTCACTAGTCATTCGACTCATTCCTACTTTATGTTCCCTTTCTTCAATTTCCTCTCATTCTATAAATAATTGTTATAAATATATTAATTTTAATCATCACCATTTCTTTTCGTGTTATCACTCCGCTCCCTACAAAAATAATTATAATTTATAAACAAAATATAAATAAATTAATTTTAAATATAAAAAATTACATCTGAAATGATAGTACTTTTTTATGCTCCCTTATCTCAAATTAAATTGCACACTTTCCATTTTTGTCAGTTTCACGTTAAACTTCATTATCTAAGAAAGAAAACATCACATCAATCATCATCCCTAAAATTACATCTTAATTACAAATTCACCTATTTATTTATTACCTACAAATATTACATTACCTTTCATAAGTCAATAAAGTTGGTCAAAAAATAATTTTTTTTAAAACTTCATGGGTTACTGTAACTGTGAAGATTAAGTTGGAACAGAAGAAGAATTTTTTTTGTTCATTAGTTTTAATTATTTTAAATCCTAAAGAATTAATGAATTAATTTTGTATTTGATGTGTGTATTAATTTAAATTTAAATAGGTATTTATAAATTTTTATAATTTTTATTTATTGTATAGTTGGTAATGCTGACCGATTTTAGCTCGAATCCCATTAGAATTAGGGTTAAATTCAATTTTTTATCCTTTTTGAACAGGACCGATTAGCCCACAACTCTTTTAACTCGAAGCTCAATAGAGATGTCCCTAATAATAAGTTAAAGCTATCTCATTTGACATACCTGATAACATACCTGATAGAAACACTAATCACTTCTTATCTCACTCAAACTCAAGTTTTTGCTTTTATATATACTCCATATTAGTACTAGCTAGCTATTCACTATGTACAGACCCTTTTCTTTTTTAGGGGCTGTTTGATCTTCAACTGGAAGGAGTCAATGACAATGAGAATGAATGGTGAAGAATAGTTATTGAATCAATGAGAATGATTGAGAAATTTTGATTCCAACTACACCAACCAAGCATCAACAATGAGAATCAATATTCATCTATTCTCATTATCCCTCCCACTGCTCCCAACCAAGTAGCCCCTTAATTTATGCGTCTCCTCAATCAGAGCCCGCTGCTTTCATTTCTGGGTCCTCTCTTAGTGTATGTATGTATTGATAGCGCAGGAGAGTAAGCAGAATGATAGAATCCAGTTCTTTCACAAAGAAGCTAAATCTTATTAATAATGCAAATTACTCATTTTAGTTTAAATTTAATTAGATAAAATTAGCAAAGTACATCATTTTTCTTTCACTGAGTTTAAGAAACCAATGGAAGTTCACTATGTTATTTTCCAACTGCTCAAGATCACTTGTTACGTAATTGAATTTTGCAGCTTGGCCTTTTTCTTTCTCTTTCTCTTGGAGGAGTTTTAACCATTTCAATGCAAGAACACATTCAAATAGCTCTTTTGCCATTAGAGTTTTGATGTTTGTCGACGCCTTCTTCACATTGAATTTGGTTCGTGACTCCGGAACTTAAACGCCTACAACATTCGTAACAAAGACATGCAACGCCTTGAACCATATCCTTCACACATGAAAGGGAGTAAATTTCTTATTAGGGGGTTGTTCCCTAGTATTTCAATTTTCAAAAGAATGGAAAAGTGATGGAAATTCAAGGGAAGGTGATGGGTTTGGATTCATTTCTTCCTCCATAACAATTCAATTCCCTTTCTGGTTTCATATAACCAAACACCCCCTAAATGTTAATTGCATTCTAGTTAAGTGTTGCAACATCTCTAGACAACTAGAGAAAATTTAATGTGCAAGGAAAACTACACACAAGAGAGAACTTTTGTTAATCCCTTAAACGATTTCATAGATATGATTTGTTTCAAAGTTGTGAAAATATTTAATGAATAACACAACACCATCCCTGCTAATAGTGTGGTTTTATAGCAATGCAAAAGATAGAAGCTTATATAGAGGTCCCATACATAGGCTTAAGAAGAAATCTTCATTAATTTTTATTCTTATGATAGAAACCAAAGTACATAATTAAACTGGATTATGTATATCTCCAAAACACCACCCAGTGAGAAGGCAAAGAATAATACTAATTCCCAAGTGACAACATAAGGAAAAGGCTGGAGGAAATGTCCCAATGATTAGAGCTCCAATTCTTTTCTTTTTCTAAACAAACAAACACTTCTAATGAAACTAGGAGTGTAGGCATGGCTGATGAGAAGTCAATAATCCCATGGCAAACTCTTGTGTTTAACCATGGAAAACTCTTGTGTTTAACCATTTCAAGAAACACTTTAAAGGAAGTCCATAGGTTCATCTTCCCACCATCATCATCTAAGTCATCAGCTTCATGCTTAGCACCTCCCCACTTGAGTTCTTTGGCAGCGTGAGATCGAAAACATAAAACGAAGTATGAGGCCGTCACTCTTGCCGTAGCCATGCCACATACTGCATCTCCAAGGATGTCTGCACCAGGATAGCCGGCTTGAATAAGAGAATCCGTCGGAGTGACACCAAGAAACCAACATTTTCCATACAAGATCCATAATATTTGGGGAATCAGTCATGAGTGCAGGGGGGCGAAGCATGTCTCTCAACAATGTGAGGACTTTGTATCACCCTAACAGGGGGAGCTCTGCAATCGCATATCATCCTAATGCGACTTTGCTTGAATAGAAATCGAGCTACTTGTGGGATATCTACTGCAGGAAAGTGCACCCCTAAAAACGGCTCTAGCTCTGGCTTGTTCCGAATTTCAGACACAACCTCACCATGATTGTCGTCATGAAACTTATAAACCATCACTCTATCGTATCCGGTAAGCTTTTGAACCTCTTCGACTATAGTATCACATAGAACACCTATGTTACCTCCTGCAATGTTCATTTTTAGCTTAGAGATAGCATTTCTTGCTAAATTTAGTGCTTGTTGAGTACTAGAATGTATCAGGGCAGCGAAGGCTTAAGTCAATAATAACCCCAACATCAATCCTATGTAGTATGAACCCAGATGGGATTCAAAGACTCTATATCCCTCGTCCTCATGGCTTTTGTCAGTGGCTCTATTGAGGCAGATGCATCCACCCCAATCAAACTCATTAATTGTTGGTCTTCTAGGTTTCTTAAACCCAACATATCAAATATATTTTCACTAAAAGCCTGGATTTTACAAGTGGGCCGTTCAACCATAACCATACAACCAAATGATTGTATAAGCCCACCTCTCTGAATTTTGCTTAAATAAGCGTTGATTTCAGCATCAGTACTTGTTGTTGGTTCAGAAAGAACTGACTGGGAGTAATTAAAAAGCATACCGGATTCAGTTTGCTCAAACTCGGTCATCAACATGACATCATCTTCCTGATGCTGAGCAAGAGTGGACTCGTTGGGTCTTTCGGTGCCGGATGTAGACATGACTGTGACTGTGTTGGTGGTATTTTTGTCCTTCTGTGACTGATTGTGACTGTGTGGGTGGTTTTCATGTCCTTCTTTAGTGTGGATTTGAGATTAGATTTGAAATTTCTGGTGAATTACTGTCTTTGATAAACTCATTTTTATAAGATTTGAGAGTAGATATGCGGAGTACTGTATTATATTGCGTGACGGATTGCATTGGTGTTTAGGACGGTGGAGCAGTTCTCGAAACTCTCAGCATTATCAGAAGACTCATGAAACCCAGCCTGTATTCTATTTCGTGGACGAATTGCATTGGTGTTTAGTACGGTAGAGCAGTTCTCAAAATTCTCAACATTATCGTATTATCATGATTGATGTATACTCGTGAAGCCGGTGATTTTAACTAATGAGAAGTTGGTGATTTAAGCCGGTAATCTAAACACACAAGACGTGTTGATAGCCTGTGATTTAAGCCCGATACTGTCAAATACAAATAAATGTAGAGTTTTATACGCGTGTCAAACCGGTGATTTAAGCCCGATAATCTATTGATGATTCTACTCCATTTATAAGATATCAAATTTTATAAACAAAAAATAAGCATGTCAAACATAAAGAGCAAACATAAAAAGAAATGAATAGAATGATATGTTTAGCAGTTGATATCAAGTCAGTTATCAAGTAAATATACTCTAGTGTGGTCGGTTGTAATTTATGATGTTATTTTATTTATCCTCCTTGCTCGTTTTATTCGTGTTATTAAGAATTATCAGAAATAGAAAATTTCATATAATTGATGATTTTTAGTGGACTATTTACTAATATGGCTTTGAATGCAACATCTATTTTTATTTAAATTCTAATCATTTATCAACCTAATGTTATATAAAAATAAAGCTCTCTTGTGAGACAGGTGACCCACCACTAAAATATGCTTATTGTATAGTTAAAGTATGTTAATAATAAATCATATTATAACAAAACAAATCATACTTTAATACATAATTTGTTAGGAGGATGCGGTTGTCATCGTCATCCGTGTTCGTCGTCTTCGCCGGAGAAGATGGTCGAGGGATGAACTCCACAGTGCTCAGATTCCCGTTGAACTCACACAAGAATTCAAATCCACGTTCTACCCGTAAGTGTCACAAATGAGTGATTAAATGGGATCAAAAGTGTAAGACTATGAGCCCTCTTCCAATTAATTGGAATGGACCCAATATTTAGGATTAAAGACCAATATTTGGCTCATAACCCAAAAGGCACAACAATCTCCGCCTTGGCCCAAATCATCCATCCTTGTGTAACTAAATGGGAATTCATCATCGTACTTTTTCTTGGACACCTACAAAACGAAAGATACAAAGTCAAATGCAAGATCCAGAAATTTGACACAAAGCCAAGGTATCACAAAAGATACACAAATCTAAGCCGGAGCAAAGATACCGACACACAGTCACAGAATGTTTAAAATATCCCAAGGACAAAATAAACGGAACACACAAGCTCAAGAGTGGACATAACATCCATGGAAAAGAACTGTATACAACATGCTTCAATCAAGAGAGTCGAAATTTAAAGTCCTCATACAAGACCTAAATTTTTCAACAGATAAGCATTTAGTACCCATATCAGCAGGATTAAACTCAGATGCAATCTTTTCCAAGTTAACAATATCTTTTCCACAATATCACAAATGAAATGATACCTAACATCTATATGTTTGGTTCTATCATGGAAAACAGGATTTTTGCATAACTGAATCGCGGACATACTATCAGAAAACATAGTGACACATTTATCAAGAAAACCTATTTCTTTCACAAGACCTTGCAGTCAAATAGCTTCCTTTAAAGCATCAGTAATAGCCACGTATTCAGATTCAGTTATAGACAAGACAACCACATGATGTAACTGAGACTTCCAACTTATGCAAGAGCCACACAAAGTAAACACATAAGAAGTGGTAGACTTCCTATTATCCCTATCATTTGCATAATTGGAATCAACATAGCCAACAAGGCTCACACCATTTGCAGATTTGGAAAAGCGCAAACTTACCTCCATGGAGCCCTTGAGGTATCTCAAGAGCCATTTCAAAGCCTCCCAATGAGGCGCACCTGGATTAGTCATATACCTACTCAAGCAACTAACAGAATATGCAATATCTGATCTAGTGCTAACCATAAGATACATAACAGATCCAATAACATTGGAATAAAGAACCTTTTCCATTTCAACAATTTCAGAATCGGTCTTTGGAGACTGATCCTTACTTAACACAAAGTGAGCAGCAAGAGGCATATTCACAGTTTTAGCAGACATCATAGAGAATTTACTCAAAATCTTTTCAACATATGAAATCTGACTAAGCGAGAGAACATGGTTCTTCCTATCTCTATCAATGTTCATTCCAAGAATCCTTTTAGCATCTCCAAGATCTTTCATATTAAAATTATCACATAGACTCTTTTGAACAAGCTCAACATATTCAAGATCAGGGCTAACAATTAGCATATCATCTACATATATGAGCAGAAAAACAGGAACAGAAGTATCAGTTTTGAAGTAAAGATAATTATCATGCAAGCTTCTCTTAAACTTTAACGATGTCATGCATTGATCAAACTTCTTATTCCACTGTCTAGGAGATTGTTTCAAGCCATATAATGATTTCTTTAAAAGACACACATGATCAGGATTTTTGGGGTCCACAAAACCCTCAGGTTGTTTCATGAAAATCTTTTTATCCAAATCACCATTAAGAAAAGCTGTTTTAACATCCATTTGCTTTAACTCCTAATCAAAATGAGCAACTAATGCAAGCATTATACGTGGTGAATTTAACAACAAGAGCAAAGATTTCATTATAATCAACCCCTTCCTTTTGAGTAAAACCTTTTGCTACCAATCTAGCTTTAAATCTAACATTTTCAAGCTCATGTTTCACTTTGAAAAGCCATTTGCAATCAACAACAGAGCAATGAGCAGGTTTTGGAACCAGAGTCCAAGTATGATTAACATGCAATGATTTCATTTCATCTTTCATAGCATTTAACCATTTCACAGAATTGTCAGATTTTAAAGCCTCTTGATAGGTTTTAGGTTCATTATCAACATTATCAAACACATTGAATGCATGAGTATCAATATAAAAATCATCAAACCTAGCAGGTAGCCTAATATTCCTTCTAGGTCTATCCCTAGGCAACAAATAGTCATCATCTTCATGAATATCATGCACATTTTCATCATTGATAACAGGTTCATTGGCAACAAGTTCTTGATCAACAACAGTGTCAGACAAGTTTTCAATATCAGATAACAAAGGAGACAACTCCACCTCACTCGAAGAGGTGGTAGGATCATGTAAAGGCACAACATCAGGCAAATGAGCAGCTAAGCAAGGAAATTCAGATTCATTGAAAATCACATCACTACTAATCACAATTTTTGAAACCAGGTTCAGAAATATCCCACAGCATATAACCTTTAACACTCTCAGGATAACCAAGAAAAACACATTTTCTACTCCTAGGATCTAATTTATCATGTTTCTGATGCACAAACGCAGTACAGCTAAATACACGTAGCACAGAATAATCAATACTTTTGCCAAAAAACACAAAGATAGGGCACTTTCCCTTTAAAGGCATAGAGGGGGATTTGTTTATTAAAAATGATATGGTAATAAGCGCCTCACCCCAAAACTTTTTAGAAAGTCCAAAAGACACCAACATGCTCCTCACCCTTTCTAACAAAGTCCTATTCATCCTCTCAGCAACCTCATTCTGTAGGGGAGTGTAAGGAGCAGACTTATGTCTCACAATTCCATATTTGACACATAAATCATCCATGACATTATTGCAAAATTCCAATCTATTATCAGTTCTAAGATACTTAATCTTTTTACCCATTTGATTTTCAATCAAAGTTTTCCAATTTTAAACTTTTCAAAAATATCAGATTTGTTTTTAAGCAAAATCACCCACACTTTTCTTGAAAAATCATCAATAAAGGACAGAAAATTCACATTGCCACCTTGAGTTGGCTCACTAGAAGGCCCCCACACATCAGCATGCAGGTACTCAAGTACATCACTACACGAAGATGTCTTAGGGTACGGGGAAATAGGGAATTTCACCTTTGCATGTTTGCCTTGCACACAAGAATTACAGAAAGGAATGCATGTAAGCTTATCATTACCAAAAGAACCAGCTTTATGCAATATTTCAAGACATTTTCCACTCATGTGACCTAACCTACCATGCTAAATATTTGTTTTATCCTCTTTAACAGTGTTTGCAGACATAACAACAGATTTAACACAACAAACATACAGGTTATTCCTTTTTTCAGTATTAAAGATGGGCACAGAACTCTTTACAATAGACATGCAACCCTTTCCCCACCTACCCTCAAGCCTCTCATCTTCAAGTGCAGCACAAGAAATCAAGTTGTTACACAAATCAGGCACATGTCGCACGTTTTTCAAAGTGAACACAAAATCATCTTCAAAACGCAAGCAAATGTCACTAGCACCAAGCACATCACATCTTTTTCATTAGCCATAGACACAGATCCATGAGAAATATTTTTATATAAAGAGAAAAGATGTTTAAAAGGTGTCATATGAAATGTGCAACCGGAATCCACAAGCCATTCACTGTCACACTGAGATGAATGCACAGAATTCACACAAGTTTCAGAAATAGCAAACACATCACCATAATTCACAGATTCAAAGGCAACATTAGCATGATCATTAGAATTATTCCTCTTAGGATGAGGATACTTGTCCGCAAAATATCCCCTTTCATGGCAATTAAAGCATTCTTCTTTTTCTTGTCACCATTCTGATTATTCTGGGGTTTCACATCAGAATTTTTGTCCTTGCTCTTATTCTTGTTCTTGTTATGATTTTTAGGTTTCCCTTTAACATGCATAACCTCCCCAGAATTCTTAACACCCCCATTTTGTTTTAAATCATGCTCTTTGCTTTTTAAGGCATTCACCACAATATCAAGAGTAACGTCATCATGACCATACTTAATAGCAGACTTGACATCACTGTAAGAATCAGGTATAGCATTTAAAAGCACAATAGGAGTGTATTCCTCAATATGCTGGTCACCAGTTAGCTTAATATCTTGATTCAACTTCATGAACACATCCAAATTTTCTTCAACATCTTTGTTTAAATCAAGTTTAAAACGAAAGAATTTTTCAAGAAATATTTTACTAGGCAAAGACTTTTCAGTGTACAACGTATCCAACTTTTCTAACAAAGTTTTAGCAGATACATGCTCACCAACTTTTCTAAGCACAGGATCAGATAGATTCAAGATAGTCGCAGACAAAGCAAGCTCATTCATCTCATCCTTTTTAGCATCCGTTTCATTCTCATCATACGAGTGATCTACAGCTTTTAATACCCTTTGTTGAATGAGTATGCACTTCATTTTTTATTTCCAGATACTGAAGTCTCGCTTACCATCAAACGGTGCTTGTCCAAACAAAGAGGACGAAGCCATGGGTATTTAAAGTTGAGTAGAACACACAATAAATGATAAATACAGAAATACAGAGCAACAATCTGTCACACCCCATGTTGACACTACTCTAATCACACACAAAGCGAGAAACAGAGCAGTACAACACAAAAGCACAGATTTTCAACTGCGGAAATTGAAAGAACAAGATGATAGTATCACAAATAAGAAAACAAGAACAGTAATAAGAGGGCCAGCCGCCTCAGGGCATCACACCAGAGCAAATAAGAGGGCCAGCCGCCTCAGGGCATCAGACAAGAAAATTAAATAAGAAAGGCTCAAGCTATTTCACTAGAGCGGTGTCTCCGACGAGAACACCGTACCACCTCTACGAGCCACCAGCCCGTTACTTAACGGGGGCGGATCCCTCGTAGTCTTGTTCACGTAGCAAACACGAACGGGGCAGCCTCCATACCAAGTTTCAACCTACATACAAAATGAGAAACATTTGAGGGTTAGTGAAGGCATAATCTGAAAATTTTCAGAAAAAAGAACATTCCAAAAAATAACAAACCAAATCTGAAATTTTTCGAAACAATTTGAAAAGAGAAGAGGATAGACACTTCCGTTCCTCAAAATGGAGAGGCCAATCTGACCGGAACCCTAACACCGGCGGTCAACAGCGGCGGTAGTCGGAGGTCAGCGGTCGGCGTCGGTGGCTGGCGGCTGGTGGCGTCGAACAGCAGCTATCGAACCCTTCCGGCGGCGTCTCTCGCAGTCAACAGGCAGTCAACTGCTGGCGACCGGCGTCTGAAACCCTGGCTCTAGCAGCGGCGGCATCGTGGAACCCTGGCGGCGAGCGGCGGTCGATGCCATCCTCTTCCTGTCTCGTTCCCGGCCAGGTCAGATCCAAGAGGTGGCGAGCAGGTCGCAAATCCGGCGCCTGTGAAGTCTGCAATTCGCGAGCAGATGGCGACTCCTCAGCGGCGGTTCAGAGAGATGATCTGGAGCAGCGACGGTCGCGAACGATGGCAGGCGGGCGGAGCCCTAGCACCACGAAGGGCAGACGCGATTCTGGTCAGCTTGTGATTTCGTACAGGCGACGAAGGCTGAGCGCGGACGGCGGCAGCGTGTTTCTGCTGACCAGATCCTTCAGATCCCCGCGGCCGGAAGCGGTGGCGGCTCTGATCTGATCTGATCGCGACTCAGATCGCGATTCCGGCGATGGAAATCCAGCGGCGGCCAGACGGCGGCGATCTCCCATGGGCGGTTGACGGTCAGCAGCTTCGGGAGATGGACGGACGAAGAAACCCGATCTGATACCACTGTTAGGAGGATGCGGTCGTCATCGTCGTCCGTGTTCGTCGTCTTTGCCGGAGAAGGTGGTCGAGGGATGAACTCCACAGTGCTCAGGTTCCCGTTGAACTCACACAAGAATTCAAATCCACGTTCTACCCGTAAGGGTCACAAATGGGTGATTAAATTGGATAAAAAATGTAAGGCTATGGGTCCTCTTCCAATTAATTGGAATGGACCCAATACTTAGGATTGAAGACCAACATTTGGGTCATAACCCAGAGGTCACAACATAATTCATTATACTATAGAAATCATATTTTAACAATCATTAAACATACTTTATCTATACAATAAACATACTTTAGTGATAGATCGACCTGTCTCATAAGAAACTTTGTCTATTTAAAATATTACAAAGCAATTAATTATAACAGAGGAATTTAAGTAAATTAATATTTTTGGTGGTTTGAATATAATTTCTTTAAGACAAAATGTTACTGTAAATACACATTAATAGTAACTATTATGCTTATGAGTGGCAGCAGTGAACACTATTTTATTTTCTAGGAGTCGCAAATGACCTTTAATATTTCTATTAGAAATGAATGCAACGGGTACTGCCCTGCTACTCAACCCTCCTCGAATTTTTTATTTTTTATTTAAATGTGAAATATCATTTTATTTAATTATTTTATTTTATTTATATAATGATGTTAATATAATTATACCAGTTATTTAATTTTAATTTATTTTTTATATTTAATTTTAAAATTTTAAATATTCATCTATTCATGATAGGTATCTAGTAAATTTTTAATATCCTATATAATCTAATTGTGGGTCATATATTATTATACAATTATATTAGTTATTCAATTATTTTATGAACTTAATGAAGTGATCCAATTAAGATTAAAAGTTCATGGGCTATAATAATAATGTTATGGGCCAATTGAGTAGATACACAATACTACATGACTAGGTGATTATGGGTGGCCTAGTTGGATAGTATATAAAGACTCTTAGGTTATAGTCTCAATATACTAAGCCGCACATAATTCTCTCTTCTCTCAATCGGAAGGAATTACGACGGACCCATTAGTTGAGGAAGACCATTGTACCACTAGATCAAAGTTTGTGTTCCGCCTACACGACTCAATTGAGGAAGACCATTGTACCACTAGATCAGAATTCGTGTTCCGCATCCAGGACTCAATGGATAAAGGTACGCTTATACTTTACGATTTAGATCTCAATTTATCATAATAGGGTTAAAGTTTATGAATTTATGGATTTATTTCCTACAAGTGGTATCAGAGCAACCCTACATATGATTATCTGAGATATGTAAGATTAATGTTCGGAAATTAAGAGGCCAATTACTTTTCGTACACTACAAGAAACTGTCGGAATACCGACGGAAATACCGACGAATGAAATTCCTCGGTAATTGCCGATGGAATACCGACGGATTACCGACAAATCAGCAAAATAAGTCGATTTGGGTGGAAAAATAATTAAAAGTATTTAATGACGGATTTACCGACGGATTAACGATAGAATTTGCGACAGAATTTAAATACGTCGTTATTTTCGTCGCTATTTTATAATTTCCCAAAAATTTACCGACGAAAAATTTCGTCAGTAAATATATAATGAGAAAATTTTCTATTAAAGAAGTTACCGACGGTTTAGAATCTGTCGGTAAAATTTTAGTACATTATCGACGATTAATATTCGTCGCAAAGAAAAAATTTAAAATAATTTTATTTTGAAATTCCCGACGAAATAAAATCCGTCGGTAAATAAAGTCATTTTATATCTTAATAAAATATTTTTAATAATTTATTCAACTGCATTAACAACGGAAATAATCCGTCGGTAATGTATTAGAATTTTTTAATTATGTAAATTTATCAGGTAAATGGGTTCACATATTTTTAATTATTTTTTATAATTAAATTAATAATTACCGACGAATTATATCTGTCGGTAAATTTAAGTTTACTAAAATTAGGGATTTAATTCGCTCCCAAGTTCCAATTTCATTCTTCACTCCCGATTTCAACCTCCCGCGGTGCCATTCCGTCAATACCGCCGCTGGTCACTCTAGCCACTGGGACGCCGCTGGTCACTCTCGCCACTGCTACTGTCGTCGGTCACTCTCGTCGTCGTTATCGCTGCCGGTCACAGTCGCTGCTGCTCTGGTCACGACCGATTTTAACGGCGCTGAAGGGCTCGCAATCTCTTCTCTTCCATAACCTCCGTCCAATACTCCCGCTCACTGCAGCCGTCCTCCCAACGTCGACCACAGGTGGCTCACGACGCCAGCGTTTTTTCCTTCTTTATCCACCTCAATCTGTATTACATTATGGTGAGTCACTCCTACTGCTTTCTAAAGATACTAATTCTGATTTTTCAGTGGAAGTTGCCTTGCCTTTCCTCTATGACTGGCCCTCTCTCTCTTGCCGGTTCAATTTCACCCCCTTTTCACTCTCTAGGGTTTAATTTTTTATGATGTTCTGTTGTTAATTGTATGTATACTTGTCTTTGTGGATGGTGTTTGTTTTGATTTACTAGCGTTTTTTATATTATTTGTCTTTGTGGACGGTGCTTGTGCCTGTATGAATACTTGTCTTTGTGGATGATGTTACTACCTCTTTTAGCTGATGTTTTATTGTTTCTACCTCTCATTCTCAAAGGAATGGGAATGTTGTTGCTTATTTTTCAGGAATCAAATGTGCGTCTATTTGCTTTAAAGAAAGAACTTAATAAGACTGGAATATGCTTTATTGAGTTTTATTAAACAATCTGAGGAACTCTATGATATATCAAGTGATAGCATTTTAGAGCCTACTTCAATTTATCCCCTTTTAGATAAGATCTAATCCTGAATTTATCCTGGAAATGGAAACCACTCTAAGTTCGTCTTTTATGCTACTAAATTCACAAATGTGCGTCTACTATCCATCATAAATTGCACACCTCCTATGTAAGAAGCCAACTTATTTTTCTTGGGAAGCTTTGTGAGCTAAGATGTAATTATTGCAGGTGATACCTGGCATATGATTTGCTTTCTATGTTTTCTTTATACCTTTTGTGGGGATTGAATTGTTACAGTACATAGTGATGGGAATTTACACTCCTCTTGTAAGCACACTAGCTTCGTTTCTTTAAGATTCATGTTATATTTTGATTCGTTACCTCCCTTTTTCAGCTTTGAAGAAGATGAGACCTGTGCTTTCTATTCTTGCCTCTTTCTTCTTTCTAATTATCTCTACTTTATTTTATTAAATTCATACCCTGTATGATTCATGAGTTTTTGATTGATTTTGTTTTCTCAATTTTGCAAGTTCTCTGGTAAATGCGTTTGTGATCTTGTTGGAAAAAGCATCACAATCACTTTGTTGGCAAAGAAAATTAATGTGTTTGTCCTCTAGCATATTATTGTGTCGTAAACAAAGAGAGCCACAAGTTTCAATCTTAAAAATTATGCAATTCTGCTTGCAAGATTGATGTTTTCTATTGCTTTTATTATCCTTTGACTTAATCTTATCTGGATTTTTTTGATAGTCTTCATTGCATATTATTTAACATCCTTGTATTGCGGATTCTCAGGTTCATAAAGTCATTGTATATGCACATCTTGTCCATGCTTAGAAAGAAACAGTAGCTGCAACAAATTGTCCCACACAACATTTTAGTGACCGGCAACGAAGAGGTAATTCACCATGTTAACGTTCAACATATTATGTTCTTGAAATATACCACCTTCAGTTTTCTATGTTGTGCTATACATGTGACAGACCTAACATTTTCTTTTAAGTATGATTAGTAATAGTATGTGGCATAATTGGTTGTTGTTAATTGAAATTGTTTAGCAATTGACTTTGTATACATGTATCTCTAATTGAAAGTATTTTGAGTATTTAGCTAATGCAAAATAATTTACTTGTTGCTCTTAAATTATATTTTAATTCAAAGTTAATTTAATGAAACGAAGTCATTATGCACACTTCCGTTGAATCGCAACTGTGTCTTTGTGTCCTATTAGGTTTCTTTGGACATATTTTTCAACTTACACAAGCAACTTGTGTCTGCAGGTACATTAATTTATAAAGCTCACTTATGTAAGCATTGGGCACATAAGCACACTCAACAAACATCATAAGAATATCTTATATGTATCACCATTTGAATCAACAAGCACTGGGCGTAATTCGCGTCTAGAGTGCCTAAACCCTGAATTGTGATACAACGTACAACCTTTGTATCCCAACTTAACCAAATTCAAGGTAAAGCATAAACTGCTTTGCTTTGTTATGAACCCAAGTTCTCCACTTAAAGACTGTGGCACCTTAATTAGCAATAATGTAACATGATTGTATATTATCATTGCATGAAAATCTGCTTAACTCATGGATATTCATTTTCAATATCCCTGCAAAAATATTTATTACTAATTAATTTGTAGCACTAAGTTATTTTATATAGAGAAGCATTAAAAGCTGCAGGGAAAAATGGTGCATGAAAATGGTAGGATTTATGATCTACTAAGGATTAATTAGGAGAAGAGACTTGTTTAGGTAATAGTGTGACATTTTTTGATCGCATATTTATATCTTTACTATCACACTAATCATTTATATTTTTCAGATAATTCAATTGGAGCCAAATATGTCCAGAAGGCTTAGTTCTTGGAGATGTTGAGCTTTGACTTTGAAAGTAAAAGGTGGAGGCTACCTTCTTGGAATGAGGAACTAACTAAACATGAATTAGATTTGCTTCTGGAACAGACGAAGGCTTAGTTATTTTTGTGTTTCAATTTTTTGTATTACTTTGTATTTCAATTTTTTGTATCACTTTGAATTTGAGATTGTGGAAACTTTAAATTTTGAATATTATATTAGATGAAAAATTTATATTAGGTGATATTTTGAATTTTAATTTAAATATTTAATTTTTTTCACAGGTGTTAATATTAAATTTTCAAATATATTAATAAAATATATAAAAATTAACGATGATAAATTAAAAAAATTCATATAGAAATACCGACTGATTTTTCTGTCGGTAATGTATTTTTATTTTGCGACGGAAAAATCTGTCGCTAATTACCGACGGAAAATTCCGTCGGTAAAATCTTCACTAATTAATGATATCCGACGAATTGGCGTTGCATGATTACCGACGAATAATTTATTTACCGACGCTCAAAATCCATCGGTGATTACCGACGGAATTTAATTTCCGTCGCTAATAAATTACCGACCATGAAAATAGCGACAACACCATTTCCGTCGGTAATCCATCGGTAAACTATTTACCGACGGATTTTTTCTATGTTACCGACCGAAAATTTCCATCGGTAATTTGACAGTTTTTTATAGTGGTAATTTTTTTTATTACGGGTGATTAATGTTTATGAATTCAATCTTCTGTTTCGAGGATGATAAATTGGAATTGTTTATAAATTTTAATCCAATTGGATTATTGATTACATTGTTAATTGATATTCGTTTTGGATTGTTGCTTCAGATGGATTAATTATTAATTTAAATTGTGGCGTGTTAAATCAATTTTAACATTTTTTAATTCCTCTAATATGTGGTTTTTGGAATTATTTATTGTTCTTTCTAAACTAAATTTCCTCGTTATTAAGGATGTTATGTAGCATTGTCTATGCCTCTGATTACATAATGGTTATCAAGAAATTTCAGAAATAGTGATCTCACATGATGTGGTATCTGTGCTTGTAACCTCAATTAATTGCGGTATTTATGGGAAGACGAGCCTTTTTCTTTTAACTGGGGATTAAGAATGTTTATCATGTTATCATTTTAAGTAATGCATTCAAATTTTGATTTCATGTATATTAATTCTTGCATTTTGGATATACATTTTGAATATATATGTTTTATATTCAAGTGAATCGATAAAAGATTAAGAATATAACTATGTCAACATATTTTTGTAAAGGATTTAGTGGTGAATACTTTAGTAGGGAATAATTGTCTAATTTAATTTGTTTTAAATTGAATTCGAAATTCTAATTTAATTAAGGAATATTTTCATATTTTTAAATGTGTGTGAATCATCTAATATTCCATGAAATTTAATTAAAGTAAAATTGGGGAGACATTTTTAATGTCGTACAATTAAACATAAATATTTATTTTAAATATTTGTTTAATTGATCTAATAATTTTCAATTTAGTCAATCAAAACATCATATTGTCATAGCAGCCTATGTGTGTGGAGTACGACTTGAGATGATAATTACATAAATGAGTGTGGAATATGTTTAATTATGTTGTCATATTTGTGGAATCATGTTGTCATAATAGCCTCTTAATTAAAGTAAATTTGTTTAATATGTTTAATTCAATCTAATAATTACATAGAAGAGTGTGTCTTATTTGAATATTTTATATACTCACGAGCAAGAATACTCGGTCGTTGTAGAAGTATATTCCAAGAAATAAAATTATCGAATCCGAAGGAGTTTAAGTTTGGATTGAAAGAACACGTTAGCTCGTGTTTTTATCGTTTTTATAAGGATGAACAGGGAGGTTGATAATCAAGAAATCAAATAAAATAAAAGAAATCAAGATAAAATAGGAGAAAATAAAATGGAGAAATGGTGATGAAGGGCAAGTAGTAAGAAATGGGACTAGAAACAACCAAAGTAACCTAGGGTTCATTTTATCATGCAAAATGAATAGACGAGATAGAAATTGGACTAGAGACGATCACGTATGTATCCAAAGATCCCTCTCGGATTACTAAGGTTGTAGATCTCCTGGAGACTCCCAAACGCACCTAGGATCGATGCGCAACACTAACCCCTTCCATCTAGGTACATCTAGGTTCTAATTAATTCCTAATTCTCCCTTAAAAGGTACTAATTAGAATTAATTCTCCCTTTGTGCTTATTAAGGCCAACGAATGAATTGGTTAATCTCACCGGGTTCAAATATCCTTTCGGTCAAACCTAAACCCGATGTCCTCTCAATCTATTTCTAATACTTTGGAGGGTCGTTTCCGTCTCACCCCAAGCAATATTCATATGAATTAATATGATGGCACTTAATTAACATAATCAAAAAATTAACCAACAATCCATTAAATTAACATGCTACCCATAATTAACAAATCATGCTAACATATAATTCATGCATCACAAAACCCATGAGAAGAAATCAAATACCAAATCATGTCTAAACCATATTTATTTGGCATAATAAAATAAATATTAAGCACTAATCATGTCTCTAACCCCACAAGAGGGATTAGCCTAGCACAATTAAAGTAACAAAACAAATAAATGATTCATTACAATAATCCATGGAGTCTAATTCAAAGAAAATTTCAAAAAAATTAAAACTCCCCTTCAATTTAACTTGTTGGAGATCTTCAATTTCTTCTTGAAATTCCTCCCCTTGCTCTTAATTCTAATTAATTTGAAACACCAATTGATAGATGGGTGAAAGTTTAGAAGATGGGTTTGTGGATTGATCAAAAGAAAATAAAAAATGAAGAAGGGAGAAAGTAGAGAGAAAGTGTGTGAAGTGTGTGTGCCTCCAAAAAGGAAATGAAATTTATTGATAATTGTTGCTCAAAATTTAAAAATGAAGGTATTTATAGTGGTGGAGGTTCGAGGGAATTAGGGCAAAAATAGGATAATGGGCTTAAGTGGAGAAATGGGCTTTTTTAATGGAAAATTCGAATTCAGATAACTGGTTTTTAGGGATTTCCGTACGATTTCGAATGAAGAACTGGTCACAGCCCAGCGGTTTTATGCTCACCCAAAAATGCACGAGGTCTTGGGTTCGAATCTCACCTCCGCAATATATTTTAAAAGCCAGTGTGAGCGCGGAGCACAGGATTATTGCTCAATTTCACCGCTGCACATCAGAAAACTCGGCCTCTCTTGAAATTTGACCCGAATAAGAGCACTTGACGGAATACAGAAGCTTATGCCCTGTTCTGTTTCATAAACAATGGTTCAGGACAGTGTTTTTTACCTGTTGTCTTTCAGAAATGTTGAGAAATGCTGCCAAACGTTGTCTTTTTGCCAATTTCTTTATTTTTTCGCCTTTTTCATCCTAATTTAATTCCCCTTTCCTCCTTTTCTGATTTTTCTCAACAATACAACATTCCTACATGAAAAATAACATGATTCACACACTTTTCTTTACAAAAATACAAACACACAAAATACGGAATAAAATATTAAAAATAAGATAAAAACATGCAAAAATCAAACTAAAAATACTCTAAAATCTAGTAAATTGCACGCTAAACAAAACCCCCAAACTTAGAGTGTTGCTTGTACCCAAGTAACGAAAATAAAAGAAAAGAACTAGAGAGTAAATTTGCGTAGATATTAGAGTCGAACAACAAAAGTAATGCAAATATTAACCATAAACAAAGAATCTTTAACAAAATTAAAATATTAGAAATAGAAAATTTAAACACCTTGCTTTTAAAAGGTTCAATGATAATAAGATCTTGCACAAGTATACTTCAATGTCCCAACCTCACGGATAATGTATCACTCCACTCATTTTATTTTAGAAGGATATGTATATTCTTATCAACCGATCAAAGCATATTCACCATAAGCTTGCAAATTGACTCACTTTTAGAAACTCAATAATGTCCATAAAAGATCAAAGAGGTCTTATATTTGGATGTAATAAAAGGCTCTTTGGTTAGGGAAGGATAATTATAGGATTAAAGTGACTAAAAGTGTGGAGAGATCCTATTGAAAGAGTCGTCACCCTTATAATTTTTCTTTTCACATCTTCTCATTCTTTCTTGTCATTTTTTTTCTTTTTAAGCATTCTTCTTCCATGCTCTAACACAAACTCCTTCTTTTGAGCTTCTTCAAGAATTTTTCTCATGGTAAATGTATAAAACAATGCAATTCTAGCTCTTTCTTGATTTTTTTTCTTTTGCATTCCATGCTCTTTTTCTTTTTCTTTTTTACATCTTACATCCTTCTTTTTGCAACACTTTTTCTCATGTCTTTCTTTTCTTGCTTCTTGTGTTTCACATCACTAACTTCATTTCTCTAGTTAAACTCTACACATAAGGTTCTTTCTTAGCTTCAAGTGGTATTTTGGCTAAAGAATGTGCTCATGAAAGAATATAGGCTTATAAGGCCCAAATTGGCTAGCAATGGATAATGTTGAAAGGTAGGGAAATTGTGTTTGGCCATAGGCTATACGATCAAGGATGGCCTCTTATCATTTCTCAAATGTCCACCAACAAGCTCTTTAGAAAAGTAAACAAGTAAGTTCTAGTTCGTACACAAATGATCGATCCTCTCACAATGAAATGCAACCATTTATGATGTATGGTTAGGCTCAAAATCTCACGGTTCATTTTGTTCGGACCAAAGTATACTAATACATCATCTTTTACTCATTGAACAATTTAAAATGCACTTGTTATCATTATTTCCTAATCTAACATCCTAATTCCACCAATAAGTTCCCATTCACAATCAATATCCACATCACCAACACACATTCAAACAACAAAAAAACACAAGAAAACAAGAAAAATTACAAAAATAAAAGACACAAGGAAACTATGTGCACCGGTGCAAATGTTCATAATATGAGAACTACAAGAGCATATAACAAATCAACCCCCAAACTTAATTCTTAGCTAAGGCTAGAATTAAGTTTGTTCCAAAGAATAAGTACTCCCTTTGAAGCATCCATCGTAGCTCTTCTCGTAATCCAATGCGCTCCAAATCCATACCATGCACATCATAATTCCTAGACAAAACACAAGCAAACACGAAATCAAACCAAAACACCAAAAATCAAATCAATCACCCTTATTGAAAGCAATAAAAGAAAGCATTTAAAATAATGGGTTGCCTCCCATTTAGCGATAAGTTTAACGTCCTCAAGCCGGACGAAAATTTTTAAGCTCATCGGAATGGCCATGGATAGCGGTCGTCCTTACCACCATATTTTAATCTTTGAGCTTCTTCATTCTTTAAGTACTTGTGGAAAGTGATGGCCTCGTTGGTACTTTTAAGATTGAGCTTGAAATTGTCAACTATCCTTGCATGACATTCCATTTTTCTCTCAATTCTAGCAAACCACCTATTCCGTTTTCCAACGAATATCCCCAATTCTTCTTCCAACTCTTTCTTGTCCCTAAGAATTTGTGAGGTATCAAGAGGCAAAACAAAATCAATAGAAACAATGTCAAGAAATTCATTGCAACTTAAAGAGTTTAAGGGTTTAGAAATGCTCATTTCACTCTTCAAGTCTTCTTCATTTGCTTCTACACTTTGCTCTTCTTTTTCTATTTCATTGGCCTCAATAGGTTCTTCAATCTTCTCACTTGATTCTTTTACCACCAAATTTTCTTCTTCCTCCAACCCTTCTTCAACCTTACTTTCCTCTTCCCTTTTGTCCTCCATATGATATTCCTCTTCAATTTGTTGAGAATTGTTCAAAGCACTTACAAGTTGGCTCATTTGATACTCAAGGGAGTCCATCCAATCATGCATATCTTCTTCTCATTTTCATCAATTTTAGCTTCAAACTTGGCATCACTCCTTTCTATATATGCCCTTGTTTCTTCCATGAATGCTAGCAATGTATCCTCCAAGGACGACTTCTCTTCATCATTCTTCTTGCTTAATGCAATCATATCTTTGGCTTCTCTAGTATATGCTCTAGTTTTTTCCGTAAAATCCTTAATCATATCTAGTAATTGGGGAGAAATTTCGAAGTTGGAATTTGGAGTGGAATAAGTGTATCCTTGATGAGGTTGGAATGTGTTTCCAATGTAAGCTTGTGGCCATTCATCATATCTTCTTTGATTGTAGTGTTGAGAGAGAACTTGACTCATTCGGCAATTATAACCATAGTAACTCTCATTCATGTAGCCTCTTTGTTGTGGAGGAGGAACTCTTGCATATTTATTTCCATAGTATCCACCCATGTAATTGTTCCATCTAGCTATCTTTATACTCTTCTCCACAAAGCTTACTACAATCTTCCTTTAACTTTCTCTTTTTTGGGCTTTATTCTACCTCCTCTTCTTTAAAGGTAAGAGTACCTATCAAGAAGAATAAGTAAGAACAAAATTTTTCAAAACAAATATAGGAAACAAAATAGGATAAAATGTCCTTAGTAAGAATAATTAAAACACTAACAAAGCATTCAAACAATCCGTTAAAACTCTCATGGCAACAACGCCGATTTCTTGTTTGAATATTTTATATACTCACGAGCAAGAATACTCGGTCGTTGTAGAAGTATATCCTAAGAAATAAAATTATCAAATCCGAAGGAGTTTAAGTTTGGATTGAAAGAACACTTTGGCTCGTTTTTTTATCGTTTTTATAAGGACGAACGGGGAGGTTGATAATCAAGAAATCAAATAAAATAAAAGAAATCAAGATAAAATAGGATAAAATAAAATGGAGAAATGGTGATGAAAGGCAAGTAGTAAGAAATGGGACTAGAAACAATCAAAGTAACCTAGGGTTCATTTTATCATGCAAAAGGAATAGACGAGATAGAAATTGGACTAGAGACGATCACGAATGTATCCAAAGCTCCCTCTCGGGTTACTAAAGTTGTAGATCTCCTAGAGACTCCCAAACGCACCTAGGATCGATGCACAACACTAACCCCTTCTATCTAGGTCCTAATTAATTCCTAATTCTCCCTTAAAAGGTGCTAATTAGAATTAATTCTCCCTTTGTGCTTACTAAGGCCAACGAATGGATTGGTTTCTCTCACCGGGTTCAAATATCCTTTTGGTCAAACCTAAACCTGATGTCCTCTCATGTTATTTCTAATACTTTGGAGGATCATTTCCATCTCACCCAAGCAATATCCACATGAATTAATATGATGACACTTAATTAACATAAGCAACAAATTAACCAACAATCCATTAAATTAACATGCTACCCATAATTAACAAATCATGCTAACATATAATTCATGCATCACAAAACCCATGAGAAGAAATCAAATACCAAATCATATCTAAACCATACTCCATCAGTCCCGTTTCAATGTTTACGTTTCTATTTTGCGCGTTTCATTTCAATGTTTACGTTTTTCTTTTTAGGAATATGAGACCCACCTAAAACAATTAATATATCATCTAACACTGATACACCTAACCACTTCACATTAAATATTTTATTTTTCCACCCACTATCTATTAAAATATAATACTTTTTAATCAACGTGCAAAAAGCAAACATAAATATTGAAACAGGATGGATGGAGTATTTGATTTGCATAATAAAATAAATATTAAGCACTAATCATGTGTCTAACCCCACAAGAGGTATTAGCCTAGCATAATTAAAGTAGCAAAAAAAATAAATGATTCATTACAATAATTCATGGAGTCTAATTCAAAAAAAATTACAAAAAGAATTAAATCTAATTCAAAAAAAATTACAAAAAGAATTAAAACTCCCCTTCAATTTAACTTGTTGGAGATCTTCAATTTCTTCTTGAAATTCCTCCCCTTACTCTTAATTCCAAGTAATTTGAAACACCAATTGATAGATGGGTGAAAGTTTAGAAGATGGGTTTGTGGAGTGATCAAAAGAAATTAAAAAATGGAGAAGGGAGAAAGTAGAGAGAAAGTGTGTGAAGTGTGTGTGGCCTCCAAAAAGGAAATGAAATTTATTGATAATTGTTGCTCAAAATATGGAAATGAAGGTATTTATAGTGGTGGAGGTTCAAGGGAATTAGGGCAAAAATTGGATAATGGGCTTAAGTGGAGAAATGAGCTTTTTTAATGGAAAATTCGAATCCAGATAATTAGTTTTTAGGGATTTCCATACGATTTAGAATGAAGAACTGGTCGTAGCCCAGCGGTTTTATGCTCGCCCAACAATGCGCGAGGTCTTGGGTTCGAATCCCACCTCCGCAATATTTTTTAAAAGCCAGTGTGAGCACTTGACGGAATAAAAGCCAGGATTTTTGCCCAATTTCAACGCTGCAATCAGAAAACTCGGCCTCCCTTGAAATTTGACCCGAATAAGAGCACTTGACGGAATACAGAAGCTTATGCCCTATTCTGTTTCATAGACAACGGTTCAGGACCGTGTCTTTTACCTGTTGTCTTTCAGAAATATTGAGAAATGCTGCCAAACGTTGTCTTTTGTCATTTTCTTCATTTTTTCGCCTTTTTCTTCCTAATTTAATTCCCTTTTCCTCCTTTTCTGATTTTTCTCAACAATATCACATTCCTACATGAAAAATAACATGATTCAAACACTTTTCTTTACAAAAATACAAACATACAAAATACAGAATAAAATATTAAAATAAGATAAAAATATGCAAAAATCACACAAAAAATACTCTAAAATCTAGCAAATTTGCACGCTAAACAGTGTGCAATTATATATGCTTTCTGTGTTCGGCCCATAGGTAGGCACAGTTTGGCAGAATAATAACACAAATGTAATAATAAGTGTGTGGTAATTACTTTGAACTGTTCATGTGAACATTAGTCGGTCCAAAGATAGACTTTTGTTTGACAGAACTTATAATTAACACTTGATTATTACACCAAGATTATCCCTGCAGTTAATTTTTGTTCATAGACGAGGTTAATGTTGCACATGGTGTCTTGCGATGGGTCCCCAATTAATAATGTTGTGCGAGTGTATGTTCATGCGGGTATTGATCGGTCCAAAGGTATATTAATATTTGGCCCGAAATACATAAGCACCTATGGTGGTGAATACATGATAATTATTTAGTTTTACATGTGAATAATAAGTCGGCCCAAAGGAAGGCTATTGTTTGACAGTTCTTATTGTCAGTATTTGACCACTGCGTGAGAGTATCATTTAATTTAGTATTATTGTCCAAGGACTTGATACTAATGTTGTGCTCAAATCCTTGAGATGATTCTAAATTATTTAAATTTTGAAAGATTATAAAATTTAATGCAAGCATGATAATTATTTCGAATTAATTCTCTCTACAATTAAGAAGTCTGCTTATTGAGTTTTGCTTATATCAACAACTTTCATACATGATGATTGAACTCCAATAATAAAGATGAGACTAGTAAGCTTCAAGAAAATTTAGTCTCAATAAAGTGTAAGGGCAATACAAGAAAACCCATTAAGAAAGCTGCTAAAGACAAATAAAGTAAAACCTTTGCTCCTTAAAACTTGTGGAATTGTCTTATAATACACCGTGTTAAGATTACTCAATGTGAATGGTGCAATTAAAAGACAAAAATAGCACTCTACAAGATATGGTTACTAATGGGAGAAATACTAAATATTGCAGCGTAGGGTCTCAATAAAGTTTCAACTAAGTAGTTGTGAGAGCTCTTTATGAGTTTCACATTTGGTGATGCCCAACTAAGGTTAGATCTTTGAGATCTACTAAAAAAATTAGACACAAATAGATACAAGCTACTTTATTGGTTATGAATAAAGATAACACGTTTATGATCCAATTAATAAGATCATATTTGCGACGGGTAATACGAAATTCTTTGGGGATGTTAATTTTGGAAGAATAATAATATTAGAGATATTGTCTTAAAGGTGGAGTCAATTTGATCCCTACTAAAGCTTTTAAGAATGTGTAAAATCCAGAATCTCGAAAGGACAATGTCAATAATATTTAAGGAATAACAAATTCAACAACCTCAAGAATTAATGTCACTAAGAAAACCACTAGAGTTGGGAGAAAAACAATTAGGATGGTTATGTAGTTTTCTCCTGAATAATGAGGACACTATGGAATTAATAGTAGAACATTGCAACAATGTTCATCAAGCCATGTAAGGTTCATATACTCGAAAGTGGGTTAATGCTATAAGTTATGAGTTTAAATCAATACAAGATGATCAGGTTTGCATCTGGGTAAAGGATTATACTCAAAAGGGAAGGAATGCATTGTTTTACGGGACTTTCTATTCGGTTACTGAGAAAGATTCTTTTAAGATAATCGTGACATTAGTAGTACACTATGATCTTGAATTGCTATTGATGGATGTAAAGATTGTGTTTCTTAATGGCAACGTTGATGAAACGATCTCAACGGTTTAAGAACTAAAGGAAATTCATCTATCAATTCAAGCAAGCATTCACATATAGGAATCACAACTATCATCATGATATAATTATCTCATTTGATTTTGAGACAAAAGTAGATGATTATGTGATTCAGTAGGAGAAGATTTAAGGTAAACTAAGGAAGACAAGTGCAGTCTCAATCAAGTGCCCTAAAGTTAAACTAAAGATTTAAAATATGTAGACATATTCTATATGTTATGATTGTCGGAAGTTTGTATAATGAAGGTCTATAGAAGACCTAATTTAGGTTTTGTTGTTGGTATATTAAGAAAATGATTAAGTAACTCTAGTATGAATTTTTATAAGTTATTTATAGAAAACTAGGATAACATGCTTGCATATCAGGGATCAGATTTGTTAGAGATCAAAATGAATTCTGATTCTGAGTTTGTTGGATGCCAATACAATATAAGATTCACTTCAGGCTACATCTTCTGTTGGTCTGGAGAGCTATACATGTAAAGGTGTTAAGCAAACACTTGTAGTTCCTTAACCATGACAGCCGAATTAGTAGCACAATAAGGGGCATTCAAACATGAAATAAAGGTTGCGAAGCTTTGTCACATAAATTTTATTATGACAGTTAGTTCGCAGTAAAGTATTAACGACAAGAGTACTTATAAGTCAAACATATTGACATAGAAATCTTGGTTGTTAAACAAAATGTTTTGTGTGGATAAAATTTCATTAAAGCATATTGTAATAGACTCTAAATGTGGATCCGCCAACTATGTATTCAATGTCTATGAGCTAGTTACTCATGTGGGTGTTATATGGTTTTAGAATACATTGGTTTAGTGGGAGTCTATATTTATTACTCTTTTAAGTTTTCAAGACACTTTGATTTTAGATAATTCAGTTTTCTGCACAATAAAGTTAATGGTTTTGAATTCATTGTGAATTCACTAAAGTAATTTTCATTTTGTAATATTTTACATTATTGACTGATCTCACTAAAGATTAAAGTTGGATCAGTTGAAAATAGACATGATGTTGATCATATTTTTCATATAATTTTCATGCTACTCATCATATTTGATCTATGTCATTGAGTGTATTAATATGGTGATTGTCAGGGTTTAACCATGATTTGTAATATGGTGAATTGATTAGCCATTTTGTAGTCGGGATTTCCAATTAAAGAATTTATCGAACCCAAGGGAGGTAGGTACTAGAGCTTAAGCGGTCTCGCATTTCTTGTAATTTTATAGAGACGAGTCATCAATGGATTGATTGTTCAAACAAGTAAATAAAAATAATCGAACAAGCAATGATCAAACAAATAAGATAGATGGAGGAAGGGTGGTTTTCCAAGTAAAGTAAAAGTGAGATTAACAACAATAAGGAAGTGGTAATTCTAGGATTAATGTATCAAACTCATATGTGTCATGGATTAATAACTAAGGGTCAACACGAATTCCACCTAAACTCTCTCTCGAGATGGATAGGATGTAGATCCTTAATAAGGTCTCAAAATTATGGGTGGTATACTGTATCATATCGAAAAAATTCTTTCATACTGTATATCGTACGAAATCAACGGTATTAAAAAATTCATACCTATACCGTACCGACAATTTTAGTATACCAAAATTTTGGTATATTAATAACATATATCTTTTTTTTGCCGAAATATCGAATATCTTTCAATTGGAATGAATATTACCACTATGTAGTTCGAACAAAAAAAAGCATTCTAAATTTCAATTCCAGATCTCAATAACCTAAATTTCTAAGCAAAACAAGAAGCATTAGAACATTCAAACAACAAAAAAATATTGCCAAACAATACAAAATAGTAATAAACATTCATCTTTACTTCCCAATTGATGAGTGATATTTTTACCTAGATTTTAATGTCTTTTTATGTCCGTTTTCGTATTATTTTATCCGTATTTATGTGTTATTTGGTTGTGTTTTGTGTTTTTATGGAAATGTGTGAGAATGAGCTTAAACGTATGTAAAACAGGTGAAAACAGAGTAAAAATGGAGAAGGAAGATGAAACGAAGAAGGAAAACAGAGCACGACGTGCTGCTACTCAAGTCGAGCTGGTGCAGCTCGAGCCTTGTGCCAGACACGGGCCTATAAGAGAAAGTCGTGTGCCAGCGTCAAAAAACCCTACACGGGCACCCCTGCGTCCGTGTACCGAACTCGAGCCGTGTTATGTTCAGCAATCGAGTCGAGCTCCACTACTCTACTCGAGCTCCGTCTGCTGCCAAAAACTACCAAAAACATGTGGCACGACTCGAGCTGAGTGCATGAGCTCGAGTCGGTCCAGTAAAATTCTGTTAAAAATTCAGAAACCTTCTATTAGCTATCCAAGGGGTATAAATACCCAATACTTCAATATTCCATCAGATTAGGGCGAGGATTTTACTGTTTCACACACCTCACACACCATTTCCTCAATTTTACACCATCATCTTCATCCATTCTTCATCCATCCATCTACACTTGATCCCCTCCATCAAATTCACCATCTAAGTGATCAAGGAAGTAAGGGAGAGTGAGATCACAAGAAGAACAAGGAGATCTCCATTGAAGCACTTCAAAGGGGAATCTAATTCTAATTTTTGTGCATTTCATTATAGATTGATCATGGTTTGTAAGGATTTTAATGTCTATGTTGAATTTCTTGTGACTATGAGAGGCTAATCTCCTTTGTGAGATTAGCTCCATAATTGGTGTTGGATAATTTATTTTTATGCAAATTGGTTTTAATCTTGAATGGGCTTTGTGTATTTCTATCATTGAATGTTGATTGCTTGATGTATATGATGATATGTGTGATTAATTGTCATGAGTATGTGATTAGATTGAGAAAACAATTATGTGTTTAGGATAGTTCATTGAATCATTTCATCATACACTTCATGTGCATTAATTTAGAATGAGATAGAGATATTCTTCTAGATTTAGAACTCTTTGATAGAACATTTAATTGGCTTAATCGAGAGGTTAGTTGATTAGGTGAGGAGATCAAAGCCAATAGTGAATTCATAGTACTTTAAAAGGGAATATTGCTTATGATTTAGTACCTAATTAGGGAATTCATAGAGTAATTAGTACCTAGTGGGAGATGTACACTATGATATCGATCCTAAGTGCTTTTGGGAGCCTTGTTGAGGGCCTACATTCTATCCATCTCGAGAGAAAGTTTAGGTGGGATTAGTGATCGCTTCTATACCTTATCCATGAGAGATTATAATTAATTGCATAATTACTTAATTATCTATGCCATGATTGTTGTTAATCTCATCCTTGCATCATTTGAAACTCATTTATCTTTGCATTTATTTTATCTTTATTTCTTTCATTAGTTTAATTGCATTTATTTGCATCTTATCCTCCCTTTTCATCGTCTTTATATAATTACGATAAGCTTGAGATCGCTTAATTTCTTTAATTGGTCATCCCGACTATAAACGACCAATCAAATGGCACC
The DNA here is from genome assembly GCA_023678885.1 of Pogostemon cablin. NCBI lineage: Eukaryota > Viridiplantae > Streptophyta > Magnoliopsida > Lamiales > Lamiaceae > Pogostemon > Pogostemon cablin. The sequence goes on from CM042962.1 coordinate 25,218,284, forward strand.
GTTGCTGGGGAGGTAACGGTCGCTAGAAGTTTTACGAAGGATTGTTTATAGTGGTCTTAATAAGGATATTTTTTTATTTATTTAATTTTGCATCTTATATTTGCTTTGGAAAATTTTGTTCAAATTTTTCTTTCTCTTATAAGAGCATTCCTTGAGAATGAAGAAGAAGGAGAACAAGCCAAAAAATATGAGCTACGTGGATATTCTTCGAGATATGGTGAATAGAAGTGCTCATCCCACTATGAACACACAAGGAAATTTTCAAGAATTTCAAATGCCAAATTGTAAGCCTAATTTGCAATCGAATTTTAGAGTACAAGTGCCTAATATGCAATTCCAACAACAAAGATATGAAGATTTTGGAGTTCCTCATCAAATGTGTCAACAAGTATACCCTCAAGGTGTGGAAGATGTTTTGAAGGAAATTTTTCTAGACATCAAGAAGGAAATCAACCACAACTATGGGGAGATTTTCAAGACTCCAACACTTCATATTCCACCCAAAATGACCACATAGCGATGCTTGGAGAAAAGTTGTTTGAAATGGTTATGAATCTCTTAGAAGAGGGAAGGAAGTCTAATCAAGCGTGGATTGATAGAATTGGAAACTTGTGTGAAATGATGACGAATACGATGATAGCATTCAATGCTAAATTGAATTCATTGGAGCACCAAGTAAGTCAAATTGTGTTCACCGTGGAGAGACTTCAAGAAGAGAACAACAAGTCTTCTACCTCCGAAACAACAAATCTATTCATGGCCATTAAGGATAGGAAAGAGGATAGTTTGGGGGTTAATGAGGATATGAAGGAAAAAAGAGAAAGGGTGCCTAAGTGGGTGAAATCCAAAGAGTTGAAAGAAGAGTTGAAGGGGGAATTCGATAGATTTGTCGAGTCTCTTGAAGAGATGGTAGAGAAAGTCAAGATTCAAAATCAAGAAGAGATTCACGCCCTTATGGAAGAAAAGAAGCCTCCGGAAACTAAGATCATTGATTCTACTCCCCACAAGCTAAAACATTCTCATTCTATTGAAATTTCAAATTCTCTTAAGAATTTTCATGATTTTATTGATAAAAACTTGTTTGTTGAAGATTGTAGAAAAAAAGTTGCAAGAGGGCACCAACACTTGTCAATGACCGAATTCTTATCGGGGGATGTGGTTGAAGTTTAAAACGCATATAAAGCCCCATGGAAAAAGTGGAACAAGTGGAAAGGGTCATTCCTTGTGAAGAACGCCTTCGGAGAACAATTGCTTGAGTTATTTAACAAGAAGGGAAACGTTATTGTGGTTGAACGTGAGAGCACAAGGTACTACTTCAAGAAGAAACCTATAATGGTGCCTAAAGACTATTCAAGACCTCCATGAGCTTAAAAATATCATCCGGCTTGAAGACGTTAAACTTAGCGCTCGATGGGAGGCAACTCATCATTATCTTTATTGCTTTATTTCTTGTTTTCAATAAGGATTGTGGATTTGATATTGTTTTGTATTTTTGGTATGTAGGTTGATTGTGCTCGTGAGGAGAATGCGTATTGAAGATACGAAGGGTGCTTGATTTGAAGTGTATAGGTACGTCACATCACTTTTTGCAAACTTAACTCGAAACTCTTATTTCAATTTAAGTTTGGGGGGATATGGCGTGGTGTGACATACTTTGTTTTGAAGGCATATACTTTTCGTGTTTTTGGGCTAATTTTGAATTTTTCTCATGAGTATTGGTTTGAATTTTGGTATGATTGGTTGTGTTGAAGTGCATGTGAATCCATATTTTTAATGAAATTGTTGAGTTAATGGTTTGTTGAGCATGTATGAAGGGTATGAGAAGTACAAATTGAGCTCGGAGCTAACAACTTCTATTACCAAATGCCTATTGATGGAGTTCACTCTATACTCTACCACTTCTAGTTGATTAGCATTAATTTATGTTGATTTGGATTGTTGTGATTAACATGTTGCTTCATGTGTTATGTTTTTGGGATGTTTACTTTTCGTAATTTTGGATTTCCTTTTCAATATAAGATGGGGATGCTTGTGATCTTACTTGATTATAGATGTTATAAAATGTGTGTTTTATTGTTAATGATTGTGATTTTTGTTTTTGCATGTTATGTGTTTTTGTATTGTTTTTTGTTTGGTGAGCCTTTTCTTATGTGTTTTGTGTGTTTTCTTATTCTTGTTTAGGGTCGTTTTGGTGGTTTGTTTTGGGATGTTGTGAGTCATTTTTGAATATGAGTGATGACATGTTGTGGTAATAAGTAATGACAAGTTATGATTAAGAATCTCAACACTTTCAAATTGTAACATGTTTTACTTAACTTGTTCAATTTTCAGATGAATGTGGTGTAATAAGTTTCTTAAGGTCCAATGCATAAGATTGTGAGAATTTGAGTCTCAACCGTGCATACATGGTATTTTTCTTTATAAGTGGATTGGTTGTGTTTGATAAGTTAGAACTTGCTAAAGGACTATAGGAACAAGCCCGATTAGTGGAGATTAGTGACATGATCTAAGGCCATCCTTGTCATTAATAGTCATTGCCATATATTTTCCTACCATGAACATCATCCCTAGTCAACCACTTTGAGCCTATAAGCCTTTTTATTGTGAATTTAGCACACTACAAGCCTTGATTACCCATATGAGCCTTATATATTTACCCTTGTGTGTGAGTGATTGAAGAGCCGGTGGCTACAAAGGTTCGATAAGAAAGCAAAAGAAAAAGGAGATGGTAAACAAGTAAGAAAAAAGATGAAAAGAGCAACATCAAGAATGCTCATGCAACCTTAAAACAAGAAAATGAGCAAAGTACCAACAATATGCTCAAGTACTTAAAAGTCCAAAGGAAGAAGCATGAATCAAAAGAAGCTCAATTTAAGGAAAGTTGATGATTAGTGCTTGAGATTTGAAAAGAAAAGAAAGGAAGAAAGAAAAGTAAAGGGATGGAAGAAAGTAGCTACTTCTTCGATTACTTACACATGATTAGTCACTCTTACCTATAGTCTTCCTACCCTACCAAAGAGCCTATCATTACATCCTTAATGAAAGACCTTTTTGATCACTAATGGAAACTTTTTTGGTTTGTGAATGTAGTCCACGAGCAAGCTTATAGCGAGTTGAGACAATTGATTTATGAGTGTTGTTTTACCACCTTGGAGCGTTGAAAGAAATTGATATCGTATGTGAGGCTTGGACCAAAAGGGACTATATTACACTTTTATTCTCTTTAGATTGAACTTGTTAATATTTTTTTGTATGTTATGATTTTAATATTGTAGGATGACTTATCATGGTTTGTAATTCTTATTACTAATGATGTATTATTACTTATGTTCGTTTAGTCTTTTCCTAGGTGAAAATCTCACCCCGTGGTTTATCATTTTTCGTTGTTAGGGACGCACAACGCTTTAAGTTTTGGGGTGTGATGAGTGATATTTCCACCTAGATTTTAGTATCTTTTTATGTCCATTTTCGTATTATTTTATTTGTATTTATGTGTTATTTGATTGTGTTTTGTGTTTTTATATAAATGTGTGAGAATGAGCTTAAACGTATATAAAACAGGTGAAAACGGAGCAAAAACAGAGAAGGAAGATGAAACGAAGAAGGAAAACAGAGCACGACCAAACTCGACTTAAGTGCTGCTACTCGAGTCGAGCTGGTGCAGCTCGAGCCATGTGCCAGACACGGGCCTGTAATAGAAAGTCGTGCACCAGTATCAGAAAACCCTACATGGGCACCCCTACGCCCGTGTGCCGAACTCGAGCCATGTTCTGTTCAGCAATTGAGTCAAGCTCCGCTACTCGACTCGAGCTGCGTGTACTGCCGACAACACGTGACACGACTCGAGCTGAGTGCATGAGCTCGAGTCGAGTCCGGTAAAATTCTGATAAAAATTCAGTATCCTTCTAGAACCTTCCCAAAGGGTATAAATCCCAATACTTTAATATTTCATCAGATTGGGGCGAGGGTTTTACTATTTCACATACCTCACACACCATTACCTCTATTTTACACCATCATAGTCATCCATTCTTCATTCATCCATCTACACTTGATTCCCTCCATCAAATCCACCATACAAATAATCAAGGAAGCAAGGGAGAGTGAGATCACAAGAAGAAGAAGGAGATCTCCATTGAAGCACTTCAAAGGGGGAATCTAATTCTAATTTTGTACATTTCTTTATAGATTGATCATGGTTTGTAAGGATTTTAATGTCTATGTTGAATTTTTTGTGACTATGAGAGGCTAATCTCCTTTGTGAGATTAGCTCCATAATTGGTGTTGGATAATTTAGTTTTTATGCAAATTGGTTTTAATCTTGAATAGGCTTTGTGTATTTCTATCATTGAATGTTGATTGCTTGATGTATATGATGATATGTGTGATTAATTGTCATGGGCATGTGATTAGATTGAGAAATCAATTATGTGTTTAGGATAGTTCATTGAATCATTTCATCATACACTTCATGTGCATTAATTTAGAATGAGATAGAGATATCCTTCTAGATTTAGAACCCTTTGATAGAACATTTAATTAGCTTAATTGAGAGGTTAGTTGATTAGGTGAGGAGATCAAAGCCATTAGTGAATTCATAGTATCTTAAAAGGGAATATTGCTTATGATTTAGTACCTAATTAGTGAACTCATAGAGTAATTAGTACCTAGTAGGAGGTGTTCGCTATGGTATCATTCCTAAGTGCTTTTGGGAGCCTTGTTGAGGGCCTACATCTTATCCATCTCGAAAGAGAGTTTAGTTAGGATTAGTGATCGCTTCTATGCCTTGTCCATGAGAGATTAGAATTAATTGCATAATTACTTAATTATCTATGTCATGATTGTTGTTAATCTCATCCTTGCATCATTTGGAACCCATTTATCTTTGCATTCATTTTATCTTTATTTATTTCATTAGTTTAATTGCATTTATTTGCATCTTATCCTCCCTTTCCGTCATCCTTATAAAATCACGATAAACTTAAGATCGCTTAAACTCTAGCATGTTTCTCCCTTGGGTTCGATAAATTTCTTTAATTTATCATCCCGACTATAAACGACCAATCTCGAAATGAGAGATTGTACACACTCGTTGTCGATGAATCCAAGAAAGCAGATAAATAAAATAGGCAATCAGATCGACTAATCCGATGAGTTTTGAAAGCGTCAAAATGTGAAGCAAGGTAGAGTTCATATAAACAGGGTAGAGTTTAGATCAGGGCCGAGTTCGAATCTTGTTGCCGGAGGCTTTTAGAGATGAAGATTACCAATACTACAATAGGAAGAGAGGATGGTGGGTGATGTCGTGATGGGGTACCGAAGCAGAAGGATGGACAAGAAAAAAGAAATAATGGAGGATAATGGAGTTGCGTGGATGAGAAAGGAATTTAGAATTGGAAGGGGACGGCGGCTGTAATGGAAAGAAGTAGGGTTTTCAGGTTTGTGAATCAAATGACTCATACTAATATTTTATATAATGTAATATATTTCAATTTATTATTATATTTTTCATTAATAAAATTTTAGAACCTGTAAGTATCTATAATTAAAATTATTATATTAATTTAATTAAAAATCTATTCATTATATAAGTATATACTGAAATACCGCAAAAATAATATTTTTATGGTATTTTGGTATATACCGAAATACCAAAATTTCTTAAAATGATTTACCGATACCATACCGAATATTTCGGTATGGCACCATACCGTACCGAAATTTTCGGTATACCTAAATTTTTAGTAAATTTGGTAATTTTCGATACGGTAGATGCGGTATACCGAAAAATCGATAATTTTGTCCACCTCTACTCAAAATGGCTCTAAGGGTTGGTTCTCAATTAAAAAATTTCAACTAGGTACTAAGTTCAATTGGAGAGTCCCCTCACCCGATCAATCGAGCTCTCGATCTAACAAATCGAATATTCTATCAAAGGGTTCTAAATCCTAAAGGATATCTATATCTCTTTAAAACTTATAATGCACATGAGGTGTATGATAAAATGATTCACTTAATTATCCTAAAAACATAATTAATTTCTCAATCTAATCATATGTTTAAAACAACAAAACACACAAATCATCATAAACATCAAGATCTAAAGCATTAGTGATAGAAAATTAATAAACTCAATCAACATATGAATTTAAATACATAAATCCCAAAATTATCCAACAACTTTCATGTTGCTAATCTCACAAGGGAGATTAGCCTACCATATTCATAAGGAAATCAACATAAATATTTAAATCCTTACAAACTATGATAACAACAAGGTTCAATACAAAGTTTGGATGAAAACTCTCTTAGATGGTTCCAATGGTGATCTTCTTCCTCTCCTTGCAATTCTCCTCTCTTCCTTGCTTCTTTTCCTTATTTGGATGGTGATTTTGATGGTTTGATGAAAATAGATGACATGGATAAAGAATGGATGAAGATGATGGTATAAAATGGATGAAATGGTGTGTGATATATGTAAACAGTAAAAATCCTACGAAATTCTGCTCAAATGTTGAAATTGGGGGTATTTATACCCCTTGGGAGCTTCTAGAAGGTTGCTGATATTTTCTGAGATTTCTGCACGGACACGACCCATGTGCATGCACACGGCTCGTGTAGAAACAAGTTTCTCGGTGTGCACTGTGTGTTGACGGGGCTCGATTCGTGTACCTCACATGGTCATGTCATAGCCGTTTAGGCATTTCAGGCATTGGCGCACGGCTTGGCTACATGGCCATTGTTTCGCATGGTTGTGCTCACGCTGCACGAACATGACCCGTGTGCATGCACACGACTCGTGCTTTAGCTGCCCCTGTTCTTCTTCTTTCGTTTCGGCTCCCAACTCTGTTTTCACTTGTTTTTCATATGTTAAAGCTCATTCTAACACATTCAATAAAAACACAAAACACAATCAAATAGTATATAAATACGAATAAAATAATACAAAAACATATATAAAACCACACTAAAATTTAGGTGAAAAATATCATCAGTCATGAATGCAGCGGTAGTTTCATATTAGTATATAAGATGGACCAGATTGTTAAATATAGCCTGAAGAGGAATAACATAAAGTTGCACAACTAAGGTCTCTTGATATAATTGCTTTGGGAAAAAAAATATATATAGCCCAAGTGGAATATTGTTAAGAAATTTTTAATTTCCTATATAATCTAATTATGGTCATATATTATTATGCAATTATATTAGCTATTCAATTATTTTGTGTACTTAATTAAGTTATCCTATTAAGGTTAAAGTCCATGAGCTATAATAATAATAATAATGATATGGTTGAGTAGATATTTAATACTACATGACTAGGTGATTATGGATACCCTAGTTGGGTAGTATATAAAGGATCCTAGGTTATGGTCTCCAATATACTAAGCCGCACATAATTCTCTCTTCTCCCCATCGGAAGGGATTACGGCAGTCACTGATGGGCGTTTTCTTAACACACAATTAATCCCCAAGTATGAATGATGTAACTGTAGCTTAGGCAAGTGACCAAGTTATAATTATCGAACCCAAGGGACACATGATTATCTATTTATTATTATCTAAATTAACTAAAACTATTGTTTGGCAACTTATTCAAGGAAATTATTATTAATCTACTCTGCAAATAATTAAATAATAATTAAAAATAAGAAAACAGTAGATGATTATCGAAAGTGAACAAGTGAGAAGATATGTAGTTCTCTAGGCCATCCAATTTCTCTAATTAATCTCTCTTTCGTATATCAATGTTCGACTCTGTCTTGTGTAATATGGACGCATTACTAAGTCATGCAAATCTACTCTATTGACACAAGTAGACAAGCGTGTAATTCGTGTGAATTGCCTCGGAGCAAGAACATAATTGCACCCCCATTTTTAGGTACTATCAGTATCTATTATTTCCCGTGCACTAATTATTCTAACCCGATATGATCTCTCATTATAGATACTATGAAATTATCTTTTTTATCCTACTTACTCATTCGAATTTAATTCAATTAATAAATATTCATATAAGATAATTCTAATATTGAAGCTTCGGAGTCACCTCGATCACTTAGAATCATAACATGGAATTCTGTTCAGCAGTGAACGCGCTAAATCAGTAACCAAAATATATATTCAGACTCTATATAACAGTTAATGATGCACAAAACAACTTTGAATATGGATTAAAAATGCATAGTCTTATATAAAATAAACCACAAATAATGTTGTACCAAAGCGGTTCTAGCCCATGACATTTCGAAGAACGTTCATGGTGATTGTATAGATCTTACCTAGTCTTGAAAATTATAAGAAATATTAAGATGCGAAATAAACCCTTGATGTGGGCGCCGTCACTTCTCGCTCCATCTTGTTGCTTTGCATCTTAATTATATTTTAGTTCATTATGTAACTTGGGTTGGAATTAACTCTTCAACATTGCATTGTATTTTGGGGAAGACCAATAGTGATTTTGATGCTAAACCTATGGTGATGCTGCTGGGTCAGTATTCCACTGGGAAGACAACATTTATCAAACATTTGCTCAGAGCAAGCTATCCTGGTATAAAAATATTTTTGGAGCTATAATCTACTTAATTTTTAAGTTTAAAATATAATTTTTATGTTTTTATCCTACTCTTTATGAATAGGTGCTCACATTGGACCAGAACCGACGACAGATAGATTTGTCGTTGTGATGGTATGCCATTGATCTTTCTTTTATGATTTGAGCCATAGCAGTTTTTTTGTTGTCTCCAGTAAGCTGCACTGAATTTTGTATGGTTCTGCAGTTTGATCTTTAATGCTATTTGGGCCAACTTGTACGATATACCTGATTCAGTTCACTATATTATTTTCCTACTGTCATGGCTTAGTGCAATTTTGTTGCAGTAGATTGAAGAAGAAGTTGGTCAAAGGCCATTGCTTATTATTATTAATAGTATTCGTATCAGTATCATAAATCTTAGCATCAATGACGGTTTTCATATTTTATTTGATTGCATTGTTCCATTGAGTTGGCATGTGGGCCTGTAAGGCTAAGACTACTGTAAGTAATAATTTTGCCTAAGGTTTCATATGTTATTGTGATTATTGGATTTTCTGTCTTTGAGGCATGAGATGTAATTATCTGTTGTATTTTTACAGTGCCTGAGGCGTGGGAGGGAATTATCTATTGTGCGTTATTCGTGTTTCTATCTCCTCATCTCTAACAAATTTACACTATTTTCTTCCAGTGGTGTTTTATTATAACATCTAGGCTGAACAGTATTCTTAGTGCTGCTCCTTCATGAATGTTTGAATGTTTTTCTACTTCCAATTCCTTTTTTCTTCTGGTAAAATCTAGTTCTCCATTAATACAGAATGGACCTGATGAGAGAAGCATCCCGGGAAACACTGTTGCTGTTCAAGCAGATATGCCTTATAGTGGATTAACAACTTTTGGAACTGCGTTTTTATCAAAATTTGAGTGTTCTCAAATGCCACATTCTGTGAGGACAAACTTTTTTTTTTAATATTTAAAACCAAAGGAAAGCTATTTAATATTCCATCCAGTAAACTGTTTGCTTCAAATGCTAAAAGCTGCTGGAGCATATTACATTTGTGGACACACCTGGAGTTCTATCTGTAGAAAAACAACAAACACAGAGAAGTTATGATTTTACTGGTGTGACATCTTGGTTTGCCGCAAAGTGTGATCTGATTTTGCTTCTATTTGATACTCACAAACTTGATGTAAGTGATGAATTTAAAAGAGTCATCGGATCGTTACGAGGTCATGATGATAAGATACGTGTGGTTCTGAACAAGGCTGATCAAGTTGATACACAACAAGTATGAGTAGATTTCTTCTCAACTCACTATAATCCTTCAACTGTATCAAAAAAATAGCAAGTGATCTGTGCTAAATTGATTCTACTGTCCCCATCTCGTTACAGTTTATGCGGGTGTATGGAGCATTGATGTGGTCCCTTGGGAAAGTGCTAAACACTCCTGAAGTTATGCGAGTTTATATTGGGTAAGCTTTATGATGTTGTGGGATAATCTTCCTCTTTATTTTCCAGTAGCGTTGGTTGGCAATGCAATTATGAAGTATGGTTGCTTTGCTTATTCCTTTTGGTAGATATTGAGACATCATAGTATCAACCATATTGATATTTTGAGGATTTGGCAATTGAGATTAAAGAAGGTGATGTTCAGAGAACTTGGAACACTAGAGGTTTAAGAGATGTTTTTGGATGATATTCTCTTTTTAGCTAAAGCTGCATAATTAGGACTCCTCTGTTATATTTGTGCACTATATTCTTTCAAATCCTGTTCTTTGAAAAGTAATTGACACCTTGAATGGAGAGGTTTTTCTATCAAATGCATACAACATTCTATCCTCTTTTTCCAGCTGGGTTCTACTTAAACTTTGCTACAAGTTTTATTCAACATGTTCTTTGTTTGGTAAAAGATGAATCTGTTATAATTTCTTATACTCCGTGTTTTCATTTCACTGTGCTGTCCCTTCATGTAAGCACTGTTTCCACATCAATGATTGCTGTTTCTGTTTTCAAACAATGCCATTCTTGCGTATTTACAGTTCATTCAGTGACAAGCCAATAAACGAGGCTGCTGTTGGCCCCATCGGTAAAGAACTCTCTGAGAAAGAACAGGATGATCTCCTTGTTGATTTGAAAGACATTCCAAAGAAGGCTTGTGATCGTCGTGTGCGTATGAGAACATCAATTCACAATCTTAGAGAGTTTGTTTTGTATGCATGGCTTATCTTCTATGTTGTGCAGATAAACGAGTTTGTAAAACGCGCCAGGGCTGCTAAGATACATGCGTCATCATCAGCCATCTTAAGAAGGAGATGCCAGCAATGATGGGCAAGGCAAAGACACAGCAAAGACTCATTGACAACCTGGCTGATGAATTTGCAAAGGTCCCTCTCTTTCTCCCTCCCAAACCCACTACCACCCACCCACGCCTTACTCTCGTGTTGTTGAATATTCAGGTTCAGCGGGAATACCATCTACCAGCTGGGGATTTTCCAAATGTGGAACACTTCAAGGAAGTTCTGAGTGGGTACATCATAGATAAGTTTGAGAAGCTGAAACCTAGAATGATACAGTCAGTCGACGACATACCCGAACTGCTCAAGAATTTCCGCAACCCTTACGATTAGAAATGCCCTCCCATGCATATGCTAATGAGGTTACTTCTTTCGCCTTTATCTATTTTTGTGAAGTGTTGCATTGTATGTATGTATATCCACACACCCACCTGTATTTTTTCACGAGTAAAATTGTTCTTAGTGTGGTGGGACAATCTCCTTGGACATTCATTTTCCATTCCTTATGAATGTGAATGCTATTATTTCAAACCAACCCCAACCCACTAAAGTTATCACAACATGCACTAATGTAGTTGGAAACAAAGTTTTACCAATAAAATAAAAAAAAAATACTAAGGTCTCCTAAATTACAAGGAATAGCAATAAATGCTATCAGTCTCAATCTCAACTAGTAACCAGCTATAATTATGCTAATAATAGTGACTAGTGTACACGTTGCAACTGTTTTAAATAATACAACGAATCATAACCCACCACCAATAAATCTTTTGGGAAGACTTGTTCGTTTTAGCTAGACAATTTTTTTTCCCTTGTTCTTAATTAGTTTTTTTTTTTTTCAAGTAAAAGATATTAGTTTCACTTCTTTTAATGCTATAAACGATTTAAACAGGCTTGATTAATACAAAGTCTAATTAACTCGAAGGCCATTACGACCGACTCTAATGAATTAGAGTTGACTCGTTTAATATCCCTATAAATTTATACAGCCTATCTTTCAATTATTTTAAACAACGGTCCTGATTTGATAATTTTATGTTTTCTAGTTATTATGAATTGACAGCTTTGTATATATTTTTATTTCAAATATATCAGGACCTAAATCAATCGACAAACTTATATATTTTGGATCCCAAATATTTTAGGCTCTAATTTTTTTTTATTTTCCGGTTTAAAAAAAAAAACTTTAAGGTCTCAAATAGGTAAATATTCAATTAGAGTAACACTTGCATGAGACCGTCTCATAGTGAGATTGTTTTACGTTTTCTTAAATAGTTAACATTTTTATAAAAAAATGTATCACTTTTTGTTTCAATTATAAATTTGTTTATAAAATAATTTATTGCACTATTATAACTTATCATCAATCTAAATAACACTTTTTTATTAAAATATTATCACTTCTTATCGATTTCAAAAAATTCTTCTCGCGAGATGGTCTCACAAATGTTTTTTATTTATTTTTTCATATATTCAGGTTTCAATTTTTTTTTTAAATAAACAAATGAGATTTAAAAAAAATAACACATTTGAACCGTGACCTGAAGTTCTCAACCACCAAGCCACTAGCTCAATTTGTTTACAATCAAATATTTTTATTATAACAAGTATAATTGTCATTACAAATTTACTTTATGAGCATAAGTAAAATATTGTTTCGGAAATTCCGATTGTAACCCTGGCAATCTAGATACTTAAACCAAACACATCTCAATTAATAGGATTTTGAATGTCTTATGACAATTTAATTTATTTATTGGATAATAACACATAGGAGAGAAGATAAAATCTATATGCAATGAACTTTAGACAAGAGATAAGATTTTTCTTTTCTATCAATATTTTAAAATATGACACATCAAAGTAATAAAATATTTATTAGTAACATCCTATGTAACAAATACAAAATGAGAGACATGCACATAGAAATATAAAACCAATTTACAAGTTTGTGATTCGAATAATCTACAATTTTTGTGATAGCTAGGCTATAATTATGTCCTAGTGGTTTGTATAAAGCAACATTGTATGGATATTCGGGAGACAATGCTGTAGCTTATTACTGTGGCTCCTAACTTTTAAATAACAAATAAATACTTAGCGTTTGTTGATCTCTTAAAAAAAAAAAAGACAACAGCAAAAAATAATGTTACTTTAGCGAGATCGTAATCAATAGTTTAAATTTTATGAAAAAATTTATACATATTTTATTCACCTTGGACCCGTAGTTTTAATTTATAGTCATTTTGATCTCTATGATAGTCCATACATAACATATAATATATCGTGGATTAAGTAATAATTAACTTAGTTATGTCACAAAAAAAAAAGTCATAATTTTTTTTAATTTTTTTTTAATTATTTCTTCATTACTTCATTTTTTCCGGTAGTTTTTAAAATATTTAAATTTCATTTCCCACAATTATTTTTTAATTTTACCAACTCTAATGAAATTTCTTAACTAATTAAATGCATAAACTGAGCATTTGAAATACCATCGTTTGCATTTTTTTAAATTTTGTTTAAATAATAGAATTATTGAATAAAAATTGAGTTTCATAATCAACCAATCTCACTCTACCATGCATGTATTGAATAACATTGATTTTTCTCATCTTACCATGGACATAATTTGTAAAATTTAAAAGGACCAAAATTGTAAAAAAGGGAAATATGACTACAGGATAAAGTGAAGCAAGTTACCAAAAGAAAGTACATTCATCTCAAAAATTAATAAGTAAAGCAGAAACATCACTACTCTACGACTCCAAGCCATCACCTACCAACTCCTGCTCACTGAAAAGATCCTTTTGAACAGGAACAACTTCTGTAAGCTGGGCCGTAATAACATCATCGATAGCTCTTCTAGCAGCAGCAGACACATTAGCCTCATCGTCGCCCTCCACACCCTCGTCTTTCTCTACATTCGCCATTTCATCCTCTTGCTTCGGAGGTGGGACGAAAAAAGGGATTTTACCCCTCTGCCAATCATGGAGTATCATCTTTGCACCAGTCATCAAGTCGGGCTCACCTCCCTATAAACAAACTACCATCCTCAGAATGGGAACTATCTCCTTAACTGTTGTAAAGTACTATTGGGTATAGAAAGATATTAGAAGAATGTGAAACGATTACGACACTAGGTTTGGCATAATTATTCAAAAAAAACCCTACTATGTTTTGAAATTACAAAAACCCCATGGAGTTTTGTACATTCTTAAAGAAGAATTAAATCTTTAACAACCCTCAAACACAGTGAAAACGAAAAATACGCGCACTCACTAATATCAGATGTAGTAATTCCAATGTTCAAATGAGCGGTGGATTTTCAGACAGTAGGCTAAACCTTGCACGAGTATTGCAATTATCAATAGATTTGCATGATAACTACTAACTAGTAATTACCTTTAGAAGTTTTCCGGATGACCTGCATAGCTGAACAAGGAAATCATTGTCATACACCCTGAAAATGAACAAGTGCTACACTGTCATTCCAAGCAGTTCAGTTACCATAATGTTGCAACAGTATAAATGTGAGTTCCCTCTATGCACTGACCAGTAAGTAATTGAAGCAAAGACCATGCATTATAATACGCAAAATTGAGAATCATCAAATTGTAGAAAATAACTTTTCTTCTACAACTGTACAACAGCAAAAATTAGAACTTACCAGTCATCTATTTTATAAGCTCTCTTTAGGTGCTCCTTTTTAACACGTTTTAGAACTTCACCAATATGCTCAGAAGCATCCTGTAAGTTTGTCACACGTACCTGATGACAGAGCAAAGTCTAAATTCTCGGACAGAGCATATGGATAGAAATGCATTACAGTGATATTATGCAAACTGGAAAAGGTTATAGGTAAAAAAACAACAAATGTTACAATATTGGCATAAGATATTTCTTCAAGACAATTTCCTCATTTACACGATTACATAAGCCATAGAAATATTGAGGATAACCAAACACATGTATGTAGCAGTTAGATAGTTCAACTTTCAACAGAACATACAATTCTTGGCAAATCAGAACAAACTTTAAAGCTAATCAACAAAAGGTAGAGATGTTAGTCTGTTTATCTGAAACAGAAACTTGTGAATTAAGAAACTTGTGTAGTTATACATTGTAAGATAGGACCAGTGCACGATACAATAAGTTGAATTAAAAAGAAAAAAACAAAAACAAAAAATTCAGTGTCCTATTATAGCAAATGGAGGTCATAGTACATAAGGGAAGTCAAATAAAAATGTGGCTATGGATGGCATTTCCCTCGAGATTTTAAGTACACAGTAGAAAATTTGCAGTAGATGCTCAAATTTGTGATCTTTTTTAAGGATCAAGCAAAATTACAAATTTTCAAATCTCCACTTCTACACTTTCTTTAATCACACCCCCATTTTAGCTCTGATGATATTGACTATTGTACATTATGGATCAGTCAACAGAGTTATTTACTTACTCCAAGGAAAAATGACACTAAAATTACTAGCTAGTAACTGCAGATCACCCCAGGAGAAAAATAGTAGTAAGCTAGAAGTGGCCAAGTTAATTTAACTTTAACCTTCCATAATTTAAAGCAAGCAATCAAACAAAGGATACTCTCAAAGATTATTTAATTTTGTTTTCACAAAGTTAAGAATAGTTTTGAGTTTAATTATGTTAAGTGAACCTTTTCCACCAGAACCAACCGCCAATTTGAATCTCATATTTATAAGAGCCTATAAAACAATTTTAAGAACCCATGGCCGAGCCCAAATACAACTTACCACTCCCTTCAAGACAATATCTGTTTCGGAGTCTTTATTTTGATAAACTACTCCAGGGCAATCAATCAGAAAGATCCTCTTTGTGAGCGTTATGTATTGCCAAACTTTAGTCTCCCCAGGAATTGGTGCAACTTTACAAACCTATGATCCAAAAGATAAATGGAAGATTAAATAATCACCTTAAAATAAATTAATAACAAAAACACCTCAGGGCTCATTTTTCAAAACAAATACTCCATATGGCTAAGTGTTCTGACTTCTGAATTGAATAGAAAAAAATGCCATTTCTAAAAAGAGCCAATTCCAAAGGGGTAGTTATATTAAAAGCCTAAAAGGAGTGTCTTACATTCTTCATGCGTAAAGTATTGATAACTGATGATTTCCCAACATTGGGATATCCGACAAACCCAACCGATATAGCTTGCTTGTCACTTTTCAGACGGGAAAATTGTCTCAATACTGAGAGAAGAGAACCCTAAATAAAATGAAAACCAAAAAAAGACATTATTAGTTCGTAAGTACATATAAATGTTAATGGATACATTGGTAACACGCAAATTACATGAAGCAATTATACAGAAAGTATATAGTATAAATGTATCCATTGAACTGCTTAATTGTGGCAAATAATGCTATTTTGGGGGGTTGAACTTATTGGTTTGAAATCTCTAGCTTCTTCAATTATTTATTTAGAGAATGAAAAGGTTGGGAAATATATCCATATATTTTTGGTTGATAAAATAAATACGAGGAAAAAAACATAAGGATGATGAGAATCCAATTCGAGTATATGTGAGGAGAAAGAAGATAAATTAGCAGATTACCTGTGAAGATTGCTTCGGAGATTGATTATCAGATTGATTATTTTCCTTTTTCTTTATTTGGAATGTTTGATCGTATTTTTAGTATTTATTCATCTTTCTAGGATTAGAGGTGAGAGGTCATTATTCTGAAACATTGTGTTTTCTTCAGCGTAGTTGTTGGCTGTGCTAGTGCTTAGAGAATTCTGTCTCAAGCCTAGTGCTATTTTCAATAATCCTTCAATAATATTCCTATATTTTCATCACAGGACTCACTCAATCTATTTGAGTAAATATAACTTAATCGAAGAATAATCATGAGAGAGTCATCAAAGTGAAAAATCAATTTTTTACCTTTCCAAATGACTTGTTTATGCTTGCATGAAATGCAAGAGTAGGATACTCCTTGGATAAAGCTCTAAGCCATCCTTTAGTTACCCAAGATGGAACCAAATCACACTGTACAATAGAAGTGGAGGGAAGCTTTAATAAGATATATGTATCATTTAGGATTGGGGATGTAATACTTTCAATATTTAAAAGGAAAATGTCTAAACCTTGTTTAACAGAAGAATCATGTGCTTATGCTTGCAATGCTCCTTCAAATGCTTCTCTAAATGGTAGCATCTTGTACCTTGTGGATCCCTGGCATCTAAAACCTGTATAAAACATGTTACACTAAATGAAAAAAATTCAATCCACTGAATATTAGAAAAGAACAGTCAAACAAGTAAAGACATACAGTCAAATGTTTAATGTTTTGTATTTTATTCATCTCATTAAATGAACATAAATCAAATAAAAATCGAAATCTCTGAACCAGTAGAGACATCAGGGCTACATGTTCATGTATTTTAACTCAATCATGCAAAAGATAGTTCATTGATATAAAAAAGAAAAACAGGGTTCCATGCCAGATAACTTGTTTAGAAGAATCATCCAACGAGAGCATAAAGAAACAATAGAATGTGCTTTTGCCCCAGCTCTACCTGGACAACAACATCTGAGGAATCAATAACTTTGTAGAGCTCTCCCCATATGCGCTTACTCTGACCTTTTTCAAACATGTTGTGGCGTACAAGGTCTCTAAAGCCATCTTCACCTCCTTCGGTACTTGCACTGGCACCTTGCTTCTCATCAAAGACATCTGTAAAGAAGACTCTGGAAGTTATCAAGTATTCAAGGGTGTCAAATGTTACCCAAAAACATTTTGAAGTGTGCCTCAAATCACACAAGATAAACTCAGTAAAAGGTAAGGTTGAATGTACAAAATTTAATGAAGATTATTCACCTTGAGAGCCATCAGCTCTTCTCATCAATGATTCATAATCACATGCCAGCAGTTTTGGTCTCTTCCTCTTAGTCTTAGGACCAAAAGCATCAGAGAAAGGCTCTGTATCGAGCAGATGAACTCTTGCTTGCTTCAAAAGCGTAAAAAGAGAAATATCAAATTACCAATCAAAACGATGCAAGATAGTGACTTCTAGTACAAGTAACAGGTTTTCAAACATGAAATAGAACAAACTACTAGCAGTACTTCAAACCTTTTGATGATCATTCAAGAGAGACATAGGTATCTTTCTTTCCTTCAAAATAACATTGTAGTTGCTCGATAAACGATTCTGTAGCTCCTCTCGGAAGAATTCAAGCTGTTTCTGATTCACAACTCGTGTGTTTCCTGAAAACACCAATAAAAAAATAAAACTCTGTTCCTTTTGTGCAAAAAAAAAAATAAAAATTAGTAGACTCAGTGACAAACATCAGGTAATTGCAGAAAGTCATTACACAAAAAGCGAGTAGTTGCATAGGAAGTTGCAGAAATCATTCCAAAGCAGCTAATCAAATGAAGTTCATATTTTTCTAGGTGCAGAAAACACATAGGCCGCAAAGGAACTCACCAAACCAACGGCGATCAGGCATAATTCGAGTAGACGGCAATTCCTTGGACTGCAAATCGTGCCTTAGAATTTTACCACTAGAGTCGCGCGTAGGGCGTGTGTTGTACATCTTGAGACGGCGCACAGTGGCGGCGCTCCTCCCATTGGTGGCTTTAGCTTTGCCCCGATCTCGATTCACATCCAAGGAATGTTTGGGTTTCCCCGAAACGTTGACGGACTTCTCCTTCTTCTTCCCCATGATGGATTAACTCCTCTGCTATCACAGGCCGGTTGAACTCAGTAGTAAATTTTGCCTGGAGAAATTAAAAATTAAAACTAATAATGATACGAAATACCATTCTTTCATTTTGCCTGGATAAAATAAACATTAAAACTAGATACACCTAGATATTTCACATTTCGTTGAAGGAAAAGAAATCTCCAGACTCCAAGTGTAGCCAAGGATCACAAAAGGAGAATGGCCTACTTCTATTCTAGCAGGTATGGGATAATAAATGCTAATGTCAAGTCAAAACTCATACACAAATCATGGTGCAAGATTTAAATCGTTTAAAAAAAGATAAACAAGATTAAGGCACTATGAATGATCACTTATAGCACCAAAAATCTCAATATCGAAGAATCTGCTTGAGAAGTGAGAGAAGCTGAAATAATCACAGCAAACATTGGGGTGGTATAATTTAGCAAACAATAACCATTTTAATGTATCACTAAACGGATTTCAAAACTAGTACACCGCGATATAGTCCATTTTCCGGCGGAAATAGAAGGGCTAAAAAATAAATGAAGAAATTAAAGACAAATAAAGAGAAACCTAATATAAGCACTCTACCGAAATCGAAGAAGCAACCAGCAATGGAGATGAAAAAAAAAATCAGAGACGGAAAGTGGAGAGGCCTGCAAGAGCAGGTGTAAGGTGCGTCGGGCGCGGGTGCCGCGAGCCGGTGTCGGGTGCGTCGGGGCGAGCGGGAGGTGGCTGCAGCCGCCACTAGGGTTCGTCGTTCATCCCACGACAAGTTGAACAGGTTTAGGACTTTAGTCGAATTTTGAAAATTGGGTGTTTTTCATGTTTTGGTCGATAATTAGGGCTTTAGAAATTGAGAATTTTGTGTTAGCATCCGCATTCGGTAATTAAACTCAAATATCTCACCACAATTCAGAATTCACTGTTACACATTTTCCAATTAAAACTCAGAGAATTGTGTCTATGCCAAGATCGATTTTCACATTTAAAATAATGCCTACTTTTATTAAATATAAGTAAAAATACCAATTTTTAAGACGACTCTACTAATATACTCTTATCATGGGTCAGTTTTTTAAGATCCCTAACATTAATTTTGTGTGAGCGTCACAAAATTGTATTACAGTGATATGTATATTCTTAAAATCAAGTGATATATATTCTACACATTCTCAAGAACGAGTGATATATATACTACTCTCAAGTTGACACACTTTCCTTTTTGGTTTGTCCCACTAAAGTGACACATTTCCTTTTTAATACATGAGACCCACACAAAAACAATTACTCTATTCTTATGGACCCCACATATCACCTCTAATACAAATATCTACTACACATTAAATATTATTTCTCTCACTTCACTTTACATTAAATTATTATACTCCTTAATCTCCGTGCCCAAAAAAATTATACCGACTTCTCTAGGACGGAGGGAGTATACAATAGTATTGTGTCAGTGCGATGCACGGGTGATTAAATTATTTAATATTTTAATATTAAATTTGTATCATAATTTTATTTTATGAAAATTTATATTTAAAATTTAATTTATTTATTAATTTTCCTAAATTATATTATATGTACCATTTTTTTTATAAGTTTTATATTGTACCATACTTTTTAGTTATCTACAATTGTCAATAGTTTTATGTGGCTCTACCATAATAAAGTTAGTAAACTCTCAATTCATCACTGAAAAATTCCATCTAAATCATGCTAATTTAGTATCTTAAATGGAATTGATATTAAGCAATAGAAATAATAATATGATAAAAAATTTAAATTTAAATTAAAATTATATTACTCTTGTTTGGGATAAAATACATAATTTACAAAGTGTTTTCGGTGCTAATTTGCGCAAATTTCGATGAGAAATCAAAGTCATAAAATCAGTCTATTAATGAAAAAAATATGTGGCGATAATATTATGAAAACATAATTAGGAAGTTGGTTATTAGTAAAAGGACTGTCGTGATTTAAAATTTGAAATTTCTAGTTGTTTTTCTTATTGATGACCGAAAAAAAAAATTGACTTGTAAAAGTAAAATAATTACAAATTGCAAAATATGAGAGATTAGAAAACATAAACTCATAAGAATAGAAAAGTGCATTAATCACTATTAACCAAAAAAAAAATTTAAAAATACGCAATTATAATATAAAGATAGTTCTAGAACCAACAAATTGAGTTAAAAGACTTATTCGGGTTTGACTTTGATTTTTTCTTCTATTTATAATTATTCTCCGTTCTCTTTTATTTAACCAATGTCTATTAGTATTTTTGTTGTCGTGTTTTGCTTTCAAATGAAAATCATTATCTACAACTACAACACATATTTTACTAAATTATATATATATATATAATGTAGAGATTATAAAATGAAGCATATAAAAATAATTCTTTACAAAAACTATAATAGAATTATATATCTATATAAATGTTCAAAAACAAAATAAAAACATAAAAAATTATAATGATTATCTATAAGGGTGCGGCTATTCGCACCCCCGAAACTTCTTAATGCACCCCAAAATTATTTAAATTATAATATTTTTATTTGATATTACTTACATACCCTTATTACTAAATACACCCCTAAATTATATTTTAATTTTACTAAATATATACCCCATACATTAATCTTAACATGAAACTGTCCTCTCTCTTTTCAAACCACGCACAAGGATGAATCGTAGTTTGATTCTGTTTTGGACGAGGAAAATTGGGGTGAGAATTAGATTAGTTCTGTTTCTTCTTCGAAATCTATATCCACCCCCTTTAAATCGGTAAATATATATGAATCTAAAGAGAAATCTAAAATTAATGGTGTTCCCGTAATGAGTATGAAATATTAATATTCTATGAATGTTATTTGAAACTTAGGGTAATGCGTCAAAAAATGGTCTGATGAATAGGAATTTGGTTTGTTGTTATGTTTCTTTATGTTGGGAGTATTGTCCTTTCAACCCAATTGTAATGGAATTTCTAAAAAAAAAAACAATTGTAATGGAATTGGTTGACTACTGTACCAATGTGATGTTATAATGATGATTTGATCCTTTTGACTTAAGTGTTGGAACTGTGTGTTGAACGCTAGAATTTTCAAGTTTTGAACTACAATTTCGTCCCTAATATTTTAATTTTAGAAGTTGCAGGACTTTGAGGAAGAAAGGAAGAAGTTGAATGACTTGTACAGGATTTTGAGAAAGAAAGGGAGAAGGTGAATGAGTTGTATTGATCATGAAAACTTGGAAGAGAGAGTGATGATCGTGTCAATCAATTTGATCCAAAAATTGATTAAACATGGTAAAAATTCTTGATGAACAGTGACGGCTCGGCTTGGAAGAGAGAGTGAAGAGAGTTAATTTCATTTAAGATTCCATTTATATATGTAGTAAATTTGAAATATGTTTAACATTATTTAATAAAAGGGTATTTAAGTAATATTAATAAAAGAAATTATAATTTAAGTATTTTTGAGGTGCATTAAGTAGTTTCGGGGGTGCGAATAGCCGCACTCTATCTATAAAGAGAAAAGAGATGAGAAATGAAACACGAGAGAGTGATTTTACTTCTTACTTATTTTAGACATATTTTAGACCGTCTCACATTAATAACGTCTCACATGAGACTTTGTCTAATTGAAAAGGCAAGAAATAAGAAAGAAAATTAGATAAAATACTAGCAAAAAAAATTGAACGAATAAATTTGAGTCGTGTAGATGCTCAACACATTGGATTTCCTACACACTTGTGTGCATTCAATGTACTGCTTGGTCTCTAGAATCTCTTTAGAGTTTAGGGTTTTCATTTCTTCAAAGCACCCGTCGCGTATTAAAAACGATTTATTATAGTGGAATAGGGAATTCGGACCGAACAACGAACACTCAAGATTCAAGAACCACCAACAAAGTATAGATTGAACCACACACATTGTAAGGAAATTAGGGTGGTTTAGCCTTTAGGATATGCCTACAGTCTTCCCAAGTAGCCATAGAACAAGGGACAACTCTATCCCAAATATAGTGTGAAGATAAGTTCTATCTACCATGAATCCAAACACCGTGATTCCAGCTCGGTTGTTCTCAAAATATGTGACTGCAACACAACAAAAGAGTGATCATAATTTAGCAAGAGTAACTTTCATGCCAAAGACAGGAATCGAGCCGAATTACCCAAGGCTTGTCGCTTTTGATAGGAGATAGTGCTGTAAGCGTAAGACGGAATGAACTTTGTATTGTCGAGCTCATCCTCTTCATCTCCAACATCATCAAAATCAGACGACCAACAAGAGCTGGTCGTCTGTGATAGTCTGTCGGCTGCAACAGGAGTCTCACACTCTGCAGTATCGAACGAGTCGATAGTAGCGCAGACATGCCACTTGGCTGCTAGGCTCGTCACTTCCTGGGCTTTGTGGGTGATTTTAGACGCGCTTCTCAACAAAATAAAGAGCCCCGCAAGAAGACTGACAGAGCAAACCTGCATGTGCAACAAACTGCATTATCACTTTTTATCCGTCTCACAGAAGTTTTTGCAGTCGATGAAAGTAACAGATACTTACAGCTAGCTCCCCTGTATTAAACACATTGACATTAGAATTAGGGCGAGTGGTCATGAGAAGAGATGCAAATTGGCTAGCAGTGATGGAACACAAAGCCCACAATATGAAAACTCTGTATCTGTGGCTTATGAGCCTTAGATGTCGTCTGATTCTGAGGTGTCCCCTGAGCACAGATTCGACGTCGGAATCAATCTGGAAAACGCGGGCGAAATCGTGGATGCGGAGAATCTGGAGGTAGCAGAGGAGGCGGAAGAGGACGCAGAGAAGAAAGAAAACCATGGTTCTGTAAAACCAAGAGCAGAGGTCCAAAATGCAGGCCACCAAGTTGCTAACGACGACGTTTCCCAAGAATGGAAACTTTGTTCCACCGGAACTATACCACCATATCTTGTACCCACTCTCAGCGGCAAAACATGGCACCACAAAAAAGAATAGTATCTTCAGAGAACTCTGCATCCAAAAACATTACGGAATTAATAAGATTTATACTCCCGCTCCCATCGAAAAATTCCCATTTTATTACTTCCTCCATCCCATGTATTTTTAAAAATTAATCCTTTATGTTTAAAAATAGCCAAAATTAATAAAAAAATGTATAAAATTTGGACACAAAGTGGACGAATAAGAATAAAAATGGACAAGACGAGACAAAAATTATGATAAATAAAGTTGGGACCAATTGTAATATTATCCCAAGAAAATTTTAGTTATGTGATAAATAACGTTTTCAATTAGCAGTTACGGTATTATTATTTTTTTCCATAGAGTCGACAATCCGTATAACATGTGCACGGTCATAGTTCGTACACTTATTCAATTTTGAATGAACTTAGGATAAGAATTCTCAGAAATTTATATGTAATAAACCCTAATTAAAATAAATAATACTATGTGTTTAACTACAAGGGTAAAATTTTGGAAAAAAATTGGAATAAGGAGTTATAAGGAGACTTTAAAAAAAGTCTTGGAGTATAGGTGCATGGTGAATTAACTTTTAATCACTAACTAATTAGGAACTATAAGGATAAAATAATATTATCGTAATTAATTACATCCAACGGATAGAATTGACAATAAAATCATAAATAGATAATGTAATAAATTTTAAAAGTAAATTATAAATCTTAAATCACGCAGTGAAAATGATACTACAGTATTTGAGTGAACAAAATATTTTCGGATACAGAGAATATTTTGTCTTGTTCATGTATTGTTATGTACTTCGATTTTATTAATTATATAGTCATTAATAAAATAATAATGTTGTGAAGAAGAGTAAGTTCATTAATTTCTATTATTTATGTATAACGTTCACTATTATTATACCAAAAAATCAACAAAGTATTGCTGGAATAATGATTGAAATTGAAATATTTATAAATCAATTTTAGAAGGAAAAGATTTTCATTGCTATCGTAATCAGCGGAATTACTACAATCAATTAATCACCGACAATAAAATGATGATCTTGCTTTGTTTAGCAAAATGAGAACTAGGTCAATCAATCATCATTATTATTAGAAAAAAATAAAATCATCGTTTCACAGGGGAAGGTGACTCTCAATATTATAAGTATACATTCTACTTCTAATTTATATACTAAAATGACGCATCATTTCAACCAAACAAAAAAATATAATCCTTACATTATATAAAAATAAAATAAAATAAAATTGGAGCACTAGAATCCTTTTATTATATAAAAATAAAATAAAATAAAATTGGAGCACATAAAGCAGTGCGAGCAAAATCCTGAGTAATTCTAATTCACAAACACCTGCACAAATTCACGATTTAAACTCCATGGTCACTCCAATCTTACATACTTTTAGAGATGTTAAACGGGTCAGCCCTAACCCATTAGGGCCGGCCCTAACGAGTTTTGGGTTAATCGGGCTTCGGGGTAAATCAGGTCTGTTTAAACGGGCTATGAAAAGGTGAACCTAACCCTAACCCTAACCCTAACCCTAACGGGCTACGGGTTAAACGGGTCAGGCTTGCGGGTTGTACGATAAAAAATATTTAAAAAATTATAAATTATAATTTATTATAAATAATATAATAAATTCAAAATTAACTAATACATTATTTAAAATTTGAGAGAATTAAGATTAATACATGCAAAATATTTATTAAAAGATATAAATTAAAAGAATTTGTGAAATTAAATTAATCTTAATATATTTATTTAAGTATTATTTTATTTGTTAGAGAAAATTGTGGGTTAAAGTGAAAAAAAAAAGATGAGAAAGAGATGAAAATTAAAAGATTGTGAGAGTTTGTCCAACGATGGGTTTGGAGTAGGGTGAGATTGGGTGGTCGATGTATAGATTATGGGTATTAAAATTAATTAAACATAATAATAATAATAATTTCCAACCCTACGGGCCGGCTCGGTTAGCCCACGGGTTAATCGGTTCGGGCCAAAAAGTTCGGATGTTAAACGGGCCCAAATTTCTTGGCCATAACCCTAATTTTTTTCGATCGGTTCAGGCCCACAGTTTACGGGCTTATTAACAACTCTACATACTTTATTCATATATGATAAAGTGTTTAAATTAAGGATACCAATATTTATAATAAGAAACCAACTCATTTTAATATTCCCCCTCTTTCATAGTTCCTTTGTCTAATTCTAATATTTCCTCTCTTCTCAATTCTCGTGTAAGAAGAGATAATTAATTAATCACATAAAGAAATTTAGCAACCAAAATCGTCTTACAATAAGAAACTATTAGGTTAGCATTATTAATTTATATCATATCATAAAATAAGTTAGAAAAAAACAATAAATTTCAGATTCACACAGTCAAATCAAGACAGAACAAATTACTTACATTGAACTCTTCAGTGTATCCTAGTCGAACCGTCTCGCACTCGTCTCGAAGCTTATCAAAGAACAAGAACCCCCGGAGTCCGAAATTGCGGACGAAGGTGGAGAGGCATATGAATGACACGATGGCAGCGCTGCTGAGTGACAGCTGCGCCACCGTATCGTAGGGCCTGCGGTGGCGCTCATCGCAGTCGCCCCCGCAGGCGAGGACGAAGTGCGAAAGCAGGGGGACAACGATGGCGAAGACGAGGAAGACGAACCATGAGAGGCAGGTGGTCCAGGGGCTGGACTGATCCACACACAGCCACGTGAGCCATGTCCGAAAACTGTGGAGCTCATCCTGGGCGTGGGACAGGCACCGGGAGAAATCCTTCTTCTTGGTGTTGTTTGGAATTGGATAGTGATTAATTAACGGTTTTTCTCTCTCATCAGCCATCATCACAAATTTGTAGAGCCTTGGATTGAAGTGAGAGAAAGAGAGAGAGAGAGTTTGATGAGGACAAGAATTGTGGGTCTGAGTTGAAATTGTTGTCCTGTAGATTATAAAGGTTTAGTATATAGGTTGGAGATCTGGGATGCCAGTGTATTATGATATTTTTTTTGGTAATAAAGTATTTTAGGTGTATTAGGTATGTGTGATTTTTTTTAAATAAAATATATGGAGAAGAACGATTGTTTTTTACTTTTGCTTTTTAAAAATGTACAAAATTTTGTGGAATAATCCAAATAAAAAGTGTGTCATATCAAATTGACGGAGGAGTAATTGTTAATTTAGAGATCAATAGAACTACAAGAAAAGTTTGTTTTTTTTTGGGATATTGATATCAGCCAATGGGGTTCTGTCAAGTGGTGCACGTCATCTACAACTTTGTTTATTCAAGTAGTGAGGAATATGAGCTCAAAATACAATTTCAATCATCATAAATGTTCACTCTAATTAAAATTTATCAAATCTTCCAAATTTTTTTTATATAATTTTAATAAAATAATCTCACATCTTTAGCTTTATTTTGAAAATGTGACTTCACCAAGATTCAAATCAATAAATTAAAACTTTTTTTTATTTTACTATTAAAGAGGGGGATTAATGCTTGATCGAAACAAACATGAAGGATGCACCCACGTTTTTTTTTTTTCATAAATTGAAATGATTAATCGATTCATTTTTATAATTGACATAAAAAATTTGAATAATTGACAGAATTCTTAATTTATTAAAAAAAATTGATAGAATTAATTAAATTTATTTTAGTAAATCATTCATGAGAATCAATTTAGTTAATTAATTGATAGAGGTAATTTGAATAATTAACATATATCAAATTTAAGATTGAATTAAATTTATTAATAGTTGGTCGTCCGGAGACACATAGTGTTTTATGGAACACGGTGTATCTCGGGCACACAAGTTTTTATCATTTATTAAATTAATTCAATTAAATTATAACATTTTAATGTTTTGTAATTTAATAAGAGTTTTTGCAAGTCACTTTAGTTGATTCAATCTAATATATATGCAAATCAGGATTACATACGTTTATAATGTAAACTATGTTACTCTTTACTACATTAAAATTACTCTTTTAGACATATTAATTGTTATTTTTTAAAATTAAAAAATTACTCTTCAAATTCTTGTAAACTCTAATTTATCAATTACTTTTTAGTATATGAAAAATTACTTTTTGAAAACATTAAAAATTACTTCAAAGAATAATTTTTTATATAATAAAAAGTAATTTTAAAAATTAGGGTTTACATGTAAACCAGAATATATATATATATTGCAATTTAGGGTTTACGTAACGAGTAATAACTAAATTAAATAAAGAAAAATTAATTATAATTACCTTATTAACGTATAATTGACATTATTACTCTATAATTATTTAGAGTAATTAATTTAATGCTAATTACCTTAAAAAAATTATTAATTCCATTCTGACAAATTGAAATTAATGATTCAACTTACCGTTTTCTTATAAACAATTATTCGGACTTTTCTTTTCTTTTTTTTTTAATCCATCATGCTTCGGCTTTCCATTTTCTATTAATAAAAATTAAAGAGTTGATATTAGGTACACCCATATGTGTATACTTTTTTATTTTATTTTATATATGTTATTCTATTTTGTATACGTGTTTCTTAATAATTGTATACTTTTTTCACATTAAGTTTTTCATTAAAAAAACTAACATTCATATGTGTATAACATTTTATTCAATAGTGTATACATATTTTTTAATAATTGTACATCTTTTTACATTGAATTTTTCGTAACAAAAAAACTAATAATTAAATTGTAGAATATATTTTTGTTCATAATTGTATATATATATATTTTGTTTATATTTATATAGTACGTATTTTAAAGAATGCACATTATAATTAGTCAAAATTAAAATATTGTAAGTACATTCAATAAATGAATTATGTTAGAAATACTTTTTAAGTTGGTTAAAAATTGGTGTCTCTGGGAATAATGTGCCACCAATACTCGCATATTTCAAAAATTGTACCATTTAATATAAGTACACTTTATTTTCTGAAAAAAAAAAATTTTAATAAAATATTTATATTATTCATATTTTAATTGACATTTTCAATTAAAAATTATACATATATTAAATAAAGTGTACGTGTACTATTTAAAATAAAATATTATACTGCTATACATTTGTGCATCTGAAAACCCAAAAACCAATTCATTTAAGTCTTATAGTATTAATATTAGCTCAATACTAAAATAAAAATATTATAAATAAATTATATTATTAATCATTGAGTTAGTTTTCTATAAATCGAGTTTACGATAAAAGTCATATGATTCCCCTTCAATTTAAATTCTAACAATATATATAAGATATAATAAAATTAAAAGGAGGAAGTACAAAATTTTCACAGATTTATATCGTGAACTCGATTTACACAAAGTTGGGTGACTGCAACTAATTTCCCTTAAAAAAAATTGTCAAGTGAAAATAGAACCGTGAATTTGCGTCGACGTGTACTGTTGCAAACTTTAATGTTTGAGTGCCAGCCTGCCAAATTGTTCTCCCACATGACATGTCCAAATTTTTTGATTTTGTTAATTGTCAATAGAATAATGGCATCTTTATTGTTTATATTTTATTTTCTATCAATTTAATTAAACGTCATTTTATGGATTACATCTTAACAGTTGTCAACTGATAATATTTCGAGCACAAATCTTCATCTTTAATTAATTAAAGTAGAGTGCTTTTTTGGTCAACAATTTGTTGTTTAGGTGCATTCTTGTGAGAGTTTCATTGGATGGACAGTGCGTATAGCATAAGTCTCTATTCTTAGTTTTAAAAATGCGAGAGTTTAAAATTTGTTTTATTCAGATTGAATCGATGGATTAGATATTAATAAGAATTACTATTTACTTTTATACAACTCACGACTCACGTTAAATTTGAGTATTTATATACTCCTTCCAAGTCATAAATAATTAGTATTTTATTATTTTTAGCCGTGACTTAAAAGTTATTCATTTTTTAATTTTAATAAAAATATTTCAAACCTAACTCTTCAGATCTCTCTAAATGACACTATTATCACCAGACATTTTGCTTAGGACTAGATATGCACGTCGATTCAGAACCATCGGTTTTGATTCCAGACATTTTGCTCCAAGACGCCATCGGATATCCAATTGTTGGACAAATCCACGGTTCGAAGAGGATGGAGCCATTGATGGAATTGTTGGACAAATCAAGTTTCGGAGGTGCCAATAGTTTCAGGGATGGAGCCCGAATCGGGAAAAGAAAGGCCCGCATGCGATGCCGTTCCAGGTGCAATGATTCTCTTCATAGTAGTTCCAACTACGTAGAACTCCGGTAGAATTGGTGATGATACTGTACTTAAAAGTCAACAAGAGAAGCCCGTCAGTGTTGAGCCCGAATCAGAAGAAGCAATGCAAGAACCCTCAGATTAAAGATTTGGGCTCTCATGATGCTTTACAATGAACCCACATCACTGTCTCTCCAAAACAAGAAGAGAGAGAGAGAGAGCCCTGGCCGCCTTCTTTTCTCAAGTAAGATTTCACGTTGCACAGAAGATGGCTGTCAGGACGGTGGCCACCATGTGGGCACTCAGTAGAACTTAGAGGAGGCGGCGCAGCCCGACACAATGCTGGCGATGGTGACGATGTGGAGGAGATGAGGAGGGAGGGAGAGGGTTAGTAAGCGCCGAGAGGTCTTCTCAAGAGGACTGGTGACGTGGCAAAACAATGAAACACATCAGCATCTGCCCGGAAAAATCAAGTCAATGTAAATTCCGGCAAAAAAATGAAACATTAGATCAAATTGGATTAAATCTGAAACAAAAGGATCATAAAAAATTACTAAAATTGAAATTTTAAATAGTTACATGACCAATAGTTGATGGACTATATGTGATAATTTCTCTTGAAGTTAAGTATATATGTTTGAAAATAAAAACAAAAGTTGTGTAAGGTTGTTTTACAAACAATATAATTTCTTTAAAGTATTAAAATCTAGTATTATATTTTATTAAAATATATCATTTTTAATTTATTTATTTATTTCACAACATCTTAAATTATTAGAGTTTCTAATATCACTTCTTTACCTTCATTAATTACTCACAAACCTTCCAACTAGCAGAAAACAACAACTTACTAACAACTACAATTATAATCACTACAATTAAATGAGCAAATAACTCAACCAAGTTTATGGACCGTACTCACATATATACCACTCGTGAACGGTTAGCAAAATTTCTATTTCGTTTTTGTTTTTTCTAATACTCCCTCCGTCCGTCCACGCGAAAGGTCCACATTTTGCCATTTAGGGCGTCTGCACCAAAGGTCCACATTTTCCTTTTTAAATACATGGGACCCACACACATTACTAATACAATAAATTTATGAGACTCATACACCCTACTAATACAACTACCAACTACACCTTAAATAATAATACTCCTTAATCCACGTGCAAAAAACAAATGCCCACCTTTGTGACGGACGGAGTGAGTATTATAATTACGATTTCCCCCAACATTCAAATAAGTTTCTATACATTAAAAAAAATCGCCTTTAACTTACACATATATTAAGAAAAGTATAACATTTAGGAAGATTATAATATTTATTTTAATAAATAAAGTATAAACTATGCTAAGTAGGGTTTTTTTTTATGTAAATAAAGAATATATGAGGGATGCTATTTTGAGTTTTTGTATGGGTGATATTTTTTAAAATAAAGTGTACTCCCTCAGTCCCGGAGATATTGACACATTTTTTTTGGCACGGAGATTAAGGAGTATAATAATTTTATGTAAAGTGAAGTGAGAGAAATAATATTTAATGTGTAGTGGATAGTTGTATTAGTGGTGAATGTGATGTGTGTGGGTCCATGTAAATAAATAAATTATTTTTGTGTGGGTCCCATGTTCCTTAAAAGGAAATATCCCAATTTTTGTGGGACAAATAAAAAAGGAAAGTGTATCAATATTTTTGGGATGGAGGGAGTATATGTTTTTGTGAACAAAGAATATAAAAGAGTTTTTATTTTGAGTTTTTTTAGAAGGTTAAAACTTCTATGCGACGAACGGAAATGGATGGGTGAAAAGTTTTGCGGGACGGTGGAGTACTTAAAAAAACTGTTACTATTAAAAGTTAATAAAATTAATATTTTATTTTAAAAGAAGTGCTAATTTTTATGTCAAGCTGTTAAATTTTATGTTTATGTTTCTATACTCAAATTATACTGTGCAATGTTTATTGGATTTGGGAGTAAGCCCAAATATTATGTCATCCTCATATGAGTTCAATCTCTCCCATGTTTTGTCAACCATATGTTGGCCCAATTACTTGACCATTTCACCAACATAATGGCCCAACTCAAACCTGAATTTTCTATTTCCTAAACGAAGTCTTGCCTTGCAAATATTACTGTTTAATTCGTAAGTTTAAAATTTATTCTTTATTCATAGAGTTTATTGCAATTTTTTTAAAAGATTTAATATTATTACTTTTCATTATGATTTATTTATGATTTATTCTTTATTTTTAGTAAACTCTAATCAAAATTTGACAGGCTGATATTATAAAATTGATATTAAATACGTTACTATAAATAACATGAAATTATTACAAATTATCAAAAGCAAAATAAATATGGGTCATTACGTGCACCTTAGCATTTAGAGGGTAGAAGTTGGAGTTTAGTTATTATTATTATTATTATTATTATTATTATTATTATTATTATTATTATTAGAATTAAATGAAAATTTGTTTTAATAATTTAGATTATTTGATGAGAGTTGCAATATGTGGGGCTATATGGAGTGTTTGCACCTTAAAATAATTATTCATAGGTAATAAATTTCATGTGGCACGATATCTGTGAAAATTTCGTGGTCAATCTATAATATTTAGGTTAATTTTTATTTTTAGAGTTTATTATTTTATGATATAATTATAATTTAATCCATGTGATATTTTACCCATGTAACCTCTCAACCTCCTAACGTTCAATTCTTGCTTAAGCAGGTAAGATGTCTTAGTCATTGACACAAAAATCTCCATTACATTTTTCCTAACGAATGACAAGCCTAAGATAACCAAAGGTTGATGTGAATCTTTAATTTTTAAGCAAATAACTAAATTATAATCACAAAATCAAAATTAGGTAAATAATTCAAGAGATTAGTCTAATTTAGATACAACAAACTACAAGAATATTTACTATGTGCGGCGTAAAATAATAATATCACAATGACTTTAAATCAAATACTCCATATACTGAAAATATACAACCAAAAAAATCAAGCTAATGAATTATTACAGGAATTAATTAAGTGAGCAAATAAATCCCTACAAATGCTTGCAAAATATCTGCCCATAATGGAAATTAATATCCTGTAGGAAACTCGCAGCTGCCGAATTCTGCATAAACAAAAATTTTACAATTAAAAAATAAAAAATTAATATTGTATAATTAATTAAACTAAATATAATTAAAAAAAATGTGTTAACAGTTAAAAAGTTGCAATAACTTCTTACTAGGAGAATGGGTGACAACATAGGCCGCGCCACCAAAATCGCAGGACCCACTCTTCCGGGAGTTCTTCTGATAGTAGCTGTTGAATGCGTACGTTGCGTGGGCCACCACCGTGTTAGGATTGTAACACGTGGAACCCTCCTGGATCGGACGGCAATCCGCTCCCCCCTCTCCACAGGCATAATCCAACGCCTTCTGCAATCTCTTCTCCCCCGCCTCGCCGTTCGCCACGCACCACGTCTCCCCCGCCGCAGCCGGAGT
The DNA here is from genome assembly GCA_023678885.1 of Pogostemon cablin. Taxonomy (NCBI): domain Eukaryota; kingdom Viridiplantae; phylum Streptophyta; class Magnoliopsida; order Lamiales; family Lamiaceae; genus Pogostemon; species Pogostemon cablin. Next base: position 25,251,543 of record CM042962.1, read on the forward strand.
GTTCACCACCTTCGTCTTGCTCTCGTTCAATGCCGGGCTGCCTTTCAGAGCTCCCTCCGTCAGTGGAATGTCGTAAACTTTCTCCTGATTCGGGTAGAAAAGCCCGTAGTTCTGCTCGGATGTGGGTCCGGTCTTTTGATTTTCGTTGAACAGAGCGAACAGGAATACGTTGAGAGGCTCGTCGGGCTTTAATGGAGTCCCGCCGCCGGTTAAAACTCTCCGAACGAGATTTCCGTTGTACGCCGCCGCATTTTCCTTGCTCGCGCCGACTTCCTTCTCGTCGCCCTTCGACGGCCACCCGGTTTCGGAGACCACCAATTTCACGTCGTTAAACCCTAACGCCGCTGTCGCGGCGTGAACGGCGTCGATTTGGGCGTCGAATAAGTTCTTGTAAAGGAGGCCATTGTTGGGATCCTTGTTGCCGGCGTTATCGCGGAACAGGGCGTAGTCTAACGGGATCGTATCGGTGTTGGCAGTGTAGGCGAAAAAGGGGTAGACATTCACCATTAGGTCCGAACCGGTCTGGTTAAGAAAACCGAGCATCGGTTTAATCACCGGTTCGATCAATTCCGGTTTGAAAGCGCCGGAGGAGGAAGGGTACGACGTCTGGAGAGCGCTGAGAGCGATGGGGGATGTGATTTTGATTGAGGAAGCGACGTCGTTTTTAAGGAGGGAGGCGTGGACGTTATTCATGGCGGCTACGAGGAATTTTGTCGTTTTCTGGGGGTCGACGAACACCTCGTTTCCGACAGCAATGGTTTCGATTTTGGTGCTCGGGTGGTAAGGGAGGATGTTGGACTGGACCCATGAGTCGGTGAAGGAGGTGCTGGCGGCGGCGGAGGAGAGCTGCTCGTTGGGGAGGGCGACGGTGAGGGAGATGCCGGAGCCGGAGAAGGCGGAGAGGACGGTGGAGTCGGTGTCGAAGAGTTTGACTCTGGTGATACCTTGCGCTTTGAGGAGTTGTACCACCTGTGGCGGAGAAGGGAGATCATCGGCGATGCGGCCGTAGTTGATTCCGATGGTGGCGGAATCAGAAAAAACGGATTGGACAGAGAGAATGAGAAGCAATGCTGCAGGGAGAAAGTCCATGGCTGTTGTGTGTGAAGGTGTGTGTTTTTCGGAGAAAAATAGGAGGAATGGAATATGTATATATAGATGATGGAAGAGGAAGATAGGTGGGGTGGTGAAGATGAGATGGGAGTGAATTGAGTGGGGTTAGTGGGAAAACAAGACCAGTAGAGTAGTGGTTGTAGCGGGTCATGGGGGCACAGTTTTTTTTCTGGAATTATTTTATTTTCTTATTATTCTATCATTTTTAGCTTAAATAATTAAAAAGAAATAAAAAACAAAAAACAATTTTTAAAAAAAAAAACTCATTTCTATGTTTTAATCAGCGTTGGAAATACAGCAAATGGATAATCTATTTTATTTTTATAGATTTTTTCTTATTCCAATTGTTAAAATCAATATTTGTCATATGTTAAAATCAATATTTAAATTACAATCATGTATAGAAATTTAAAATGATTATTAGTTAAGTTATAATAATTTTATAATATTTTAATAAAAAATAAAATAATATTGTAGAATATGAGATTCGAATTGAAAATCGAGATTTACTATTATAGTCTGACAATTATTACTTCTTGAATATTGTACAGGAATTTAAAATGATCATTAATTAAGTTATAATATTTTAATAAAAATAAATTATAAATTAGTACTTCGTTCATTCCGTTTCAATGTTTACGTTTACTTTTTTGCATGTTGATTTAAAAGTATTATATTTTAATAGATAGTGGGTGGAAAAATATAATATTTGATGTGAAGTAGATAGGTGTATCAGTGTTCGATTATATATTAATTTTTTAGGTTGATCCCATATTCCTAAAAAGGAAAACGTAAGCATTGAAATGAGACGCGCAAAATAGAAACGTAAACATTGAAACGGGACGGAGGGAGTATAATATAGGATCAAATATTATTGTAGAATATGAAATTCTAACTGAAAATCGAGATTTACCATTGTACTCTAACAATTATTTCTTCTTCTAACCCATACTTATTTTCATATTTTTCTTTTTCCGTTTGTAACACATTTATTTTTACTATTAAAAAATGTTACTTTCTTCGTTCCATTAAAATGTACTCCATCCGTCTCTTAAAAATAGTTGCATTTACTGTTTGCACGAAAATTAAGGAATATTGTATTTTAATGTGTAGTGGGTTGAGAGAGATAATATTTTAATGTATAGTAGATAGGTGCATTAGTATTGTGTGTGGGGCCATACAGATAAAATGATTGTTTTGTATGGTCACATTTACCAAAAAATGAAATGTAACTTTTGTAGCGGGACGTCCTAATTAGTAAAATGTAACTCTTGTGGCGGGACGGAGGGAGTATGTATTTACTTTTTGTATGTAGATTAAAAGATTTACTATATTTTAATGTGTAATAAGGTGAAAGAATTAATATTTTAATATAAAGTATGTAGGTATATTAGTGTGATATATATGAACACATTGAGAAATAAGTAATTAATTTATATAGATCATTTTTACTAAAAAAAAAATTCACCCTTAAAAGTTATATTTTCTTTTTAATTTAGATACAAGTGAAAATTATTGAGAAACTAAGGAATTAACATTTTTAAAAAACATATAAGTAGTCTCACACAAATGTTGTCTCCACACTTTTTGTATATTCTATCTTGTCAATTTATTCCCTTTTTCCTCTCGTTTATCATCACTTTTCTCATATTAATTTGTAAATCTTTTACACATTTCCACACAAATCTCAGTTAAAATTCATACAAAATTTAAAACAAACATATTAAACGTAGAATTGCTGGATTTTTTCCCTCTATTTTTATGTGTCACTCAAAGCTATACGCGATGGAAGAGATGATGGATGTATGAAAATAAAATGAAATTCACGCTTAAAATGGGAATCGGTGTAAATTCACTAGATTAATTCTCATTCTCCCAATCAATTAGTATGGAATGATAGTATTTTTAATAAAGTGATGAACGATAAATAGATAATAATATTTAATGAAAATTTATAAATAATTAAAAAAAAAAAAGCCAACGAGCTCATGAAGTAAATAATTAATTATACATCGCTGAATTTAGTTTTTGCTCGGTGAGTTATTTTGCATACGCATAAATTCGGACTTAATTGAAATATTTATTTAATAAAGTTTTAAAGGCTTGATACTATTTTTTTCGGTTTTGATAGAATAGATTTTAAATTTATGTCAAGTTAATGTGTAAAAAATATGTGGTTATATGTATAAAATTGTATTAATTGACATGAGAGGAAAAGAGATTGGGAGAATGAGAATTAATCGAGAAGGGTGAATATATAAAAAGTGATTAGGTTAAGGGTTAATAGAGTTTATATGTTTATATAAAAGTGATTTTGAAAATTTATGTGTTGATTATGAAACAAAATTATCAATATTGAAAACAAACATAATAATATTTTAACTTTATGTCAAATCAACATGTTTATATAGATGTGTGGTGATATGTGTAAAAATCTAATTAATATGAGAGAATAGGGGAGAGATAGAGAAAATATGTATTAATTGATGTACAGAAACATCATTGCATGATTATACATCCGATCTCTTGCGTCATTTTCGTTTATTGTGTTCTGTGTGACTCGTTACATGATTGACACGTACATGAAGAAAATTCAATTATTATTCCTTACGTATATGCTTTCCTTTTTCATAATATAGTTTTCCTTCCTATGTATATCATCCATCAAATAGTTGGATACAAGAGATATTACATCAAAATAACATAAAGTATTTGAACCCTCATAATTGTGATTTAATTTAAAAGTTACAATCGAAATAGATATATCCAATCAAATTATTTATTTTATAATTAATAATGGATTAATTGCAGGAAAAATCTCCACCTTTGATTCAATTGCAAATAAGTCTAAACTTTTGAAGTTTAGCAAAAAAGTATATAACTTTAATAAAGGATTGCAAATAAAGTAACCAGTCTGATGCTACCAACTTTGACTGCCCAAATCCTAATTGGAAAATAAAAATAAAAAATAAAATTTTAAAGTAGAATAAAAACATGAGAGAAAATCTATGGTGGATAATAATTTTTTTAAGAAAATGTTAAAGTAAAAATAAAAACGAAAGCGATAAATTGGAGACTGTTCTTATATGTGTCTTCTCCCGTCAGGTCCATTCCAGCCGCCACTCACTTCCGAACCATTGCTGCAACCACACACCGGCAGTTCATCGTTGCAAATCCGCTTTCCTCGCCGGAAAGTCGAACCCACCACTGCCTTCCGCTATCCGGCACCTCCACCAGCATCCTTTTAGGAGCCGTCTCCATTGGAAATCGCTGCCAAAAAATCCGATGTGCCGAGAGATGGTTCTGATCCGTCGTGAAAACTAAATTAGGGCTAAACTATGTGGGTCATGTACACTCTTTTCCTTGTGATAAAGAAATAACACAGTAGATGTCACGACACATAACATTCCGTGCCAACAAAGCAAGTGGTGGAAGTGGCGTAATGACAGACAGCGGTTGCGGGTGGTGGCTTCGACGGTTGCACAATTTTCGGCGGTTGACGAGGTTGGGCAACGGATGGCGGTTGTCGGACGTTGGCAAGATGGGTGATTTTTCATCAGATAGGATGAAAAGTTGAGGAGAGAGATGGACGTTAGTTTAATTAATTATTTTTAATTTTTATTTTTCATGTTGGATTTGGGGCATTCAAAGTTGGTCAACATCTGATCGGTGGCTTTATTTGCAATCTTTTATCAAAGATACACTTTTTTGCTAAACTTCAAAGGTTTAGACTTATTTGCTACTGAAGTAAATGTGAGAATTTTTTCCGCAATTAACCCATTAATAATCCAGTTAAGGTTATTTTTGTAAAATTAGGCAAGTTCCTTAAAAGTAGCATATAAAAAAAATTAAAATGAACATGGATTGTCTAGCATTATTTCGAGTTAATATGTGTAAATGTGATTAAGAAAGTGTGAGTGTGATATATTTTTTTTAAAATTAGTTTAAAGGGATACTGTAACCCACCTCCTCCTAGGTTGCATTTTATACGAATCATTGTATTTTTTATTAACGGTCTTAGATATAAATAAATCCATATAAATGAAATTAGTGTGTAAATTCTCTCATTTTTAACAAATATTTTAGAATTCATGGAGTATTATTAACTCAATGTTAACTAAATACTACTATAATATAAATATACTCGAGCATATATAAATTTGTAAATATACTTCTTATTAACTCGTCTCTATTTACTCCAACTCATATTAAGAAAAATAATCATTGTTCATTCATTAATAAGAAGAATTTGTTATGTTCTATGAATTTAAACATAAAATCGATCAACCTAGGAGTGTAAAAAATAAAGAGAACATTAATGGGAGATTATTTGTTTAACCATAATAGCAAGAATAAAAGGAAAGAAATTTTAGGTTAATGAAAGTGTGAAATAGGGGTGAAAATGGGGGGGATTAATTAGGGAATTTGTTAAAGAGATCCGAACGTTGGAAGTGCCAGTTAAGGTTTGATGATTTGTTATTATGACACATTTTGGCTGGTTGTAGTAAAGGATGTTGCAACGGGTCGTTGAGTAGATTGAGGCAGACGATTACTACTATTTCAATTATTGTCTTTTTTTTTTAAAATAAAAAAAATCTTCTTATCTATTTCTGCTACTTTTCACATCACACTTCACATTTATTGTCTCACGTTATTTAAAAAAGTTACTCATTCTGTTCCCTTAATACGTATTCATTTTGGTCTGTCCCATTATAAATTATCCATTTTTTTAAGTTGATATGATCCAAAAAAAACTTTTATTATACTAAACTCACTATACATGAACTCATATTCAACACTAATATAACTATCAGTCTACCACTACACATTAATATATTATATCCTTCAATTCATTTCACATTAAATTATTATATACTACTTAATCACGTGCAGAAAAGAAATGATTATTTTTCAAGAGGAAGAAAATAGTAGTATTTTTTATTAATTTTAATGACTTTTGGGATATAATATTAGATTTTTTAAGAAATATTTTAAGTAATTTTGAAGTTATTGGATAAAATAGTTTTTTTTTTGGTACAAAAGATTTTGTGGAATAAAAAAATGATAAAAGCGTGAAGAAGAGTGTTATTCTTTAACCGTAAAACCATTTGAATAGAAACATTTAATTCACATATGTATTTACTCTTTTAACCTTATTGCATCATTTATTTTTCAATGATTAAATATGTTTCTCTCTCATCCTAAATAGGTAGTAGTAAATTATATACTCCATATCTCTCATAATTATGTAAGCAGTAATTACAATGTATTAATTACATCCCATTAATTACATCATATATTATATAATTTTATCACTTTATATTTGTTTCAATAAAATATAAATAAATAAAATAACATCTCTATACTGTATATTCAAAATAAATATGAATTTTCAGTTACTTTTATTTTACCATATAGTATTATTCAATTTTAAAATTACTTAAACAAATGTTTGAATAAAGTAATAAAATGTAATGTAGTGATAAAATATTATAAAATCAACAACTCTCCCATTTAATCACATTTAATCGATTCATTTTATTTAATAAATTAATAATAAAATATTTTCATAATTTTTTTAATATATACTTATAAAGAGTTGGTTTCACAATTCTTTGAAAAAATAATGATAATAAAATAAAAAACTGTCGAATAAGATTGAAGTAAAATTTAATAGTTAAATGATTTAGTTTGATGCATGCACCTTATTTACTTATTTACTTAGAACTTGAGGGCAAAAGCTCGCATGATCCACGTCTGCACACTCCAATCGAAAACATTTCAGTTAATATTTTTATTAATTAAATATAATATCTTTTAGTATAAAAATTACTAATATTCTTGATTTTCGAAAAAAAATTTATCATTATCAAATATTAATAATTATAATATTTTAACTGACAATTTTAATGAAGGGTAAGTCTTGTGTGGGATTGTCTCGTGTGAGACCATTTTACACTTCTTATAATAATTATCAGTTTCATTATAAAAATATTATTACTTTCGCTATAAAATGTTATCACTTTTTAATTTTTCATTTATATTATGTATTGTTCATAATATAACATTATCACATTTAATTAATTTAGTATTATTTTTCATTAAAAAGCTACTCCTATCACTTTTTATTAAGAAAAACTATTTTTTTATTTAATGATGTAAGATAAAGTAGGGGTATTTTGGAAAATGAATTAAATAAAGTGAATGAGATTAACTTTATCATTAAAGTTAATCTCAAACAACTTTTTCGCAGCCAGGTAGCACAACAAATCAAATACACTCAAAAATCAAATTCATCATACATTCAACCTGTTCTTCATAATTTAAAAAAAAAAATTAGATTACAAAACTTTTCTACCATAATCTTACATTATACATCAAACATTAAAATTACATACATCTTCACCGCAAATTGAAAAATTTTAAAATTAGGATGAAATCTGAAAATTTCCCACCGAAAACTTTCATCATAATACCATAAATTTTGGATAAACTTCCCTCCAAAATAGATTTAACTTCAAATCTGAAAATTTCCCACCTAAACCCAACATAATTCAACTTGAAATTCTTCATTTCCCCCAAAAATCTGCTCCATAAATACTCATTCCTAATAAATGCTGCATTGAACAACCAGATTAGTAAAAAAAAATTCATCAATGAAACCTCATAAACCCAACCTTACCATAGATGATAGGAATAGGATAACACAATTTCTACTTAGAAACAGTACCAATGGTTCTGTTCGTCATGGGAAGGTAAAGAAGGCAACACAATTATTTGGTGTATGCAGAAGAACAGTGCAGTATGTGTGGAAGAATGCATGTGAGCAGATGGCCAAGGGGGATGCAGTGCAGATGTTAAACCGAATGAAAGGTGTGAGCAAACATAAACGTATACAACTTGATCCAGAGGTAATGAAAAAAATTGCATTGCATAAAAGAACTACCGTTAGAGATGTTGCTAAACAGCTACATGTTAGCAAAAGTAGTGTTGGTAGATGGGTAAAAGATGAGTTTATTAGGCCACACACTAATGCAATTAAACCTGAGCTTACTCAAAAGAAAAAGTTTCAAAGGCTTAATTTTGCATTACATGCATTAGTGTATGATAGAGCTACAAATATAGCTAGGTTTGATGACATGCAAAATATAGTTCACATAGATGAGAAATGGTTTTTTTGACAAAGACATCTGAGAGGTATTACTTGACATCGGATGAGAATGATCCACATAGGTCTTGTAAGAGTAAATCATTTATCCCAAAGGTGATGTTTATGTATTTTGTTTCAAGACCTATTTTTTCAAGTGAAGGAAAGGTTATCTTTGATGGCAAGTGATTGGTCGTTATAGTTGGGGCGACCAAGCAACAAAATATCGAACCCAAGAGAATTTAGGATTCATGACCTTTAGGTATAGCATCGTGATTAGTTAGGGACGATCGAAAGGGAGTTTAAAAATAAAAGAAAATAAAATGCAAGGAAAAGTAAATCTAATTATAATATTTTTGGATTTTCAATGACATGGTAGTTATTATGATGCACTCATATAATCAAACATCCAACATCTTTAATTGCTTCCATTTTTAAACCAATCATGGTATGGGCGATCACTACACCTAAGCTCTTTCACAAGATGAATAGGATGCAAGTAAAAATGGCTCATTAGATCGCGTCTCCAATGCTCACAATTCGCATAGGTACTTATGGATATTAATATACCTACTAGAGATATTGTCACGAAGAATTTTCTCTTTGAGGCAGGGACGTTTTCCTATGTTCCCTTTCTAGGTACTATGCTCACATTGACTTGGTTCCCTTCACTAACTCGATTATCGGGCTTGATTAATCTCATTAATGTTCATTTATGTAGTTCTAAACATAGGAAGGTTTTGGCCAAACTCCCCCCATATTAATCCTCATGCAATAAATGGAAAAAACTCACATATGATAATCATGTAAAGTAACTAAGGTGAAAGCAACAACAAGACATGTTGATACACAATACACAACCTAATCACATTTCCACTAATATCAAAGACATTAATCCTAAATTAAAGCATGTATACATATTCCATAAACGAAACCTAATCATAGTCGAAAATTCAATCAAGACATTTTCATAATTTAATCAATAATCATGTCTTCAATCAATCACCAAAACATAGAAAATAAAAGATAATAAATAGGATTAGATTACACCTTAATGAAGTTTTTACATCCATGAGGATCATCTTTTTCTTGGTGTCCCCACCTTCTTGGAAAGAAATTAAATTCCTAATCTAGAAAAATATTTAAAACTATGAATGGATCCCTCACCCCGAAAGGGGGAGGGATCTCAACTATGGAGATCTTTTGTTAAAAAACTCTCTCCAATTTAATAGATGATAAATGGATGGAAGAATTATTGGTATATGAAGGGATCTGATAGGCTTACAAAATGAGAGGTATTATAGTGGTGAGGTGAGTGGAATTTTGTGATGATTTTTGATGTGGGACAAGAGTGAAATTTATGAAATTTTTCAGTTCCAGGTTCAAAGTTTAAGAGATTAACCATTCGAAAATGGAACAACAGTTATGTTCTGGCCTCGTGGTTCAACGCAGGAGAGAAGGCTGGCTCAAATCCATTGATGCAGGTTCAAATCCAGGCTGCCACATTTTTCTATTTTCATTCAGCGCCCAGAAGGAATAAACAAGAATTATTTTCTAACAACTAAGGTTGTGTGGCAAAGTGGTTGGGCGTGCACCTCATGACTGCTGAGGTCTTGGGTTCGAATCCCCCTTAGCTCTTTACTTCTTTTTAATTCTCTTTTAATTAAAGTCTGGTCCAGCCCAATGCATTCAGCAGCGGCCCAATCCCTTTAATAAGGCCCATATGTAGCCCATGTGTCCAGATTACACCAATAAGCCCAATTCTTCATTCCAATTTATTTTGCTCCATTCTTGCTCGTTTCAATTCTGAATTAAGCACCGTTTTCTCTCACATCTTCCTCTTCTTATCAAGAATATATTTTTGCCTCAAAATCATCCATTTTTTGCAAAAATAAATAAAAATACATTTCTCAAGCTAATTAAGCAATTAATAGTATTTTCATTAAAATCATGCTTAATTATTGAATTAAAACCAAATAAATCCACATAAATTCATGCAATTAAGCCCAAAAATTTAGGTGAATTTCACACCGATCATCAAGATAGGAATATTTCCATTCACACACATTGTATCAACAAGAAGAAATTCAAAAAATAGAGCAAGAGGTACAATGGAGATCAAACCCATAGACTCCGTCGACAAAGAAGTGATCAAAAACTGTTTGATTAATCAGGTATATTTTAAACTTGAGTCTACATTAAATTTTCAAATGCATATTACATTAAGCATAATTGTCTTGCCAAGTATACCAAAGCATTCATAACTTTGCAAGCTGCATATACAACATGCACTAAATATGGTTTCATATATTGTTCCAGGTTATACCAGCTATCAAGGAAAAGTGGCCACCAAATGCAAACAAATCCATCATTATTCAGCAAGATAATGCAAGACAACATACCAAATATAATGATCCAGATTTTAGAGCAGCTGCAACTTCAGATGGTTTTGACATGAAAATTGTATGTCTACCACCAAGTTCACCAGACACAAACATCAATGATTTAGGATTTTTCAGATCCATTGAATCACTAAAAGTTGACACTGCAAGCTATACAGTAGATGCATTAGTTAAGCAAGTGATGTTGTCATATGAAAAAATGACAGTCATCACTCTTAACAATGTTTTCTTAAGCTTACAACAATGCATGATTGAAATTATGAAGGTTAGAGGAGGAATCAACTATAAACAACCGCATATGGGTAAGGAGAAGCTCATTAGGGCAGGAACACTACCAAAGAATCTTGAAGTGGATGAAGTACTTATACGGGATCGTATCCAAATGTTGGCTGAAGAAGGACAGATTGATAATTTGGAGTATGACTTAAATGATTTGATGTCTGCATTAGTTAATTGAGAAGTGGTAACTAGAAAGTAAGTTTTTGAGATGTTTAGAGCCTAAACCATCAATATATAGATGGTGTAGTTGTTTCTAAAGAATCAGGAATAGTTTAGGCTATAAACATTTTGGGAATCAAGTGTTTTGGGTTAAGTATTAGTGAACTTTAAAAGCTTAATTATTTTTGAAAACTTGTATAGTTCACCATTTAACATTGCAAAAAAGGATGAATCTTAAAAAAAAGGTTCACCATGATACAAAATTTCAATCAGTATTGGTGGCTCATCATGATGCATTTTGGGAAAAAAAAGAGTATAAACATGTAATGAGACATTAAGAAACCAATAAGTTCATTATCCACATAGCCAACAAGAAAAAATATTGTTGATTTATTTAAATCACAATCTGCTAAGTAGTCATAAACAAGATTCATCACATTTTTTTTAGATTTATAAACAAGACAAGATATACATAGTTTCACATAATCAAACATAAATACAGTAAGACACAACAATCAATCATTGTTTCACATAATCGAACCCCCATCAGAATATAACATAGTTTCACATTCCAAACATAAACAAGACAAAATAAATCATCACTTTTTTCACATAATCAGACCCCTTTCAGAATATATTTTCATCATTAAGGTACAGGGCAAGGGTGAGATGCATTTTTCATATAAAAAGCAGCCTCCAACAAGCCACATTATAAGAGAGAAGAGGGTCATAACATAGTATACCTGTAACCAGGTATCAATATGCATAAGATTTCATAGATCAGATCTTCTTCTTTATCATTTCTTCTTGGGGGAGGATCCACCAGATCGGCCCCGAAACCCTTCGATCTAGACCCTTTAAGACCATCACCCTTGGGAACAAGTTACGAGTGCTTTGAATCCTCCAAATCTAGACTAGAACACTTCGGATTAACAAGATCGGAACTCAAATGCTTCGAATCCTCAACATCGAGGCCATACCAATCAGATTGTGCCATTTCAAATAAATTTTCCTTTGATTCAGAATCATCATGAAAGAAGGTTTCGGGGACAATAGTATCTCTTCTGAATAGGGCACAATTAAGGTCTCCGGCTCTGAATCAGATTTGGAGGGTGACTCAAGAAAAGTAGGGTTCATAGAGGAGTGTGGGTATATTAATGGAGTGATATACTGAGGAGGGAGATGATGACGATGGGTGTATTCACAAAACAGAAACGAAGATGATAAATTGAGAATAAGAAAGCTAGTGTATTCACATAAAGATAGATAAAGATGTTTAATCGAGGATGAGGAAGGCTAAGCAGTTCTAATGAATGAGTGGGTGGATTAAATGTTGGGTTAGGTTAAGATTATTAACTGGGTTGGGTTGATTTGATTAATGGATTGCATTTAGGGTATTAAGTGTAATTTTATTATTTTAATTGTAGTTTATGATTATTTATATTTTTAATATTGAATGGCAGTTTTAAAGTATTTGTGTATTGGGAGGGTTTTAATATAGAGTATTTTTTTCCTTATTTAGTAACGTGCATAAGTGTTGGGACGAACCGAAAAGAAAAGTGTGCAAAAAATTCTGGGATGGAGGAAGTAATTATTATTATTTTTAATTAATCTTATTGAAAAAATCAAGTAATAAAAAAATAAAAAAGAAGAATAAGGAGGTAATGCATGCATGCAATGTCGATCAACTTTTATCTTTGAATTAAACTAATTATTAGCAGTGATATCAGCGCTCCTAGCTAATTCAAGATTCATAAGACTCACGTATGGAGATTCGTATATGAGTAATTGCACTTAAAAATCTATCTTCCATAAATTATCCTATTATACAATTAAAATAAAACATTTTATAAAACACTTAATGAAATGATCATGGTAATAACTCTATTTCCATGTTATTTGGGCAAACATTACAGTATTTTATATGCAAAAATAATATTCCCTCCTTTCCGTCCAAACATCACCGTTTAATATAGCTTTTGTGAGAGCTTTATATAGTCAAACGGTGACGTTTGACTGTGACAGAGGGAGTATGTTAAATAAAATTTTAATCACCTTTGTAAAATTATTTATAGAAACATAAATAAGTTTAAGAGTTTTAATTATCTAAATATAAAAATTTTAGATTTAGTGAATACAATTATAAATAATAATAATAACAATTTTTATATAACTATATTTATAGTAGAATAGTGAGAGAAATAAAATACCATGGTCATCTATTTATATTACTATATTTAATTTGACAAAAAATGGTAGGCTAAAAATGTAATGAGTAAACTAGAGAAATAATTTTATAAATTTATAATCATATATTAATATATTTCAAACCATTAAAATAATGTGCTGAGGAAAAAATGTTTTAACTTTAAAAAGTTACTATGATTAATTATTTATAGAAAACAGAAAAATTTAATGCTAGCACATAGAAAAATGTGTAATAAATTCAAAATGAATGAGAAGAGTATTTTTGTAACTCTTTTAATAATTTACCTTTCCTTTTATATAAAAATTACATAAATACCATATTTTAGCTGGATAGATTCTATCTATTTAGCACTTCCCATTCTTTAAATAGGATCTGTCAACATCCGAAGATGATTATGAGCAAATTTAATGCAGCTATTATGCAAAACAAAGTGAAAGATGTAACAATAATACAAATATCTTATCTTATTTTGGTTATACTAAATATTCGAGTTTTGACTCATTTAATTTGAATAAATTGATATAGAACATCTAAATTAATAACGTAATAAAATTCAAAGGTAAATAGTATATCCAAATTGACAGTCTTCTCTAAAATTATATGAGACGAGTGAATGAATCGACTTATTATTAAAGTATCATTGTTATATAAATAAAGTATGTTTATTATTAGTTAAAATATATTTTTTTTAAGTATCATAAATAATAAATTAAAGTATGCTTTAAGATATTATAATATGATTTACTACCGACATACATTAACTACTAATAAGCATATTTTACATATAATTTTCATACTTTAATAATGAGTCGACTTGTCACACATTCCGTCTCATATATACCGTCTCATAATATCGGAAGTTTTGTGTGAGACCGTCTCACGATAAGATCATTTTACGTTTTCGTAATTAGTTATCACTTTCGCTATAAAATGCTATCACTTTTTATTTATACTATAAATTGTTCGTGAAATAGTTACTACACCATTATTACTTTTTATTTATTGAGTATCCATTTTTATTATCATTTTACGCTTTTGTAATTAGTTATTGTAACAACAAAATTTGTATTTATTAAATAATAAACACAAAATAATATTACAAAGATAATTCGAGATAGATTGAACTTGAGAATTGAGTAAATAGCTTCTATCTATCCTCTGATTCCTCTCTTGAATTGATTTTTTTTTTACTTTTTCAACTTTCTAAGCCAGATCTTCGGATGAAGCTTGTCCGAACTTTGATTTTGGGGCTTTAGACTGTTTATCCGGAGGCATCGAACATTTGTTCAGATCGAACGTTGACTTGAAAATTTGTTTTGAAGTACGCTGCTCAATTTGGTAGAACGTTGACTTCACGGAGACTGCTGGATGAATTTGATATGAAGAACGCCGAATTGGAGAGGCTTAGCACCTTGGTCTCTGATCGGAGTCTGTTATTGACTTGAATATAACTTGAGCTTGACTTGAAGATCTTGAATGTTCTTGACTTAGGTTCTTGAACTTGATCTTGCTTGGAATCTTCAGAATTCTCCAGGTCTTCTGGATTTTCCGAATAATTAGAATGTCACTGAATGCCCTTATTTATAGGTATAGGAAATAACCATTTATGAGATATTTTTCAAAATTATTAGAATGAGGACTGAAGACCCTTATTTATAGGTATAGGAAACAACCACTTGTGAGATATTTTCTCATTGAAAAGATATATTGAGCTTTTCTGATTTAATTAAATCTGCTGGACTATATATAAACTTATTTAATTTAAATAGACATGATGGATTTAATCTGGGCTTAGTTGAATTTGGTCAGGCCCACTTGACTTGAATTGAGTCCATTAAACTTGAATTGAGCCTATTTACTTGAATTTTGGCTTAAATAATTATATCAATTATCAATTATTTATTAATTTATTTTAGGAATCAATTTTGTTAAACTCTTTAACAAATAAATATTTAATCAATATTTAATATTCCCTCCGTCCGTCTCAAAGGCTGCATTTATTTTTTGCACGTGGATTAAGGAGATTAATATTTAATGTGTAGTGGGTAGTTGTATTAGTGGGTTTTGTGCCTCATATTTTAATTATATTAGTGGGTGTGTGTGGGTCCCATATATACAAAAAGGAAAATGAAACCTTTAGGGGCGAACGCCCAGAATGAGTATATTTTTCTTCGAATTTTATTTATTAGTCAATAAAATTCATTTGCCTACAATTACCACTTTCACTATAAAATGTTATCACTTTTTATTTACTATTATATATAAATTGTTTATGTAATGTACTAATAGTTTAACTACACCATTATTACATTTTATTAATTGAGTGCTAATTTTTATTAATGATATTATTATTTTTTATCCGTCTAATATAAGGGTTTACTTAATTCGACTGTTTCTCACTGACTTGCTGAAATCATAAAGAGGAAAATGGTATTAATATTCGTATTAACTCACTTTCATTTAAACGAATAGATGATGAAAATTTTAAAAACTAAACTCCTGAAAACCCACATGATTAATAGAACAAAATATTAGTGTGTGAATATATATAAAAGCATTTGATTACCTGAAAAAAAATCATTTCAAGTTCTCACATAATAATAATAATAATAATAATAATAATAATATAATAATATTATTATTATTTAATTAGTCTCTTGTAAATTAAAATTTTATGTAAACTTCTCCTAATTTATGGATTAAAAAATAATATTTTTAAATATACTAAATCTAAGAATCAACGAAAAATATAAAAGAGTGTTTTGATTCCTATTAACTTAATAAAACTTACTACTCCTATATGATTAATAAGCTATGAACATGAAATTCCCTTAATATTTTATTAGGCAAAATTTGTGTGAATCGTTTTTACGATTTCTTAAATAATTATCATTTTTTTAAAAAATATTAATATCAAATTTCAATAAAAATATTATTATTATTTATTTATACTACAAATTATTCATTAAATAATTTACTGCATCATCATCATTTTGCATTAGTTCGAGTATCATTTTTTGTTAAAATGTTATCACTTCTGGTCCGTCTTTAAAAGTCTTCCCGTAAAATGATCTCTCACAAGTGTTTGCCTTTTTATTATTTTCAAGGGATATGATAATTCACCGCTCTCAGGTTTCATTCCATTAGGCCAAGCCCTTGTTTTTTATTAACAGTTTTAAATAATAGATCAGCTCAAATAATTGCAATTAGTGTGCAAACTCTCTTATTTTTAGTAATTTTTAAAGTTCATAAAGTAATAAATAACTTAATATAAATCAAACAATCTCTGTATAATATGGCATATACTATTAGGATGCACATAATTAATTAAGCAAAGACTTATGTGAGATCGTCTCACACAATGACTCCTTGAAATGAAGGAGAAGTAATAATTTTTATAATGAAAAATAATAATCAGTTGATGGAAAGTGAAAATGATACTATAAAAGTAATAAAGAAAAAATAACAATTTTAATAAATGTAATTAGTAATTACAAAATTATAAAATTATCTCATAAACATCTCATATTGTCACCAATTAATTATGTGTACTCGCAGGAATACCTTGTCTTATTGTTTTATTACACTTTTCGCTCTACAATTTTGTGTTTGAGCTATATCTTAAGGTGATGTTTGTTTTGAGTTTAACTTGATTTAATAAAGTTATTCTATATTTGTTATGTTTGTTTTAGGTTTAAGTAGGGTATGTTTAAACTTTACGTCAAATCAAGTATTAATTAAGGTGAGAGAATGGATAAAAGTAAGAGAGATAAAGTAAGAAAAAAATTAATTGAGGAGAGATAATATATGGTAGATGTGAGTAAGTGTTAATATGGTTAGTAGGTGTATATAGGGGAGATTTAAGGAGATTTAAAAAATCTAGACATGGGGTATTAAACCCAAATCAAACATGACCTAAGGGTTCGTTTGATATGCCATATTAAGGGCTATTCTCATAGATTGTACCCCTTTTTATTATGTTTGGTAGCCCACTTACTTTTGATGAGGGCCCTATACAAAAAGTGAGGCCTGTTATAATCTTCGCTACCAATTAAATTAAATTTAATCATTAAAACTTTTAAAAAAATAACTGCCCATTATACTCTAAAATAAATCAATTAACTCACTCCAAAATCACCCTAATATAAATTTAATATTATGAATTAAAAAAGTAAAAATTTTTAAATACACACCTCATCAAATTAACTCTATGTAACAAAATTAATATATGTATTAAGTAAATTACTATACCCTAAAATAAAATCAATTAACCCACCCCCGAAATCATCCTAATATAAATTTAATAGTATTTTGTATTAATAAAAGCGATAAATTTTAAAGACGACGCCTCATCAAATTATCTCTATGTAACAAAATTAATATATATTAATTAAATGAAATAAAATAAAATAAATATAATATAATAAATGCGTTGATAAAAAAATTATTTAAAAAAAACAGAAAAATTATGATTGAGGTATATATATCTTATATATACTAATTGCGAATACACTGCTATAAATAACTTTTTAAAAGTATCAACTTATTATTTTTATTATTATTCATGTATATATCTTGAAATTAAATACCAACTTTAATCATATTTTTTTATTGGTTAGGAATAGATATTTTTATTTTTTTATTTTAATATCACATATAATCTTTCTATTTTTTTATTATTATATTACTAATGTATTTCTTTATATTTAGAAATAAAAGTAAACCTTAAAATTAGATAAATAAATCAAATAAAAATATATCTTCAAAAATTTTGAATATATCCTCATTAATAAATTACAATACTCATTTAACATTGAATTATCTAATTAATTTTCTTATAAAATATAATGCATCCGCATATTATGCGGGAATATATACTCGTCTGTGTGTGTGTGTATATATATATATATATATATATTAATGACAAAATTATAACAATGTCAAAAGAAATAAAAATAAATAAAGTCAATCAGTAATAGTAAAAAAATTAAAGATATTAACGAAATTAATAAAAAAATAAACTAAATAATATAGTTCATATAAATTTGCCATCCAGTATAAAGAAATTCAGAAGAAATAAATATGTATAAATGAAAAAAAATTAAAATAAAATATAAAAAAATAATTGAAAGAAATTTAAACAAAATAATTAAAAGATTGAATACTAACCTGAAGAAAGCTTTAGGAGAATTGTTTACATGGGTGTGAAGCAAGAATAAAGAAAGGGTTGAATATGAAAGTTAATGACAAAATTATAAAAATGTCAAACGCTAATTAAAAAAATATATAGTTCATATAGATTTGACATCAAGTATAAAGAAATTAATTCAAAAGAAATAAATACGTAGGAATAAATAGAAATTAAAATACAATATAACAAAATTAATTGAAAGAAATTTAAACTTAAATAAAGTAAATAAAAGATTGAATATTAATATGAAGAAAGCTTTAATAGAATATTTATGTGTGTATGAAGCAAGAATAAGAGTCTTATTTATAGGTGAAAAAAATAATTTTTTTTATGTTTCTAAATAAGAATTTATTTTAATTTTATCATATCTATATTCAAATATTTAAATAAAATATGTATTTATCTATATTAAATTTTAATTAATAATTAATTTTGATTTGATTACAAATATATTCAAAACTTAAAATAAATATATATAATTATCTATATTAATTAATAATTAAAATAATTGAGAAAATTTGTGGAGATGATACCTCATCAAAATTAAACTCTCCTTTAATATATTAAAGATTTTTGAAAAACACTTACTAAAAAGAATTTTAGTTATGATTGAAGTGTTTCTAATAGAAGGGTTGACATATTTTAAAAAGATAGATTGGAATAATTGCATAAATAATTGTGTTACTTAGATTAGCGTATAAGAAAAGTAGCTCCATACCATAATAATATTAAATAGAGAGGCAGTTAGTAAGTAGCATAGTCGCCATTATTAATTTTCCGCGTCACTGTTATATGTCAATTACCTATCATCATGTCGGCTTTTTTCTTCCAATTTTCCATTTTATTTTTTTTTAAAAAAAACATCAATTAATGTGAACCCAATAAATATAGTATGCTACTAGTACATTGTATACAATTTGTACTCTTAGTCATTTTTATGTAACATGTTTTTATAATATATTTTGTATTTTTGTGTTATTCTAATATAACATCCTAATTATGTGTTAAGTGTCAACCTAATCTCAAAAAAATAAATAAAAAATGTCATTCTAATCATGAATTCCATAAACGTCATCTTCATCTACATATTTACATCTCTATCCATTTTGTAACTTATCGTATCATAATAGTGTATTATTAATCGGCTAATTAATTTAATCCGTACAAGATTCTTTGCTACAGCTTGCAGTATGCGATGAATTGGGTTGCAGTTATCAAGTAGGCTATGATGTTCACTAATTAAACCAACACAAATACTTGTGTATATTGTATCATGAAAAAAAAGTTACATTTAACATACAAAAAAATAATAATATTTAATGAAAATTATCAACAAAAATTATAATTGTTCAAATAAATAAATTTGTGAACTAATTTTGAGTCAAAATAACGTATACTTGGGCACCGTGCACTGAACGATCTAGAGTATTAAATTTGATTTTAACTTAATCCTCACTATTAATAAAATAAAATAATTAAAAATAAATTCAATAACTTCTCACTGCACTTTAATTTCTACCCTATAAATTTGGGATAAAAATCATTTTAGTCTCATAACTTTACTTATGTTCACTTTTCGTCCAAAAACAAATAAAAATTTCAATTTAATACCACCAGTTTAAAAAAAGAGCTAAAAATATCCCATTTTTTCTGAAAAATACTGAAATCGCAGAAACTAATTGATTCCCGGCCGGAATGACCACGTGACAGCTATTTAATCTGTTTTAGTACCACCGATTAAGAAAAATAGCTAAAAATATCCCATTTTTTTCGAAAAATACTGAAATCGCAGAAACTACCTGATTCCCGGCCGGAATGACTACGTGGCAGCCATTTAATTTTTTTTAAATATGTTTAATACTTTCCCATCCCACTGAAATGTCTCCATATTACTATATTAGACGTCTCATCCAAATGTCCACATTTTCCACTTTTAGTAAAAAGGTCTCACATGTGTCCCACTACTCACTACTAATACAACTACCCACTACACATAAAATAATAATACTCCTTAATTTTAGCACAAAAACAAATGTCCATCTTTGACCGGGACAGAGGGAGAGGGAGAGGGAGAGGGAGAGGGAGAGGGAGTAGGTTTTAATTTATGTTGTATTAATTATTTATAATTTAAGGAAAAATAATATGCATTGTTATTTAATTCAATGAACATGTTGAATCAAATGGCCGAATCAAATGCTAGGTGACTGCCACGTAATCATTCCGATGGGAAATCGGTGAGCTTTTGGCGATTTCAGCATTTTTTCGGCAAAATTGGGATATTTTTGTCCTAGTTCATAAGTGGTGGTACTAAATTGAATTTTTTATTTTTTTTAAGACGAAAAGTAAACATAAGCAGAGTTACGAGACTAAAATAATTTTTATCTCCTATAAATTTTAAGGTGCAACGGAAACATCCCAAATGACCCACTAATTTGAAGTATAAATAAAAAATAATAATATCTTTAATAAAAATTTCTGAGTTGGTCTCATGTGTTCTACTCGTCGGTGCACAAGGTGTGTATCTTTTTATTTTAAAGGGTATACACTTTAATGAAAAATGATATAATTTTTTAATAGATAAGATTGATTGAAATATAAATATTATAAATGTTTGATTAAAAAATTAATTTTTTTTAAAATAAAGAGTACACGTTCTAATACTAAAGAGTATATCATTTGATACTAAAAGGTATATCTTTCGAAAAATATGGAATTTAGGGACACGGTGTCCCCGAAACGCATAAATTTTTGCCAACAAAAAAAAAATTAAATAAAATAAAAGAATCTCCCGAGTCCCACCGTAAACTATCTCGTAAGTGTCTGTTAATTAAAAAGTTTACAGTGACTTGTTAATTAACTTGCACAAATACGGTTCATTATTTATTTCAAACAAAAAAAATAAGGATGCAGATATAAAGATTTTGCAAGCAACATAATTATAAGTGCGCACTACTTTGCTTATTTTGTGTAAAAAAATTAGTAAAAAATGCTCTAAATTTCATAAATAAGTTCACACTAATTTTCATTTATAAAAAAAAAAAACTTGTTATAAAATAATAATTAAAATCTATTAATGTTATAGGATCCAATCATAAAATAATATTATTAATATCATGATATTCATTTAGTGCTCTATTTAGAAGCCAATACAAATAAAAATTTTGAGAAAACAAAAAATTAAAACACATAGAAAGTAAAGAAAGAATGAAAGACAATGAACACAATCATTTAAATGGTTTGATGGTGATGATCTAAGTACACTAAGGCAAGTGCAGAATTCGAACGCTACAGATTAATTACAACACACTAAGGCCACGAAAGCCACTAGTGATTCACTCTTTTGTTTGCTACAAAAATCACTCTGAGAAACTAACTTCAAGGTGCTGTGTTGTGAGCAAAATTCCCGCTTATATAATGACAGTCCACGTGGCAGTGAATAGATGCAGCCAAAAATTCGTTCATGAATAACTAACTTCAAAGCCAGCCACCTGTTAGCTTTAATGCCTTAGCCACGAAAAAATGATGAGTTTTTAATCCATGCAGCTGCAGCAGGTTTAATGTTCCCATCAGACATCTAACTACATCACATGACTTGTTATGACCACTCCACCTTAAGCCTTGTTCAATCATCCTTCCACACTTATCTCCACTTGTTGTTTTAAGGCCACATCAGAAGCCTCTTGCTTCCTTAATTCAAGCCACCCAAGCTCTTGCACAGCTTTCATATTTAGAAGAGTCTTAAGACAAAAGTTAGTCGGATTGTCTTTTGTCTTGATCTTATAGACCTTAACAAAACTTTTATCCACCATATCTCTCACAAACTACAACTTTACATCTATAGCCTTAATTCTTTCATAATACCCTGTTGTTTTGATAGATGGATTGCACTATCATTATCACAAAATATGCTTACAACTTCCTGATTCGACCCAAGTTCTCCGATTAATCCTATGAATCCACATAGCTTCTTTTACAGCTTCAGTAAGTGCTATAAACTCTGCTTTTATAGTGGGCAAAGCCACTATAGACTGATGTGTAGCTCTCCACCTTACTATAGTACCATATAAAGTAAACCAGCATGAAACCCGCGTATTACGTGGGCTACTTGAAATTTTTTTATTCAAAATAAATATTAAATGTATTATTTAAATAATATATTTAAAAGGTATTATTATTTATTTTGCATATAAAATAAAATAATTAAAATTCAAGTAAATGACAATACAAAATGGTTAAATAAATTCAAAAACATTCTTTTAAAGGGTTAAATAACATTATTAAGATTCTCTATAAGCAACATTTTGTGTTTCATTTGTCACAACTTAAATTCATCTAGGCACACAAATTTAGATCAATTCAACATTTACTCTTAAAAATACTGTTGGCACTTGGATCGTTTGGTTAACGTGACCCGTTAGGGATCCATACGTTTCTAATATCAGTGGAAGCAATAAATCATAGAAACGATTACCGTTCACCAGGGTATGTAGAAGATGAAGGATTCTCGCTGATAGACTGTGCAGTCCTACGAGAATGGACATAACTTCCTCGTCTGATGTCGGAATTGAATGATCTTCGTGCTCAGACGATCCTCTCTTCAACGGCTTTCCGTCAGTATATTGATCATCGAATTCTGAGTACTGTACAATTTTATATAAATTTCTCAAGGTGGCAGACAACAACAGCAAACTACCTTCTGATCTTCTGCCGTATGTCCCAAGTCCGATCTCGACGTCGTGTGGGCGACGATCTACGAGACCTCCTCAATCTGCTCTCAACCCTCATCACACGTGAATATTGAATAAGATTAGGATTCCAGATAAGTTGAGATGACTTATATACATGGGCTACAGCAGGGACCAGGAGGAGAAATTGGGTTGGACCTCCATTGGGCTTAAGTATCCAAGTTTAACCCAAAGCTTATACTTAAGTCCAATAATAATAATATATTCCACTAAAATATTATTACTGCACTGCCTTTCCAATCCCAAAATTACGTTTTGGGCTCCTTCTTATTATGAGCCCGTTAGTCTCCCCATGTTTAAGATATACAATGTCCATTAATTAATTTAAGTTACTGACAACTCAATTAATTAATATCTCATCTAAGAGTAGTACCACTCAACCTCATTATCATGCCGGAATAAATTTCACCTACAGGGTTTACATGATAATCCTTATGAGCTCCTCAAGGGGACATCATCAACCTATGACGGACACGGATTCCTTCTACAATCAACAGCACCCCATAGAGACAGCATTACTTCCCAACTCACCGAGTTTGTTGATTTAATTACATGTAAATCTCACTCATTGATGAATCAAAGAAATACATATTGCCCTATGTGTCGAGGTTTGTATAGGGATTAAGAGCACGAACTTCCATAATAACTGAGATCAAGTTCTCCTATAAGTCAGTATAAGTCGAACGATCTCAAGCGGTCTTGCTCGATACACACAAGTGCACTAATGTGATTCTATAGCCAAGACAAGCTAATACCAAACCACACTACAACCATCCCGATAGAGAGTCCCCGTCTATCTCGGTTGTGAGCATCTGTTTATACTTTATAAGGAAACCAATAATATGATCTTCCGCGTGTTGTCGCACAACATATTATCTACAGTATAAAGTAAGTAGACTATTACATCGTGCATATAAATAAATTATAAGATGCAATCATTTGATCGTATGATTCTCATTTCAAATTAATTGTTATAACATTGTTCATACAAAAAGCTAGACTTTTAGTATATAATCCAACAATCTCCCACTTATACTAAAAGACTATGTTGTCATGTCTTCCGCCATACATCTGATTCCCACTCCTACTACACGACCATCAAAAGCTTTCGCTTTAAGGTCCTTGTAAATGGATTTACTAGGTTATCATCCGATGCAATCTAGGCGACAACAACCTTCCCCTCATCATACAATTTCTCGTAACAGGTGGTACTCGCGCTCCATGTGTTTAATTGCCTTATGGACTCGTGATTCCTTCAAGTTTGCAACTGCACTAATATCATTAATTTAAATTGTGATAATCTTGGGCAAACTTAGAAATACTTCAAAGTCCATCATGAAGTTTCTAGAGTCATATAGATAATTTGACTGCCTTATAGGCTCCAATTTATGATCTTTCCATGATAGAGTCCGGAGTTCGAAATATATTTCTATATAACACTCCTCCATATTATAGCTCTACTTCTTAAAATTAAACACATAACCTTGAGGTGGATTTACTGCCATCCCTATCTGATTTGAAAAATCTGAATCTACGTAACTCATAAGAAGCAGCGAATCTGTCCTGTAAGCCTACATATAATTTCTAGTCCTTTTCAGGTACATAAATATATGTCTTACCACAGTTCAACATTCTTATTTCTAGTTACCTTGATACTCACTATCTATGCAATTGACAATACAATTATCCATTCTCATCCATAGCATTCCTTAGATTAAGCTTTCTTATTCGCCGAAGCATAAGGAACCGCTTTCATCACCTTTATCTCTTTTTGTGTCTCAATACACATTCACTTAGATAAATTCACATACTAAATGAGTAAGGATCGTATCATTTTGCTAAACTTGAGCTAAGCCTAACATCCTTTTTTTGTGATCCGTATTATCGTGATCAAAAGGATATTTTTACTCTTCTTAAGTCCTTCATTTCATACTGCTTTATTAATCATACCCATACGCCTGACAATACTCTTTCATTGTCTCCAATGAGTAATATATCATCTACGTATAGTACAAAAATACCACCACATTTCCGTCACTCTTTTCAATACACAAGACATATCCGAGCATTGATAAAATCCATATCACTGGATTTCTTCATCAAAACGGATGTTCTATAATTTTGAAGCTTGCTTTAGTCCATTGATGGACACTTTAAGCTTAATATCAAAATGCTCTTAGCTCTTTGCAATGAATCACTCTGGTTGCTTAACATAGATGTTTTCCTCAAGACTTCCATTCAGGAAAGTTGTCTTGACATCTCTTGGCTATCCCTCATATTCCATATGAGTAGCAATAGGTAAAAGAGTTCGGATCGACTTAGGCATAGCTACCGGCGAACAGGTTATCTCATAATCGAACCCTTTCTTTCTGAGTATACCTTTTTCGCAACAAGCTTTGCTTCCAAGGTTTTCATCTTACCATATGATCCTCTTTTATTTTGTATGACCACTTCCAATGACTTTTACACCATTTAGTGGTCTTACAAGCTCCCAGATTTAATTTAGAATTCATCAATTCTATTTCAACATCATCGCACTAGATAAGATATCGCATTTTGATCTTGTAGTGCTTCGTCGTATCTGTGGATTCAATCCATGTTTACTAGGGACTAAGTCTCACGACTCTCCCAAAATATATATCTTACAAGTTGTCGAACAACCCTCCCACTACGACAAGACACTACACGCAATTGTGTATCAGACGTGACACGCGTTGCAGTTTAACTTGTGGTATATCCTCTTATACACTTGGTACTAATACTTTGTGTTTTCCCTCTCACTTCCTTTAGAACAATTTATACATGGGTTTATGATTTAATACATAGTTTTTTCCAAAAAAACTAGTGTTTGTGTTAACAATCACCCTTTGATCTTTTGGATTAAATAAATCATCACCCTTCATTTTTCTAGAATATCCCACAAACAAACAAACGTTCAAATGAATTATTATTTCTAGGGCTTATCCATAAAATGAATTAAGTAATTCCAAATAATTCATCATCTATCTAATCATTTGCATAAGAGTCTTTCTCTTATTAGGATTAAAAGACGCATGATTAATTACTATTTGTTGCATCCGTACTATAAACATGATTTAAGAGTTTACAAATTGTCAATAACGTACCTTAACAGATTATAGCTCCATCCTTCATTACTATGACCATGTCATTTAAATGAAATGGAGTATCCATCTGTAAATGCATAGAAACTGAAATAAAATTCTTTCTATGAAAACGTACGTAAAGATAATTTCTCATAATCAAACGTCTATTCATATCGTAAGATAAATAAACAACTCCCACTGCAACAGCCACTACTCTCGTAGTATTACCCATGTCCATAATAATCTCATCATCACTAAGTTACACGCTTTTAGTGATTCCGGTATCTACACACAACCTGTCAGTAGATGTCATCAGTATTCATGCTTCAACAACTAGTGAATGAAATAATAACTTTGTTCACATCTCGATGAAAATGGATTTCTTTTGTCAAATATTTTGTCAGAAATTCCCCACCATATACAACCTCTTTGTAATTCAGGTGGAACTTGCTCAAAACATTTAGGCAAACAATGAATGATAAATTGACCTAGGTTTCCCCTTCAATATCTCTTCCAAGCATTTCCATTTGATTCATCAAGTTAACCATGACCTCTTGCCTTTTAACCTCACTCAAGTATCCGAAAAGTTGCATGAGACTATCATATTTCTATGAACCTCTTACATCTCCACTAGAGACTTTAATAGGCATCATGGGATATCCTTAGTGAGAAACCACTTATATTTTCCTAAGTAGTAAAATTCAAACCAAGATTTTTTTCTAATCATCTAATTTTGGACCAGTAAATATGTTTCTTTTAGTAAACAGTAAGTGAAATAAAACTATTTGAAATTCAGAGAATCATAAAATATACACCGATCAAATCTTCAAATTTATCCATTTATATTGATTCCCTCAAAACAATATAAAATATAAATTCACCGACATCTCAAGCACCGTGAGTTTGCAAGCCATGATAGTGTGGACGTTTACAAACCCGAACATTTACAAGAGAAGGTTTTACCCATTAATTTCATTTGTCTACCTAACTTTATGACAATAATTAATAGTCGGTTCCTCTTTAGCCATGCAAATAAAAGCAGTGACTCCGATGGGGAGGATACTTATTATTTACACCTAAGTGTACACCATTATTTGACCCCAAGTCCATTGCGCGAGCTTATGTGCCTTACTGATGGAGAAGTACACACGCGCTCGGATAACTTCATACAGTCATCAATTATAAGTTTGTACCAGTGAACCGCATATAAGCTCATCCGTTAGGGAGGAAGGTCTATGCCAACGTGCAAGTTCATATGCATCACATTACAAACATAATTATTTAATGAAGTCTATTCCAGCAATCCATGAATAAACTCATCCGATGGGGAGGAAGGCTCTAATGCCGACGCGCAAATTTATTCACATTACTAAAAAACCAATAATAGAGGCCGCGGGAATTTATTACCAATCCCCTCTCCCACTTAGTTATTTAAGATCGAGGGATTTTACATGCATATAATATTCAAAAATAAAATACGCAACCTAGCATGCTCCTATTACGGATAATAAGACAGTAAATCAAGAGTATCATGCATAGGATATATAACAATAATTAAATAATTAAATTAAATTATAACAGTTATATATCAGCGAATTCGATTGTTCGTCACCAATCACGAATGCGGACAACTGCGACGGGGATCGACCTCCCCGCAGTCTGCTCCACCACTCCGGCACCCTGCCCGATCACATTGTGAAGACTCACGCGGAACCTGATGCAGACCAATCGAACTTGATGCAGACCAGTCAAACCTAATATAAATCCGCTCGAACCGGTGCAGAGTCCATCGAATCTGATGGAGACCAATCGAACCTGATGTGAATCTGCTCGAACCTGGTGCATCATCGATCGAACCTGATGCAGACCAATCGAACCTGATGTGAATACGCTCGAACCTAGTGCAATATCGATCGAACCTGATGCAGACCAATCGAACCTGATGTGAATCTGCTCGAACCTGGTGCAGCATCGATCGAACCTGATGCAGACCAATCGAACCTGATGTGAATCCGTTCGAACCTGATACAACATCGATCGAACCTGATGCAGACCAATCGAACCTGATGTAAATCAATCGAACCTGATGTGAAACCGCTCGAACCTAGTGCAGCATCGATCGAACTTGATGCAGACCAATCGAACCTGATGTGAATCCGCTCGAACATGGTGCAGCATCGATCGAACCTGATGCAGACCAATTGAACCTGATGTGAATCCGCTCAAACCTGGTGCAGCATTGATCGAACCTGATGCAGACCAATCGATGATGTGAATCCACTCGAACCTGATGCAGCATCGATCAAACCTTCATCCGCGCAACCTCACACAGTGTTCCGCGCGCCACATGGCACGCCACCATGCACGCCATCCCAGCATCCAGCAAGCCAACGTGTGCGACTCCTCTCCAACGTGAAAGATTTACACGTCACGCCCCGAGCTCCCAACAAGCACCAATGCCCATCTGGCCGCCCGATACTCAGCACACTGTTCCGCACGCCAACGAGCAGCACACGCCCAGCAGTTGATCGCTCCTTGCCCAGTTCAAAACGCGCCCCAGCCGTGCCATTCACTTGATGCTATGCACAACACTATGTGCCTTGACGAGCGCTCAATGTTCCAAGGGCCTACTTGCACGGAACCAAGTTCAGTGTTCCCAACGCGCAATACCAAACTACACCAACTGTTGTTCAGGGTTTGCAACTGTAGACAACTTAAAATCCAATCTTCACCGTTCATAATCTACTCATGTGAGTTCTGAACATGATTTCCAAATTACAGGTCGATCCAACGGTTAGTTTCTGAGAAACAGCTCTTTTCCCTCGACTGCGCAGAACAGAATCCCCCAAAAACCTGCTTCTGTTTTCGGCATATTCCCGATAACACAAAGCTCCAAATACGATCTGCACCGTTCAGCTTGATCCGATGGTTGAAACTCCGGTTATTGCCT
This sequence comes from Pogostemon cablin, assembly GCA_023678885.1. Lineage (NCBI taxonomy): Eukaryota > Viridiplantae > Streptophyta > Magnoliopsida > Lamiales > Lamiaceae > Pogostemon > Pogostemon cablin. Next base: position 25,280,839 of record CM042962.1, read on the forward strand.
CTGTAATATCACTGCGCTGGTTTTTCTCTCAAAAATGTGAATATATTTTTGCCCACTTTTTCTTTCTTCCATGTGAAATTGACAAACAGTTTTCGTCGAATCCTCTCACACTCAACCATCGAAAAAATAGGTATGATATAGGGTATATATCACATAGGGATATTCATGGTTTAGCAGTAAAACCAAAACCCTAAACATGTGATCCTAATTTAAAAAAACTAACCACATAAATCCTAGCCTAACGTGTCACGCTTCACCACAAAACCGAAGCTCTGATACCAATTATTGGTGCTTGGATCATTTGGTTAACATGACCCGTTAGGGATCCATACATTTCTAATATCAGTGGAAGCAATAAATCATAGAAACGATTACCGTTCACCAGGGTATGTAGAAGATGAAGGATTCTGGCTGACAGACTGTGCAGTCCCATGAGAATGGCCATAACTTCCTCATTTGATGTTGGAATTGAATGATCTTTGTGTTCAGACGATCCTCTCTTCAACGGCTTTCCGTCAGTATATTGATCATTAAATTCTGAGTATTGTAAGATTTTATATAAATTTCTCAAGATGGCGGACAGCAGCAGCAAACTACCTTCTGATTTTCTGCCGTATGTCCCAAGTCCGATCTCGACTTCGTGTGGGTGCGATCTACGAGACCTCCTCAATCTGCTCTCAACCCTCATCACACGTGAATAATGAATAAGATTAGGGTTCCAGATAAGTTGAGGTGACTTATATACATGGTCTACAGCAGGGACCAGGAGGAGAAATTGGGTTGGGCCTCCATTGGGCTTAAGTATCCAAACTTAGCCCAAAGCTTATACTTAAGTCCAATAATAATAATATATTCCACTAAAATATTATTACTGCACTGCCTTTCCAATCCCAAAATTACGTTTTGGGCTCCTTCTTATTATGAGCCCGTTAGTCTCCCCATGTTTAAGATATACAATGTCCATTAATTAATTTAAGTTACTGACAACTCAATTAATTAATATCTCATTCAAGAGTAGTACCACTCAACCTCATTATCATGCCGGAATAAATTCCACCTGCAGGGTTTACATGATAATCCTTATGAGCTCCTCAAGGGGACATCATCAACCTATGACGGACACGGATTCCTTCTACAATCAACAGCACACCATAGAGACAATATTACTTCCCAACTCACCGAGTTTGTTGATTTAATTACATGTAAATCTCACTCATTGTTGAATCAAAGAAATACATATTGCCCTACGTGTCGAGGTTATTGTATAGGGATTAAGAGAACGAACTTCCATAGTAACTGAGATCAAGTTCTCCTATAAGTCAGTATAAGTCGAACGATCTCAAGCGGTCCTGCTCAATACACACAAGTGAACTAATGTGATTCTATAGCCAAGACAAGTTAATACCAAACCACACTACAACCATCCCGATAGAGAGTCCCCGTCTATCTCGGTTGTGAGCATCTGTTTATACTTTATAAGGAAACCGATAATATGATCTTCCGCGTGTTGTCGCACAACATATTATCTACAGTATAAAGTAAGTGGACTATTGCATCGTGCATATAAATAAATTATAAGACGCAATCATTTGATCGTATGATTCTCATTTCAAATTAATTGTTATAACATTGTTCATACAAAAAACTAGACTTTTAATATATAATCCAACAAATACAACATATCATTGCTATGTGTGAATATAGACCTCAAAAGATTTAAAAGTCTAAATTTTTTCAAGAGATTGTCTTTATCTTTTATGTACTGTAATTTGCTGATTGCAGAATACAACACCACAAAGGACTTACCTCTATTATACTTTACCGTCATGATATCATCCGAGTGAATGTTTTTCTTGTCACTTTATTTATATAATAATTTTAATAGTTTAATATGTAATCATTATTAAATAATTGTTGTATCATGGTTAAATTATACTCCTTCCGTTTCCTTTTATATAACACACTTTTTATTATGGGTTGTCCCTCAAAAGTTCAAACCTACCTAAAAAAACAAAAAGTTAAAAACAATCACATTCCCCATAAACTTTATTTAAAAAAAACTACCTAACACACTTTATCATTTACTCCCCCCGTCCCACCCAAAGAGTCCATTTTTTTTTTCATTTTGAGCGTCTCATCCTAAGAGTCCCCTTTTATTTTTACATGCATGAGACCCACACAAGCCCACTAATACAATTAAATTATGGGGTCCACACTCTCACTTATATAACTACTACTACACATTAAATAATAATGCTCCTTAATCCACGTGCAAAAAGTAAAAACAATTCATTGCATGGGAGGGAGGGAGTATTTATTTGAAAAATTATCATTATACCCCTAAAAATTATCATTTTTTTTAATCTTCGTACCGTAATAGTAGCGTAGACTTAAATGGAAAGGAGGGAGTAATTTTTAATAATAAGTAAATTCTAAACCACCTTTTTATATAATATGGAATTAATTATTGAGCTAATATATTGATAATTTTAAATGAAAATTATAAAATCATGATAATATATTTTTAGATTATACTTGCATGAGACTATCTCATGTGATATCATTTTTATATATAGTTATAATTTTTTATGAATAATAATATTATTTTTTATTAAAAATTTTATTACTTTTTATTTATATAATTGTTTATAAAATTACACTACACAATTGTCATTTTTTAAACCAGAGTATCATTTTTTATTACACAAGCATTTGTCTATATTATTTTTTTATCACATTAACATTAAATTAATTTATTCGTAACTCATTCTCATTAAATATTTTAAATTGTTTATAATAAAATTCTGAAAGTTTTTAAAATAATGCTTGCATGAGACCATCTCATGTGATATCATTTTTATATATAATTATAATTTTTGAGAGACTCTCTTGTGAGACGGACGTGAGACGGATGTGAGATGGGTTGATCCATCACTAAAGTATACTTATTATTTAGTTAAAGTATGCTTATTTGTAGTTAAAATATGCTTATAATAAATTATATTATAATACAATAAAATTATATTTTAATGCATAATTCAATATATTTTAGAAAATATACTTTAACAATCATTAAACATATTTTATCTATATAATAAGTATACTTTAATGATGGGTCAACCCGTCTTACAAATAACTCGTCTCACAAGAGAGTTTGTCATATTTTTTTATGCATAATAATATTACTTTTTATTAAAAAATTTATCACTTTTTATTTATATAATTGTTTATGAAATTACACTACACAATTGTCATTTTTTTTAACCAGAGTATCATTTTTTATTACGCAAGCATTTGTCTATATTAGTTTTTTTTATCACATTAACGTTAAATTAATTAATTCGTAATTCATTCTCATTAAATATTTTAAGTTGTTTATAATAAAATTCTGAAAGTTTATTTGAATCATAATTGATTGTTATTACTATAATTAAATTTATACCCCAATTGATAGTGAAAAATAATTATACCCTAGAGTAGAATTTTTATTTCCCTTCAAAGTTGATATAGAATTGACACATAAGCTTACGATTGTTGTGAAGCTGACAACTCAGCAAATGTAAACTGTTGTTTAGTTTACTAGGGAGATACATAATCAGTAAGAGAATTTCTTGAGTCAAGATTAGTAGCAAAATCTGCATCCACATTTCAATTCAATATATTAAATCCATTTGATATTTTTATAAAATTTAAACCTGTAGATAAAGTTCCTCTTATACATTTCATTGCCTATTTCACTGACTCCCAATGAATCCCACCTGGATTAGCCATAAATATGCTTATTACACTCATAACATATGTAATATCAGGTTTGCAACAGAACATTACATATATATCATACTTCCCACTGCACTAGCATATGGAATCTTGTTTATTTCAGTATGCTTGTTAAAGTGATAGCTTCAACCCATGCTTACTTGGAGTAACCACATAATTACACTCATGAATGTAGTATCTTTTCAGCACCTTCCTCATATAATCTTCTTGATCCAAGGTTACAATATCCTTTGTTCCTCTTAATATGCATCCTTAAAATCACCTTAGCTTCACCAAAATCTTTTATTTCAAACTCATATTTCAAGATCTTCTTAACATCTAAGATTCCCTTGGGAAATGGAATTATTTCAATAATGATCTTTTTAAATTTTTTATTTTTTTATTTGTTCCGTAATAAACTTTATCATCTAAAAGTAAAAACATCACATCAACTCTATAACCTCAAAATATATTTTAACACACTTTATAAATTGTGCCAATAGGCAAATATACACACTCTCAGTTATCAAATATCAATACCATCAACTCTTTTACATTCTTTTTTTAAACCAATTTACCAAAAATGGACCCTTATACCCCTTCCACCAAAATAAAAAAAATTCCAAGTACCCACCCACTCACCCACACACCCCTCTGTCGAAGGGCGGCAGCGGTGGAGGAAAACAACACAACAGCCTGGACAATCACTCTTGAATATTCAAGAAATTAAACAACACAACACCCCTGCATCCATCAATGAATCGCAGCAGATCCACAAGCAGATCCACCACAAGTTTTTATTTATGTCCATACCTTAATTACTTCTCTTTCTATTATATTCATACAATGCGTGGAATTGAGGAGTGTAGTGGAATCGAGGGGTCTTCTAAAGGCGGCGGTGAGCGGCGGCAGCAGCCTTTCTCCTATGGTGGATCTTGACGCAATAAATTTTTTATTTTCGGCTACGCGAATCAGATCCGGGTTCTTTATTTTCCGGCGATGCGAATCAGGTCGCGAGTTTGCTGTTTTCCACCATTCTTGTCGGAGAAGGAATACCGAGAGAAGGACCGCCCCCTTCGTCAACGGCCATGTGGGTGACCCACACCCACCGTCGGCATGTGGGTGACCCACACCGTCACCCACACCCACCGCCGACAGTCGACCCACATTGGTTTGGATCCATGTGGGTGACCTACACAAAGGACATATTGGGTATTGATTTTGAATAGGAAAGGTAAATCAATCCAAAAATATACAATTATGTAAAAAAGATAACAAACAAAATAAAGTGTTGGTAAAGATTTTGACACTATGATTTTTGTGTATTTTTGCAATTCTCCCTTATAAATTATTTACTATCATGATTACATTATCTTCAAAATGAAATATACTTGACACAACTAAACTCTTAAAGAAATTTATTTTTAGAAATGGCACCTTAACTAAAATAAATTACTCTCTAAGTTGGCCGGATAGGTATACATTTATTTTTTGCACGTAAATTAATGAGTATAATTAATTAATGTATAGTGGATAGTTATATTAGTAAGATGTGTGAGTCTCATATATTAATTGTTTTTGTGATGTGTGTGGGTCCATTTGTTTAAAAAGTGAAATGGGAGTATTTTTTTGTACGGATACCTAAAATGCAAAATGTATACCTTGTTAACGGACGGAGGGTACATTTTCTCAACTATGTGCACAAAAAAATGTTTTAACTTATGCGGCGTGGAGGGGTATAATATTATCAAAACTAAAAATTCATCAATAAATTTGCATTTCCTTGAACTTTTCCGTGAATTTGATCAGGAGCTCACAAACAATGTTTTCAAAATCCAATCAGAGCGGCTAGTTCAATCGATTTAACTGAAAATCAGAGCCGTAATTGGTTCGAAATATCTAAAAATCACTTTTTGGTTGAATCAAGTTGGATCGGAAAAATCGAAAGTACTGATTGAACCGATCCATCCGATTTTAGTTTTTTTTTTCTATTTTTATTTTTATTTTTATTTTCATTTTATTTTTTAATTTTTAATTTTTATGATATTTCAATTTTACTTTTATTTATTCTATTTGAATTTTGAATTAAATTATGAATCGTATTATTATATGGGTATATTATAAATTATGTATAAATTATAAATATTTTATTTTAAATTGAATATTAATTTTAACAAAATAATTTAGGCAATTATATATATATATTTATGAATGGTAATTTTATAAAATATAATTGAAATTAAATGAAATTTAATATTTCTGTTGAACTTATAGATGAACCTCAAATCATTGTCTTCATCGATTCGTTTTTCAATCCGATTGTAACAACAATGTGCAAAAGGTGGAGTCGTCCACCCCATGCGCCCCCGCACGCGGTCCGACAGCATATGAAGAAGGTTAATCATGGTAACTCAACCGACCAACAAAAGTTAGACTTTTTAACCTCAATACAAGGAGCTCCCTAATTAGGTTGTTCTCACGCTGTGAATGGGAATCGGTATTTGATAATTATGCAAATTGTCCCCTTATTTAACCAATTAAACTGTACCATGCGGACCCAATTGTAACAACAATGATAACAAGTTCTGAATAGTTACCGTGTGCCCTAAATATTTAATATTGCATTTCTTAAAAAAGAAATATTTATATCTTACTTATAATACATCAATCAATTTTTACGGAAAAATATTAATTGATGGAGTGAGTGAATTCTGAAAAGAAGTCTACTAATGATTCCAAATAAAAAGCAAAAATGGACAATAACTGATGCAAGCAACCTTATAGGATATATATTTATTTCTTGGAAAAAGAAAAGAATGAATGAATGAAAATGAAAGATAATTTCCAAAAATGAGAAACGCGTTGTACTTTGGTGTTTGTTGGATTTGCTTTTTTAGTTTATCTACTCTTCGTATATCGGAGTAAAGTCTTTACACTTTTCCACACTACCTGTAGTAGTTGATTGCAGTTAAGAAGTCATGCTATCAATTAATTAAGATAAATTATCCTGTGCACTGGCTTTGGTGTATGAATTTAAATTCTTATTACACCACATTTTAAATTTATTATATATTAATGAATAAAAAATAATAATATTACTCCCTCCGTCCTCCACAAATGTGGACATTTGTTTTTTGCACGTGGATTAAGGAGTATTATTATTTAAGGTGTAGTTGGTAGTTGTATTAGTAGGGTGTATGAGTCCCATAAATTTATTGTATTAGTGATGTGTGTGGGTCCCATGTGTTTAAAAAGGGAAATGTGGACCTTTGTTGCGGACGCCCAAAATGGCAAAATGTGGACCTTTCGGACGGACGGACAGAGTAATAAATACTCCCTCCGTCCCGTTTCAATGTTTACGTTTTTATTTTGCGCGTCTCATTTCAATTGTTACGTTTTTCTTTTTGGAATATGGTGTTGGCGCTTGGATCGTTTGGTTAACATGACCCGTTAAGAATCCATACGTTTCTAATATCAGCGGAAGCAATAAATCATAGAAACGATTACCGTTCACCAAGGTATGTAGAAGATGAAGGATTCTCGCTGACAGATTGTGCAGTCCCACAAGAATGGCCATAACTTCCTCGTCTGATGTCGAAATTGAATGATCTTTATGCTCAGACGATCCTCTCTTCAATGGCTTTCCGTCAGTATATTGATCATCAAATTCTGAGTACTATACGATTTTATATGAATTTCGTAGTGTGGCGGACAGCAGCAGCAAATTACCTTCTGATCTTCTGCTGTATGTCCCAAGTCCGATCTCGACGTCGTGTGGGCGACGATCTACAAGACCTCCTCAATTTGCTCTCAACCCTCATCACACGTGAATAATTAATTAGATTAGGGTTCCAGATAAGTTGAGGTGACTTATATATATGGGCTACAGCAGGGACCAGGAGGAGAAATTGGGTTGGGCCTCCATTAGGTTTAAGTATCCAAGCTTAGCCCAAAGCATATACTTAAGTCCAATAATAATAATATATTCCACTAAAATATTATTACTGCACTGTCTTTCCAATCCCAAAATTACGTTTTGGGCTCCTTCTTATTATGAGCCCGTTAGTCTCCCCATGTTTAAGATATACAATATCCATTAATTAATTTAAGTTACTGACAACTCAATTAATTAATATCTCATCCAAGAGTAGTACCACTCAACCTCATTATCATGCCGGAATAAATTCCACCTGCAGGGTTTACATGATAATCCTTATGAGCTCCTCAAGAGGACATCATCAACCTATGACGGACACGGATTCCTTCTACAATCAACAGCACACCATAGACACAACATTACTTCCCAACTCACCGAGTTTGTTGATTTAATTACATGTAAATCTCACTCATTGATGAATTAAAGAAATACATACTGCCCTACGTGTCGAGGTTATTGTATAGGGATTAAGAGCACGAACTTCCATAATAACTGAGATCAAGTTCTCCTATAAGTCAGTATAAGTCGAACGATCTCAAGCGGTCCTACTCAATACACACAAGTGCACTAATGTGATTCTATAGCCAAGACAAACTAATACCAAACCACACTACAACCATCCCAATAGAAAGTCCCCGTCTATCTCGGTTGTGAGCATCTGTTTATACTTTATAAGAAAACCGATAATATGATCTTCCGTGCGTTGTCGCACAACATATTATCTACAGTATAAAGTAAGTGGACTATTGCATCGTGCATATAAATAAATTATAAGACGCAATCATTCGATCATATGATTCTCATTTCAAATTAATTGTTATAACATTGTTCATACAAAAAGCTAGACTTTTAGTATATAATCCAACAATCTCCCACTTATACTAAAAGACTATGCTGTCATGTCTTCCGCCATACATCTGATTCCTACTCCTACTACACGACCAAAAAAAGCTTTCGCTTTATGGTCTTTGTAAATGGATTTACTAGGTTATCATCCGATGCAATCTAGGCGACAACAACCTTCCCCTCATCATGCAATTTCTCGTAACAGGTGGTACTCGCGCTCCATGTGTTTAATTGCCTTATGGACTCGTGATTCCTTCAAGTTTGCAACTGCACCAATATCATTAATTTAAATTGTGATAATCTTGGGCAAACTTAGAAATACTTTAAAGTCCATCATGAAGTTTCTAGAGTCATATAGATACTTTGGCTGCCTTATAGGCTCCAATTTATCATCTTTCCATGATGGAGTCCGGAGTTCGAAATATATTTCTATATAACACTCCTCCATATTATGGCTCTACTTCTTAAAATTAAACACTTAACCTTGAGGTGGATTTACTGTTGTCCCTATCTGATTTGAAAAATCCGAATCTACGTAACTCATAAGAAGCAGCGAATCTGTCCGGTAAGCCTACATATAATTTCTAGTCCTTTTCAGGTACATAAATATATGTCTTACCACAATTCAACATTCTTATTTTGAGTTACCTTGATACCCACTGTTCATGTCTTCGACAAAACAGATATCTATTCTCGTTCATAGCATTCCTTAGATTAAGCTTCCTTATTCGCCGAAGCATAAGGAACCGCTTTCATCACCTTTATCTTCTTTTTGTGTCTTAAGACGCATTTCCTTAGATAAAGTTACATATTAAACGAGTAGGAATTGTATCTATTCATGAAGCTTGAGATAAGCAAAACATCATTTCTTGTGATCCGTATTACCGTGATCAAAAGGATATATTTTGCTTTTCTAAAGTCCTTCATTTCATACCGCTTTATCAACCATACTCATACGCCCGACAATACTCTTTCATTGTCTCCAATGAGTAAGATACTATCTACGTATAGTACAAGAAATACCACCACATTTCCGTCACTCTTTTCAATACACAAGACATATCCGAGCATTGATAAAATCCATATCACTGGATTTCTTTATCAAAACAGATATTTTATAATTTTGAAGCTTGCTTTAGTCCATTGATTGACACTTTTAAGCTTAATATCAAAATGCACTTAGCTCTTTGCAATGAATCACTCTGGTTGCTTAAGATAGATGTTTTCCTCAAGACTTCCAATCAGGAAAGTTGTCTTGACATCTATTTGCTATCCTTCATATTCCATATGAGTAGCAACAGGTAAAAGAGTTCGGATCGACTTAGGCATAGCTACCGGCGAACATGTTATCTCATAATCGAACCCTTTCTTTCTGAGTATACCTTTTTCGCAACAAGCTTTGCTTCCAAGGTTTTCACCTTACCATATGATCCTCTTTTATTTTGTATGACCACTTCCAATGGCTTTTACACTATTTAGTGGTCTTACAAACTCCCAAATTTAATTTAGAATTCATCAATTCTATTTCAACATCATTGCACTAGCTAAGATATCGCATTTCGATCTTGTAGTGCTTCGTCGTATCTGTGGGTTCAATCCATGTTTACTAGGGATTAAGTCTTACGACTCTCTCAAAACATGTATCAAACAGGTTGTCGAACATCCCTCCCACTACGACAAGGCATTACATGCAATTGTGTATCAGACGTGACATGCGTTGCATTTTACTTTGTGGTATACCCTCTTGCACAATTTGTACTAATACTTTGTGTTTTCTTCTCACATCCTTTAGGACAACTTATAAATGAGTATGTGATTTATTACATAATCCCTTTCCAAAAATCTAGTGTTTGTGTTAACAATCACCCTTCAATCTTTTAGACTAAATAAATCACCTTCATTTTTATAGCATATCCCACAAACAGACAAACATTCAAATGAATTACTATTTCTAGGGCTTATCCATAAAATGAATTAAGTAATTCCAAATAATTCATCATCCATCTAATCATTACCATAAGAGTCTTATTCCTTCTATCCACCACACCATTCAGCTGGGGCTAGCCCGATGTAGACCACTTGAGATTTAATCTCAACCTCTGATTAATAGCTCCTAATTATCCTAAGAGATACTCGTAATGACGATTAAATCGTCATTACTTGATATATTTTCCATGATGTTTTACTGTACCAACCTTGCAATTCTTGAATAAATCAAAGAACTTAGACATGCAGTGCATCAAATAAATATATCGGTATCTAGAATAATCTTCGATTATTCATTTCCACCTCCGCCTGGATAATATTAGGTCCGTTTGAATCAGAATGAACCAATTTCAACATATATATCTTTGGCTCTACACCCCTTTACCTTGAAAAGGTAATTAATCATTTTTACTTCCAAGTAAGACTCGCAAGTCCGATAGTTTCCACTTCAGAAAAACCTTACGGTCCATCTGCTATCAACTTTTGAGTCCTACTCAAGTAAAATGATCTAGTCTTAGACGCCAAATGCATGTTTAGTTCATCTCCGAAGGTTCTTTTCTCTTACTAAGATCAGAAGTTGCATTATTAATTACTATTTGTTGCATCTGTGGAATATACATGATTTAAGAGTATACAAATTGTCGCTAACGTACCTTAACAGATTATAACTCCATCCTTCATTAATATGACCATGTCATTTAAATGAAATGAAGTATCCATCCATAAATGCATAGAAACTGAAATAAAATTCTTTCTATGAAAACGTACGTAAAGACAATTTCTCATAATCAAACGTTTATTCATATCGTAAGATAAATAAGCAACTCCCACTACAACATCCACTACTCTCGTAGTTTTACCCATGTATATTATTATTTCATCATCACTTAGTTGTAGGCTTTTAGTGATTACGGCATCTACACACAACATGTCAGTAAATGCCAACGCTAATCATGCTTCGACAACTAGTGAATGAGATACTAACCTTGTTCACATCTTGATGAAATTGGATTTTCTTCGCCATATGTTTTGTCAGAAGTTCCCCACCATATACAACCTCTTTGTAATTCAGGTGGAACTTGCTCAAAACATTTAGGCAAACAATGAAGAATAAAATTGACTTAGGTTTCCCCTTCAACTTCTATTCCATGTATTTTCAATTCATTCATCAATTCAATCATGACTTACCGCCTTTTAATTTACTCAAGTATCCGAAGAGTTACATGAGACCATCATATTTCTATGAATCTCTTACCTCTTCACCAGAGACTTTAATATGCATCATGATAAGTCTTTTGTGAGAACATACATGTATTCCTTAAGCAGTAAAATTAGAATCCAAGATTCTTTTCGAATCATCTAATTTTGGACCAGTAAATATGTTTCTTTTAGTAAACAATAAGTGAAATAAAACTATTTGAAATTCAGAGAATCATAAAATATACACCGATCAAATCTTCGAATTTATCCATTTATATTAATTCCCTCAAAACAAAAAAAAATATAAATTCACCGACATCTCAAGCACCGTGAGTTTGCAAGCCACGATAGTGTGGACGTTTACAAACCCGAATATTTACAAGAGAAGGTTTTACCCATTAATTTCATTTGTCAACCTAACTTTATGACAAAATAATTAATAGTCGGTTCCTCTTTAGCCATGCAAATAAAAGCAATGACTCCGATGGGGAGTATACTTATTATTTACACCTAAGTGTACACCATTATTTGATCCCAAGTCCATTGCGCGAGCTTATGTGCCTTACAGATGGAGAAGTACACACGCGCTTGGATAACTTCCTACAGTCATCAATTATAAGTTTGTACCAGTGAACCACATATAAGCTCATCTGATAGGGAGGAAGGTCTATGCCAACGCGCAAGTTCATATGCATCACATTACAAACAAAATTATTTAATGAAGTCTGTTCCAGCAATCCATGAATAAACTCATCCGATGGGGAGGAAGGCTCTAATGCCGACGCGCAAGTTTACTCACATTGCTAACAAACCAATAATGGAGGCTATGGGAATTAATTACCAATCCCCTCTCCCACTTAGTTATTTAATACCGAGGGATTTTACATGCATATAATATTCAAAAAATAAAATACGCAACCTTGCATGCTCCTATTACGGCAAATAAGACAGTGAATCAAGAGTATCATGCATAGCATATATAACAATAATTAAATAATAAATAAATTATAACAGTTATACAATAGCGAATTTGATTGTTCGCCACCAATCATAAATGTGGACAACTGCGACGGGGATTGACCTCCCCGCAGCCTGCTCCATCACTCCGACACCCTGCCCGATCATATTGTGAAGACTCACGCAAAATCTGATGCAGACCAGTCGAACTTGATGCAAACCCGCTCGAACCTAGTGCAGAGTCGATCGAACCTGATGCAGACCAATCGAACCTAATGTGAATCCACTCGAACCTGGTGCATCATCGATCGAACCTGATGCAGACCAATCGAACCTGATGTGAATCCGCTCGAACCTAGTGCATCATCTATTGAACCTGATGCAGACCAATCAAACCTGATGTGAATCCGCTCGAACCTAGTGCAGCATCGATCGAACCTGATGCAGACCAATCGAACCTGATGTGAATCCGCTCGAACCTAGTGCAACATCGATCGAACCTGATGCAGACCAATCGAACCTGATGTGAATCCGTTCGAATCTGGTGCAGCATCGATCGAACCTGATGCAGACCAATCGAACCTGATGCAAATCCGCTCAAACTGTCGCTCGTCCAAGGGCCTACTTGCACGGTACCAAGTTCAGCCCAACGGGCAACATCAAACTACACCAACTGTTGTTCGGGGTTCGCAACTGTAGGAACCAGGGAATCCAATCTCCACCGTCCAAAATGTACTCCTGTGATTCTGAACATACTGTCTAAATTACAGGTCGATCCAACGGTTAGTTTGGGAGAAACGGCTATTTTTCCTCGACTGCGCAGAACAGAATTGCCCAAAAACCTGCTTCTATTTTTGGCGTATTGCCAACAACACAAAGCTTCAAATACGATCTTCACCATTCAGAATGTACATCCAAAAAATCTGAACGTGCTGACCAAAATTCAGGCTGATCCGACGGTTGAAACTCCGGTTATTGCCTCTGCAATATTACTGCGCTGGATTTTCTCTCAATTCTTCCTTCCATGTGAAATTGACGAACAGTTTTCGTCGAATCCTCTCACACACAACCATCGACGAACAGATATGATATAGGGTATATTTCACATAGGGTTATTCATGGTTTAGCAGTAAAACCAAAACCCTAAACATGTGATCCTAATTTCAAAAAACTAACCACATATACCCTAGCCTAATGTGTCACGCTTCACAATGAAACCAAAGCTCTGATACCAATTGTTGGTGCTTGGATCGTTTGGTTAACATGACCCGTTAGGGATCCATACGTTTCTAATATCAGCGGAAGCAATAAATCATAGAAACGATTACCGTTCACCAAGGTATGTAGAAGATGAAGGATTCTCGCTGACAGATTGTGCAGTCCCACGAGAATGGCCATAACTTCCTCTTCTGATGTCAGAATTGAATGATCTTTATGTTCAGACGATTCTCTCTTCAATGGCTTTCCGTCAGTATATTGATCATCGAATTTTGAGTACTTTACAATTTTATATGAATTTCGCAGTGTGGCGGACAACAGCAGCAAACTACCTTCTGATCTTCTGCTGTATGTCCCAAGTCCGATCTCGACGTCGTGTGGGCGACGATCTACGAGACCTTCTCAATCTGCTCTCAACCCTCATCACACGTGAATAATGAATTAGATTAGAGTTCCAGATAAGCTGAGGTGACTTATATACATGGGCTACAGCAGGGACCAGGAGGAGAAATTGGGTTGGGCCTCCATTGGGCTTAAGTATCCAAGCTTAGCCCAAAGCTTATACTTAAGTCCAATAATAATAATATATTCCACTAAAATATTATTACTGCACTGCCTTTCCAATCCCAAAATTACGTTTTGGGCTCATTCTTATTATGAGCCCGTTAGTCTCCCCATGTTTAAGATATACAATGTCCATTAATTAATTTAAGTTACTGACAACTCAATTAATTAATATCTCATTCAAGAGTAGTACTACTCAACCTCATTATCATGCCGGAATAAATTCCACCTGTAGGGTTTACATGATAATCTTTATGAGCTCCTCAAGGGGACATCATCAACCTATGACGGACACGTATTCCTTCTACAATCAACAGCACACCATAGAGACAGCATTACTTCCCAACTCACTGAGTTTGTTGATTTAATTACATGTAAATCTCACTCATTGATGAATCAAAGAAATACATACTGCCCTACGTGTCGAGGTTATTGTATAGGGATTAAGAGCACGAACTTCCATAATAACTGAGATCAAGTTCTCCTATAAGTCAGTATAAGTCGAACGATCTCAAGCGGTCCTGCTCAATACACACAAGTACACTAATGTGATTCTATAGCCAAGACAAGCTAATACCAAACCACACTACAACCATCCCAATAGAGAGTCCCCGTCTATCTCGGTTGTGAGCATCTATTTATACTTTATAAGGAAACCGATAATATGATCTTCCGCGTGTTGTCGCACAACATATTATCTACAGTATAAAGTAAGTGGACTATTGCATCGTGCATATAAATAAATTATAAGACGCAATCATTTGATCATATGATTCTCATTTCAAATTAATTGTTATAACATTGTTCATACAAAAAGCTAGACTTTTAGTATATAATCCAATATATGGGACTCACCTAAAACAATTAATATATCATCCAACACTAATACACCTATCCACTTTATATTAAATATTTTATATTTCCACCCACAATCTATTAAAATATTATACTCCTTCATCAACGTGCAAAAAGCAAATGTAAACGTTGAAACGGGACGGAGGGAGTAATAATTTATACTTCTTCCGTCCATTTTAAAAATGTTACATTTTTTTCATTTTCGTCATCCCGCTCAAAGGTTTTTTTTACACACATGAAACTCATACATACACATTAATATAATTAAAATATAGGATTCACGCACTCACTTATACAACTATTCACTACACATTAAATAATAATATTTCTTAATTCACGTGAAAGACAACAATACAATTTGTATATAAAAAAAACAAAAAAAATGAAAGGGTAGAAAGTAGAACATAAAAAATAATAATAATAAAATAAAAATGAAAAAATGAAAGAGTAGAAAGTAGAATATAAGGTGATAAAAAAAATTAAAAGTGAAAAGTGATTTCTAAATATTGGGAGAAGAATAAATATACACGTATATATAGAAAGATAATTAGAGTTTTAATAAATGAAGCATGAAAAGTTATTTCTAAATGTTGAGAAAAGAATAAATATGGAATTATTACTTATAGGTACAAATTACAAGATAATAATACTACTAGATACAATGTATAAATTAAATTATTAATAGATACAAAAGTATTAAATGTAAAGTCTTAATTACATTGACGGACCTAGACTAATGCTAAGGGGGCACTGGGCCCCCTGAGAAAATGAAAACAATTATCATATATGTAGCATTATTTCCTAAAACTTTGGCCCAACGGTAGCACAATGCACCTGCCTATTCTAGAGGTATGGGGTTCAATTCTCGTATTGCTTTCTTTTTCTCCTTTTTTTTTTCTTTTTTTTCTTTTTTACTAGTTCCAATAATATTTATAATGTTATATTTTAAATTTTATCTCATGTATATTTTATTATAAATTTTCTCACTCCTATTCCCGTTATTCTTAAGATTTCATTTTTATTTTTATTCTTTTTTTTCTTTTTTACTAGTTCCAATAATATTTATAATGTTATATTTTAAATTTTATCTCATGTATATTTTATTATAAATTTTCTCACTCATATTCCCATTATTCTTAAGATTTCATTTTTATTTTTAGAGTTTATAATATTAAAGTGTATAATTATTGTTAAAATTCATAAGTAAAGAGGATTTATGCACACCGTGTTTTTATAAAAGACAATATTTTATGACACATTAAGAAATCGGGCCCCCCTGTTCGAAATTTCTGCGTCCGCCACTACTTAATTACCCTTTCATAATTAGCTGAATACATGATTCATAATTAGTTAGTTAGTTAGTTAGTTAGTTAGTTAGAAATTCACGTAAACTTATTTTATTTAATTTCCTATATTTAGTTATCTCTGCTCAAATCAATCTATTTCTGGAATTCTCCTTCCGGTGTGATTACATATCCGAGTTGGAGTGTAAAACATTGTTGGCCGCGGTAATCATCTCAATTTGAAATCACAAACCTGTAAGTATTTGTTTAATTACCAGTCAATGGTCATTTTCCTCTTTTGTTTATAATCTATTTGCTCATTTTTTTCGCGTAAAATGTTGTGAACAAATTTATCTAATTAATATGATTTTGGAATTCTATAATTTAAGAGGTTTATTAGTAATATTTTTCAGAATAGAATTTTAATACTTTCTAATGTCTGCATTCTGTATAGTTACGATTTTTATTTAATTCAATTATAAGATTTTTATGAATACCAACGATTGATGTTCTCATATGTGCGTTCTAAATGGTTACGTTGTTTTCGGAACAACATTATAAGATTTTCTTGAATAACAACTGCTGTTTTGATATATGCGTTCTGTATGGTTACCTTATTATCTGAATATCGTTATAAGATTTTTTTTCTGAATATCAGCTGTTGTTGTTCTGATGTTTTCGTGAATAACAACGGCTGTTCTGATGTATGCATTCTGTGTGCTTTCTGTTTTGTTATGATAGAATTAAATATAATGAAATTAAATATATATATATATATATATATTATTTTTTGTTCAGGGACTTTGAGTGTACAGTTGGAGACTTTGAGGTGTTGAGCTATCCTTCGGTTCGTGTCGATTTAAAGTCTAGAACCTGTTCATGTCACAAATGGCAGATTACTGGATTCTCATGTGCACATGTTGTTAATGTCGTGATTCGTAGACATGATGGATCTTCCACACCAAGTCACGTGACTAAATATTTTTTCATTGGAAAATACCAGGAATGCCACATGCACGATTTACATCCTATCCCCGAAATCTATCGTCTAAAATTTGAGTCTAAAATTGAATATAAGATTCTTGCACCCATTTTGAAATGCCCGTCAGGTCGACCGAAAAAAAGTAGAATACCTTTCTATGGAGAATATCCTAAGAAAAAGAGAAAAACACCCGTTGAATGGTAATTATCCTTTTTTTCTCTTACTTACATATCAGAGTTGTTCTTACCTTACTATTTGATCGATTTTTTCTTATTTTAATACAGAATCTTAAAAGTAGGGCAAACGCAAAAATCTGCCCAATATTAAAGATGCTACCTCATTTTTTCTGCTATATTTTTCCTTCAAATGCTTGCACACTATTTATTGGTTCGTTGAAGATACAGTTTGCATATGATTAATATGCTTCTTTTATTTACATACGATGTTGAGTGGATAGAACTTCTATTGAACTCATTGATCGCTATTTTCTTTTGAAAAATATGAATTTCACCCTTAAATATAAAGGATCAATTGTAGTGCGCATGTGACCAATCATTTAAGAACCCACGGGATATTATCAGAGTGACAAATAAATCTAATATAACTATTTCTATTTAAGACAAACTCAAGTTTTATTAACTAAGAAAAGTGTAAATAATAAATAAATAAAATAAGATACGCTGGCGAGAAAACAATCAAGTGTTCCAAGATAAGAGACTGATAATGCTAAAGGCAATCCAGTTTAACATGTGACATATTATTCTAAATCCAAATTAATTACATGCAGATATTTATAAGAGGCTGGATCGCTAAGCCTAGTTAAACCTCCTTGATCAGGTAGAATCTAATACTTATAATGAGCTGAAAATCCTATGATCGATAAGGAATTAACTTTCACTCCCTCTATAGGTACTTCATGTCAAATTCCATTAAAGGGTTGCGCACTAGACTTTTCTTTTTATGTACAAAATTATTAACCCATTTTATCTCCTTACCAATTACCTAATAATGATATTTTATCAAGTAATTAATATTCCAAATTGATTGTTTAACAATCTTAGGAATTATAGGCCAATCCCCTAAAACTGCCACAAAAAAATAATTATTATGCAGAAATAAATAATCCTATTAACTATCAATCAGTGATACCGTCAAGAATAATTAAAGGAAATCAAAACTCAAATCATAATATTATGATATCGCAAAATATCCTCTTCAATAATGAAATAAACATTCTGCAGAGCAATAAATTCAAATTTAAGGCAATCAAATCACATAGTTAAAACTGTCTAATGCCCTAACAATACCAAAAAGATACTTAGCCCATGATGTTACAAGCAACAACCATGTCTATGGAAGAAAACTTACACATGAGTCTAAAAACTAGAAAGAATAAAGTAAATAAAGAAAAACTTATTTGTTTGGTTCTCCTTCTTCAACTCCGTCCTCTCCAGAATTCCCATCTCCGATCAAGTAAACGAATACTCTCTTGAATCCTCTCCAGATGGTGGATGGCGGATGATGGGTAGAAGATGAAAGGCGAATACGGTGGATTAGGGTTAAAAATCCTAGTTGATGTGGTGGTGGTAGATTAGGCGGTTTCTCCACACTTTTATGTGGTGATGAGAATAGAGTATATATAGGTGTGAGAATGGAATAAGATAAGGAGAAAAATAAGGAAAAATATAATTATGGAAGATATGGAGAGGTATGAGGTTAGGAAATAACTTGGCCACCAAGAAAATAAGAAAAAAAGGGTAATTTTTGTGAATTTTCAGAATTCTCGTTGGCAGCTGCGCGACCTCACGTTTTTGAACATAACTTCTTCATCCGAACTCCAATTGAGGTGATTCTTGTGCCCACGCGATCCTCTCTTCCGTATTTTTCCAACCATGTATCACACGACTAATTTAGGATTGCACACAAATACAGAAAAATTATAGAAATTGATCCTCTGTTTTCTTGCATGTTGCACAAATTCACCATACATTCCAACTTTGCATTTTTTTTATCCTTAAAATAACTCCCAAGCACCTTTTAGTCAATAATAATTCAAAGTATTAAAATTTGTACAAATAATAGCAATTAAACACTCAAAGAGGTATCAAATCGAACCAAAAAATACATGAATTTCCACTCTCATCACACATCTATTGCTTATGACTCGTTTTCTACCTCTCAAGTTGTATTGATAACATTATACATTTTAGATGTGGATGTTGTCTTCATTTTATGTTTTAGGAATGAGAGTTGGATTATTGAGTTTGTGGATAGCGAAATTGATATTGCAAATAAGAATTCTTATCTACCCTTCAGGTGATTTGCCAATGTTTGTATTAAAAAATATAGAACTTAATGAAATAATGATGATGGTAATAAAAAATATAGAAGTGGAATGATGGATTGAGTTTGTAGTTTTTTTCATGCGAATTGAGTTATCTAAGTATGTTGAGAGAGAATTTGATATTAAATTGAAGGTTGGCGTGATTTATTGACTTATAATATGAGAGTTAATGATTTTGTTGATAAAAGGTTAGAATTGAACACAAATCTCACATATAATTAATTGAATACACATATCTCACATTGGATTCAAGTTCAAAATTGAACTCAAACTGTATCAGTATTCACGGCTTTGTATATCACATATAAATTGAATACAAGGTGTATTCAATTTAAGATATACATCAAATACACACTTCCATTTCAAATACCAACTCTAAATACCAAATAGAACATGATCAATTGCGTCCTCCCTCTCTTTAACACGACAATAGAAGAAATTGAATACACATGCAGAATTATTTAACAAATTGGGTATGCAAATCTAGTAGGAATTTTGAATACTTACCAAGAATGGGCCTCAATTACTTGAATACAATGTATTCAAAGCCTTCAGCCGCTACCCGCCTTTGCCCTCTATAAAACCCTCGGTGCAGTCCCCTAAATTGCTGGACATTTTGATGTATCGGTTGATATTGAACACAACCTAAAATGTGAATATCGTGTGTGACTTTATCTTAGTGGATTGACAAATCCCAACTAATTTCCTAGTTTAATGGAGATTAATGTTATTTTAATTTCTGAATACATTAAATGTTATAATAGGATTAAAATGAGTATATTAGTTCATATTTTTATATTTTGCATTCCTCTTTTCATATCAAAATTATTGTTGTGTCTTCCTATGAAAATGAAATCATACTTTCTTCTTGAAAAATATCATAATCGTTTATGATTGATTTTATCATTAGTTTTTGAGTTGGTTTCTTGTACCTTCGGATACACCGTGCACCCATATTTTTTAGTATTAAATTGTATGGGTGCACGGTGTGCCCCCGGGCGCACGGTGTGCCCCGGGCACACAAGTTTTTGCCTTAGTTTGAGTTTTTTTTCCTACAATATTAATTTTGATCAATTTTTGTCCAATTTTAGTCTTTTCTTTTTCTTTTTTTTTTTGTCATTTTTTTCAAAATTTGGTTCTTCTTTTGTCCACTTTTTGATTTAAATTTTATACATTTTAACATAAAAAGACTCATTTTGGATAAAACAAAATGAACTAAATTGAGCCAAAAAAAAGGCCAAAATTAAAAATGTAACTAAACCAATTATTATATGGCAAAAACTTGTGTGCGCCCGGGCGCACGGAGGGTGCACGCGGCACACTCCGTGTGCTTTTAAAATTTTGTGTTAAATTGTATACCCTTTAGTATAAAGATGTGTACCCTTTATTTTTTAAGAAAAATAAAAAAATATTAATGAAAAATGTATACCTTTTAGAACAAAATAATATACCATTATCCATAATACTAAATTCTAAAGGCACACGGTATGCACCCGGGCGCACGCAAGTCTCACTCTTATTATATTTTTTCTTTCTTCCTCTTTTTAAATTCTTCAATTTTACCGGGAGTTCTATATAGAATAATTTTTATTTTTATTTTCATCTTTCTTTAAAATCAATAATTTATTTATTTATTTTGTATTCATTATTGGTATTTCTTTCTATGGAGATATGTGTTCTCTTCATTCTTTTTTTCTTTTTTTCTTCAAATCTATTTTGTAGAATGAAATACAATCTATCAATTCAAAAGTGTACAAAAGAAGAACCAAATTTTGATTCAAAAGTGCACAAAAGGCAAATTTTGTCCTTTTGATTCAAAATTTCTACACATTTTAGATATTCACTTATTTCCAATGACTTTATGATTTGCCTTTTCTTTTTTTTTATTCACTTTTTTTATTTTTTATATTCACTTATATCTGATGAGTTTTAAATAAGTGATGCCTCATAAATTTCAAATAAGTGATGCTTTTTTTTCCCTTCCACGTTGCACTTTCTTTTTACTTTTATATAAAAATATCTATATTTTTTCACTTATTTCCGATAAATTTCAATATTTTTTTCTTTCACATAGCATCTTTTATGTACACCAGTAATTCTCCCGTGCGTTATATATAAAAAATTATTATTAATTGTAAACTTAAATATTTTTATTGTATTCCTTAAAATATTATTATCATGAATATAAGTTTTTTTAAGATAATTTAATCTTTTAAATATTAATATTGTGTGTTAATAAGATATGATCATTTTAAAATTAAAGTGTATCGGTGAAATTATTGATAATATAATACAGAAATGTGTGATTTAGACAGAAATAATATAAAATAATTTTTTTATACATGAATATGAAAGAAATATGATAAAAAGAAATAATACTCCATTCATCCGCTTTTAAGAGTATCATTTGTTTTATGCTTATTTTTTTGGGTTAATTACGTTAAAATACATCACCTTTTCTACTCTTCTCAATTTAATCACGAACTATTTTTTTAATAAAAAAAATACATGGCCTTTCCATTTTTTTCAATTAATCATGAACTTTTATTTTTATCAATTAAATATACATTTTTTTAATATTTTCTCAGTTTAATCATAATTTTTTTCTTTTATAATACATGATCTTATATATTTCACAATTTAATCACAGTTTTTTTAATTAATAAAATATGACAATTTCAATTAAAAAATACTATTAATATACATTACATTTATTAAAATATAATGTATACATTACATATTATAAATATAAAAAATAAAATAAAATAATTGATAATCAATATTGTCTAAGTATAAAAGAAAAGTTGTATTAATTACAACTGTAATTAAATTAATTCCCGTCGAAAGGAAAAAAAATCATGATTTTTTTATGTGTGGTGCGTAATTTATTAGTGAGGTGTGAAAATTAAGATTTCAACTAAAAAAAATTAATGTAATTAAATAAAAAATAAAAGAAATTATTTTTAAATTTAAATTTTACATAAAATATTTATATAAAAAGTAAAAATATAAAATTAATTTTAGGCTAATATTTTTAGTTTTTAAAAGCTCAAGAATTAAAATACCATATAAATGAGTAACTAAACGACCAATTTTCTTATTTTAAAAGTCCAAGAATTAAGATACTATATTATATAAATGAGTAAATAAACCACCAATATTTTTATTTTTATTTTTGTTAAAAAAACCCAATAATTAAGCACAATAATATTTTTTATCAGTCTAATTTCTAACCTTGATGGCATCAAATTTCCCTCTCTCTGTGGATTGTGTACACATCCAAGAGGGCCTGTTTATCGCCAAAGTGGAGAAAACAAACAAAAATAAAAACTCCATACTCTATATCCAGAAACTGTATTGATATACCATTGAAGAGGTATCCATTTCATCTGATACAAAATGATTTCACAGCTTAAGTTTTCAGTCCATGCGTCAAAATAGGCAGTGAAGAGAGATCAAAATGCCAACTATAATGAGTTAAAGAAATTTCAAGCTCTGGTTGTTCAACTTCAAGATATGTATCTATTGCTTCACACTTCAATTCAAATATGAGTACTTTTTTTTCTCTCTACAGATTTCAAAATTGACAAATGATCCAAATAAGAGAGTAGTATATTACCTCTAGACATGAATGTTTTGAGTGAGCCATTTGGGCTGCATATTTCCATAAAAATGAAAACAGAAATTTTAGAGAAATTAAAGAAAAACTTGCTTTAAAGCTTCCGCCACCTCGCTCATCTTGGGTCGATCTTTAGCACTTTCCACCACCTCCCTCATCTTGATGTGTGTATGTAGTCCGGGGCAGCATATCCATATGTTCCAACAACCTGTAAGCATAAATCTCAATTAGTCTCTAAATTCTAAGTATAATCTCAATTAAATTTTAAGAAACATTTGCTCTATTTAAGTTTATAATTGCTTATAACATCAAGTTTCAACTTTCAAATGATTAATGATGATCTTTGTTCTGATACCATATGCTTGATTTTCTGAACACAATTCTGCAATCAACAGCATGAAACAGATTATTCTATTACTATAGCATTGTTTGATAACAGTGATTGATTGCTTTCTTAGGACAGACGACACACTTTTTATTTTGAATTATCCCACAAAACTTTGCATATTCCTAAAAAAGTAAAAAGTCAAACACAATCACCCTTCTCTATACACTTTATTTACAAAAAAATCACCCCTACTTAACACACATAACATACTTTATCATTCATTTATTACTAAAAAATACTATAATACCCCTAAAAGTCACCACTTTCTTAATCTCCGTGCCAGGAGAAGGAGTGCAATCTTTCGTGAGATTGAAGGAGTAGTCATTACAGAAGGTAGCAATTGATGAGATTTCAGTAACTCGAGAATTTCCATACCATGAGTTTGAATCTTCACATCATGTGATTCAACTGGTAAAACCTGTAGTATTAATCAAAAGTTACCAAGAATAAACCTAATACTCTATGTCACAAGCAATCATAGGTATCTCAACTCTAGCAATTTCAGAATTAACAAAGGCATTGAGAACTATTTTTAATCACAAGATGATGAAGACTACTGATCATATTTTCTAGAAGCGACTTCAGCAATGGTATCTCCATCTCCTTAAATCGAAAAAAGAAAACATATATCAATAGTTATGAAAGGAGAACATACTGCTGTTGAGCAAGCCTCAAGTCTGAAAATTAATTACCCTGTTTACCTTACACCAAGCACGGCCAACTTCTTCCGCAAGGTTGAAAATCGCGATATACCTGCAGCCACCGCTAACGGTCGCCGGAGTTTGCTTTCCTCCCGTCACCTTCGGCCGCTGCTCCTCGCTGGATCTGCCTCGATACAGGAGCGGGCAGGCGGATAGCCTCGATAACGTTAAAAAAAGTTTCCCTCCATCCGATTTTAAGGTGTTCATTTACTTTTTGTATGTGGATTAATGAATATTATTATTATATGTAAAATGAATAGTTATATTAGAAGGAAGTGGTGAGTCATATTGTGTACTTTTTTACTAAATAGGGGAAATTGATACCTTTGAACATGACGCCAAAAATAGTAAAATTGACACCTTAGAAGCGGACGGAGGGAGTACATTTTTTGATCAATTTTGTTGATTTCAGAGGGTATTTTAGTATTTTTAGATAATAAAAAAGTACAAAGTAATGATATGTGTATGAAAAAATAGTGGAAAATTTGAAATTAAAATAACTTTTGAAGTTGTTGGATAAAAGATGTTTCATTTTTTGGGTGTGAAGGGTTTTGTTGGATAAAAAATGAAAAAAATGTGAAGGGTTTTGTGGGATAAAAAAAGTACTCCCTCCGTCCTGGAGAAGTTAACACATTTTTTTTGGCACGGAGATTAAGGAGTATAATAATTTAATGTAAAGTGAAGTAAATTGAAGTAAGAGAAATAATATTTAATGTGTGGTGGATAATTGTATTAGTGGTGGTTTGTGGACCCCATGAGAATAAATTAATTATTTTTATGTGGGTCTCATGTATTAAAAAGGAAATGTGTCAATTTTAATGGGACAAACCAAAAAGAAAAGTGTGTCAACTTCTATGGGACGGAGAGAGTATTAATTATTGGCAAACATATTTGCAAGAATCCTTTTATGGAATGAAAAGTAATACTTAATTAATATATAAAGTGAAAAGAATTATTTTATAAATATGAATAAAAGCTAATAACATCTCCTAACTAATAACTAATTAAAAAAAAATGTAAAACAATATATCACGGTCTCATTTTATTACAACATTACTATCTATAGTAATTTTGTCTTTTTCTTGCAATTTTTTAAACTTAAATAAAAAAGTGGGCCAGGGGCAAAAATTCATCACACTAAGGTGTGCAAAGATTCTACCGTGCAACTGGGCTCAACTTAATGGATTCAAATATAAGTAAAATTTGTGCGACGTTAAAAGGGTAGCCCAATGCCTCACTATAGGCCTTCCAGGCCATAGTAAGCGGACGGCCCAATCCATTAATAATTGACCAGTATCTAGAAACTATATATTTAATCGACTTTTTTAATTATTTTAGGGATTAACATTTTTAAACGATTAATGCACATTGGGATTAAATTTATGTGGTTTTTTATTATTCATTAAAAATACTTGACCGTATGGTTAATATATACTCCACTTTTAATAAAAATTTTAAACTATGTATAAAGTAAATTTGGTTCATATTTGAGTTTTTCTATCAGTGTTTCGGACCATGTTATGTCATACAAACTAGGTTGAGTGGGCTTTAGCTGGTTGAGTTTTAATTAATGGTGTTTTATTTTTATTTTTTTAAATTGAGTTATTTATTTATTAATTTTTCTTTTAAAGAAGTTTGTAAATGTTATTACCAATGCATGAATATGAAATTTTCCTTAATTTATTTATTTATTTAGTTTTTTTATTTATTTATCAAGAGTTATTGTAACTAATTTTTTCCATGGGTTACATTTCACGACGGGCCCTTACTAACGGATTTAGAAGTTAAATATATCGCAAACTTATTTATTTTAAATAAAATATCAAGCCCAAGTAATATTAATTTAATGTGAATAAAAAATTCTCTAATTAATGGGAGAATATTTCATGAAACCAGTTTATGTGACTGAGTGAATTTGGCGTGAATTGGTTCACATGTGAACCCTTTTTTTTTTTAAATTACTTTTTAGAACATAAAAATTTTTTCTTTAAAAAATAATATTTTTTATTTAAAAGAATAATAGTTCATCTTTTTAAAAAGTAATTTTCTATGTACCAAAGAGTAATTAATAAATCGAATATGTAAGAATTTGAAGAGTAATTGTTTTATTTAGAAGATTAATTATTTATTCTTCAAAGAGTAATATTTCATATACTAAAGAATAATGAGCAAAAACAGAGTCGTGTGCCTTATGTAAAAATTTGGTAGTTCACGTCACTTTCTAGTAGTAATTATATTAATACTAAAAATTATAAATAAGTTATTAAATTATATGGACAAAATAAACCAATAAATCAGAAAATATCAAAATAAGGAAAAAATAAAATAAAACAAAACATGTTGTAAAGATAATGGAACGATTTCAAACAATAATTTGCAATAATTTTTTTTGTTTGTTTTTCTTCATTTCTTTGTATTTTCATCACTTTTCACACTCACGCTATCCTTTATTCACAATAAATATATAACTTCATTGGCAGCTCACCTCATTATAGGCTAACAATACTTAAAAAATCACACATACCCACAAAATACAAAATAAAGAAATAGGAGTACATCTTAAATACCATCAATTGCAAGTAAAATCATACAATTATATATCATGCATTAGCCAAATGAACGTGCAAAATGCACAGGTATCAAAAGATTAAATTGTACGTTGAAAAGCAAAATTATTTTTTGTCCAGCCAAATGCTTAAAGTAAATTTTTCTTGGGCTAGCTTAGCTTGATTTTTAATTATTTACTTTTTAATTTGTGAAAAGTATTTTTAAAAAAAATATTTAATTTGTAAAGTTATGATAGATATAATTTTGAGAAGATACAAATCATAACACACCAAGAGTTAATAAATACTGTAGGTTATATTCATTCATTTTTCATTTTTTATTCATTAAATAAATTTTTTTTTGATTATATGCTTCTACCAAGATATGCGTGACAAGAGATATATCTAGTGAGAGAAAATTTGAGTTTAGTGAGAGAGAGGAGAGGATTTGGGTAGACAATAGGGATAACCAATTCGAGTGGACTATTGTGACGCATAAAAACAAACCCATGAGCAGGCTCGGCGGACCGGCAAGGCGTTGGAATGCTCCGTCGACATGGACTGAGAAATGGGCGAGAGAAAAAGAGGTTGTAACCTTTTTCTTCAGGAACTTCCCACAAGAATGCAGTGAAAAGAAATTATGGTTTAAATTCAAAGAGGCTGGTGAAGTTGTGAATGTCTATTGCCCATGAAAAGTGGACAAAATGGACAACAGGTTTGGCTTTGTGAGATTCAGAGTTAAGAATATGGATACTACAGAGGATCTATTGAACAGAGCCAACTCTATTTGGATAGACTCCTACAAAATCAGGGTCTTCAACCCGAAATTCGGGAGATTACAGAACAGATCTGACGAAATTGCGAAGCTCACTCACCCCAAAGGAAAGGAGATTCTAAGAGAAGTTAAAGCCCCATCAGCAACGCATATCAGTGGGCGTGAAAGGGTGACTGGAATCACTTTCAAAGAGGTAGTCTCAAAAGAACCGTCAAAAGAAATCCCTGTCAGCACAGAAGAAACTATATCCTTCAATCCAGTGGAGAAGGAGATGAACTGGATAATCAAGAGCAAAGTTGCCCTTCTTAAAGACGAGTTCGATTGGGAAGAGGATGGAGAGGAGATCAGAAGCGAAGCCAGTAATATGCTTTCCATATCTTACATGGGAGATAATCTTATCTTAATCCAGGATGCAGACATTGCATGTGAAGTATGTAAAGACATGGGTGAGTGGGCTCAGTTCTGGTTCAAATGGTTGAGACCTTGGAAACTAGAAGACGTCAGTTCCAGAAGAAGGATTTGGACGCTATGGTATGGAATCTCGATGCATGCTTGGAACGAATGATTCTTCAAATCCTCAAGTTGTAAGATTGGGTCATACATTGATATGGATGAGGCTACTAAGAAAAAATCCAGATTGGATATAGCTAGAATTAGACTTGCAGTTCCAATTGCAAATGAAATAAATACCCTCCTAAAGGTAAGTATTGACAGTAAGACTTTCCATATTAAAATTGTGGAAAACAACCTTCTTGGAACTCTGACTTTCTGGAGGAAGAACAGTTAGGCTACTATTCAGAGGAAGATCACAACCAGATGGTGGCTACATCGCCGGCGTCGGAGAACAGTCGAAAAAGTAAAGAAAAACAAGATGCATGCTTGCCGATTGGAGATGGCAGTGCCGTTTAGGTTCCGTACATGGGCGTTCTTTCCGAGGGTAATCGGCGGCTAAAGATATCGTTGAGCCACCTAAGATGCATGTGGAAGTGGTCCAGTCACCCAAGAGGCATGAAGAAGTAGCACAGTCAGATGAGAGATTTGAAAATGACAGAGTATCCCAACAGACTCAGGAGGTGGGCCCATCTCGATCTCTAACAAGTGATCTCCCTCCAGGGTGAATGGACAGATTTTTGAAAAAGGGGATGAGGGAGAAAGTGGGCCTGATCACACTAAGTTAACACCATCAGCCCATGTTGAAATGGCCCAATATGACTTGAAAGAAATCCTTGATGAAAGCCCAGTGGGAGAAGAAAAAGAAGAATTAAATCAACCAGTCCATCCTCCTATTATTCTAAGTCCCAATCACAAAACTTGGGCTTCGAAGAACATGAGGAAAGGAGTCACCCGACCAAAGCTTTAAGGAGATCAATGTCAATCCCAAAACAAGTCGGAAGAAACTGACCAAGAGAAAAGAGAAGAAGATCGAACAAAATAGATGGAGAGAGTTCCTGGAGAATATCGATTCACTTGAAACTACACAGACAAGAATTAAGAGCAATAAAAACAATAAGAAGTTTGCAAAAAATGACAAGATTGAAGGTAAGGAAATTTGGAACCTTGGAAAAGCTTTGGGTTTGTGGAGCAACGTTCCAGATGAACAGATGGTGAATAGCGTTGAAAGTTTGATCAAAGGAAAAGTAAGTGGGGACAACAAGAGCTGGAGCAAGGAGAGGCAGGTTAGTTTATGAAGATCTTTAGCTTAAATTGTAGAGGCTTGGGGTCGGACGCCAAAAAGTCTGAAATTAGAGACTGGTGGGTTAAAGAAAATTTTGATGTTCTATATCTACAAGAGACTAAATTGGAAGAAATAGACGATTCTACATGTAGACTGTTGGGTGGCAACTTAAAGTTGGGTAGAGCTTTCAAAGGCTCAGAAGGAAGATCGGGAGGAATACTTACTGCCTGGAATTCGGACAAATTTATAGCAAGAAGCTGGTGGGATATGAGAGGAGTTGTTGTTGTGAATGGCATCTGGGTTGATGGGTGTATTGAGTATTGTCTTCTGAATGTTTATGCTATGAATACCCTTCTGATAGAGCAGATCTGTGGGACAGGTTAAAAATGATTATTAACCAACTAGGTGAATGTTGTATATGCATTGGAGGGGATTTCAACGCCGTAAGAAGAGGTTCAGAAAGGGTCGGAATAGGGACAATGTTTGATACTAGAGAAGCAAGGAGATTTGAGGAGTTCATTTTAGATATGGACCTTGTTGACCTTCCGTTGCATGGTAGAACCTACACATGGTACAAGCCGGATGGGAAATGCAGGAGCAGACTGGATAGATTTCTCCTCAACAGGAAATGGTTCGATGTATGGCCAGATTTCTATCAGAGAGGACTGAAGCGAGGGCTATCTGATCATTGTCCGATAGTTATCAAAATTAGAGTAGGTAACTGGGGGCCCAAACCATTTCGGAGCCAAAATTCTTGGTTATCACGCCCTGATTTTAGCAACTTCGTGAAGGAAAAATGGAGCAGCTACTCAGTGGAAGGATGGGGTGGCTTTGTGATCAAGAAGAAACTTAAAAAATTAAAAGTGGACCTCAAAGTTTGGAGTGAGAAAGTATTCGGAAAGCATAATAGAACAATTGAAAAGAGAAGGGACAATTTTTGGCAACTTGATATGTTAGATGACACATTTGGTCTAGAAGAGTCAGAGATTATCGAAAGAAACCGAGAAAGAGCTCTTTTACTAAATGACATCAAAACAAAGAAGAGAGTCCTAAATCAGCAAGCAAAAATTAGATGGGTTAAATTCGGGAACATGAATTCTGTAGTTTTCCACAGAGTCATCAATGGAGGTAAGAAGAAGAATGAAATCAAAGGGCTATACATGAACGGAGTTTGGACCTAGGATGTGAGACTAGTTAAAGAAGCTGCTTATTCTTCTTTCAGAAATCATTTTACCAACGTAAGCATGCAGAGACCGAAGATTGAAAATGATTTTGTGTCCAAGTACATCTCTACAGAGGATAACGAATTTTTTATGAAGCCATTCTCTGACCAGGAAGTCATAAATATCTTGAGAAGTTGTGATGAGCAAAAAGCCCGGGGCATGATGGTTTCAATTTGGCTGTCTTCCGTGAATGCTGGGACATAATACGAGAGGACTTTATGAGGTTTCTAAATGAGTTTCACACCTATGGAATCCTTACTAAGGGGCTGAACCATTCTTTCCTAACCCTGATTCATAAGTGGAAAATTCGACGGAGCTGAAGGACTTCAAACATATCTCTCTTATCGGGGGTCCATATAAGATTTTGTCAAAAATACTCGCCAATAGACTGAGCACAGTGGTACATTTGATTATTGTTGATGAATAATCTGCTTTTATCAAAGGCAGAAGTATATTGGAAAGCATTGTGGCTTTACAAGAAACCTTTACTGATGTGAAAGAAAGGAAGAGAGCCATCTTCTGCTTTAAAATTGATTTTAAGAAAGCCTTTAATTCGGTGGAATGACAGTTTCTAGAAGATATGATGAGAGCATTCAAGTTTGGAGAGAAATGGATTCAGTGGATCATGGCATGTGTGAAATCTGCTCATGCGGATGCTCTTGTGAACAGAAGTCCTTCTGGAGACTTCCACTTGAAAAGAGGGTTGAGACAATGTGACCCGTTGTCTCTGTTTCTGTTTATTATAGCGGTTGAAGCGATAAGTATTATGATGAAAAAGGCTACGAACCTAGATCTATACGAACCAGTTGAGTTAGGACTGAACGGTCTGAAGGTATGCACTTGCAATATGCGGATGATACTGTCTTTGTTGGGAAAGCATGCTTAAAGAATGCCCTATTTTTGAAAAGAGCCCTGATCATTTTGGAATGGACCTCTGATTTGAAGATAAATCGTGATAAAACTACGTTGATTAGTCTAAATATGGAAGAAAGTTTGGGAGCTAACATGGCAGATATTCTTGGTTGCAAAAATGCTAGATTACCTATGAAGTATCTGGGACTGATGGTGGGTTGTTCGCATAAAAGAGCTACTAACTGAAATTATTTGGTAGATAAAGTGAGAAGAAGAATAAGGAAGTGGGAAGGGTAAAACATGTCTATTGGGGAAAGATTGGTATTGGTTAACTCAATTTTGGCTTCGGTTCCTACCTTAGCCTTGTCGATTTTTTGAGCCCCTCTGTGTGTGATCAACGAGATAGTTTCCCTACAACGGAACTTCTTTTGGGGGGAGTGATAATTCTAGGAAAATCCCTTGAGTTGAGTGGAAAACTGTGTCTATTCCAAAGGATTTTGAGGGTCTTAGAGTAAAAAAATTAGTGAACTACAACAAGAGCTTGATGGGTAAATGGAGTTGGAAACTGTTAATGGATATGGGGATTTTTTGGTTTAATATTTTAGAGGCTAGAATGAGTGTCACGGGTGGGTCGTCGGAGTTGTTAATCAATCAGGGAGAGGGTTATGTCAGAAATGGGTGGTGGTGGGGGTTTTGTCATGTCTTAGGGATGACACAGGGAATTGGTTCTTACATAATATTGAAAGGGAAGTGGGAAACGGGGTGAGGAACAAATTTTGGAATGACATATGGGTTGGGAAAAGGAGCCTTAAATTATCTTTTCCTAGGTTGGTTTACCTGAGTGAGTGCAAAAACAATAATATTTTTGAAATGGGGAGTTGGGAATGGGGGGGTTGTGGAATTGGAAGTGGAATTGGAGGAGAGAACTTAGGGAGAGGGAGTCTAACTTTTTTGCTGAATTGATTTGTCTTTTAAGCAGGTTCATTCTCATCAAAGACAAGAAAGATAGTTGGAATTGGAAGCCAAACAAACTCGGAGAATACACAGTTAGCGAAGCATATAAGATCATTGAAGCAAGAGGGAGACCGCCGGACGCTGTAAAGGATGAGAGTTAAAAGCTTATTTGGGAAATTTACGCTGCTACGAAAGTTCAGATGTTTGCTTGGAGACTATTGAAAAGGAAAATTCCAACATCAGTCGAGTTGAAGAAAAGGAAAAGCTTACCACCTAATACACCTACTGAATGCATTCTCTGCAAAAAGGAAGAAGAGACTGTCTACCATTTGTTCTGTTGTTGCAACATGACTCATGAGCTGTGGAGCAAGTGCTTACGTTGGCTTGGAGTTCAAACTGCGCTTTTAAATAATCTAATTGGTGGGCTCTTACAGTTCAACAGTTTATTTCAAGACAAAGTAAGGAATAAACTGGCTTGCGACTTATGGTTATGCACGACCTGGACCATATGGAGTACACGTAACAAAATTTTATTTCAAGTGGCTTCATGGGACAACGATAGGATGATGAATGAGATCAAATCACAAATATGGAGCTGGTGGGCTTGGAAGAAGAAATGCTTAAAGGGTGAGATTAACTTTTCTGATTGGACTGATAATTCTTGTTCATGTATCCATTAGATATGCTTTTTATTGTTGAGGGGTGTGAGACTTTTACGAGTTTTTAAACTACATTTGTGTAAACTTTTTCGGGTAAAGCTGCCCTTTGCAATATAATTTCTTTTTTTAAAAAAAATATGCTTCTACCAGTGTTGTTATCACTGAATTGGCGATAGAATCGGTTTCCTTGAACGATTCGAGGTTCAATCGGTCAGATTGATCAATTCTGATGCTCAACTAAAAAAATGAAAATGATCATAATTTTACATTAATAACCCCTAGAGTGTAGGGTTTAGGGTATAATTATAATTTCACCCTTAATGTTTAAGGTATATTTTACTCCTAAGTAGGTTTAGAGTTTTGGGTATAATTCACCCTTAAAGTTTAGGATTTAAGGTATAATTATAATTTCACTCTTATAGTTTAGGATATATTTAACCCCTATGATTTAATGTATAATTGTAATTTTACTCTTGAAGTTTAGGGTATACTTCATCCCTAAGTTTTAGAGTTTAGTGTATAATTATAATTTTACCATTATGGTTCAGAGTATATTTTACCCCAGAGTTTAGAAAATAATGGTCTTTTAAATATATTTAAAAAAAACATTAATTAAGGAAGGAACCATTTGATTAATTAATGAGTGTGGACTATATGTTCAGACTCTCAAAATTGATCATCTTTTGTTTTAGATTTCAAATTGTTACTAGTCTTTTTTTTATAAAGCAAAAATTCTTACTTCTAAAAATTCATTTTCTTTGACAAAGATATTTATTAATAGTATGATATTTATTTTATTTGTTTTAATTTTAATAAGTATTTATAAATAGTAATAATTATATATGTTATTTTTAAATAATTATAATATACATTTATATTTAGGGTTAAATTTTTATATGCTCATATAAATTCAATAAATATTTTAAATGCACAAATTTTATTGATAAATATTAAAATGTTAATATGACGAAAATATCGTTAACTTAATTTAAAATTTTTAATCGAGTCATGAATATGTACAGTCGAATAAAAAAAAGCACATTCGAGTTTTATATTTTAACCAAGTCAACAATCGAGTTAAAGATATTTTTTTATAAAATTTAGCATTTTAAGAAATTACATTAAAAACAGGGTAATAAAGAAAAATCCTACAAAAAGGGTCGTTGTTCATTACTTCTTATATTTAATATTTTGATTTTAAATGTGCTTATAAAATTACTAATTATAAAATATTAATTCAACATTTACATCTTATTTAAAAATAAATATTAATAAATACTTCATAATTTATCAATTTTTGTCAATGTAAAGAATCGAACAGATTCGAACCATACCAATCCAAATGCTATCAAAAATTTGTATCAAATCGTACCGAATTAAAAGAAAATCGTATCGTTATAATATCGAATTTTAGTATGGTATCAAATTTTCTATTTATAAAAGTCCAGAACTTTTGATAGAAATTTTAAAAAATATGCGCAATATACCCTACCTAACATCCCTAATTAAAAGTGAAGAAATTAAGGTTTTCTTTTTAAGTATTCAGGGTCAGAGATTGGATCTGATTCAAGTCGCATGTGAGACTTTGCTTTAATTATTTTGTGTGAGTCTTATCTACCAATGAAAGAGAGACTTTGCTTTAATTATTTTGTGCGAGTCTTATCTACCAATGAAAGAAGGAGTATTCTTTTATGATGGATTGTGAGACGAGTCTGACCATTATTAAAGTATATTTATTATATAGGTAAAATATATTGATTGATAATTAAAGTATGAATTATGAGACGAGTCGACTATTATTAAAGTATGTTTATTATAAATGTAAAATATATTAATTGATAATTAAAGTATGTTGTTAGCGAGTTATATTATAACACACTAGATATATACTCAATATATTATTCATCTTACTTTAAAAAAATACCTTAATTACTAATAAACATACTCTATTTATATAACAATCATACTTTAATACGTTATATTATAACACATTAAAAATATACTCAATATATGATTCATTCATACTTTAAAAAAATAATTACCAATAAATATAGCAACACATATAACAATCATACTTTAATACTGTATCACATAAACGTCATGTTATCAGAACTTATGAATAAAGAAATGTGACAATATTAAGGATAAATTTTAAATCGATAAATGTGAAGGGAGTATTGTCTATTTGGTCCATGAATAAAGATAGCTTACATATTACGCAGCTACTCCATTTTTCTAGGTTTATATATATATATATTCAGTTGCATCAAATTTATAGAAATTCAAGAGTTGAAAAACATTAGACTTGTATTGGGAGTGTTCGTCCGTCCATAGTCCATAGCATAGCAAATCAAATTGGCGAGTGGTGGGATGTCCGGTGTTGAGGAAGACCAGAAACCTGCCGATTCAGCGGCGCACATTAATCTCAAAGTTAAAGGCCAGGTAGTTCCATTTCCAATCTCTCAATTTTGTATTCCAATTACTTGTACATATTATTGTTTCCACTGATTTATGTAGTACGAGTCTCTTAGGTGTGTTGAAATGTAAGCAATCCAAAGGGGATGAAGGGTTTCACTTTCTTTAAATTTTCTTATCTCTTTGTAATTTAGTGTGTTTTAGCGTATCTCCGTGATATTTAAGTGGATATATTTGGTTTTGTGTGACTAGTGATGCTTTATTTCATTGGATAGTATGATGATTAATATCATGATGTGCATATAATTTTTGCATTTTTGTGAAGAGTGTGCAATGCTGAGAAAAGTGTGAAACTTCACTACACTAGGTTTTTCTCGTTCATTGTTCTGTATTTTAGTACTCAAAATCTTGTGAGAGTTGATATTATGATGGTTTTTATAGTTTTACTCTCTTTGCTTGTATTGTCGTTTTTAGGAGTTTTTTTCAAAATTATCAATCTGGGACTTATTATTATTATAATTATTTTCCTGTCAATTTGCCAAGATGTACAACTATCGGATTCAAGATCTGAAATCATAAAATTGTTAATAAAACCACATTAAAATTTCCATGTTTTTATAATGTACTATCATTACACAGATAAATTACATGACAATTTTTTTATATTTATCTATCTTTAAATTTTTACAAAAAAATTTATGATTTAGGCTTTGAATCAATAACTTTACATCTTTTAGATTCCGAATAGATAGAAAAAAATCTTTTGGATCCCAAATTGATGTTAACTTATCTTTTGGGCTCTGAATTGAGATGCAGTGGATATATTTCTGTAGTGAGGTCTAATAAAGTTATACTAGTTTTTAACTTATTATTGTGATGTTCATATGGTTTTACTGTCTATAACATACGAAAATTTAAACTGTTTTTATGTTAAAAAGTCTTTTCAAGAATTGAATTTTTATCTCACTAGCTCCTAAACTGCAATTGATGGAATATCTTGAATAATTTAAATTGTTTTGTCAAATAATATATGCATGAATTAATCTGATATTATAGTTGATTGGTCACTAAATTAACTCGCATAAAGTAACTCTGGATTTCAGTAAAATTGAATATAGTTGTACAAGAATGTATATTATTTAACAAAACTGTTCCTTATGGTGTTTTCTTGACTGAAGGAACTTGTGAAATTAATACTCCATATCAGAAGATAATTTGCCTTAAATTTATGGGAAGAGTATTTGATAATGTACTTTCAAGTAACTAGAATAATGTGATTTCCTAGTTAAATTTTGATTCTTATGAGCTTTTTGTGTTCTGATTTCATGTAGGATGGGAATGAAGTGTTTTTTAGGATCAAGAGAAGCACACAGCTGAAGAAACTAATGAATGCCTATTGTGACCGACAGTCAGTCGATTTCAATTCCATTGCATTTTTGTTCGATGGACGTCGCCTCCGAGGGGAGCAAACTCCAGATGAGGTGCAACATCTCTCTCATTCCATCTATCTAACATGT
Source organism: Pogostemon cablin (assembly GCA_023678885.1). Taxonomy (NCBI): domain Eukaryota; kingdom Viridiplantae; phylum Streptophyta; class Magnoliopsida; order Lamiales; family Lamiaceae; genus Pogostemon; species Pogostemon cablin. Next base: position 25,318,091 of record CM042962.1, read on the forward strand.
GCAACTATGCCTTATCTCACTGAATCTATCTGATGTATACTTATGTTTTCAGCTGGAAATGGAGGACGGTGACGAGATAGATGCGATGCTGCATCAGACCGGAGGTTCTACTGAATAATGGTATATTAGGAAGAGCTGTGAAATGTAGCTTAATATGACTCCAAGATATATTTGCATTAGTTTTATCAGGTTTTAACTTATAATGCTTTATCACTGCAGAAAGTTAAAATTCCATTGAACGAAGTGCTACCATCAATGTCTATCATAATTCATAACTGAGTTGTGATATACTGTAATCATATTGTTTTTTCACAGCATCATGTGTTTCATTTCAGATCTAAATACAACAGTGATTTCTGTAACTCGTTCTCTTGTTAACAATTAAAGAAGGGTCTTCTTGTTTTCGATTAAGGAAGGGGCGCGGCTAATCGCAGCGCCCAATCACCCGGACACTATCTGCAAATTTATATGAACAGAAAGCGTTGGGGATTCTGCATTCGTTATAGTAATGATGCTTACTTTCTGCTTATTTAGAATGATTTCTCATAATTCATACAAGGACAGAGCTAAACATTGGGGTCAAGGGCAGCAAGATACGGGTCAAGGGCCGATGGACAGACCCTTCTTTATCCTATCCGGAGTTGTGTCTGATGTGATAAATTTTGTCACAATTGAAGTACAAGTTCTTTTGTTTTCTAGCTTCCATCTCTGCCAGTGTTAACTTCTTCACAAGAGGTTTCTCCTCTGAATAAGAAGAATCTATGCTCCGCCATCCCTGCTATCTTCTGTCTTCCATGAGTCAGGGTTTTTAACTCTAATCATTTGTCCCTTTACCATCACTTGCAACATGTATTCTTGCTTAATTACTGGTTGAATTGTTGCCAGCAAGTTTCCAGGATAAATAATTTCCACCATTTGTTCAATTTCTTCCTTAAGACCACTAATGAAATGTAATCCCCTTGTAATGATTTATCATTCTCACCATAAAACTCTCGAATGTAACATGCCACTGAATATTGTTGTTTCAACTTATTATATTTTCCTATCAAATTGCACCATCACTATTCTAGAAACTACTTAGTAGTTCGCACATTATGTTTTCCTTCCCTTTTATATAATCACCATACCTGCATCCGATAAAATAGAAAATATTGCTAGCACCATCAAATTTAGGTACTCTATAGTTTGCATTCGTATAATTATTACTATCATTAGTGTGCACTTCATGATTTCTCACACTTTGGATTAGGTAAACTATGAATGCTGCCAGAAGAGTAAATTGGAATGGCTATGTTCCTTATAGTAGGAGGCATACACTCTTTCTCCATCATAGGTTCCTTTCCTTCTCCTAAATCAAATTCCTTCATTTGTTGCTTGATAAGATCTGGTATTTCATCAACACTTCAACCTAAATTCGTTTGAAAATGTGAGCATCGTTCTTGTCCTTGTAAGATTTCTTCTACATGAAGCTCCAAAGCTTCAATCCGGTTGGTGTTGTTATCTGACGTCATTAAATTTCGATGATGCGCAACGATGATCAAATGGCTCTTTATGTAATATAACATTCTTGTGGTTCATGACCTATTTTGCTAATAGAATTTAATATTTATCTTAAAATTTAGTGTTAATTCTAAATATAATTATAATTTCATCTTGGTTGTATATATGATGTATTTTTTTCCTTATTGATTAAGATTTATAATTAGGATTAAGTGTAAATTTTAAGATAGTGTTATTTTACCCTCATGGGTCATGATCTAGTTTAGTAGTATTAATTAATTTAAAAAATAGTAATACTTTAATTAGAAAATATATAATTTTTTTATTAAAAAGATCGAATGAAATATGAATAATATAAATATTTGATTAAATACTAAATAGTAGTATAACTAAATAAAGCGGAATATGGGGGATACGGTGTCAAGTTTTAACATACTTGATGCTTCAATTTTTAAAAGATGAAGGATTATCATCCTATTAAAAGCAAAAAAATAACTTGAATGAATATAAATTGAAGGCTTACTTAAATCCAAGAAATAAAACGAAGGACCAACATTACACTTTCTCCTATTAATATTCAATCAAAAGATTTGGTGGATCAAATTCCAATATACCATATCCCTATCACTTATCCGTCCATCTACCACTCAAAAACGCATCTCCACCGTCAAATAAAATCTTTTATATTGTTTAAAAAAAAAAATCAAAGTAGTATATAAAGTGAGTGGAGCAAGTCGTAGCATATACTCGTGCTTGGTAGCAATTCGACGCGGCGGAGATAGTATATTCTTGCGTAGACGGAAGAATGTCAGGTGGTGGAGATGAAGACCAGAAGCCCGCCGCCGATTCGGCTGCCCACATCAATCTCAAAGTCAAAGACCAGGTTTTCTCTACCCGATTTCCGATTGATTTTAGTTTGTATCTAGGATTCAAGGATTGTTTCGTGTTTTTATATCATAGGGATAGGGAATTTGGGATGGGATCTTGGATAGAAATATTATGCGTAATTCATCGCTGTTTTGGGTTTGTATGAACTCGTTAATTAGTATCACAAATATGTGTTTGTTATTGTTAAGACTTGGTGATGTATTTAAATTCTAGTTTCATCCATTCTCGTCTCGTTTCTGCTTTCGTGTTGTTCTTATAATTATCAATTTCTGTTATGTTAATACGTCAAGGAATCGAAACACTGTTTCCCTGCTTGTGAGATTAATTTTGCTTTCCAAAATACTGCATTTTATTTGGAACATTGGAGTGAATATAGTTATTTTTGGGTTCCTTTCTCATCCAAGGCTAGGTTTGTGTTGGATTTTAGTAAAACTAGATAAATCCCATATATGTCTTTAACACAATCACTTTTTACTTTCTCAAACACATAAACCCTACCCCATTTCTTTATCTATTTAAATTCCTCTAGAGACCATAATAAAATTACTTGGCTGTAGTAAAACAAAAGTTATAAGTCTAGCTTAGTAAACACAAGAATGTAGTTGGCCCAATCAACCCCTTTAAGGTGGTGTTTGATTTGGGTTTAAGTTGATTTAATAAACCAGTGAATAGTATTATTTTATATTTGTTATGTTTGTTTTAGGTTTAAGTAGGGTAGGTTTAAACTTTACGTCATATCAAGTATTAATTGAGGTGAGAGAAGAGGAAAGAGAAAGAAAGAAAAAGTATTAATTGAGGTGAGATAATGTAGGGTAGGGGTGGATAAATGTTAATAGGGTATGTAGGTGTAATATAGGAGAGATTTAAGAGATTTATTAAATTTAAATCCGGATGATTAAACCGGAATCAAACGTCACCTTAAAGACTATGAAGAATTAAACTAGTTTTTTTTTTTTTTTTTGAAGTGTGTGGATCCTTCAATATTTTTCTTCTCCTGTTCTTTGTTTTGTAAATCTGTTGATGATTAATATTGTGATGATTTTTATATATATTTTTTTCAAGAGGATGATTTTTATATTTTGGTTAAGGTTAAAAGAGATATTGGTCGAGCCTTCAACAAGTTCAAAGTTTTCTCTGTTCTGTATATGTCTTTATATGCATGACATTAATGTTTTTATCAAGAAGAATCTTGTAAAGTTGTACCTAGTTGATGTTTGTATCTCGTTCTTGGTTATGTATGATTGTTTTGTATTTACTGTCTTTAGGTATAATGTATTACTCCCTAAACTGTTTTATTCGTATAAGCCCTTCCAAGGAAATTTTTAGTCAATGGTTTTGTACCATCTGTTCTAGAACCTTTCAAAATAACATAACTGTTACGCATTTGTCGAAAAAGGGGTAGAGTGTTGAGGGAATTTTGATGCACTGCACCTGAATTATTTTGAAAGAATATTTGATGTGCAGTTTTAGTTACATGACTTACGTGACTGCTGAATTAAAAGCATTGTAAGTTTATTTGTTAACTACATTGAGATTACATGTAGGATGCGAATGAAGTGTTCTTCAGGATTAAGAGAAACACACAGCTGAAGAAGCTAATGAACGCATACTGCGACCGACAGTCAAAAGGATTTCAACTCTGTTGCGTTTCTGTTTGATGGACGTCGTCTGCGAGGGGAGCAAACTCCAGATGAGGTGTAACCCCTATCTCATTCCATCACACACGTGCTACTTAAACCACAATTATCTCACTCACTCAATTTCTTTGTTGTGTACTTTTCTTTTCAGCTGGAAATGGAGGACGGTGATGAGATCGATGCGATGTTGCATCAGACTGGAGGCTCTACTGCTTGATGGTATTTTAGGAAGTGTTTGAAACGTAGTTTAACATGACCTGCACTAGTTTTATTATCTAGTTATTATGCTAGAAAGTTGAAGTTTCGTCGAATTGCAAACCTTTCATTAGTTTGTGTTTGCAGTGCATCCGATTTTCTTTCGAGTCTTATCTTTCTGTTCTAAGATGCAAATATTAGTTTATATCCGGCAGTCGCCTAATGGGATTTGTTATTCTATCAACACTTACACCTTATACTTTATCTTTATTAACACAAGCCCATACCAAAATATTAAGATTTATTTTCTTAAATTAGTTTCTTTTATACTCTTTATTGAAAAGGTGAAAGCTCCCGCACCCCCGGGCACGCCGTGCGCCCATGTGAACACAACCCTCCCCATCATATTCTATTTAAACCTATGTATTGCTAGGAGTTTAAATTGCAAAGGGGCACAGTGTCCCCGTGGGCACAAGAACCTCACTCTATTGAAAAATTATGATCGTTTCATTTTTATTTGAATTTTTCCCCCTAATATCTTGTCTTTTCTGTCCCAAATCTATCCTACACTTGTTTATTTGTTTTTTAAAGGTCTGTCGAGACTGTTTCATGTTTTCTTAAATAATTATCCTTTTTATTAAATATGGTATTTTTTTTAAATAAAAATGTTGCTCCTCTTTTCACTTTATCCTAGTTAGTGTGTTTTATTACACACTTCATTTTCTAAAAACAGTTAAAGTTTCAAAATAAATAATCTTTCAAAAATTTTATATTTTTAAAAATATTACTCTCACTTAACAAACATTTTATTATTTATTTATTATTTAACAATACAATTTTACCCTCAAAAGTTAATAGAGTTTGTAATTTTTTTTTTTAAAAACTCATTATCTATGACAATGGTGAAAGAGTTTCTCTACTTTGTAATTTTTTTTAACTCATTATCTATGACAATGGTGAAGAGTTTCTTGAGCGGAGACTTTTTGTTTATAATATAAAATATATTCTATGAAATAATTCACGAAACTATCATTTTTTATTAATTTGGATATAACTTTTTATTAAAATTTTATACCTTTTTATCCTTCTCACAGAACTCTTCCGTGATTTCACACAAGTGTTTGTTTTTATAAAAAAACATTTTAAGTTGGTATTTAAAGAATATTTAAAAGTTATTTTACTAATTACAAGAATAATTTCTTTTGAATGATAAACAAAGTAAAAAAAAATTAATAATACACTCCTATGTATTAGATTTAGATTTTATGACCAGTCAAAGGATATGTTTGTTTTTAACTTGATAACCTAGATTTATTTTGTAAGCTTAAATTTTATGAGTCTGGTTTGGGACGCATAGATGAACTGAAGTATTTGTTTAAGATTTAAACCGTTAATTTTTAAAGAGCTCGGCAATTTTAATTGCTGAATGTACTGCCCCATAAATAGTCAAGATTTTATTAATTAATAAGACATAAAAAAATCTTACAAAGGGTACCGTCTCACGTGAGATCATTTTTCACTTTTTAAAATAATTATCACTTTCCTTCGTTATAAAACATTGTCACTTTCGATATAAAATGTTATCACTTTTTATTTATACTATAAATAACATTATCACTTTTCATTAATTTATTATCACTTTTCTATATAAAAGTTATCACTTTCTGGCCGTCTCACGTAAACTCTTACGTAAGACGGTCTCATATAAGTCTTTGCCCATGAAAATTATAAAATTTCAACTATTCTTACCCAAAATTTTAAATATACCCCATGAACCATGTGTAAACTCATTATCGTCATTCAATTCGAGTTCTTAAATTTTTATTTATGGAGAAAGAATCGTCAAGAATGAAAATGATTAAAAAAATTTAAATGTTGGGGGAAGAAATTCTTTCTAGGCTCTTAATAGATTTATATAAGGTACGACAGTGAATAGACTTAAACTGTATACACAACATAGTGACAGTAATTCATTAGCTTAAGGCACATAAATGTATAGTTATAAGTTATAACAACCGAACATTAATATAACTACCATTTGAAGAAAATGAGTACTAGCATAGATTGAGTGATTGATGATGGTAATCGATATTCTTTTCCTTTTCAACTATTGATAAATGGTTTAAGAGAAAAGTTGGTTCAAATAATTCAAAGTTTGGGATCTCAATGCATGTTCAATGCCATTACAGTGCTAAAACATTTGGTGGGATTTTACAAAACGGAAGGAACGCAAATGTTTTCAAATTTATTGTTGAATATTAAGAAAATGCTTTTATTAATATAGATATTATGAATTATTTATAACAGATGCAGATAATAGCATGAATAGTTGAACAATCTTTATGAAATATATTGTCGAGTGTTATTATTATTTTTACATTTAGGAAATACAAAATTTTAAGTTAGACGCTAGAAATAATAATAATAATAATAATAATAATAATATTATTATGTAAACCTTATTCAAAGATGAATGAAGAAAAAAAATTAATATGGAATCCGACAATTCCCTTATAAATAGATTTTATAAG